>JACGCM010002109.1:0-607841 GCA_014058105.1 Kingdonia uniflora
GCACCTCAATAATATGACACTCCTCTCTCTGCCAATTTTAGTTTTTGTATTGAAACCTCCTTTCGACGAGCCCTTGTTGCTAACATTAATATTTTTTTCACCAAAAATTAAATAGAATTCAAAAAGCCAATCTATTTGGTTGCAGCCCAAACAAGACATAATTCATGGAAAACATTCCCAAGACAGTCTGCGTTTCCTCATAAGTTAGTCCACCATTTCCATCACCAATATATAACCAAAATCTGATTGAGAAGGGAGCTCGACACCGTTTAGTGTACACTTGAATAAAAATATGAGAAAAAGAGATTACTAAATAACGCAATTAAAAACTGCGACAAGACTACAAACACAATTAATGATGATTGCGATTTACACCATTTGAGTACATCCCATATTGCTGTTGGGGAAGAAAAGGCAAGAATCTCCCTTTGAAAAGCTCAGCAACTACATTTGTAGTTTCAATATCTGCAACAACTTTACTTTGATTCACAAAAAAGTTTAAACTCTTTAAGTACCTTTCTCTGACAAACTAATATCTTCTTTAAACATTAATGGAACTCCAAAAATTCCTCATCTGACGCATATTGATCCTGCATAAATTTTGTAAGCTCTTCTAGGGTACCGCGTAAGGACTCGATTGAACCCTGAATGGCCTAAACAATGGATTGGTTAACAGGTCTGTTGTAAGCCCACTTTCTTCTTCCTTTGCCCAGATGGGTATGAGGCTCGAATGCAAGACTGGATTGCGAAACTGTGCCACGCTAAGGGTTCAGTCACCATCTGTACCAAAATAAGTAAATCATTTCCTGGAAACTCTGTTAGAGGTTTCATGGCCTTGAGCTTCTCTATGATGAATTCTTCAGAAAATTATCAACTATGTGCAATGAACCGGCCTCCAACTATCCCCATCTGGTGAACTGGGTTCACGTGACTCAACTTCCATGCACCCAGAAACACAGCAACAGTTCATCCAGTCGATATACTCGGGCAAGAACCTGGTTTATCCCAAATTTGTACCGATGATTAGTGAAAAAATGCAAGGCAAGGACAGAACATCAACCAAGTGACCATAAAAGGCTGAAGATTACCTATAATTGAAACTAATCTAGAAATCATACCTCGAGAGACTTTTGGCCATTTGCAATACTTGTAATCTCTTTTACAGCATCATTGAATGCCAAGCCAAGGCTCCTTGCATAGCATTGTATACCAATCTGCATGAACAAACAACACATCTTAAGGAGATGATGAGTCTAGTGCATACACACTATCTCCTTAAGACAGATTTGCCCTTGCCATAGTGCTTTGTAGGAATGTAGTCCCCTATCTCCATGATACAACGATCAGTGCAGAGAGAAGAAAGCACTTCAATTTCTTTGTCAAATGAACCTTGATTGCGTCTGTTTTCTCTCTTGAAAATAACTCAAGAAACTCTGAAAAACTGATTATCAAGGTGGTCTATTGGAGAAAACCCAACTCACACCTCAAACCCAAAAAAGGACTAAGTGTTCCAAGGAATCCCATGAGCCCATGCCCCCAATGCTCAAATCATAGACTTATAATATAAGCGAGTTCCTACGTCGAGCAAGCCCATGGGTAGCTCATGCAATCAAGCTAGTTTGGACACATGGGTCGCACTGCGAGTGCGACCCACCAACTCTCCACACATCACAATAATTTAAGTGTTAAACTTACTTATATAGTAGAGTGAGCTTCCTCATATCCAATGTGGACTAAACACTTTCTGCATTCAAACCAAAAAGAAAACCAAAGCCTCCTTTGTTTATTTTCAAAAAACATTCAGTAGAGAACTCATCTTCAAGGACATATTTTCATCAAATTTAGAATCATTAGCTTTAGGGTCTCCTGAGCGATGATGAAACACTTTGAATAGGTAGATATATCAGGCGGGGAACAAGGGCCTTATCTGAATAATTATCCGAGCTCTCACTCCTTTCAGTAGTTTGCTATGCTGTCGCCAAAATTAAGAGAAAATATAGAGATTTGAAAGACATGAAAACCAAACTTCATACAAATGTTAGCAACAAAAATGAAACCATGAAGATGTGGAAAAATAACATACTAGGTTTTCCCTAGACTTAATAGAATCTTCTTCAAATGATCTTGTTCATATAAGCGGTCAAATATTACATTAATTATTTTATTTTATACGAGCAAATATGCACGCGTTAGCTAATTAGTAATGACAGAGACCATCTCTAGATCAATCTTAAGCTTACCGCTACCAACAATAAATCACAAGTATACTAGCTCCTTCCCAAACTCGTACTTCTTCCCATTTAGAAAGAGTTGTTGTGATCACAATGCACCCAACACTTTGCGTTTATATACGAGGTACTCCTCCCATGTTTGACTATATATTAAAATGTCATATAAATATACAATTAGGAAATTGTCAATAAAAGCACTAAGTACCTTATTCATCAACCGCATAAACGTCGTTGGAGCATTGTGATAATCCGTATCAAATCGGGTATTCAAACATAGAGGGTTTCGTTCTCAGAGATGCAAAGATTTAAAATTGTGAATTCTTTATTGATAAAAAAAGGGTTTATATCCAAAACAAAAGAAGAACTACGGTAGAAAAAAGGATAAACTAAAAAGATAACTCCTCTCCCTCTTAACCTAACTAAAAGTCCTCATCTCCCTCAACCACTCCTGATTTTGTGGAGAGATTTTAGCTAGGCTTGACTACTAAGTCTTCTAGCAGCTCCAGCAGCTCTTGGTACACAGTCATCTCAAACAGCTCTTGACAACTGATCATCTCTAGCAGCCCTTTAGCTTGTAAGAGTTGGGTTTTAAGAAGGGTTTGATCACAAATGTCTCTTTACCTGCAATAGTCAAACATACTTCAATTAGGCCCAGTGAAATATAAAATAAGTTCCTAGATACTGTAAATTGAAGGACAAAAATAGGCATTTTTCATGCCTATCAAATACCCCCAAACTAACATATTGCTAGTCCCTTAGCAAAAGAAAAGAAAACTAAACTCTTTCGTGGTTTTTTACGATTGTATTTAGCGTATGTAACAAGCTTTTCAACCTATAGGTTACCCATATAGGACGAGTTATGTCTCGTGAGGATTTTTAGTGAATGTACCCACAAAATTCTATCACAGGCGTTCTAGTATTATAAACAACTAATAATTATTGCTCTTGGTATCTCTAAAAATGGATTGAATTCATCTCAAAAATATAATACTTAAACAAAGGTTAACCATTAGATACGCTTATAATTTATCAAGTCAATTTTACTACTATCAGATAATATCAAGTTTCAGAATTTCATCCTTTTGTGTAGTAAATTTAGTTTCTGGAATCAAGAAGTTTGATAATCATTTCAAATAACCTTAGCCTTATCTTGAGTATGGTGAAAGAAATCTAGAAGTTTGTTCGACAACTACCTTAGTTTGTTCGCTCTCTTTTATTGAACTTTCAGGGAAAATATATATCCACACAAGTTTATCATGGTAAGACTTTTGTATTTGAGTTTTCATTTGCTCTTTTATACGTGTAACTTGTCCTCCTTCACATAGTTCTCAACTATACTCGTAGAGACTCTTTTTTTTTGTCTCTTACTTCCACATTGATTCATGGCTTGCCTCGAAATTAAAAAATATTCTTCCTCTTTCAGTTTTAAATCTTGCGAGGGGACTTGAATTGTGAATATCTCTTTTTCCTTTTTTTTTTGTACGAATATGTCAGTTTCGTGAATGAGCCAATAACTTGTGAAAATACATACAAACTCTTAGTATGAATTTATGAGAAACGAATATTTCTGGATAATTGTCTCCCTCGTTACAGATTTTTCTTAACCCAAACTGTTGATTAATCAAAAGGTGATAGTTAGTTTTAACAAAACTTTGATAACATAACTACGTGAAGTGCAATTATAAGAGTGATTTTCTTCTTAAACACATCTAATATGATAGTAGTACCAAAAAATTAAAAATTCTTAACCCACTAACAATTTACGGTTTAAAATAAACCATAACCTTATAATTTTATCTCAAGTACAACTCTAGGATTCTAAGAATGTCCAAATATCAAAGTATACAAAAAATGTGTCTACAATACCAGAATGCCCTAGAATAACATTTTTCTTAGAAAAAGTTATTAAAATCTTATTTACCCCTACCCTCAAACTGAATCAGCATGTGTCCCCACATTTGCCAAAAATGAATAGAACAGAAAAAAATCTAAAAATGTTACCAGAATACGATAAAGGTTACCTCTCGCAAGCGCTAATTTTAACGTCTTCAGCAAGACTCACAAGATATTCTCAAAAGTACTACTCACAAGACTTTGGATCATATTGCACTCGAGTGGTTCTGAAGTAGAAGTGGAATGTGATGCATTAAAGATATTTAATTCTACTGTCATGTTCCCAAAGGTTAACTTCATAATTCTATTACGGTAGTTGATTACCGCATTAGCTGTTGCCAAAAAGGGGCGACCAAGAATCACAGGGATCTCGTCTTCAGAGTTTGCCACTGGCTCAATATCGAGCACAACAAAGTCTACTGGATAAACAAACTGATCTATCTGGATCAATACATCTTTAAATACACCCCTAGGAATCCTAATAGATCGATCAACTAGTTGCAGGGTCCTATTTGTGGGTTTAAGTACACTGAAATCCAATTGCTTATAGACATAGTAAGAAATGAGGTTCACGGCGCTACCTAAATCAAGTAAAGCTCTTCCTATCTTACGGGTCCCAATCGAACAGGAAATAGTAGGGCATCCCGGATCCTTGTATTTGGGAAGGGATTTACTCAAAAGGATAAAACTAACATGTGCATCTAAAAGAATAGACGTATCACTCTTGTGAACATGAAAAACATTTTTTGGGACATGTATGCGCCGTTTTAAGGTGCAAAAATCTTTGAGAAATTTTGCGTAATTAGGAATATGCCTTATGGCCGTAAGAATAGGAATGTTAATCACACAATGCTTAAAAATCTCTAAAATCTCCTCATGGGCATTGCCCTTCTTAGCCAGAGTTAACCGCTGAGGAAAAGGAGCCAACGGTTGAACATGTGTTATCACAATTTCTTCCTCACTAACAGGTTCTTCTATGGGTTTACTTTGAATTTCCTTCTCGGGTTCCTTAGGCATTTTTACCAGATTATCCACTTTCGTACCACTCCAAAGAGAAATGATGGCATTGACTCCGTCACGATTAGAAAATCTAGGATGTTTAGTATTCCCTTTAGGATGAGCTTGAGTTTGACTAGGCAACGTTCTTTTGTCTCTCGTGTTTACCTCTGTTGCCATTTGACCTATTTGTCCCTCAAGTTTGGCAATAGACGACTGGGTTACTTGCATAAACGCCTTAAGAGTATCTTCTAAGGGCGTGGTTGGAGTAGATAGATTCCTATTGTGCGGAGGAATATAATGCACATTAAGGGGAGCTTGGTATGACGGATTTTGTTGCCACGAGGAATTAGATTGGTGATTGTTCACTTGGTTGTACGGTTAATAAGGAGTGCTACCAGAAGAACCTCCTTGGTGATTTCTACTTCCCCAAGAATTGTTGTTAGAATTATTATTCCATCCACCATTGAAAGGTTGGCTATTGGGACGTTGATACATGGCATTGGCTTGGTCTTTCCTACCCTCTTTTAAACTAAGCACGTCACGGCAATTTTGGACCAGATGGTCCAAACTTTTACATACCACACAAAGTGGCATTGCCACATGGTTAACAGAAGAAGTAGTAGGGTGTTGCACCCTTTTCCCATTCTCTAAGTTCTCAATTTTATTAAGAATGGTTCTAAGAGTTGCAGACTCTAAATTAAAGTCCACTTGGTGCACATTTGCACTGTGACAAGGTCTTTCCTCTCCCATCGTTTGCCATTGGTAGGTCTTATCCGCTACATCATTTAAAAATTTCCAAGCTTCTGTTTCAGTTTTCTCATCAAATGTACCCGTACACATAGACTGAATACGAGCTCTAGTGTCATAATCTAGACCTTCATAAAGAGTTTGAACTATATCTATCAATTGAATCCCATGATGTGGGCATCCTTGCTCTAAATCCCTAAACCTTTGTAGGTAGTCATATAATGACTCACCTCAGTTTTGCGTGAAGCTATGGATACTCCGTCATATCTTAGAAGTTCTATGGTTTGGGAAATATTTTTTCAAAAACTCCTTAACGAGTTGTTCAAATGTGTTTACAGAGTTCTCCTCAAGGGTGTACAACCAATCGTGCACGTTTCCCATAAGCAAAAAAGGAAACACACATAATTTTAAAGAATCCTCTGTAATACGTTCGAAATTTAAAATAAGCATGTGATCCCTAAAGTCCCTAAGATGGTTATACGGGTTTTCAATTGGACTACTATGAAATTTGGGAAGCATAGACAAGAATCCCGATTTTAACTCAAAGTTTTCTACATTTCTAGGAATCACAATACACGAAGGTTTACTCACAACTGTAGGATGTATTCGATTGCGGAAAGTGATTCTCTCCGCAACAGCAGGGTCGGGATCGTTCCTAGCAGCAGCGGGACCATTAATCCCATCAGTCCCGCTCATATTGATTCTAGCAGCGTTCTTAGTTCGAGCTTGGGTGTTACCCCAATCTAACATACAACTCAATCAATATATGCGAACACACTAAAAGACCTAAGAATGATGCAAGCACTCAAAAATGTTTTACTGGTCTTTTTATTGGTTAATTTGTAAACCCGGTCTCAGGGTTCAATGCTGCTACTCCTGACAGTAGATCGGTTCGCAATTAAGTTATTTTTACTTACTTTGGCGATATCTCGCATGCTATCTAGTCACCTAGATCCACCTGTGCTGGAAGAGAGGGCGAACAGCTTAGAGTCACCTATCCACACTAGCTATGCCAGAGAACGTACGTCTTCCAGCAAATGTAGCCACTAATCAGGTTTTCCTATTGAGCGTGTTGCTCCAGGTCCGAGAGAAGCCTTTTGATTAGCTATGTTTTTTATAGCTTCTTATCTAAAAATCTTTTAAAAAGGTCGGGACTGTCGATATCGAAAAGATTAAAAACCGGGTGATGAACTCCCGAGTTACTAATGCGTGGGCACGCACGGGTGATGAAATCCCATTTTGATTCACCCTTATCTAGGCGTTGTTACAAAAATTAAACATTTTATCAATCAAACAATAGTTACACACGATGTACCGCGAAAGGGAGGATGTGGTGAAAAGATGATTACCTACAGGGTGGCCTTTTTAGGGGCACGTTTGGTTACCCTGGTAAAACCGTTGGGAAGGCCCACTCGAGATCATTTGCGAAGTACGCGTTGAAATAATTTCTGGCCTGAGTAGGGGTTTCAAAGCTGTACCTGCAGCAGATTACAATTTCATCACCTTACAGAGCGTCACTCATTAAACTTTACATAAATATTTTCTCAATTCTTACAATTCTAAAAATACATAAAAAAAATACATAAATATTTTGTTCCTCCTCCGACTTCAAAAACTTTATGTCACCTAAAAAAACAACCAGACACAATGATTACAATCACATGTAAACAAAAAAAAAATGAAAGGAAAAACAAAAACTAAATAAATAAAAGCAAAACAGCAAGGCACAAGAAAGAGGTTGAAAAGAAAAGAAAGAAGAATGGGAGATATGGTTTGTTTGGGATTTGCAATTTATCAACTCTCTCTAATTTCAAGTCTCTGATTCAACCCATCTCTCTTTGAGATCCTAGTTTGTCTTTGCCACAACCGAATTCACGTCTTCTTATTGATCGGTCGCCGAGATCGGTGGAGTCTTAGCTTGCCATGGATCGAAAATCCTCCCGGGATCACGAGTACGACTACACCTGATAAACCAATACCGCCACGTACAACAAAAGAACCGGAATTACAAACCCAGTTGAATTAGTTCAGGAAGATTTGAATTAGTTCCGGATCTGAGATACAGAGAGGGGGAGAGAGCTCTGAATTTTTAAAGAAGGGGGATTGGTTTTGTTTTTGAATTGGGGTATGCAAGTTAACGGGTCTTTGTTGAATGATGATGATAGTAGGATCTTACTGGTTTATGATGATGTGACGTGAGTAACAAAACATTTCTTTTCACCTCAAGCTTTTGATGATGTTACGTGTTTAACCTGCACAACACAAAACAAAATACCTTTCAAACGAAAACATAAATCAAAATAGAAAACTCAATAAAAAATTGTGATTTTAAATCGATATCATCCCCGGCAGCGGCGCCATTTGATAATCCGTATTAAATCGGGTGTTGAAACACAGAGGGTTTCGTTCTCAGAGATGCAAAGATTTAATAAAGAAAAACTAAACTAAAAAGATAACTCATCTCCCTCTTTACAACTTTCCCTCTTAACTTAACTAAAAGTCCTCATCTCCCTCAACCACTCCTTATTTTGTGGAGAGATTTTAGCTAAGCTTGACTACTAAGTCTTCTAGTAGCTCCAACAGCTCTTGGTAGAAAGTCATCTCAAACAACTCTTGACAACTGATCATCTCTAGCAGCTCTTTAGCTTGTAAGAGTTTGGCATTAAGAAGGGTTTGATCACAAATGTCTCTTTACCTGCATTAGTCAAACATAATTTAATTAGGCCTAGTGAAACATAAAATAAGTTCCTAGATAATGTAAATTAAAGGACAAAAATAGGCATTTTTCATGCCTATCACATTGCATAACCAAAAAAGGTATTACCAACCACTCAAAGAGCCCTTGTTTGGTCTTGAAAGTCGTTTTCCATGTATCTTCTTCCCGAATTCTAACTTGATGGTAACCCGACTTAAGATCCATCTTAGTAAAAAACTGAACTTTCTGCAACTTATCTAAAACTTCTCAATCCGTGGAAGCAGATAACAATTCTTCACAGTAATCTTGTTCAGCGGCCGATAATCCACACATTCTCCAAGACCCATCCTTCTTCGACACCTATAACACCTGTAAACCACAAGGTGAGCAACTTAGATTAATAACCCCTTTCTATAGGAGTTCTTATACCTATTTCTTGATCTTATCATACTCGGTTATAAAAGTCCGATACAACCCAATATTGGGTAGTGGTTCACCAATCACCAAGGTGATATCCCTCTTACGCAACATCCCTTCTATGCCCAGAAACAATTATTTGTACTCCTCTTGCAACTTTCCCATTTTGGTTTATTGCTTAGGAGATATTGTCAAAGTAGACAACACTTTAGCCAACGAACCCTCTCAAATCGGTCGTACCAACAACAAAACAAATTTGTCGTTCGCATTAACCAACCTCTTCGCCTGAGTCGCCATTACTAAATTATTGGTGGTGACATGTTTTTTACAAGTATTTATATGAAACTCTTTCCCCTCCTTCACAAGACTGTACTTGCGAGATCTATGGTAAAGAATTGTATCTCAGTTTCAAAGATAAGGGCTACCCAAGATGACATGACACAAGTCTAATGGAACCATCTCACACGTCTCTTCGTCAATAAAATTTTTAGTAATCGCAAACTTGAACATATACTGCTTCATGATCTTCAACTTCGCGTCTTTCTGAATCCAGCCCAAACCATACGGCTTAGGATGAGCCACAGTAGCCAAACCCATCTTCTTCACCACCGCCTCAGAGATCAAATTCTTCTTACTACTCAAATCAATGATGACTTCAACTAAGCTCTACTTCAGTTAAATGCTAACATGAAAAAGTTCTTCCAAACTCTCAAACCCTAAGTCTCTCTTACAAAAACTTGGATCATTACTCTGTCCTAGTCTTGCCTTTTAATGAAGGTTACAAGTTTCTAGTTACAAATTAGAACTCAAATGCCCTTGAAAATGCTTAAAATAAAGAAGGAATACGATAGTCGTTCGAACGAGCCCATAGGTTGTTCGAATAACTGGACAAATTTTACCTACAAATAGCCTCAGCGTGAATTGGCCTTTTGGGATCTCCAGTTCGTTCGAGCGACTCCAATGTTGTTCGAACGACTTGAAAAATTTACCTTCAAAACACCTCACCGTGAATTGGCCTTCTGGGATCTCCAGTTTGTTCGAACGACTCCAATGTCGTTCGAACGACTTAACTATTTTTGCCTAAAATTAGACTCAGCTTGAATTTAGCTTGTTTCCTCTCATATCGCGTTCGAACGGCTCAAAGGCTCGTTCGAACAAGTTGGCATCTTTTGAAGGGGTTTGGTCTTCAGATCCTCCTGGATCAACATGCCATTACTTATTGTCTACCCAACAACTATCTTAAAATTAACAAACTGGTATTAGCTTAAAGCTTGTGACATACAACCAAACAGGTGGAAATTACAGGAAAACTGTGCTTAAAGATATCATCCAACTTAAACTAGAAAATATGAATATGTTTCTAGAAACTATTCATTCATACACCAGTCGGCAAAGTATTTATTTCAGCTGCACCTGTATTTTATGAACCCAGATCACCCTTTTGCAAAAACAAAAAAAATGAGCAAATAGTTTGCCCAGGACCTTCACTGCATCCTTTCCTTCGAAAAGGAGCAAATAGTTTATCCAAAATTTCATCATCTGACGCATTTATTTGATCCCTTAGAAATTTTGTAACCTCTTCTAGGGTACCACGTAAGGACTCGATTGAACCCTGAATGGCCTGAAATAATGGAGAGATTAACAGGTCTGTTGTAGTCCCACTTTTCTTCTTCCTTTTCCCAGATGGGTATGAGGCTCGAATGCAAGGCTGGATTACGAGACAGCCACGCTAAGGGTGCAGTCACCATCTGTACCAAAATAAGTAAATTATTTCCTGGAGACTCTGTTAGAGGTTTCATGGCCTTGAGCTTCTCTATGGCGAATTTCTTATGAAAATTATCAACTATGTGGAATGAACCCGGCCTCCAACTATCCCCATCTGGTGAACCGGGGCCACCTGAACTCAACTTCCATGCACTCGCAAACACGGCAAAGTTCATCCAGTTGACTATGCTTGGGCTAGAAACCTGTTTTATCCCAAATTTGTACCGATGATTAGTGAAAAAAAATGTGAGGCAAACGGCATAACATCAACATAAGTGACCATAAAAGGCTGAAGATTATGTTTAATTTTTCATTTGTACTGGCACTACTCAATGTTTATCTTTCAGTTCACGAGCACGAATATTAATAGGTCGTATAGGTGTTATTGGTTATGCACAATTGTTATACCAAGTTAAGGTTGGTAGGACATAAGTGTTACATTTTATTAGGGTTTGAGGGTATAATGGGAAGACTACTCAAACGAAGTCCATCTTGGAGGCTACAACACAGAAAACAAACTCATTAAGGTCTGCAGCCAATCCAAGGAAAGACTCCACTCAAGCGTAGGAGGATTTGTTAAAGCTGGAGAAGAGGATAGTAAAACTTTTTTTCATATCCAATTCATTGATCATAGTAATTGTACTAAATTACAACAATTGGTATTAGTCGCTAGGATACATATTTCTATGATTAATTTATTGACGTAAAGAGAGAAAGCTTCAAAATTGTCGTAAGAAATTTTTTCTCTCTAAATGGTTTTGCTTTTGGTACTTTAATGGTTTTACTCTTCCCGAGGAGTAAGAGAAACGAAATAGCAAAATTCTAGAGTTCTTTAATTCCTCATATGTTATAAATGTCTTTATATAGAATAGATGCTCGGAATTCTATTAGATGTGTACATCGACCAAACATTAATATTTCATTAATGACAGGAGAAACGTATATAGAAATGAAAAATAATTCTCGCCTTTTGAATGTTAAAACATCAAATTGTAAAATAAGTTTTGCAGTAATATATCTTTAATCTTCGTGTATTCCAAGGGTTAGGATTTCGAACTCCTTCTGTTATCAGGTCGTATGATCCAAGGTTGGTCTTACCGACCACAATGAAAGGTCATTCCCAATTTTCTACAAGTTTCCCGGCATTCAATTACATTCTGTGTTTAGGTATTTCTCTTAGGACAAGATCTTGGATGTCAAATTCTCTGTTGCGAACTCTTTTGTTATAAAACTTGGCTCGTACCTGATGATAGCGTTCAAGATTTGTAATTGCTCGGTCTTTTGTTTCTTCGATCTATTTCATATTACATGCTAACTAAAACTCATTTTCCTCGTCCGTCATTTCGTGATCTTGTACAGGGTGATAATATTCGGTCAGGATAACAGCCTCAGTTCCGTAAACTAAAAGAAAATACGTACACTGTGTAGACACTCGTGGTGTTATACGATATGCCCAAAGCACGTGTGGCAATTTTTGAATCCAATTCTCTTTCTTTTCGTTCAAGCATTTTTTATCCCATCGATTATCGTCTTGTTGGTGATCTCCGCCTAACCGTTACCTTGTGGGTAATAAGGATTCGAAGAAGAATGGATAATGTTATGTTTGTTAAGGAATTTGGCCTCATTTTCGTCAACGAGCTATGGTCCATTATCGATCATGATTAGGTGTGGGTAGCCGAACCTGTTGATAATATTCTCTCATATAAACTTGATGACTTTTTTTCCCGCGTTCGACATAAAATGACTGCTTCGACCTATTTTGTAAAGTAATCAGTTGCTACCAAAAGATGCATCATTTTTTCCAGGAGTGTTTGGTAATTCTCCTACTAGGTTAAGAACCCATCTTTTAAAAAGCCACTATATATTTTTTTCATGTAAAGATCCAGAGTTGGAGCTTGAATTTTATGCCCATACCGCTGGCAGACATCACATTTCTTCGCATATTCTTCAGCTTGTTCTCATTTTAGGCCCAAAAACTCTTTGAGTGATTGTTATATTTGCTAGTGAACGGCCTGTAGCATGCGATCCGCATGTTCCTTCGTGTAATTCCCTCAACATGTCATTGGCGTCTTTTTCGGACAGACACTTCAAATAAGAACCTGTGACTAATCTTTTGTAAAGGTCCCTTTTGTTAATGATGTATCGTTTTGGGTTGTCTATCAATCTTCGTCTCACGTTGACGTCTTCTCGGAGTTTACTTTTAAAATTGTTCTGGGGACCAATATATTTTTAAAAAACACAACATCCAATACAACGTGGCAGCGCCTGATAATCCCCCGATGGGCCATTTTCTCTTTGTCCAGGAAACCGTTGATCTTGGCATTGACTTTGAAGTCTCCCTTATCACCAGTGATTCTTGAGTGAGGAAAACCACATTCATGGCCACGGGATTTATTTATATAATTCATGTACATCCTTCACGCTCTACTATTGTAAAGGCAAAGAAACAAAGAAAAATGTTAGGCAGAAATGGATGCAGCAGTGGAGCTTTGGATGTTTCCAAGTATTCTTCCCCAGTGCCTATGATTGGGTTGTACGTAGCTGGAGGAACATTGGTATGTTTCTTTCTCATGCTTCTTGATATTTTTGCAGCAATCCGTAATAAGAAACTATGGATTCCCGTAAAATACTTCTCGCTGCATTCGGTTACCCTGACTTTGCTCTCTATAGCAGCTAAAATCCCTGTCGATCTCACTACTCCCATGCCCCGGGGCCTGGACCAGTTAGCAAAACTTACTGGAACTACCTTCATATGCATATTCATGGGTTTCATCATGCATTCCCTTGGAAAGGTTGGAAAATCTGAATCCTTATCAAACATGATCGCCTTGACTATCTTCATAGTCACGGTTTTTGGCAATATATGCACGCAGATTTTCACTGGTTTGATATTTTCATTCATCATTGAACATATCATCATCTTATGCATTATGCTAGTGCTGCTTGGTTTGCTTTGGACTTGTGCCCTCGAAAGTAGTCTCCAGAAAGGAAGTCCCTATGTTGATCTAAACAAAGAACTCTTCTTAAACGGCAAGGATAGTTTCTTAGAACGACTGGAAATGTGTCATGTTCATGGTTATAAAACAAATCCTCAATTTTATCTCTCTCTTATCTTTGAATCTGCTAATACGAGTATTATTTGTATCTTTTGTGTTGTTATTCTAACTCAAGCTGCCGTTCGAACTTTAACTCTCAAGGACTCCAAGTTTTGTAAAGAAGAAGATTCTGATTATAGATGGTCAATGTGGATTATTGTCTACACTCAGATTCTTTTTGTGATCGTAGGAGGTCTGTCCACCTACTTCAGAGGATTATCATCTCATTATTTCTTCTATTTAACTAAGGATGAAGCAGGTCAATTATAATCTCTAGCCCAATCTTGGGATGGAGCTCACTAGATATCTGTGTCAACATACTCAAGGAGTTAATATATTTGGCGTACACGGCCACTATGCTGTTATTCAAATCACCAATATTAGTATTGTTTGTCATTTCTATGATGATTAAAGGCTGTTGCGGGATTTTCGTCCGAAAAAAGAACAAAGGTAGTAGAACCATGGAAGAATTTAAAGATCTTATTAGCGGCGAATCGGATAAGGAGACTGAAGAGTGGGCGCTAAAAAAAGGTATCATGGACATGGAGACAGTAATGGAGGAAGGTAGAAGAGATCCTCCTATTGATCTCATCAAACTATTCTCCCAAACTCCTCCATCTGAAGTATCTCTTAGCAGCCATCTCAATTTGAGTAAAGATCATCGGCTGCTTTCAATGATTCTCCTTGTAAGGATTGCCATGGTTTCCGCTCCAAACCCTCTTGGTGAAATTCTATTCCGCAGCTTAAGCGAAGCTTATGAAGTCATTGGCTTCGTTGATAGAAGATTAAGTTACTCAAGTTCCAATAGTAGAACAAAGTCCAAGATAGTGAAAGCTGCGTGGCAATACATGAAAAACGAAGACTTCAGCACCGGAAATGAACTCATGTCTCAGTCTCCTTCACTTGGCGCCATTAAAGAGTTACGAGACAAAATGCCAAAGGATATTGTGTCCGAGGAACTTGACATTCTCGTGAACCTCATTGAAATCAGAGCGTGTGCATCAAATGAAGAGCTTTATAACTTCATAAAGCAAATATTTGTTGATTTGCTGCATGAAGTACTCAAGGAGCTCCCAAATATCATTTTCTTTTATGTTATTGAGAGCCCCGTTGAAGAGTACGAAAGCAGAGTGAGCCGGGTCATGAAGTTTGTTTGTAAAATTGAATTGTTGGGTACTCGAGTTTCGTGGGTGTTTCCTAAAGATACTAATATCCTTTGTTTGGTTGCCCCTGAAGTTCCTACTCCGAGCTCTCACAGTATCTCAATAGTTGAAGGTGATAATACTCTTAACGGCGTGGATGACGATTTGCGGCTGTTGGAGGTTACAATAGTTCATGTTAATCAACCAGAGGATATATAGAGGATAGTTGAATAGACCTCCTGAAACCATAAAACCAAAATGTATGTTTTCGTATTTGTACTTATGTAGAAAGATAATTAATCGTTTTCTATGAGGGAAGACCATATTGTATTTAGATTTTTGTTGTGTGCATTTTATGTGCAGATATCTTTTGGAATGGTTTTTTGTTGTATTCGATGATTCGTGTCCCTGAGTTTCTATTGGTTTACTTTCTTTGGAGGTTGGGAAAAATTGCTATCAATATTTTTCGACCACCTCACCCATTATTCTCCTAATCCAAGATCGAAGATTTTGAGGCTGTTGAGATTTATAGTCCCACATTGAACACATAGTGTCTTGCACCTCAAGTTACTCCTCTCATTGTCAATTGGTTTTGAGATGGATCCTTCATTTCTTAATATGGTACAGAGCAGGCTTTCTTCCACGTGCTGAGCCCAACGGCCCATGTGCTACTCCGCGGCACCCAAACCCAAATATTTGTCCACGTTCCTCACATTGCCAAATGGTTTTGAGATGGAGCATTCAGTTCTGCCAATTGACTTTGAGATAGAGCCTTCAATTCTAATTGAGGCATTATCCTCCATCAAAGTTCCAGATATTCAACATGTTCTGTAAGTCTGTTTTTTCTTTTTCTTTTTGGAAGGCGCAAACTGGGGCTGAGCCTGCTAAATAAGAGGAAGAAAAACAAGTATAAGTAGAGGGAGAAGTCTCCAACCTCCTATCAAAAACGAGAAGGATCATGACACAATTCACAAACACCATCAAAGATACAAAAGTAGAATAATCAAGACTTCGACGTCACAACGAGGTGCACCAAGACACACTCACACACACAAGCCACAAACTCCTCAAGAGCCAACTACATAGATAGTTTACCATTGGCTTGGTTGCAGGAGTGTTTGGATATTTGCCATATATAAGAAAGTCACAACTCACAAGGAGCTATGAGAATAGATGAAGTTCTAACTCTAATGTTCTTTCCTCTTTATAGAAAATGCGTCATATGGATTATAGGCACTATAATTAATAAATTGGTCTATTTTTCAGAAATTGTGCTGTGTAATTTGCTCATTACATAGACCAGGGATTGCTCTTACTTGTATCCTGATTTTGAATTTTCCAAATTATATTAGATTGTGTTTCAAGGTTTACCACCGGTTTTGGTATGACATTTTTCAGTTTGGAGGAATCGCCAGCTTAACTTGAGTACCTTGTGTACTGGTTTCTAGCAGATTGCCCCATCTGCCTCGATCATGAGTACCTTGTGGGTCGATATCGGTTTTTTGTGTCTTGTTTTTAACAATTTAGAGGGACTAGTTACCCATCAAATCTATTGATTTGGAATGTAGGTTGTCTTCAATAAACCTTCCCTTGTTTCAAACATTCCTCGGCCAGTTATACTATTTGGTTTGATGTCTTCTGTGAATAACATATAGGACTTAGTATTTGGTTTTCTTTGTTTTAGCCGTTCTTCAGGAAGAGAACAAACTATTATCAATGCTTTGATCTTTGCTAAAACGAAACACTGAATGCTTTGAAGTTAACGAAGCTTCCAATGACCTAAATTTAATTCTCATCATATTGCTTAGCTCAATTGTTGAGAAGGGAAGCGTATCAAATATGGAAGGTGGACATGAGTGCAGCAATGGACCTTTGGATGATTCCATGTATTCTTCTCCTGTGCCTCTAATCGGCATGTACATAGCCGGAGGGAGTTCAGTATGTCTTTTACTTGTATTTTTTGATATTGTGGCTGGATTATGTAGCAAGAAAACATGGTTTCCGTGTCGATTTTTCTCTTTAAATTCAGTTACCTTGACTCTACTTTCTATTGCAGCTAAAATCCCTGTTGATCTCACCACTCCCATGCCTCGAGGCCAAGACCAGTTATCAAAACTTACTGGAACCACTTTCATATGCATATTCATGGGTTTTATCATGCCTTCCCTTGGGAAAGTTGGAAAACCCGAGTCCGTATCAAACATGATCGCTTTGACTATCTTGGTATTCACCATTGTTGCCAATATATGCATGCAGATGTTCACTGGCGTGATCTTTTCCTTCACCGTTGAACATATCATGATAATATGCAGCATGCTAATATTGCTTCTGTTGCTTTGGGTGTCTGTCACCAGGATTGATACTTGGGAAGGGAGTCTAGTTGATCGTAACAAGGAACTCTTGATGGAGGGCAAAGATAGTTTCTTAGAACGGTTGGAACGGTGTTATATTCATGGTTATAAAAAAAATCCTCAGGTTTTCCTCTCTCTCGTCTACGACTCTAGTACTGTGGGAATGATTTGTATTTTCTCTCTTCTTGTCCTAATTCAAGCCTCATTTCGTACCCTTGTTATCCCTAATGACTTGAAGTTTTGTAACGAAGTAGATTCTGATTATGGATGGTCAATGTGGATTATTGTCCTCACCCAGATTCTTTTTGTAGTTGTAGGAGGTTTTGCCACCCGCTTCCGCTTTAGAGAATTCTCTTTTAAACTCACTGACCATCCAGATGAAATAACACCATTTGAGTCAATTGTTGGCAATAACCCAATTTTGGGTCGGAGTTCACGAGATATCTGTGTCTTACTACTTAACGTGTTAGTAATGTCGGTTTACGTATTGATTATCCTGTTAATGATACTACCAAACCTAGTATTCAGAGTTATTTGTGTCCTACGAAAGGACAAAAATGGTAGAACCGTGGGACAATTTAAAGATCTTATTGACCATAAATCTAAGGAGGTTGAAGAGTGGGTGATAGAGAAAGGTATTAAGGACATGGAGATAGTGATGGAGGAAGTTAGAAGAGTTTCTCCCGCGAATCTCATTCAACTTTTCTCCAAAACTCCTCCTTCTGAAGTATCTCTTACCAATCAACTCAGTTTGAGTAATGATCATCGACTTCTTCCAATGATTCTCCTGGTAAGGATTGCCATGATTTCTGCTCCGAGCTCTGATCTCAGTGAAATTCTATTCCGCAGTTTAAGCGAAACATATGAAATCATTGGTTTCATTGATAGAAGACTAAGTTCCTCTAGTTCCATGAGTAGAACAAAATCCATGATTGTGAAAGCTGCGTGGCAATGCATGAAAAATGAAGACTTTAGCAGCACTAATGAACTCATGTCTCAGCCTCCTTCACTCGGGGCCATTAAAGAGTTACGGGACAAAATGCCAGAGGATATTGTGCGTATGGAACTTGACGTGCTCGTGAACTTCATCGAGAACAGAGCGTGCGAATTAAATGAAGAGGTCTTTAACATTATAAAACAACTATTTGTTGATATGCTGCATGATATTCTCAAGGAACTTCCAAATATCGTTTTCATATATGTGACTGAGAGTCCCGTTAGAGAATACGAATACAGAGTGAAACGGGTCATGAAGTTTGTCTGTAAAATGGAATTGTTGGCTACTCAAGTTTCATGGGTGTTTCCCAAGGATAGTGGTATCATTCGCTTGGTAACCGTTGAAGTTGATAATGGCCGAATTAGTGAGGATGGCGTTTCTGCAGCTGTTGAGGGCACAATAGTTCAAGTTGATTAAGCAGATGATGGTTGAACAAACCTTATGGAACTATAAACTACAGTATTCTATATTTAACATATGATGATAATTATTTGAACCATGTTTAACATATGACGGTATCTCTAAACAGTTTATGCACTGTGTACTTTCCTTTTATACTAAATATTTCTGGTTCACGAGTCTGCCCAATTCCCGTTTTACCTTGCAAAAATATTATATATTGTGAAAACAAGGGAGATAGTATGGATGGATACTTTGTAATCCAGAATTCATTCTGCCAAGTTCAAGCTTTACCATTGGGTTTCAAGAGTGTTTGGATCCTTGCCATATATCAGAAAGCAACAAGGAGTCATGAGAATAGATGAAAAATATGTCATATGGATTATAGCAGGGATCAGGGATCAGGGTTGACATCTTTTTTTTCAGTTTGAATAAATCAACAACTGAACTTGAGTACTAGTTTATAACAGATTGCCGGGTCTGTCTCGGTCATTAGTATACTTTGTTCTGGTTTCCGGGTTTTCCTTTTCAATAAGCATGTCTGGTTCGGTTTTAACAACACTAGAGTTCAGTTTGGTTCGCTGCAAACATGATGCAAATACAAGCAATTTGCATTTCTAACTACTTCCATGTGTTTGGTTCGATTTGCAATTGCAATGTGGTGCAATGCAAGGCAGACAACTTATTATCTTTTTGCTTGCATTTGGTTGCAGTGCAAGAGAGTTTGCATTTAGGCTTTTTTCTTGAGAGAGAAAATAAGAGAAAAATAAAGACTTTTTAAAGGCTAAAAAAATGTAGTTCTCATTTGTATTTGTATAGTAATGCACTTAACCAAACATAAACATCAATAAACAATTAGTTGATTGCATTCCTACCTTTATTAAAAAAAAATCCCCCGCTCTTTATTGCAATGCAAATCATTGCAAATGTATTGGATTTGCATTGCATCGTACTTGCAGCGAACCAAAGTGAGCCTAGGTATACTCAATCATTAGTTCTTTGTGATCTATATATTTAAGGAATAACTTGTGATTATAGGAAGGATGTTAAGAAGTGTTGTGAACCTGTGATCTTGTTAGAGAAGAACTTGTGATTGCCCTCTAACTCAGCCCCAAGATCCTCAAAGAGTTTAGAAGGGCAGTTTATAATCGAGTTTCCAATTCAATCTAACCTGGTTTCGCCCTTCAGTTTTACTATGTTAATTGTAGCATAACCTCGCGTATTCGATTTTGAGCAAATCACCATGACCACCAACCAGAAATGATTTTTAGCTCACATATATGTGCACAAATGCGAAAGGTGCCCTAAGGCCTATAGTTAAGATGGCGTGGACAATGCAAGAAAACATCGTTTCTGCTTATATACTTGTTGCTAAACTCAGTTACCTCAGCTCCGATCTCAATAGCAGCTAAACTCTTAAATAGAATTCACCAGCTCCATGTCGAGAGGTCAGGATCAGTTATCAAAACTTGTTGGAACTGCCTTTAATTGCATTTCCATGAGTTTTCTGATATGTTCTCCCTTGGAATCAGTCCATGTCAAACATGTACGCCTCGAAAATTAAGGAACTCAAGTTGAGGTGGTTCATTTAGAGAGATTGTGAACGTGATTGTAACAAAGGATATTGCTCATGATAGTGTTTAAGGTAATGATTCCAGTATTCGGTTTGAAGGAGTTAGACTTCAGACTTGGAAAGGTACAAAGGGAGGCAAAATGAAATTATGTAGGATCTCTGCATGACTTGCTCACTACCTAGAGTATGAATTGCATCAAATCTGTAGCGCCCCGCTTTATTTTCTTTTCGTAATATAACTTTGTCATAGTTAACTGTAGTAGTTTAGTAAGTTGCATTGGAGTATATTATTATAGCTCTTTTTCCCAAATCCATTTATGAAACCCATTCTCCACCAAATCTCTTATTTACTCTTCTCTTTAGAACCTCAACTTCTCTCCAAACACATCTATTCCTCAACTGTAACCTTAGAACAACCTAGAATATTAGAGAGAGGAGAGACCATCTTTATAGATTCGACATTGCTTTGGGAGATTGTTGATTTTATTGGAGCTTTGAGGGCAGATTTCCCTCTCTTCTAAACCCTGGATTCGTCGATAAGGCAAGTACCGTTATTTCCGAACATTGTATGATTTTTCGTTAATAATGTTTAAGATGTTATAGGGCATTAGCATAAGCCATGTTAAGCCATTGTTATCATTAGCTATGTTGGATAATTTCTCCTCCATGTTTTCTGTACACACTACCTGTTGGAATTGAAAGTCTCGTATGATGTATGTGATCGAGAATAGTTAATTACCAAATGTTGTAGGATTTATGGGTCGTGAAGCATACTACCTATTGGAATCTATGATCTCTTGTACTTGGTCTTGAATACTTAAACACTAAGTACTCAAGGATTTAAGAACGGTGAAGCATCTCTTTTTGTGCTAACTAATTGGAGGGATTAAACTAAGCTTTTAAGTTTAAATAGAATATGAGCAGGTAACCTTAGTTATGGTTATTAGGGAAGGATGTTCCCTTTCCTTTTCACAGATTGTGAGTTGCGTTATAACTAACTCAGACCTTTATAGTTGCGTATTAATTTACAAACTGATTGCTTGACAAGATCTAAGTACCGCGTATATAAAAGAAAAACCGAATGTAGTTATGCATCTCAGTAGCGTATATTCCTAAAATTTATTGGAAACATATATATCTACATTGCTATGTTTATTATCTAAAATAACTATGCATTGAGAAATAAATTGTAGTAGGCTTAACTTAGCTACTATTTTAGGACTTCAAGTGATGTAACCTTTAATAACTTAAGGTAGAATGATCATTGGTAGTCAGAGTATAATATCAGCGACTGAGACCCCACTCCTATTTATTTGAGGGTAAAAAGGTCATTGAGCATAAGATCGTCAATCATATGATATAGTCTCATTGCCTATAGAACAAGGGCAGATAGGTCATTTTGATTGAGTGTCGGTCTCTTAAATCATTCATGCATAGGATAACTTAGAGTCGTGTACACAGTAGGGCTATGATGTCTGGGTAAGGGGGTTCGATTCCTTAAACAAAAGATTTGGTGACTGTTTATCAGTATTCCAGGGTTGCAAGCCCCTAAAACTCTTCCCTAGTTACATATCGGCTTTGATATTCTTTGTGAATACTTCCCGTGGGCATAAATCCCTAAAAATAAAAATAAATCAGGCTTTAGACCTGTATGTTGAAACTCATTGACCACCTTGATCCGGTAATTTCCCCGCTAATTCTTGGCTCAATAAAAATAAATCTGCCAATTCCTAGCTCGACAATAAGGGATACGCTTCTGTTGAGGACAGAAGGGTGTGAGAGTGTGGTCCCACTGAATTAAAAGTGACCCTGTGTACATCGTCTGTTAGTTATCCCCCACATCTAATAACATACTATAACTACTTTATAATACCGGTTGGCGCCGACGCTTAAAAACAACATTAATAATTGAACCTCATTTCCTCAAAGCATTGCATTATTTATACATATGTATAGAATATTATATCACATTTGTACTTATGTATTATATCGGTCTGTCATGTTCAGTGACCGGTAATGATTGTGCTTGCATGACGCCCTGTGCGCTAAATTTTTACAGGAGGTCGAGCACGGTAGGATTTTGCTTAGTGAGGCTTGGTTGATCATTTTCGGGATTCTTTGGAGTTCTTTGGATCGCTGAGCTGTCGTAGGGTATTTATAATATTTTCATTTCATATTTCATTGTCGTAGTCTTATTCTCCTTTTTAGAGAAGATCGAGAACTTTATTCAATTTATTCTTTTAATTTATAATTGAGTTATTTCCGTTGTGTTTCTTTGGTAAGTAGATGTAGTTAATTTCTTTAGAAATATATTACATCTGAGGGGTTCATCTGTGGGATGCCCGACTTGTTAAGCCTTAGCATTTGCTTAATAATTTTTTTCAGAAGGCGGATTTTGGGGCGTGACAAAATCAGTTTCTTATTCTGACTTTTTTTCAGTTTGAAGGAATTAATAGTTGAACTCGATCATTAGTACCTTGTGTATGGGTTTCTGCCGAAGTGTTGGTTCTATTTTGATCTTGAGTACCTTGTGAACTGGTTTCTGATTTTTCTTGTTCAATTAACTTGTCTAGTTTGATTCTATTAGAACTTCGTAAACCGAAGTCTGCTACGAATATGAGGGGTATTAGATGTTTAGCTGACAAGTAGTTCTACCCCGAAGTCTGTTGGGTTCACAAGATTAAGTAGATTATGCATGTCTTTGAACTAATATTCTAGGGTATTATAAGTTGCTATCAGTGCTTATATACCTCTAAATGTTATCATGTAACATTTAATTGCACTTAGATACGTAAAATTGGTTCCTCGGGCACCAAGTTTTTAGAAATAAGACTAAGTCAGTTCCCAATTGAGCTCTAATTATTTGTCCTAGACAATTAACTGTGATTTAGATATGACTCCTAGTCGTATTCTAAATTAGTCTTGGTTTCGTATTATCTCTGATCTCTAATCACGATAATTAGTATCCTAGGGGCATACCAGTAATATCTTATTAGCTATCGTAAGATACTTAAATAAGTATTACTCTATTTACTTATATCACATATAAGTGAGTCAATTTTCCAATACGAGGCACATGCTCCCAAACAAAATTCATAAAAAAAAACTAAAAATGGATCCCTTATTGGGGTAAGTTCAGTCAATAGGAATTTTTCAAAAACAAAATTAACTTAATTTGATCAAAAATTGACTCAATTTAATCAAAAATTGACTCAATTTAATAAAAATAAAGCCAATTTAGTGTCTGAACCGGTCTTGGACCGGTCTGGCTTACTCTGGGTCAAGGCTTGAACCGGGTTGACCGGTCTAGACTTGTTTAACCAAGTCAAACCATGTGCCACGTGTCCCTAAATCTGGACTGCCACATGGCATTTCACTGTGTGTGTCACATGGCATGCCCTTGACATGCCACGTGTCCTTGATGCGTGTCATTGCTGCGTCAGCATAGTGGACCCCACCTACCACCTGTCCTTGACACGTGTCACTGCCACGTCAGCAATAAATCAGGTCTGATCCAGTCTAATTTCTAAAGTTGGATCTGGATCTGATGACGTCATAAATAAGTAATAAATATTTTTCTAAAAAAAATAATTAAAAATAATTAACCTAGTTGACGTCAGCATGACCTAAATACGCTGTTTTTTTGCCGTGAATTGCCCAATTTCTACGCTAATTTTTTGGCGATTATGATATTTTCCTAAGACGTGTTATATACCGATGTGATCATTGTGGAATAGGCTATACAACAAAATTGATTGCGCATCAATCCGATCTCCACAGCGGTGTCTATTTAGGTTTAAAAATAGTCATTTTACAAGGGTTAAAAATCACCAAAAATAGGTTATTTTAATCCAAAAAATATATATAATAATTCTCTAATCCATATCTAGATATCTTATATCATAGATCAAGCAAGAATTATATAGAAATTTGAAATTTATAAAGATTACCTCTCTGGAACGCAAACATATTTATAAACAACGCTGATTTTGGAGAGTTCTTTATCCCTTCTGATCCACTAGCTCAGCGTGCTGATAACCTATTGTATAATAATGGATATTACTCTATTGGCTGATCATAAGCAATAATATGAGAAAAGAGTTGGGATATCTTTATTGAATAATATCTCTCTGTACCCTAAGAGGTTCTGTGTTACGTATTTCAAAGGATAACCCAATATATAATAGGTTATCTATACTAACTCAAACTTTCTCCATAAACCCTTAAGGCCTATGGGGTTGTTAGGAGTTCAATAGGATACCCCAACCCAGTTGGGTTCCCACCTTGGGCTGGACCCAACTCCTAACAAACACCATTTTTGATCATAGAATCGTACATTATATCCCTTTCTTCCTCAATCCTCTTAATTTTACCCATAAAAAATGTTATAACTGTTGTTAACTCCTTCATAAGCACTTCACCAGCTTAACTCCTTCATATGCACCTCACCAGCCGCGAGCCTATCCCTATTCGGTACAGAGAGATCTGCAAAAATTGCATACAAACTCTAACAAAATTTTATGTTTCTCATAACGAATTTTCAAATTAAGCGTCTCAGCAACTGCCTTCAACAAACGGACCTCCAACTCCGATCTAAGATCATTCATTTCCCTCTCATTGCAGCCAGTAATTTACCTAATTCGACCTCACTTTTCAATTTATATTCGGCCAATTCCTCAACCTTACGTTGGGACACCGACAAATCAGCCTCCATCTTTGATATAACTCCGGACAAGTAATTTTCACTATCATGAGCAATTAACGCCTCTACCTCCATTTTTGTTATTGTCTCATTTAAAACCGTCTCACTACCTCGAGAATTCGTCAAATCTACCTCAATTTTTTTATTTGCTCATTCGACTTCCTCACTGCACCTCGAACATATACCAAGTCAGCATCTAGTTTCTTGATGCGCTCGGCCAAACACTTCACAATACCTTGTGCGCTCACCACATCAACCTCTTTTCTCTTCAATCACTCAACCTGATATGTCATATTACCTTGTGCATTTACCAAGTCAACCTCCCTTTTCTTCAATCGCTCAACCAGATTAGTCACATTACCTTGCGCATTTACCAAGTCAACCTCCCTTTTCTTTAATCGTTCGGCTAGATTACCCACCTTACCTTGTGACTGGATCAATTCGACCTCCATTTTCATATTTAGTTCCGTCAAATTTTCCAACACGGCGTGAGCCTTGTTTAAATCGAGCAAGAGTTTTTTCATTAGGGTCGGAAAGAGTTTTTTGATGAGCTCGCACAGTTTCTAGCTCGCCTTGCACAACAAATCGATATCTCATAACATTCTTTAAATAGTTATGAAATATATATTCCTCATTCAAGCATTCTACATAATGTCACTCACATATTTTACAAGATGTTAAATTATAAATAAATCATCGGCACACCAGCACGAACTGATACTTTTTTAGCTTTTAAGCTATGCAAGTTTCTCGCTCTGGTTGTCATACGCCCAATGATATCAGGATCTAGACAAACACCTTGACCTTCTAAAAACCTAAGGTAAGCCTCCTTTAGACCCCTCTCACTATCTATCTCGGCCTCTAAAAAGATAGTCAACTTCATAAGGTCATTGGTTACTTCTGGTGTATCCTCCCTAATACCACCAGGTACGAAAGGTCAAAATTTTAAATACCTACTCCTATCTTTCCTATCTACTTCATCCTTTTCAAAAAATTTCTTTGACCCATCCTAGACGTACATCACATAAATTTCTCCAGTGTTCTTCATTAAGAGCTTTGAATTTTCTCACCTAAGCCTCAATGCGCCCAGTTATTAGAGCTGCTGCAGCTGATGAATTTCTCTCCTTAGAAAACTCTTTCTTTAGAGTCTCAATAGTCAAGCGCAGTTTGTTAAAGTCTTACAAATAACAATTCTTATATCAAACAGCAAAATCTAGTTCCATAGACCAATACTTACATTACATCATTCACAAAACAAACAGTTTTTCTTCCATATTAACATAAAATTTCTAAAGACTACACAAATATCTTAAACTACCTTATCCTGCTCGTCCGCTTCTTGGGCTTCAGTTTGCACAATCGGAGTGACAACATTAAGCCCTGAGACAACCTCTCGAACTGGAGCCCTCCCAACATCGGCATCCTCCTCTTCTCCATATGGCCTCATAACGTCCTTCTATTATGGCCATAATATCGGCATCAGAATAGTCGTCATCCTAGAGTCTCTGAACCAGGTTATCACGAGCAACACTCAGCTCGTTAATATTATTCGCAGACTCTCTCTTTCGAGCTTGTCTACAATAACCTAAAAAAAAGCCTTTAGATTGGCAACCTCTGAGCTCCACTTTCCCCTCTCTTTCTCAACCTCCCTAACCAACCTTTGCTCTAGCTCGGCAGCTTGCTTCACCAAGAGTTTGCTCCCATCCTCGATGCCAAGAACGAGACCGTTCAGCACGTGGGAAACCTGTACAGAAACGATATAAGAATCAAGTAACAAAGGAGAAAGATCGAATGGATAAAAATAACCAATATATTATAACTTACCCTCTGCAACTCGCTTTCCACTAAAGATTTCACTTGCGTAATATCCGACAGAGCTTCCCTTCCAGCACGAGCAAATCCTCATCCATACTCAGCTTTCCAGCATCCTCCTTCAGCTCAACCATAACATGAGGTGGAGGGCTGTCAGTAAGCCTTCTCTTCTTGGTGGCAGTTTCGGCCTCCTCACCATCAACAGTCCCAGACTCAGAGGCAACCTTAACATTTTTCCTCCACTGCACCCTTCTGCCTGGGTTAACCAAACTAGTCCCTGATGCCCGCTGCTTAAAAACAATTAGTGAGGCTTTTGCAACCATAGGTATTGTTATACAAGTCTCAACAGATGTGTTTAGCACGGGGGGCACCGCCCCAGATGACGGGCCAATACCAGCCATCTTCCTCTTCGCATACGACTTTTAAACCTTGAGAGATTTGCTGTTAACTCTCTTACTTCTATTTATACCAAGGTCGTCTAGCACGCCTTAGAGCATCATCCCTTCTCGAGCTACAACGTCGGTAAGAGATTCTTCCTTAACAACAGTGCACCGAGGATCTGCATACAACATTTATATCAAACACAGAACACATAAAGCATATTCAACTTGAAATTCATAAAATTTACTTACGTTCCTTAAACGATCCGTGAGTTAAATCCCAGACGTCCTCGTCAGCTCACTGCATACACCCGCTCACCCAAAGCAGGTTGTCATTCCACACTTTCCCAGCATAATCCACGTAAAAAAATTAAGGTCGGGGATAAATTGAAGAAAAATACGCACCCCTAGTGGCGCTAAAATATTTGACATTATAATACTTTAGCATATCTATCGAAGTAAATCTATTCTCCTTTCCCTCACTAGCCCACTTCGCATCCAGTATCTCACAAACACAGACTACCTCATATATATTGATAGGCATGAAAAATGCCTATTTTTGTCATTCAATTCACATTATCTAGAACCTTATTTTATGTTTCACTGAGCCTAATTGAAGTATGTTTGACTATTGCAGGTAATAAGACAATTGCAACCAAGCCCAGTCTTAAAGCCTAACTTTTAGAATCTAAAGAGCTGCTGGAGATAATAAGTTGTCAAGAGCTGTTGGAGATGGCCTAGTACTAGTCAACAACTGCTTGAAGATTTAGTCAGGATTTTGGCTAAAAGATCTCCACAAAAGGAGGGTTGTTGAGGGAGATGAGGGCTGGAGTTAGGTTAAGAGAGAGAGAGTTGTAAAAAGGGAGGAGAGTTATCTTTTTAGTTTACATTTTTTTCTTTACCGTAGTTCTTATTTTTGTTTCCTTGTAAACCATTTTCAATCAATGAAAACAAGTTTTAATTCACGATTTTGATATTTGCATTTCTGAGAACGAAACCCTCTATGTTTCAACAACCCGATTTGATACGGATTATCATATATTACCATTTAACTGGGTTGGGCAAGCTTTGATCACATTCTTTATACCTTTAGCAAAGTTGCTCAAAGGCACCATTAACCCATAATTGAACTGGGAAAGGTAGCATAAAAAGCCTCTTCCAGGTCGTCCGACTCTTCCCCATTGTAATAGGGGATTCCCCTAGCAGTTTTTCCCTCATGCAAATCAGGCAAAAGATAGAACAAATTGTCCCCATCTTCATTAAAATATTCCCTATATGACCTACCCCCAAATTGCGTTACGCCTCCCCACACTCCTTTCATACTACTCTTACACTAACATAATTTCCTCAAGGTATCAGAATCCTTGGGATATCTATAAAGGATGCTAGGAAAATCGACATGATCCTCACCGTCACTCCCACCCTCTATACTTAATTCCTCCCCCTCATCAGACAATACCACAGTGTCATTAGTCCTAGTACTTGTGTGCTCTTGCATAATTAAGTGTCGGTGTCGGATCCGTGTCGACACGTATCTGACACTGACACTCAGACCTCACTTAGGTGTTGTTCTAGCTCAATTTCTTCTGAAGACTCTAAATAGCTCGGATACTCCTAGAATTATAATTTTAAAGGTATGAAACTCGTGTATTGAGCGAAATATTGAGGAAATTCCCATTTAACCCAATCCAAATTCTCCGAGTATTCTAATAACTGATTCCTTTTCAAGTTCTAAGAGCTTTGAAGTTGAAAAATAAAGTTGTAATTCGTTGGAACTGGTTACCATTGAAGAACATGTTGCGGATATTTCCTTTTTTCCTTAACTAACCTGACTTAGTTTGAAAGGAATCAACGCCCAAATATTAGTTATTGTCTTGCCAAATGAACGCCCTACTACCGTAGCCATTGAAAACCACTTTCCTCTCCATTCTTTTTGCATTAAACTGCTTACAATCTTTATTAAATTATTAGGCGATTCAACCTTTTCATTGTAGATGACAGAAGTATTGTTCCCACGTTGACCTGATCCTGATTCTATGTGTCACATATGCAAATCCTAATATATTGTCTCTCTCATGTTTCCACTGCTGTCATGGTGCTCAAAACCACGATCATTAACCACCTTGACATGCCTGTCCAGGGTTTTCATGCTGAAAGTATGGTTTGGAGGCTAGATGAGTAGAAAAGTACCCAGCATACTACTTCCAGTTTCACTGATTTTCATTTCAGATACATTAGTAGATCTCTAAATTTTGAGGCTTACGCTCTAGCCGCTAAAGGGCCTTTTTTTTCCTGCTATTTCAATTTTTGAGCCGTTGGAGGCCAACTCTCTTGTAAATTCTGCTAGTGCTGCTTTGTAATATATATGGGGCCATCTAATTGCTTAAAAAAAAAAAAAAAAAAGGTAGAAAAGTAGTTCAACAGCGGTCATTTGCACAAATAGTTTTCAAAGTACCTCTAACGACTGGCGCAAGCTGTAAAGTATTGCAGATGTAACCAAATTAGCTATATCTTCAGTAGATATCATCATATTAAGTACTTATCTTCTCTTGTTTGATCTCTGAGCTACCTAATAAAATAAAAATGTATGCCATTTTTAGGACGAATAAGCTAGCATTAGTTTATCAAGCTAGAACACCGCACATCTCAATTCACAACAATGAAGACACCAAATACTCTTTAGTTAAAGCTATAGGTTATGACTTACATCCCTTCACAGGGCGTATGAATATGACGAGAATGTTTCTTATGTCTATCGAGATGGGAAAAGAAGGAACTCTTATTATGATTATCGTATAGTATCATTTAGATAGACATAGCAAGCCTATCTCATACGATGGTAAAATGACGAGAGACTAATGTTTTCTTGTCCATCTTAGAGATGTGAGACACACTCCTCTAAAATGACTATCTTTTTTCGAATGGACTAGTCCAAGTCTGAAGTTCATGGTTTATCGTCTCAAAGTTAGGCCATAGCTTCAAAATCTTATAAAGCATAACTTCATTTTTGCTGTGTTTTCCAATGTTTCCCACCACTCCTAAGCAAGACCTTTTGTTTCAATTTGTACACTATAAACTTAGAAGTTAATTACTTTTTACTTCAACATTTGAATGACTTTAATATCGCTGCGCAAGAAATAACATACGAAATCCTTGACCTCAAAGATGGATCGGAGCGTGAAACAAATGCTGAAACTGATTGAAGAGGATGGAGACTCTGTTGAGAATCCGACTTAGCTACTCTCTTTCTCTCGTCAAGAACGATTACGTGGAAACACCAATATAAGAAAATAAACAAGAATCAAGCAAGAACAATAAGACACACAAAAGTTTCAGAGGATGGAAGTGGAAAATCCTTTCGGATTAAAAACCATTCCCGAGCAATTCACTATGTAAATCAAACAGGTTACAATGATCTCTCAAAGCTTTCTCAAAGCTTAATGATGGAGTCTCTCAAACCTTATGTAAATCAAACAGGTTACAATGATCTCTCAAAGCTTTCTCAAAGCTTAATGATGGAGTCTCTCAAACCTTAAAGTTTCTCTAAGATTAAACTCTCACAAGATGGTTAATACAATAACCTAACACTTCTTTATATAGTAGAGGGCTCACACCAAGATTAGGAACTTCTAATTTATGTGTGTACAGATCTCGAGGCAAACTCCTACGTCTGATAATCAAACTTCTAAAACCGGAGGGAACTTCTAAAAACGTTAAACGCGAATCTCCTTCGAACGAGTCACAAAGTCGTTCGAACGACTTTGTCCTTCTTGGCCAAATTCCAGCAAGCTTCACTCTTCGTTTGAACGGACGACAATATCGTTCGAACGAATCTAACCAGTTTCCAGTCTTGACAAAACATAGCTTCGAGTTCATACCTTAACAGACTCCTATGCAAAGAAGGCTGAGATGTATTACCGAAAAAGGCCTCTGTTAATATCTAATGTCGAAGAGTTTTATCGCATGTACCGCGCCCTGACTGAACGGTATGATCACCTGACTACAGAATTGCGGAAGAGCATCCCTTCAGACCTCAAATCACAGAGCTCTGGCATCTCAGATTGTGGATCTGAGTCAGCCTCTCCCATGCCCCGCCCCAAATAGAAATCATCTCGTCTCAGGTCCAGCCACCGAGCTGCTGGTTTTGATTTTTTTTCTCGGTTCCGTGGGGGGAAGCTGTGACATCTCCCGAAAGGAAAGTGATGAGTCATCATTTGCTTCTTCAGATTCTGAGTCAGGATCAGTTTACTCCGGTCCACCACCAAATGGGGATCATGGGCTGCAGCGGAAGATAGTTGAGCTCGAGGTAGAGCTGCATGATGTGAAAGAAAAGCTTAGGATCACAGAGGAAGAGAATTTGGATATTCTTTCAAAGGTTGGAGACAATTACAATCATGGAGAGCTTCTTGATAGAATCGCATGGCACGAGGAAGGGCTGAAAGTTGCCAATGAGAGACTTCGGCTTTCAGAAGAAGAGATATCGAGGTTGAAGCTTGAGTTTGAGAACAATTTATCTGCAGAGGCTACTCATTATTAGCAGGCCCAGCTTGAATCTTCTCAGAAAGAAATTTAGGCACGTGAAGACGAGCTCAAATCAGAGAAAAGCCGGGTATCAGCTCTCCAAGAAAAGACTGCAATCTTAGAAATCAATGTGGGTGGCCTAGATGAAAAGATTGACACGCTAGAAAAAGAACTTAGTGTTACAAACACAAAGCTGGAGGCTTCAGAAGAAGAAATTGCAAGATTGAACATTGAACTTCAGAATAATGAAACATCAAGAACAGCTCGCAATTTGCAGGTTGGTGAGTCCGATATTGGATCAAAAAACTTATCTGATATGGAGACTGAACTTTTGAATCACGATATCAAAGTTGCAGCATTACAAGAAGAACTGGGAGTCAGAAATGAGAAGCTCCAGCTTTTAGAAAAAGATTTTGCAAGTGTGAAGCTTGATAAGAAGGAAGCTCCTGCTATTGCTACTAATACTGTTAATTTGCAATCTGAGCTTAAAACTGCTCAGAAATATATAAAGACGCTGGAATTTGAGCTCGAGATTGAGAAACAACAGGTCATATTACTAAAAGAGCGAATTTTGAGGTTTGAAAAGGATATATCTGTTCGCGACCATGAGATTCGGGAATTGAAAGTATCAATCTCTGATGCCAACAACAGGTCTCAGTTACAGATGGTATCTTCAGAATCTCGTTCAGTATATGTGGCAAAACTCAAAGAGCAGCATCAATCTTTTGGACTACTTTGGTCGTTGCTCCAGGTTGATTCAGAGGTTGTTTATTGAGTCTTCCTGTTCAAACTTCGGAGATTATTAATAAAATTCATAGTATAATTTAGACATGTAAAACATCTTCGTTCTCTATTTCTACTTGCATGAATCACCTATGTTTTCAGTTAGCCATTAACGTGTGGCTGGTGCTTTCGTAATAGGATCATTGACACTATGAATCCATTCTCGTGGAAATTGGAACTACTAGAAATATATGCTCTTCAGGCAAAAAAAACTAAATTCAATGCGAAAGACACCGTATTCCTGTTATCACATATCACAGAGTCTGTATAATAGCTGGGCGTGCATCAAGAAGGTGATCAAGACCCTGTGCCAGAGAGGGTTGGTAATGTAAAGTGTTGATGTCACGTCACGGCAAACTAGTCGAGTTCCTTGGACTGTAGGATAGCAATTCATCTTCAAGTGGAAGTAGTGGGGTCTAATCTCATAGATGCTTTCGCTATTTAAACCCATGCAAGTCACATCTGATTTTAAGTAGCCCTTATCTGAAAAAGATAGATATTTGATTAGCACCCAAACTAGCGATAACCACATAAGTTGTGAGACCACAATTAACAAACAAGTTAGTCTTGAAGAAACTCGCACTTGACTGAGGGAAAGAAAGAGCAAAAGAGATGTCACAAAAGTCTGAATATAGTATGATTAAAGAGGCAAACGAAACTGAAATGGCCACCAAGTTGCATTTCATACTAGTGCATGGTACTATTGGGAGGTGGAGGTTGGTGTTGGTACAAAATTCGCTGCCTGACTGTCTCTTGGAGAAATCCGGTTATAAGTTTCATGTCTTGATCTTAAGAGCGCGGGAATGGATTCATCCAATCCTAACTCAGTTCTAATTTTTGAAGATTACAATAGTCCTCTTATTGACCTCTTGTCAAGTTTGGCTGAAGAAGAAAAGGTCTCTTTGGTCCCTTATTTTTGCTTTCTAACTAAGATTGCTTAGTAACAATTTTGAGTAAGATTTGCAGGTGGTATTGGTTGGACACAGTGCTGGAGGAGTGAGCTTGACGCACGCTATTCATATGTTTGGGAAGAAGATTGATCTAGCAATTTATGTTGGAGCAAAAATGTTGCTATCAGGGTTCAGGACGCAACAAGATATCATAGATGTATGTAGTTCTAAATCTTGCTTATTTTTCTTTGAAATTCATGTTTCAATTTGGTTATTTTGTCTAAATGTGTCTTATGATTTAATAAGGCCGTTCCGGACCTATCAGAGTTTGGCAAAAACATATATGATTTAGAATTTGGAATGGGGCGGGATCAACCGCCAACCAGCACTGTCATTAAGATGGAGTTTCGACAGGAAATTATATACCAGATAAGTCCTCTAGAGGTATATAATTATTTTGTTATCTTTCAACATACGGCCTGCTACGGTAAATGTTTTGGATAATCTATAAATTTTGATCTAGGATTGTAGTTTAGCTTCAATGTTGGTGAAGCCAGGACCGGTTCGAGCAGTGCAAGGAGCACAATTTGTTGAAGGGGAAGAAGTTGATGAGATTAAACGTATGTACATAAAGACGATGCATAACAGAATGTTGAAGCCTACGCAACAGGATGCGATGATAAAGAGATGGGCTTCCTCAGATGTGTTTGTTGCAGAGAGTGACCATAGCCCCAATTTCTCGGCTCCATTTGAGCTCTTCAACTTGCTACACAAAGCATGCAATCTCCACGCTCGAGTATAAAATGGCATATTTTACTTACAATCCCTTCAGAATGTATCTAACGCTTTTATATTTAAAACTATCATTTGATTATGATATGGTTGTTATCCAAACTTTGGTGATTATACTTCATGTATAGAGTTTCTATTCCCATAAAAGCTCTTTTGACTCAGCTGGCCATGCGGTGGAGTTGTGCGGTCTACAATAATTCCTCGCAACTTAAAGATGATTGTCTGGTTTAATGTAGAGTGTGACGAGCATAATTCCCTTAAAAACATAATGTAAAGAGTGTTTTCGGTCCTAGGAGCATCTCTTAAAGAACCTCACTCACTTGGTTGAAAAAATGCCAAATCCAAGTGAGTGAGGTTCTATTTCTTCTAACAGTACCTCATCTCATTTGGGTTTTTTAACGGGAGCAACATTTAGGTGCTTGTTAAAAAAATCAAATGAGGTACTGTTGCAAGGAATAAAACCTCACTCACTTGGATTTTTTTTTTTTTTTTTAAATAAAAAATATTCATCAAGCTCCTAAAGGTTAGGCGCCCGATTTAAATTTTTTGTGAAAATAAAAAACAATTGGGCACCCAATCACGACGTAAGAAAGCAAGGTTGAGTATTGAAAAACAAGACTCAAACTTACTTTATGAGTTGAAAAACTAAGTCAGTGAGGTGCTCTTAGAGTTCAAAAATCTTACTAGCATCTCCGAAAGTGCCTCAACGACTTGTTGAAAAAAAGCCAAATCCAAGTCAGTGAGACTTTATTTCCTCCAACAGTACCTGATTTGTTTTTTAAACAGACGCCCAAGTGAATAAAATTTGGGCGCCCGATTTTGTAGCGCCCCGCTTTATTTTTTTTTCGTTATATAACTTTGTTCTAGAGCTGTTATAGTTTAGTAAGTTACATGGTGGAGTATGTTATCATAGCTCTTTTATTCTTTCTTCAAACCCATTCAACCTCCATCGTATCCCTCCCTGATTCTCCTCTATATTCTTCTCCATCTCCTCTTCCCAAATCCTCCACAATCCCCTTCTTCTCCTCCACTTAAACAACAACACCTTAAACCCATCTCTTCTCTTTGTAATCTAGAGAGAAAGGTGCACCCCAAATCCCTAATTCGAAAACCCAACCTTTCCCCATTGTTATTTGTAGCTGGGGGGCTTAAAATCAGATTCCTCAACCCATCCTAATCTTCTTCAGAGGGAGGGAGAATCCAGGAAGGAGACCTGTAGTTGTTCTATATTCACCGATTCCATCTTTGGTTGGACAGTTAGTTTCGGGTGGTTCCTATCCGAGTATGCCGCATTGGTTTCCAAATTCAGGCAAGTATAATTATTCCCGAGCATTGTATGATGTGTCGATATAAGGTTTAGATAAAATTCAGGGTATTAGCAACATGCCATATTAGCCTAATCGTATTTCACAAAATTGGTAGAGATTTACCTAATTCTAGCTATGACCTGAGATGTTCATGTTTCATAATTATTAATAACTCATCTTTAAAGTGTAATACTTTATGTTAATGTGATTTTGAAGTGGGTCCAGGAGGTTGTATAAGATTAAGGGGGAAACTTCTTTTTACATTAAGATTTGAATCTCATGCATGTAACAATAGCTTAACTTGGAGATATTATAATGGGGTTACAATGCTATATTATACATCTCTCCCTTTATAAAGCAACTTCTTTGTCATGCTAATTATTTACAAAACACATTCCTTGGCATATAATTGTGGCGTATTATAGTTTAATAGTATACTAGAATTACAATGTGTTAGTGTTTTGTTAAAGGATAACCCTCGTTGACAATCGTAATCTAGTATAGACTTGGCAACTAATTATTAATGACTAGAATCTTACAAGTAAAAGCTTTTGGCATGCGGCTTAACTTAGCCACGATTATAGGACTTTACTGATATAACCTTTGATAACTTGAGGTAGACAGATCATTGATAGTTAATGTATAATATCAGCGACTGAGACCTACTCCTATATATGAGAGGGTAGAAAGGTCATTGAGCATAAGATCGCCAATCATATGATATAGCCTCATTGCCTATAGAGCAAGGACAGATAGCTCATTTTGATTGAGTGTCGGTCTCTTAAATTATTCATGCATAAGATAACTTAGAGTCGTGTACACAGTAGGGCTATGATATCAGGGTCCTTGGGTTCGATTCCCTAAACAAAAGATTAGGTGACTGTTTATCAGTGTTCCAGGGTTGCAAGCCCCTAATACTCTTCCCCAGTTACATATCGGCTTTGTTACTCTTTGTGAATACTCCCCGTGGGAATAGATCCCTGAAAGTGAAAATAAATCAGGCTTTAGACCTGTAGGTTGAAACTCCTTGACCACCTTGATCCGGTGATTTCCCCGCTAATTTTTGGTTCACTAAAAAGGAATCCGTCAATCCCTGGCTTGATAATAAGGGATACGCTTCTGTTGAGGACAGAAGGGTGCGAGAGTGTGGTCCCACTAAATTAAAAGTGACCCTGTGTACATCGTCTGTTAGTTATCTCCCACACCTAATAATATATTATAACTATTTTATAATACCGGTTGGCGCCGACGCTTAAAAATAACATTAATAATTGAACCTCATTTCCTCAATGCATTGCATCATTTTCATATATATATAATATTATATCACACTAGTACTTTTGTATAATAGATCGGTCTGTCATGTTCAGTGACCGATAATAATTGTGTTTGCTTGACCCCCTGTGTGCTATATTTTTCAGGAGGTCGAGTACAGTAGGTTTTTGCTTAGTGAGGCTTGGTTGATCATTTTTGGAATTCTTTGGAGTTCTTTATACCGCTGAGCTGTCATAGGATATTTATAATTTTTACTTCAGATTTCATTGTCGTAATCTATTTTCTTGTTAGTATAATTTGTTGGGAATATTATTTATTTTATTCGATAATTGAGTTATTTTTCCGCTGCGTTTCTTTGATAAGTAGATGTAGTTCATTTTTTTTAGAAATATATTACATCTGTGGGGTTTCATCCGTGGGATGCCCGACTTGTCAAGCCTTAGAATGTGCTTTATGATCTATTATCAGAAAGTGGATTTTGGGGCGTGACAAACTTGGTATCAGAGCGGTAGGTTAAATCTTTTAGCAGTTTAGATAATAGATTAGGACTCGTTTTTTTTTCGGCTTTTCTCGATTTTATCGATTTTTATCTTTTTGCACGTTTACTGATTTTTATCTTGTCCAGATGGTGCGATGGCGAGGTAATGGGCGTGTTGCTGCTAACCATGTTGTTGTAGGTCGCGGTGCTCCTCGTCGCAGTGATCGAGTGCCAGTTCCTCGTGTGCCTGCTGCAGCGCGTGGTTTGCGAACCAATGTCCTTCGGGGATGTGGTTTAGGTCGTGGTGTGGGACGTGGTGCATTACCGGTAGATGAGGTTATCGAGGAGACTTCGGTTCACGTGGGACAAGATTACGTTCCAGAGGTTACTCAAGAGGAGATTGTTGTGCCACCTGTTCCTGCTGTGGTTCCTCAGGGGGATTTTCAACAAGTATTTCAGATGTTCATGCAGTAACAGAATGTAAATCAGGGGGTCGGTAACAAATGGCAGAAGGAGATGCGACGGTACAAGTTGGATATCTTTGTGGGTCTTCCTGATCCAAAGATTGGATGAAGCGGGTTGAGAAGATTTTTAAGAATATGGGATGTCCTGATGAAGAGAAGGTAGAGTATACCACTTTTCATATGAAAAACGAAGCCTGGAACTGGTGGGAGATGACTGAGAGGAATCACGGGTTGATGCCACCAATGACTTGGGCTGAGTTCAAGGTTAAGTTCTTTGAGCAGTACTTTCCACAGAGCTTCAGACATTAGATGACAACCGAGTTCTATCAGTTGACTCAGGATAAGATGACAATGTCACAGTATGAGGCACGTTTTACGGAGTTGTCTCGTTATGCTCCAATAGTTGTAGCTGATGAGGAGTCAAGGGTTGTGAAGTTCATAGAGGGTCTTATTTCGCTTATTCGAACTAGATGCAGAGGCTTTCTTGGGGAGACTTATGCGCAGTTGGTTTCATTAGCTCTGGAGTTTGAGCTAAACTATCAGAGTAATATCAAGCTAAGGGAGTGTAGGCGGACAGATAAGAAGAAGGATAATGGTGATTCGGTAGTTATTCATGGTCACCAGGATACTCAAGAGCAGAACAGGAAGTGTCAGAGGGATGATAGACCTTTGGATTCAAGGGCAGTTGTTCCAGCTCAGGGAGTTCGTATTCTAGGTCCTTGTTATTCTTGCGGAGAGTATGGCCATCTTGCTAGGCGTTGTCCTCGTAGGGAGGGGCAGCAGTTTCAACAGGGTCAGGGACACCGTCCGCAGGGTCAGTTTCAGCGTTACCAGGGTCAGACTCCGCATCAGCAGAGTCAGGCTCAGCATCATCAGGGACAGACTCAACAGTATCGAGGTCAGGCTCAGGGTAGAGTGTTTGCAGTACAGCGTGATCAGAGTAGAGACAAGGCGGTAGTAGAAGGTACTTTATTAGTATTCCATACTCCTCTTAGAGTTTTATTAGATATTGGTGCCTTGCATTCAGTTAGTTCATATATCAGCATGTTCCTTAGGTTTAGAGCCTAATACTTTAGAGACTTAGTGTCAATACCTTTAGGTAGTTCAGCTTCGCTTGACCGCATTTGTAGAAATTTCCTATTGCTGTATGTATATTGTTTTTCCTAGGATTTGAATATCTTTTGCAGAGTTTAGTGTGCCAAATTTCAAGGATGAAATTTCTTTTTAGGAGGGTAGAATGTAGCGCCCCACTTTATTTTTTTTTCGTTATATAACTTTGTTCTAGAGCTGTTATAGTTTAGTAAGTTACATGGTGGAGTATGTTATCATAGCTCTTTTATTCTTTCTTCAAACCCATTCAACCTCCATCGTATCCCTCCCTGATTCTCCTCTATATTCTTCTCCATCTCCTCTTCCCAAATCCTCCACAATCCCCTTCTTCTCCTCCACTTAAACAACAACACCTTAAACCCATCTCTTCTCTTTGTAATCTAGAGAGAAAGGTGCACCCCAAATCCCTAATTCGAAAACCCAACCTTTCCCCATTGTTATTTGTAGCCGGGGGGCTTAAAATCAGATTCCTCAACCCATCCTAATCATCTTCAAAGGGAGGGAGAATCCAAGAAGGAGACCTGTAGTTGTTCTATATTCACCGATTCCATCTTTTGTTGGACAGTTAGTTTCGGGTGGTTCCTATCCGAGTATGCCGCATTGGTTTCCAAATTCAGGCAAATATAATTATTCCCGAGCATTGTATGATGTGTCGATATAAGGTTTAGATAAAATTCAGGGTATTAGCAACATGCCATATTGGCCTAATCGTATTTTACAAAATTGGTAGAGATTTACCTAATTCTAGCTATGACCTGAGATGTTCATGTTTCATAACTATTAATAACTCATCTTTAAAGTGTAATACTTTATGTCAATGTGATTTTGAAGTGGGTCCAGGAGGTTGTATAAGATTAAGGGGAAAACTTTTTTTTACATTAAGATTTGAATCTCATGCATGTAACAGTAGTTTAACTTGGAGATATTATAATGGGGTTACAATGTTATATTATACATCTCTCCCTTTTTAAAGCAACTTCTTTGGTATGCTAATTATTTACAAGACACATTCCTTGGCATATAATTGCGACGTATTATAGTTTAATAGTATACTAGAATTACAATGTGTTAGTGTTTTGTTAAAGGATAACCCTCGTTGACAATCGTAATCTAGTATAGACTTGACAAGTAATTATTAATGACTAGAATCTTACAAGTAAAGGCTTTTGGCATGCGGCTTAACTTAGCCACGTTTATAGGACTTTACTGATATAACCTTTGATAACTTGAGGTAGACAGATCATTGATAGTTAATGTATAATATCAGCGACTGAGACCTACTCCTATATATGTGAGGGTAGAAAGGTCCTTGAGCATAAGATTGCCAATTATATGATATAGTCTCATTGCCTATAAGGCAAGGACAGATAGCTCATTTTGATTGAGTGTCGGTCTCTTAAATTATTCATGCATAAGATAACTTAGAGTCGTGTACACAGTAGGGCTATGATATCATGGTCCTTGGGTTCGATTCCCTAAACAAAAGATTAGGTGACTGTTTATCAGTGTTCCAGGGTTGCAAGCCCCTAAAACTCTTCCCCAGTTACATATCGGTTTTGTTATTCTTTGTGAATACTCCCCGTGGGCATAGATCCCTGAAAGTGAAAATAAATCAGGCTTTAGGCCTGTAGGTTGAAAGTCCTTGACCACCTTAATCTGGTGATTTCCCCGCTAATTCCTGGCTCACTAAAAAGGAATCCGTCAATCCCTGGCTCGACAATAAGGGATACGCTTCTGTTGTGGACAGAAGGGTGCGAGAGTGTGCTCCCACTGAATTAAAAATGACCCTGTGTACATCGTCTGTTAGTTATCTCCCACACCTAATAATACCTTATAACTATTTTATAATACCGGTTGGCGCCGACGCTTAAAAACAATATTAATAATTGAACCTCATTTCCTCAATGCATTGCATCATTTTCATATATATATAATATTATATCACACTAGTACTTTTGTATAATAGATCGGTCTGTCATGTTCAGTGACCGGTAATAATTGTGCTTGCTTGACGCCCTGTGCGCTATATTTTTTAGGAGGTCGAGCACAGTAGGTTTTTGCTTAGTGAGGCTTGGTTGATCATTTTCGGAATTCTTTGGAGTTCTTTATACCGCTGAGCTGTCATAGGGTATTTATGATTTTTACTTCAGATTTCATTGTCGTAATCTATTTTCTTGTTAGTATAATTTGTTGAGAATATTATTTATTTTATTCGATAATTGAGTTATTTTTCCGCTGCGTTTCTTTGATAAGTAGATGTAGTTCATTTTTTTAGAAATATATTACATCTGTGGGGTTTCATCCGTGGGATTCCCGACTTGTCAAGCCTTAGAATGTGCTTTATGATCTATTATCAGAAAGTGGATTTTGGGGCGTGACAGATTTGATTTTTAAAAAATAAAAATAAAAATTTGGCGCTCAAGCCTTAGGCGCTCGATTAGCAAACAAACAAACGCTAGCAATTGGGCGCCCAATTGCGATGTAAAAAAACAAGGTTGAGTATTAGAATTCCAGACTCAACCTTGATTTTTGAGTTGAAAATCCAAGTTAGTGAGGCACTATTGGAAGTCAAAAATCTTATGTGGCACGTTGGAATCCACGGTAGTGAGGCACTTGATGGGTATTAGATGTTTAGTTGACAGGTGGTTCCATCCCGAAGTCAGCTAGATTCACAATATAGGTTGATTAGGTCTTTCTTTGAATTAACATTAAGGTACTATAGGTTACTATTAATGTCTATATACCTCTAAATGCTATGCATGTAACGTCTAATCGCACCTAGATACAAAAAATTGATTCCTCAAACACCAAGTTTTTAGAAATAAGATCGACCAAGTCAATTCTCAATTAAGCTCTAGTTATTTGTCATTGACAATTAACCGTAATTTAGATATGACTTACAATTGTATGCTAAATTAGTATTGGTTTTGTATTATCTGTGATCCCCAATCATGATAATTTGTATCATATGGGCATACCAGTAATATCCTATAAGTTATCGTAAGATACTTAAATAGGCATTATACCATGTACTTATATCACATATAAGTGAGCCAATGCTCCTATACGAAGCACCTATTCCCAAAAAAATTAAAAAATATTTTTCATAAAAAAAATCAAAATGGGTCCCTCACGGGGTAGGTCCAGTCAATAGGAATTTTTAAAAAAAATTGGGCTCAATTTGACCAAAAATTAGGTTATTTATAGTCGTTTTAGTGTCTGGGCCAGTCTGACTCGGTCTGGGTCAAGGCCTGGACCGGGTTGACTGGTCTGAACCACGCACGCACGGTCACACATGCCAAGCATGCGTACCACACACGCGTGTCACATACGCACATGTGTCACACACTTCACTGCCACGTGTCACCGCCGGGGAATATTTTTGTGACCGACAGTCGAATATTCAGGCCAAAATTCTAGCAATATTCCAGCGACATACCGGCGGTAGGTCTCCGGTGACCGTCCAATGACTGCCACGTGTCACCTCCGATGACTAACATGTGCCACACGTGCCATGCCACGTGTCCTCGACATGTGTCACTACTGACGTCACGGTGGATAAGGATGATGTCATATATGATAAATAATTTTAAAAAAGAATATATATATATATTGCTGACGTCATCGACAAAAAAACGTCGTTTTTGTCGTAAAACTTCCAAGTTCCAACGAGCTATTCTTAACAATTGGGATATCTCCCAGGGACGTGCCATATACCGTTGGAAAGCTCTCATAGTAGTCTATCCAACCGAAGTAGTCTCGCCTCTATACGATCTCCACAGAGAAAAATATACACATTTGAAAATAGCCCTTTATCTAGGGTAAAAAAATCAAAAACCCTCATTTTTAATCTGAAAAAATAGGGAAAAATAGGTTTTCGATACATGATTATCTATCATATTTAATAGATCTGAAAATAGGTATTCAACAAATCGTAAAATACCTCTTCTACTTATCACTTGGTTTCCGTGAAAACTCTTATTAGAATGGAAGATCTGCTCTCCTTGTTCCTAGAACATGCGTGGTGATAACATGTTGGGAGATGATGAATCTTGAGCAATATAATTAGCATATCTTATGAACAAGAGAGAGAGAAAGAAATTGATTTATTGATTCAACATAATTGTGTTCTCTGTACATAGTACAGTGATATTAATTGACAACTCAAAAAGATTCCCTATTCTACTCAAACTCTCCCTATAACTCTATTGGGCCTATGGGTTTGTTAGGAGGCTGCATAGGACACCCCAACCCTGTTGGGTTCCTAGCTTGGGCTTGGACCCAACTCCTAACAAATACAAGATTTCAACGCTATTTCCCTTTTCTTCATCATTGATATCCACCCCCAAGAGCAATCAAGAAGCATAGGCACTGACCAAAGAGCTTCATCCTTCAGGCATTTCTGTTTGATCCACCTAGTCTACAATGTGTCTTTTCCTATAGTAAGATTCCAGATAAATCTCATAATGAGGGCATCATTGAACTCCTGAAGTCTCTTGATCCCCAATCCCACTTCATAAATAGGCACACATATATTTTCCCACGCAACACTTGATATAGCTTTAGCTTGATACAGTCCATTCCAAAGAAATTCTTTGAAAATTCTTTTAATTTTATGAAGAACACTTTTAGGGAACCCAAAGCATGCTGCCCAGTAGACTGTATAACTCTGTAAGATAGTTTTAATGAGCTCTAATCTCCCCCCATAAGATAGGAATTTGTTTTTCCAATTTAGGATTTTCTTTAAAAATTTAGTAATCAGGGGATCACAATTTTTTTCTGACAATTTATGGCTAGTAATGGCAATCCTAAATACTTCACTGGCAGGCTCCCTATTTCAAAATGAAGAATATCACCAATAGAATTTCTAGTTTCATCGTTTGTGGATTTGGAGAAGAAAATAGTACTCTTTGTAGGATTAGTTCTCAACCCAGACCTTGATGCAAAATCCTCCAGTATTTCTTTAACTTTGGTGGCTGAATGAGTAGTAGCTTTAAGGCATAGCAAAACATCATCTACAAAGAGTAAGTGTAAGATTCTAGTTGATTTTCAGCTTGGGAACACAACTATCTTACTCTTTCTAGCAGCCTGGTTCAACATCTCTGTAAGGGGTTGCATGACAATAACAAAGAGGTAGGGGGTTAGAGGGTCCCCATATCGAATACCCTTACTACTATTGAAGAGCCCCATAATCAAACCATTAATATCCAGCTTGAATGTTGGGGTAGAAATGCAGATGCTAATCCAATTAATGAACTTTGTAGGGAACTCCATAACTTTGAGAACTTGAATAAGATAAGGCCATTTAACATAATCAAATGCTTTATGGATATCTATCTTCAAAATCATTATGTCTGCTCCATGGCTTCTTTCAAACCCTCTTGTTAGCTCATGTACTAGCAAAATATTATCTTGAATTACTCTACCTTTAATAAATGCAGATTGGCAAGGATCAATTAAGCCATCCATCAGATTCCTCATTCTAAGGGCAATCAATTTAGTGATAAACTTGTAGACCACATTGCAAAGTGAAATAGGTCTAAAGTCAGCAAATGTATTAGGGTTATGCATCTTGGGAATGAGTTTAAGAATGGTGATGTTCACCTCTTTGAGCAGTTGAGATCTTCTGAAGAAGCTAAGGATAACTTTAGTAACATCATCCCCAACAGTTTCCCAACAACGCTCTTATAAAAGAACACATTGAACCCATCAATCCCAGGAGCTCTATCATCTTTTTCACTGAAAATCATGTCTTTAATTTCATCCTTTGTGAATTCTACAATAAGATCTGTAGTTTGTTCAGCTAAATTTCTTTTGGGGCATTTAATCTCTTGAATATGATTCATACTATTGTATGTAAGAAGTTTCTTGTAGAAGTCCATTGCCTCTTCTTGTATACTTTCTGGTGTATCAGCTAGGCTCCCATCCCTACAGTATATCTGGTTGATATGGTTCTTACTCTTCCTTTCCTTCATGAATTGATGAAAAAAATGGGTATTAGAGTCTCCTAAAGATAGCCATTGACACCTTGATTTCTGCTTACTGTCCATTTCTTCTTGAAGTAGGAGATTGTTGAGGACCTTTATATTCTGTTTTTCTCTTCTCATAATGTTTTCATCAATGATGGGAATTATGGCAATCTCTTATTGAACTAATTTTAGTTCCTTTCTTGCATTATCAATGCCAGTGTGTAGATCCCCATATGTAATCTTCTTCCATGTGATCAGGTCTCCCTTTAGAATCTTTAGCTTTTGAGTTAGTACATACATTGGGATGCCCTTAATTTTGCACTCCCAGGAACCTTTAACAGCATCCATGAAGCTTGGATATAATGTCCAAGAGTTGGTAAATCTAAATGGGGCTTTAGGTCTATGCAGTTCTTCTTGAATAGTGATATAGATAGGTGCATGGTCAGATATCCCAAAAGGCATATAATTAGCTTCAGAGAGAGGAAATATGTTGAGCCAATCCATGTTAACTAGAGTTACGTCCAACTTAGAGAAAATTCTATCAAGTCCAGCCTGGTAGTTAGTCCATGTAAACTGTCCCTCTCCATTTCAAATCAGAAAGTTGTAACTCACTAATGATGGATCTGAGGGGTAACATTTATGCTTCTCTAACAGGTTCTCCTCCTTTCTTCTCTTCATTGTAAGTAATTGAGTTAAAGTCGCCAGATACAATCCAGGGCAGTGAGTGTAGCTCCCAAGTTTCTTAAGTAATTCTATAATTCTTCTCTTTCTCTAAAGCTGCTTGATGCATATATACATGATAGAAGAAAACTTTTATTTGAAGCTTTGATGGTGGTGATACATGAAATAACCTGATCTGTTTTGGAGATAAGCTGCACATTCAGAATACCAGTGTTCCACATCAGCAAAATCCTTCTATTGGCAGCCATATCATGATTGGTGAGTTTGCTCCAAGTAGCTGCAATTGAGTGGTGAATCTTCTCAATATTCTCTGATTTCACTTTATTCTCAATTAGACCTACTATAGACAAGTTGTTAACTTTGCTGTTAGTTCTAATCTCCCTTTGCATTTGAGGTCTGTTAGCCCCCCTGACATTCCAAATGAGAGCTTTAGTCATCAAAATACCCTTTTTTAATTTGTCCCTCTTCTAGTAGTCTCTTGCTCAATCTCTGTATTTCTTTTTTTTTGTTGCTTTTTGCTTCTTTTTTCCTACTTTCTTTAATTGTTTAGATATCCTGGCCATGTCCTGGTTTTCTGTTGCTCCATCTGGTGGTTTATCTGGCTCTTTTCTGTTTGCAGTGTTGTTTAATTGAGATGTACTACTCCATTCCCTTGATTCTTTAGATGTGAGAGATTGTACAGAAGTGGGTGTGGCTTGTAGTTTGTCATATTCTGTTAAGCTCTTTTTTGGAGGTGAGTTTTGGTATTCCCTAACTGCATTTGCCTCTGTTGGTTGTTGTTTCTTGTTATTTGATTTTTGAGAACTGTATTTGTTCCTCCTTTGTACCTTTTCCCAAACATCATCTATTGGTCTCACTTGAGTAGTGTCTGTTGTAGAGGCATTTCCTTCTTGATTAGTCTGTTGGGATACTTCAGTTACAACCTTGGTTTCCTCCAGACTTGTTGTATCTTCTCTTTAGGCTTTTCAATGGTCATTTGTTGAGTACAGTGAGTCTTGTAATGTCCCAAGGATTTGCATCTAGTACAGCTTGTAGGTCTTCATGGATATTCTATAAACACTTCAATCAATACATCACCCCTCTATCCACTATAATTGATTGAGGCAAATTGGATTCCTGGGTGATTTCACCACATACTCTATCCACTATAAGCTTATTGGCATCCTTTCAATTATACTATTAGCAATAGATGAGAATGGAGTCCATTGTTGAATTTGCATGTATTTATCACCCACATGCCATGGTCCTTCTTTCATCACCTTATCTCTCTCCTTTTGATCCTCAAATGTAAAGTAAAAGACTAAGTTTCTCAAAGAAATGGAAAGGGAACCTTTGATATCCCAGATTGTTCTAATTCTGTCTCTAACATTGTAGAAGGGAATATATGCACCCAGAAACCATCCAACTATAGTGTCTTTCCGCAGCTCTATACCTTCTTCAATAACCTCTTTGGGGCATTTAATCACATATCTTCCTTCACCATGGCTGAATTCAGGTTTATGATAGATCAATCTAGTTTTACCCTTAGAATCCAATCTTTCTCTGAAATTGGAAGGATTTAACTCTGGAATCCCTCTTTCTACCTCCTTAATCTTGCTCTGATCTCCCATTTGAGATTTTGTCAGCACTTCAGTATAGCTAAGAGGGATTTGAGGATGTGCAGGCCTAATTTGATGGATTACATTCAAATTGGGAAATCTTACACCATTTTCAATCCTTAAACATGAAGATTCACCCTTATCTATCTTCAATTCAGGCTCTGATCTTGTATCATTAGTATTAGATCGTGCTTGTTTGCCCTTCGATATCAAATCGTTCGGTGGCGAAGCCATCCTCGAAATTACTCGATTTGACCTAGAATTACATCATATAAATCGGGTTTGATGATCGTTGGTGATGATTCTACCTTGAAAATTTCGATTATAGCTTAAATCGCCTCTGATTTGCCTCCAATTAGCTCGAATTGGTGATCGTCTCTCTGTCTTTATTTACTGCTCTGGTCACTTACTATTTTGCCTCCACGTGGGAAATAGATAAATGAAATTTATGACGTCCAATAAAATATATAATACAAAATTCGACATTTCGGTTGTCGTGGTTGAATATTACTAATATAAATGATTATTACGATATATTGATTTTTTCAGCATTACAGTCGCAGATATTTTTTTGATGTTGCCAATATTTTGGACAGGTTTAATTTAAAGAAACTAAAAACATTATCGATTTTGAGTACATCTATTTTGGGGGATAAAGTTATTTCGCTAGGAAGGATTTGAGAGATGGTTGAAATTACATTGCTAATTTTGACTCTAATATCTCCTCGGAGTTTCGTTATATATGTGGACAAGTGCACGCCGTGCCTACTCCACGGACGACGGTTCTTCTGTACTTAGCCTACTCTTTTTAACTTGGTAAGAGAGATGCCGTCAAACCTAGGGTGCACAGTACTCCCACCGACCCCAGCGCCAGACCCGCCTCGGAACACGGATTATAACCCAGATCTAGTGAGAGGGAGATCGGACAACCAAAAATGTCCCACTGAATATACTTCTAGGAGAAGTGTGAGATAAGAGATAAGAATAAGAAGAATCCCAAACCAATTAGGACTAGGACTAGGACTAGTAGTTGGATTAGGATAGTTCCGGACTCTTCATCCTTTTCCATCACGAATTAGGAGTATTACAGCATTATATATGTACATGTAGTTTGAGAAGTATCCACATTGTTAAGAAATAATGGCTTCTCCTGTCACAAATTTTGAACGATCTATGATCGAGAACACTTCGTTGATCAAAATTTTGAGTCTGCATACTTGGATTTTTATGCTTTTCTTTTACGGGGCTACGTTCTCGTTTCATTTTGAATTACGGGATAGAGAATTTCCTCTTACAGGAAGAAGAGAAAGGTTTCGAAACTGGGTAGACTGGTGCCTTTTATTAGGGACATTAGTTGGTCATTGCCATCCAGTGCTAGTGCCAAAGAAGACGGCTGGTGAACCGTTTGAGAAGAAGCCATTCGGAACTGCAAGTTGGAGTCGTTTTTGGATTGCACTTGGGCTGCAAATTTTGATATATGGTTCTATGGTAATCGTTTTTCTCTGGTTTCAGAAGAATAATAAATACAAAGACGAGCTAATAATACTTATCATCAACGCGTTTGTGGGTTTCGTCCTCAGCTTGTTTGCATGGATTACGTTTTGTGTATGGGTTCTGGCAGATATCGTAATGGATAACCAACAAAGCCTACTCTCGAATGTCTAAAAAGCTTTTGTTTATGTAAATTACGTTTACTAGAATCTTGTTTTTTTTTAAGCTCTCAAATTTGCCTTCAACTTACATGTAGTTCTATAAATACTCAATTAAGTTGGTATAAGCGTACATTATACACTTGCTTGCTTGCTTTTGTGATTCCATGTGAAAGCTTAGGGATATGTGAATGAGAAACCTAAGATATGATACTTGCGATCCTATTCCTCTCAGACTCGAGATTTCTGCCTTCACAATTAGTTTCTTCAATGTCCTCTCTGTGTAGAACAATATCCACAGGTGCCCTGAAAATAACCATCACCGAACTTTCAATACAATGAAAAAGCAAGAACCACACCTTTTGCAGAAATTGAGAAATATCTAATTAGTCTGTTCCTACTACTAAACCATGAAGGATTTTCCCATTATTAGTTTTTGATAAATCAAGGGCAGTATAAGATTACATTAAAAGTAAGCTGGTGGTAACAAGTTGTCTAGACTAACATTGTGTCCAAGGAAAACCTCTAAGATGCAAAATTTGAACTATTAAACTTCGTAATCTTCAATTTCTCTTTATCGGCTATCGCTCTTCACCACACAAGCCCTATAACAAGCGCTCTGATACCAATTGTTGAGAATCGAGGTAGCTACTCTCACTTCTACGCCAGTAAGACAACTTTCATGAAGTCCAATAAAAAGTTGCTTAGATAGAAAGGAACTCAATAGACTTTATTAAGGAACATCCCATCCCAGCAGCAAGTTTCCACAATAAATTGTTAACAGTTACCTGAAGGAGGCAATCCATTGCCCAGTGAAATTATCGTGGTAAATCATAGATGTGTCGCTGAAATCAACTCCACTTAGCAGCTCAACTTTATACGCATAATGTACCATGTAATTGCAAGAAAGTTCCCACTAGGTGAGAAGTAAGCAGAATGTACATAACTTTATAGATTTATTGTTTTCAATGCTTTCAGTCTTTTTGAACTAATATATCTCAAATCCCATCTGTGGAACCTGTGACCATCATATTCGTATTTCCAGGATTGAAATCTATTATGTTGATTATTCTATTATGCAACTGTAGTCTAGATAGATGTTTATATGTACAATAGAAATACAAACAGGTTAAGGTACAGTAAATAAAATTAGCATTTGATGTTTTTGTCATGTGAGAATTCACGAACCTGGAATACAAGAATACGCTGAAGCCCATAGTGATATCAAAAATATTGCAATCTGGCAATGCACAGGAAGTTTGCAAGTGGCACAGAATATAGTGAAGCAATTTCATTTAACAGCTGAATGTTTCGTCCTTGGATGGATGCCTGATGTGGTCACAACTCAATACTTGTAATCTCATAATATATAAGAAAACAACTTTTCTAAATTGGGGACCGAGTACCGACACAATTAAGAACAACATTGTCTTTCTTATCAACAAGCTCAAGGAACTCCAAAATTTATACCAATTAGCTTTTACGCATGAATTCAAAAACAGAAGAAATAGTCTCAGCAACATCTTGAGATTAGTGAGATCAATTAGTTTACAAGATTGAAGTTAATAAATTCACAGTGCTCTAAACAGGAATTCATTACCAAAATGACGCAGGAACCTTTATGATGGCTATTCCAACTTCTTTTTCTTGGTGGCTTCTATATCACCATCATCAAGCATGACCATCAAGTCTTCTTCGTCAATGACGGGTCCTTCTTTGATTGCTTTCCCTTACCCTTTGAAAATTCTGACAATTTTCTTTTACTCCCGGGTGGAATAATATCAACGCCTGTTGTTATTATCTTTATTTTATCATCATCCTCCTCTTCAGTTTTTTATATTGTTGACTGAGATGTACTTGATATACTCCCTCCATTTGCAACAGATAGTTTACCGTTGTCTTTCTCTATCTGAGGAGCTCCTGTCCATCCTGAGAGTACCATTCCATCAGGTTCCTTCTCCTCGTCAAACTCGTCTCTGCAATATTCCGCAAGAAAATAGCTGTTAACTTATTATGTAGCCAACATGCAGTAAAATGATATGACCAAATCAAATGCGTCTCATTCATTGAACTAGTTAGAAGAACATAAGAGTGTATCCAACAGTATGATATCGAAGATGCAAAGAAAAAAGGTCCAGAATTGGTTCATGAATATGAACATTCTTAAGCTTAGCACCAAAGCTTCCATACAATTATAAGAAATTCCGAAATAACTCTCAAAATTCTTACTCCCTTGTAAAACTCAATAAACCAATTGTTGTCAATCCAGACTTGAAGGGCCTTTTTATTTATCTTTTTCTTTTCCCAGCTGGGTTTATGAGAAAGAGAATCAAAAGAATCCTAACAAATACAAACCCAAGAGAAAAAGAGGGGAAAAAAAGATCGGGAAAAAAAGCAATTTACCTGTGCTTAATATTAATATTGCATTTGAGCTTCTGTTGAAGATCTTCAACAGTAAACACTGTCCCGCCAATAACTGGAGAGGGAAGCTCAGCTAGTACCTGTAAAAAGACACTTCAGAATGTTAAAGATTGTTTGTCTTAAACAATAAGAAAGCTAAATAATGACCAAACTTTACTTAGCAACTCGGCAACGGAAAACTATGGGGCAGGTACTTCAAGTTAAATTCGAACTTGACTAATATTTCTCCAAAAAAATCGACATAGGCATAATAAATATGCATGTCAAATTGCACGAAGAATCTTTGATGCAGAAAGCCTAAACTTATAGAATGTATGATACCTATCAATAAGCATCTGACATGGAGAGGTAAAGGCTTAGAGCGACTTACAATTCCATATATCAAGCGCATAAAGCAATGGAAACGTTCACACCAACTGAACAATGAACCATTAGGACTCTCAGGTTGGTCAGCGTAAGCAATATTGAGGAGATAAAGCTTCTTAGAATCCACGAAAGCCACAGAAAATATCCTCTTCATTCCTCCCCTGATGCTATCTAATGTATACTCGAACTCGTAAACTTGTACGCCTCCTTTGCCCAACTTCTCCGTGGCTCCAATCACCTCGATCTCCTCAGTACTCTCCTACAAATAAATGAACAGACCTTTTATCAATCATGTCGAGATTGGAGTATTCGAAATCCTTGTTTCTAAGAAAGGTTGGTTGTTATGTTCTATTTATCTAAATTCTGAGACAACTGTAATATATTTCTTCAATCCTTTCACTAAGAAGAGTATTGAGCTCCCATATTTGGAATCTTCCACTATCAATTCGGCAACCTTCTCCAATTCTCCGACTTCCCCTGATTGCATTATCTTCGCCTTGACTAGTAACCATGAAACTATTGGTATCTATACATGTAAACCCGGGGATGAAAGATGGGCAAAAAAAACTATTAACTCCCATATAGTTTTCAATCACATTATGAATGTTGTTGTATTGGTACAACATTCTATTTTTCTACTTTTCGTGGGATAGTGGGAAAGTTTGATGTCAGTTATCCTCATCAGCCGATGACAATATATCATCATGAAATTCCGGAACCTTTTTGTAGAACGTTTATGTTGGAGTATGACGGAAAGCTCATGATAGTTGCCGAGAACTATGCTGACAATCATAGTAAGAAACACATTTTCACGCTTGACTGGGGCTTGCTTACAGCCGGGTGAAAGAGAGTGGAAGGCTTAGGAGAGAGAGCTTTGTTTCTTGGCCCGACATCGTTCTTAATTTCAGAGTCAATAGCAAAAACAGCCGGAATAGGAAATATGATATATACATGTGATGGTAGTGGCGTTGAAGTCTACTCGGCAGAAAGCGAAGCAGAAAGGTATTATTATTCTCATCCTTGTAGTCTGAGCATGAGGAAAGGTTGCGAATTGTGTTAGATTGAAATCTTTATGTAGGATTTTTTTTGGTAACCAACAAGACCAGGAGATTTTGAATTTCATATACTAAACAAAGCAACTCTAATCTCTTCCTCACTAATAGGCTTAAGGCTGTCATGATCCCTGCTGTCAACTTTGTTTTTAAAGTTTAAGTTTCTAATTCTCTTACCTTCAATATTCTTTTTATGGTCCCCCAAAATGTCTTTAAAGTAATCAATGGCCTTGTTAGCTATAATACAATGATCAGACACAAATTTACCATCCTCTTTCACAATTGCAATAAGAGAGTTTCTATACTTTCTAGCTTGGATTGCCTTATGGAAGAACTTGGTATGGGAGTCACCAAGCTCTAACCAATGAGCTCTTTATATTTGCTTAAGCATAGATTCTTCTTGGGTAAAAAGGTTGATAAAATTGTTGATAGCCTGTTTCTCTTTATTACCCAAACTCTCATCAAGTGGATTAGCTTGAATGTCTACTTGAATAGTTTGGAGCTCATCCCTAGCTTTAGAGACAGTCTCAGCAAGAAGGTTGTGACTAGTGGTTCTCCAATGTTTAATATCATTCTTAGTAAAGCTTAGCTTATTGTACAGTTGTAGCATAGGGTTTCCAGGAACTCTAGTACTCCAAGCTGTCATAACAGTTTCCTTGAAACCACTCTGATCAAACCAATAGTTAAAATACTTAAAGATTTTTTTTTGTTTCCTGAGTGAACTTTAAGTCTAATAATAATGGTACTGTGGTTAGAGATACTTGGGGGAAGAAAGTCAGCCATACCATCTTCAAAGAGAGTAGCCATACTGTTGTTGATAAGACATCTGTCAATCTTAGTATGAATTCTGTCCTCACTCTTAGTAGCTCTGTTAGACCATGTGAACTTACAGCCTCCGAATCTTCATATCAAAGAGGTTAGCTTGTTTAAGTCAGTCAGTGTAAAGGTCTACTGTATTATTAAGAACAGATCTACCACCAGCCTTATCAAAGTAAGAAAAAGGTGAGTTGAAATCTCATACCACCATCCAAGGTTCTTGGTAGCACGTAGAAAAGGTGGTCAGATCCTGCCAAAGTTGAGTTCTTTGAATAGGGCAGTTGGAAGCATATACTAATGAGAAAATAAAAGATTGATCTTGTTTTTTAATTTTGCAGTAAATAACTTGGTCTGAGGAACCTAGGATTGTAATATTAAGGACCTCAAGATCCCAGCACAAGATTATTCTACCTTTATGGTTGTTGCTACAAGTGCTCTAGTTCCAGCCTGGACATATGTTGTTAACAATGCCTTGCTCAGAACCTTTTCTAAGCTTAGTTTCAACCAGTCCAATAAGAGAGGAAGTTTTTCCATTTCAATGAGCCTTTTGGTCTCTTTCTGCTTAATAGACATGTTCAGACCTCTAATATTCCAGATAAGCAAATTAATCATTCTACAAATTTAGAAGTTCTCGACAGTAAAAAATAAAGTATACCTACTATAGATAACAGTGGATGTATAATTTCAAATCCAATCAAAGCATACCTCAAATTCAGACTCACAAAAGTTCATATCACAGGCTAGTCCACCATGTCAACTCCTGAAAGTATACTTTTTAACCTGCAATTATGAGAGCAAAAATTATGTGTATTTCATAATATCATAAGATCTCAAGGGACCATAAAATCTTACTTGGTGATGAGTATGGTAGCATGTTATCAAAGCCCTGCAAGCATATCTCAGAACAACAATGAACATGATTATATGTTTGGACTTAAAGGTGAGAAACTGAATTCCATCACTCTCCCAAGTCTCTTAGGAAAGGAGCCTAACCCAGTTTAGCCCAAAAGTTAGCCTGGAATTAAGTTTTCCTTCAATTTCTCCTTTGGTCCAAATCATATAATAATGGTCAGGGCACTCTTCAGTATGGGGAAAGCAGGAGTTAATCCAAATCAAGGAGAAAGCATTAGATTCCTGGGTTTCCCATAAAGAGAGGAGGAAGTACAACATATTAATGATTTTAATCAGTAAACAAGTTTAAGTAATAAAATACTTGGTAAGAAATAGTAGAGGAGCCTAGCCCAGCTCACGCTACCCCTACTAACTTTATTCACATAAATCATATTTCCTAGATTAAAATCATTAAGACAAAGAAACTTCTTGGAAATAGCAACAAATCTAAGAGATGGGTAGTTAATATCAACCAGTTCTTCCTTGTAGTGAAGGAGCCTAGCCCAGCTAGAGCTACAAGAATAAGTGTGGGTTTTGTTAACTAATCTAATTCTCTTAAGGTTAGAGTATCTCAGCAAAGCTTCTGGAATCACCCTTTTTTCCATTAACATTTGTTCTGCTATAACACATACTCCATCTTAGCACATGGTCCTGAGTGAGGAGCCTAGCCCAGCTCTGCTCATACCAAATATTCAGAGAGTAAGTGTTCTTAGGAGGATGAAAATTAATGGTCTTCTGGGAAGAGACCAAACACCTAATACTCTCATAAAAACCCTGAACACCCACACTTGAGCTACATTTAGAAAAATAATTTAAGACCAATGTCTCAGTCAAAAAGTAAAGTTCTAAACATAGGCCTCTTCTTGTGACTATCAGGTACACTCTCTCACAACTACATTGATTTTGAGAGCTCCTAGGGGAAGGCCCCTGCAGGATTCCAATGTCACCAGGTTCCATGATGGGTAATCCATCTGCACATTCAACAAACAAATTAGAAAAAACTCCATCTGTCACAGATGAAATTGACTCCAGGATGGGGTGGAAGTAGGGTGGCTCAGACACTCTCACTCTTATCTCTAGTATTTTGTCTAAACATTAAAATCTCCTTGATTTGGGTGCAGTGCTCCCCCTTCTGTCCCCTTTGGAGATTTCCTGTCTGATTTTGATGGCAGTAGCCTTTAAGTCTTCTTCAGTCATTGTGTATTTCTCTTTTGAGGGCTTTTCTTTGTAGATAGATTCTCTTAGAGCCTGGCTTTTCTTCTTGTTTCCTCCTTTGTTGTCTAACTATTTGTTGTTATTTTTATTGCTATGTGCTCCTTTAGAGTCCTTCTATTGCTGTTGCTGAGAGTTCTTACTTATACTAAGTTCATGGTTGGTTTTGAGAGGCTTGTTAAGGTTAGGAACTGTTTATTTTGGCTCAGAGGAGTGCCTTGTATTTTGTTACTGTTTCTTATTTCTGCAACACGTGTATGGCAGCAATATCACGTACGAGATCATGAAGTTTACATGCTCTTAACCGGACCGTAAATGCATTTTCATGAATTTGGAGCATGTTCCTCTCTATAAGCTGACCAAAGTAATTGCTTGCAACTTCTTCGAGTTTTTTTTTTCAGGATGCTCTTTGATGAAACCTCCGGCCACCCAAAGACGAATTAATCTCATTCTCTTAATTACATGATCTTCAGGAAACATACCACAAAATAAGAAACAGGGTTTGAGAAGACAGGGTAAATATATATAGTTTGTCATCAAGGCTCGATTAAGTCTTTCAAGACCTTCGTCATTCAAAGCACAATAAAGGTTTTCAAGTACACTATCCCATTTCAAATAATTCATGGCTTCAATTTTTGATAATAGGCCTCCAATGACCGAAGGGCAAGTGGAATCCTGTACACTCCCCCGACAACCAAAATTCTATTACTTTTGCGATATCCTGCAGTAAAATAATGGGGACTTAACCCAAACTGGGGGATGTTAATTCAAGCAACACTCACCTAATTCTACAACTCTCAGCTCAAATGCCAAAAAGCGCATATTTTTTTCGCACATTTACAAATATAAAGCGACATTGGTTATTTCCCAAGCTACCCAGCCAAAATGTAGAAAAGTAAAGTAATTGCAACACAAAAGTAGTCCAAAATGCAACATCAAGAGCAAAATTAACAAGAGTAAGAGTCTAACCTTTGCTTGGGCGGTTTCGATTAGACATCTCGCGAGGGGATGAAAGCGTTGGAGGAGTGCATCAACAATCAGTTTTGCTGCAATCCCTGCCTTCTTCTTCCATGTCGAGAGGGGGACGAGTGACGAACAAGTGTGGTCTTCATCGACGAACCTGCAGCAACACAAGAAGTTCCAATACACAAAATTGTTGTATTGTTGTATTATTGTCCGGGGTATTGAAACATCAAACACAATACACAATACCCAAATCACCAACCCCAAACATCAAACCCCAGACAACACTCCTCTTCTCCTAAAAATTGAAACAACAACCCCAGACACAATACACAAAATAGGCATCAACAATGCGAAACCCCAATTCTCACGGTGAGAGAGAGAGAGAGGAGTCCTCAAACCTAATTGAGAAGAAGTATGGTGAGAGAGAGAGGAGTCTTCAGCCGAATCAGAGAGAAATCGAAGACGAAGATTAAAATTTTGGTAGTTTGCCTTACGATTTGGCGTTTTAGGTTTGTATTTAGGCTTCCTAAAATGCAATTTTTCGTATATACGAAAAGTTTGTGGGCCGGACTTCCACAAATACCCCTTAGTTGATCACGTAATTACGATTGAGATGCCTATTTCTAGGCCTGTTTTCGGATCGGATCGGATCGGAAATAGAGGTGTTCGGAATTTTTTTGATTTTTTTCGGAACTAGAAAACCTGTTCCGATCCGATCCGATTTTTTTCGGAACTGGCAAAATAAATCCGAATCCGAAATTTTTTGGAATTTTCGGAATTTCCGGAATTCGGAACAAAATTCAGAATTTTCGGAATAAATTTCGGATATTCCGAAAAATCCGAATAAATTTCGAATTTTCAGAGTAATTTTCGGAATAAATTATTTTGATATTTTGGATTCGGATTTATTCGGAATATGTTATTTTCGGAAAAATCGGAATAATAGTATTCGGAAAAATCGGATCGGTTATTTTCGGAAAAATCAGAATTTCGGAATTACAGAAGCCTATCCGATTCCGATCCGAATTTTTTCGGAAAAAATCAGAAATCGAATTTTCGGAAATCGGAACTGTAAAATTGGGTTCCAAAATCGGAAAAATCGGATCAAATTTCGGAAAAAATCGGAAGTTCGGACAAAAGTTGCAGCCCTACCTATTTCTATGGGATTTGGTATATACAAATAGGGGTATTTTATGATTAAATAAATTGAAGGAATATACAAAATTACCCCCACGATCTAACGGCTGTTACAATTCCGTGTATTTATGTTTTTAACCTAAACCCTCAATTTTCCTCAACATGTGGAGGGGGAGGGGGATTAACGGCCGAGATTGATTCTCATGGCATAGCTCTTCCTTTAGTAGTATAGATATTAAGGAAGAAGATGGTCCGAACCTCCCCATAACTAAATGAGCTTCAAAGCTTGGTCATCTTGGACCCTGGCTCATGGACCATCCTCAAGGGATGTTCATGAGTTCTCTTTGGCTTAGGAAGGGCCAGGAGATATTACCTCGGAATACGGGCCGCTTTTCCAGATAGGGTTATATTGGGCGCCGTTATGCCCCACAAGCTAACTAAGATGCACCGACCCTTATAAAAGGACTATGTAACTAATTCAAGCTCATTACCCCTTCATATACATCATATATCTAGAATCCAGCATATTGAGCTACCCTGATCCGCTGCCATGACAGATGTACTCTCCGTACCTCGTGCCCAACCACAAGAGATTACTTTGTAGGGATTATTGAGGGCCCCTTACGAGTATCCAAGATAAGCCGGATGTCACTCTAGCATCCGTGACTACTTGCCACTATCGTGTCACGCACAGTGAAGAAGGCTTGCGCATATCATTCCCACATGCATGTACGCCGTACGTCCTCATATTCTGCTGTGCTCCAGGCACTTTAGAGTCGGCCCCGAGCTGGGTCGTGACAGTTGGTATCAGAACTGGACCAGTTTGGGTTTATGTCGATCAGAACACCGTGTGGTAAAAAGAATACCGTGTGGTATTCAAAATACCAGTTATCCATTTTTCTTGGCTGAACTCTCCCTGGATACTTCTTCGCTCCCAAACCCTATTGCGAGCACAGAGGAAAACCTCTACGCAGTCCCCAAATAGCAAACTCCGGCACCAGTAGTAATAACTTCATACCGTCGACCCCATCCTCCCAGAACCCAGCTGCAACACCATTTACTCAACACCCATCATCACAATTCACTCCATACTACTACCACAACTAATCGTAATTCTAATCTCAATTCCAATCACTGACCCCACCTCCGTTTACCATGTCGCAAGGGGATACCTTCGGAGGACAATATCAAAATCTATTAATGATACCCTCTCAATTGCAACGGCAGGGGTTTAGCCCGTACTATCAACCCTATCCGTTCACTCAACCTCAAGGTTTTTAACCGCCAAATTTCTTTCAGAACTACCTATTTAACGGTGAATCAACTCAACACAATCATAGCGGCGTAAATGCGCCAATTCCTATTGAAGCGGTGGCGCCCAAGAAAGAAAAAGGAAAATGAAGAAAGAAAATAGACCACGGGCCGCACAAAGGGTTTTACTTTCTATTAAAATGTCAACATTTCCTTTAACAGAGACCCTGAGTGCCCCACATGACGATCATGTGGATCGACTAAAGCGTAGTGGTATCCCCTTAATACATAATGTGTGGTGTACAAAGGGATAGTTGCGCAAGTATAATTTCAGAATAATAGCAGGAAAATTGACGAAGATCGGGTACATTCAAATAGACTTTAACCCAATGTCATTTATTTGTTTTGGTTATACACGTTATTTATTTGTAGTTAGTTATATTGGGAATTGTAGGATTCATTTGTATTTGGTTATTTTGGATATACACGTGATTTATTTGTATGTGGTTATTTTGGGAATTGTAGTAAAATGATACACACAAGATCTATCAAGGTCTGAATGGCGGCAATGACTTTAAACACCATGAAGCGTATACGATTTTGGCATGAAAACCTCAATGGGCCAACCTAAATGATGATAGGTTGAACCATATGGGGAATGTACCAAGAAATGTAGCTAGGAGAACATCGTACAATTCTTTACCGGGTAAGTCGGTTGGATTAAACAACCTATCTGATGACCCCAACGACCCACCTACACCTCAATCCGTTGCCCAAAATGCTGAATTAGATGGTTCGTTATATGAGGGTGGAACGAGGCCCATCGGCCAAAAGCTCTTTAGAAAAAACCTTGCAACACAAAAGGCCTTGGATGAGGTTATTGTATATGGTAGCGGTATCCAAACAATGCTTATGGAGATGAGGTTGAAGAAGAGACAAGTGAAAGAAGAAAAGGCAAGAAGAAGAGTAGAAGCAAATCAACAATGGCAAACTAGAATAGATTTGGAACAAGCAAGGGAAGATCGTAAAATCATGGATAAAGACCTCAGAGGTCTTTCTGGACATGTATTACAATAGTATTAGAAAAGGCAAGCTGAGGTCATGGCACGTCTTACCAAGAATAGCGGACCAAGTACCGGTTCAGGTTATTAAATGTAATTTCACTTTGCTGAATGTTGTTTAATGTCCAAGAATGTAGTTGACTTTCCAATAATGTATTCGTTTGAATAATATACTTTTATATTGAAGAATATTATATTTTTTCCAAAATGTTTATTTCTGAGAATATTGCGTTCAAACAAATATAATATTAATGCAAAATCAAAAACTTGTTCAATAAGCTTGTATGATAAGAAACATTAAATTACATCAAGGACACTCAGATAATACTTGATTCATACACTAGGAATAAAGATTTCCTTTCACAGCCCACAAATGCTCAATTAGATCATTCTTTAGATCAAAGTACAGTTCTCGACTTCGAATGCAGTTCATTTTTGTTATAAAAATTTCTATTGTACCATGTTCACGTACAATATTGAACCGTTCGCCTTCGATAGTTTAGGGATCGGCTGGATCGTAGCCTAAGTATGATGGGGAGGCACCTCGTTCCTCTTTGACAATCATATTGTGCATGATCACGCATGCCTTCATGACATTGTTCAAAACCTCAGGTTTCCATAATTTTACCAGATTTTTGACAATATTGAATTGTGATTGTAAAATCTCAAATGCCCGTTCGACATCCTTTTGACAACTTTCTTGTTGTTAAGTAAAGAATTTATGTTTCACTGTAATCGGATTACATATGGTTTGGACAAGTGTTCTCCATTTGGGGTAGATGTCATCCGCTAGGTAATAACCTATATCATAAGCTTTGTCGGCAATTATATAATTGTAAGGCGGAGCGATACAATCGGCCAGGTCGGTGAAAAGATGTGATTGTTGTAGGACATTGATATCATTGTTAGACCCTGATATCCCCAAAAAAGTATGCCAAAACCGAATGTCGTTTGAAGCTACCGCTTCAAGAATCAGAGTCGCCTTAGGGTAATGAAAGTAAACTGACAGTGCCAAGCAATAGGATAATTTTTCCATATCCAATGCATACAATTAAGGCTGCCTAACATGTCGGGAAAGCCCCGTGCCTTGCCTATTGCTTTTAACCTTTCAACATCGGCCGCGTTCCGTGCTCGAAGGTGTTCCTCGCCAAAAATTTGGATAACCGTAACACAAAATCTTTCTATACTTAACAAGGTTGTGCTTTCGCCTATTCGCAAATACACGTCAAATAGATCTGTCGCAACACCGTGGCTTAGGAAATGTAGTATCGCGTTTACCTTTTGGTACGGTAATAACCTCATAGTTTTTGCGTTATTAGGTCTTTGGACAAAGTAATCATCATGTGTATCCACTGCATCGAATATGCGCATAACATTTTTCTACTCATGGGGAAATGTCATCGAAATTCTTTCGGCTCATATGTGCACCCCAGATTGAAGTAGTCCCATATAATGCTATAATACCTCAATTTGTGATTTCGCTTCTTTCTCTTATCCTTACGACCCATGACACTCCCGTGGTGACTTGAAGTTGCTTCATGTACTACTAGGTTGATTGCATTTTGGTGCAGCACGGTAATTGTTGTCGCACAATCAAACTTCAGATCGTCAGAGGAGGAGGAGGACGATATACGTGGAGGATCACCAATGGATAAAACGGAAGATGAGGAAGACATTTCTAGCTGTAGAGTTGAGATAATGGTGTATTTGGTGGAGGAGGAACAAAGAGAGATGTGTAAAGGATAAAGGGAAGGGCGAAGAAGAGAGGTCGTTTAAGATCAGTTCTAGCTTTTTACCGTCGCTAGCAGTGATCCCCATAATGGCTAGTTCCTTTTGTGGGTCCTGCCCAACGGTTATATTTGGCATCCAACGGCTAGTTTTGGCATCCCAACAACTATCTTTTTCTTTATATATATGTTGGCTGGAGATGTTCTAACAAGAGGTCCTCTACTTCAACTCAACAATGCCAAGTTTTTTAGCACTTACACAGGATTCGTCAGTGGTATTTGGCTGGAATGAAGATTGTGCCCTCGCCGCATCCTTGCAGTATTTTGTTGATAATCTACCCCTCCAACAACTCAAATTTGAGCATTTATGGAACTAGATTCATGTCCGATTCATGGAATAAATGGAACGTCGATACTCTCCTATAGATTTATACAATAGGTGGAATGTACTTAAGGTTAAATGTGATAAGTTTCATCAGATATGGCAGAGTATTGATTGACGGGTGAGAGGTATTCCACTCCCCTATATTCTGCATGAAGCCAGAGATAAATGGTATGCCAAATACAACCAGCCATTCCCGTTCGAGACTCTATACGACATTCTTTAACAAAACTACGTTTCGCCTGATGAGCTTCATACAAATTACACTCTTTTAGACTATAGAAGGGAGTTGTTCCTCCTTATTGATGGTTCGAGTTTAATCCCTACATCAGTCATGAACGATGAATTAAGTTTGAATGTATCTATTTTGCGTTTCATTGTGTGCATATAACTGCTATTTTCAAAATTGTAATTGCATTTCCATTTAAATTTAAGCATACGAAACAATTGCTCAATATTGATTTATTTAAAGAAATGAGACATCAAGTCGTCCAACTATTTATATAGAGAAACAAAAATCTGCAATAGAGATAGTTCAACACTGATGTATATAATAAAAATAAATGTCTGCAAGTTATATCTACTGAGACGGGCCAATATCATCTCCATTTTCTTGCCCCCTGCAGCTACTACCGGCTCTCTTGGTGTGCGGACCCTGTCTACGGGTCCCCTGCCTCGTCCTCACCTACCTCCAGGTGGTAGCGGCACCACCTGTATCGTTGGTGTCCTCCTCAACTGTAAGCTCTGCACGGGACAAATAAATTTATTTAGAATTGGAGTTCAAATAAATATGAGCTTACGAAATAAACATGAATAATTAAATGATTAAATTACTTACATGCTCATATAGTTGCTAGTCTATAACAACAATCTCCTCAGTTAAATGTTGGATCATCTAGGCGTCCCGCGCAGATTCTACAAGGGTGACTCACAACATACCATGAGTCAGGTGCCACAACTTCTCTAAGCCGTATGAGGGAGACATGGGTGACAGGTCACTCAAGCGGGGGATGGGGACCACCTCACGCCTCCCTGTCCTATCCCTGTACCACCCCGGGTCTGGCCCCTCCTTTTCGCCAGGCAAAGTAAAGTCCTGAGATATGGTATGAACCTCTGCTGACGTCACCACCACGGATGTAATACCAACCTTGAGTACACTGGTTTTGAATAAATCTATATTCCCCATCCTTTGCGAATCTGTCAACATGTGACTTACCTCTGAAGTTTGTTCTGCATAGTATGAGGTGTAAGTCTGTTCCTCATCCATCATAAAGTGGTGACAGTCAATAAAACCCGTCTATCTCAAAGCCTATAAATCTGCTAGACTCAGATGTGGCGACATGTTGGACGGCGGATCCGTCGGAATACCCGCATAGCCAGTATACTCCGTCCAATATCTATCCCCCAAGTAATACTCACAGTTGCCATTTGGGACCTGAATAGGCATCCTCTTATAGGAAAGGTGTGATGCGACACGTACCTCATCTAACTCTAACACCACAGATGTACCCCAAGGTTGCCAGTTAACTGACTCAACAGTCTGGTGGTCAATAAGGTATCTGGCTATCGTAAACAAATTCCCTGCCTGGTTATTTATTTTTTCATGTTCTCCTTCTCCCATACAGTGAGGCGAGAATACGCCGTCAGCTTCGACACATCCCTGACAATAAGGTGACCAACCCCACAATACTCGTAGAACCAATACTGCATTTTGGAACAATATAAAAAACAATTATAAATTTCATTTATGACATTTATTGGATAATATTTGATATGTAGCTTGTAAGGAAATCAATGTTAGTGTACCTCAAGTAGTTGTGAAAATCTAGTAATGGCACCCCCGGTCGTGACTGCGGTATCTGAGCCATGGTACAACGAAGCAAGAATAGCAGAACCCCAGTCATATGCGGGAGCTGCGCCCAAATCGGCCACGGCCTCACACTACTAGAAAATGGACCAACAGCCACAGTCTATATTAGTTTTAGCCACAATGACAACAGTAGCTAAATGCTACAAACTTAACCGTGGCCAAACCCCAAAATTTGTGGCTAAAGACATATACCTATTTGTTTTTGGTGGAACTAATTCTTGTTCGTGGCCAAGTCTTGACGAATAACATTCAAAACGCGGGATCTAAAATTTTAGAAGTTCTATTTCCCTCGGTTTTCTTGGAAAGTATTTCCCTCCTTCTAGATTCTTTCTTCCCACTTTAGTAATTCAAGGGTTTCAGCAGTCAAATTTGTTTACGAAATCTTTGATCTCAAATCTCACGGAGGTAAGTTTTAATTTCTTATTGATCGATGAGAGCTATAAGCTCTCAAAGCATATGTAAGTCTGTTTCTCTAAATCAATTTGTTCGGGTGAACTCACAGGGTTTATTGAAGCCTGAAATTTGCAAACCAAAATTGAATCCTTCAAATTCTAGGTATTTATTATTTAGGTAATTATTCTTGATTTGGTTTTTTGTCACTATGATTGTAGGATTTTTCTTTGGACGTTCCTTAATTCTACATCATGTTTCTCTAAATTTATTCCTGATCATATACTTGATTTTGGTGGCTATAGTAAGGGTTTTTATGATTTTGCTTAGGGTTTTAATGATTTTGGTGGCTGTAGTTAGGGTTCCTTAATTCTACATCATGGTTTTTATGATGTTGTAATAAGCAAGTATTCGTTCATCCTCAAGTCGCCTTCCCCGGTAGTGGAACTTCTGAAGCTCTTGTGAGTAGTTCTTTTTTTCAATCTTTGCTTTCACATTCTGAATAGTATTGATTTTTAAAACTGACAGAAGGACTATCTTTCCTTTTTGGTTCCTCACAAATATTTGTATTTCGTTGTCCTCATCACCATGACCTTTTACTATATTATTGAGCACTGGACATTCTTTGTAGTACTCAAGCAGCCTAGGGTGAAGGGATGTCCTCGTCTTCTTCATGTTACTGTCTTGAACCGGGAACCTAGACCTTTTCATAATAGGTACTAACGACGACTTCTGGCCAACTTCCAATGTAACCGATAGTACCAACACGGCCCCCTTTTGAATATCACATTATACTAAACTTCAACGATTTTCAAGTGGTTCCTCTTTAAATATGAAGACTTGGGAAACTGAGGCACAACTTGTAAGTTGCATGTTCTGAGGTCATCAAAATTAGATCCATACCTTTAATTAAATCAAAACATCCATAAGGGTCCCTGCTCTGCTGTGAAATTGAAGTGCATCATTGCTAAAAAATAATCCAACCCACGTTGCCTATCTTTCCAAAATGATAAAGAAGTGGTCATCTCCTCGGTCATTATCGTATTTTGACCATTAGGGGGGACGGCCAACATGTTCTGGAGTTATTTGTTTGCAGATAATATATAGCTGCGATTAACACACCAAACCGGACCTTCAAATGTCATATAACAAAGATAATACTTTAACGCATAGAAGTGTATAGTTTACTGTCAAAATCCTTTTGGCTGAAGGTAAAACACCAATATTAAAAATAAAAACAAAACACATTCCAATAACTACACATTTCCATAGAACAATCCTTCTTCTTCTTCTTAGAGGCTGCTCTAGAGAGAGAGAGTCCAGTTGGTTTAGAACAGTGCCCCAGCCCTAATTCCATTCCTCCTTGAATTCATCTCCATCCTTCCCCCCAATTTTGGTTTGGTTATCAGTTGAGATTTTTTGCTCGCTGATGTGTAATTTTGGTTTTAGATTGTGAGGGTTTGTGATGCGAAAAAAACTCGGTCTTTAAATACCTCGCCCAAAACTACGGGTGTCGTAATATAGTAAGGGTAAGCGGGGGTCGAATCCAGGGGGAGTAAACGTATTAAAAATATAATTTCCTAATTAACTAATAAACGAATCTAAATTAATTTTGATAAAAAAGTTTTGATCTAAAACATAAATCTAAATTACTAACTTTCGGTACGATTATAAGGAAAATAACCTAGGCTTTGGATCACCTCCGACTTAGTTTACTAAACGATATGAAAATGGTAGCTTCTATCCGTACCTAATAGCCATGACTAGGTCTATTCGGGTCTAAGATCTAGGGTTTGTGGCTAAAACCCTAAGTAAGAACTTCGTTATTCATGGACAATCGGATCTAAAGTTTATAAACTCATTTTCATGGCTAGGTAGAGAGTATTAACTCTAGTGATCTAGAATTCCCTTTGAGCGTGAAAATAATCGAATATGGCTAATTCGACATCTTCCTCATATTTGTAGTAACTTAGAGTTGTCATGGCTAGATCAACTCTTCGTAACTACAAATCAGAGAATTGAAGATTAATTCTAGATCTAAACCACTATTAACATCAATTTAGCTCACTTCATCGGAGGTTCAATCCTTAGCCTAAGGAGATTAGCTCCCCATTAATAGTGTTGATCACAGCTTAAATTAAACGCATAAAAAAAAAAAAAAAAAATACTAAAAAATGCAAGCTTTATTCCTTCCTGAGATTGAGATGTGTAAAATACATAAAATTGCTCTCCTATTTATAGAAGATAGGAGAGACTTATTTACAATCCTAAAACTCTACCAGTAAAGATAAATCATATCTCATGTTAATCATTGTAGAGTCCTTCATCATCTTTATTCCATGGAGAAGATAGGAGAGAGTTGTTTACAATTCTGAAACTCTATCCCTAAGTAAAGATAAATCATTGTAGAGTCCTTCATCATCTTTATTCCATGGAGAAAATCTACAAGTATATTGAATGTATGCAACTTCCTTGTGCCTGAGAGACTGCTGGAGATGCTTCAACTCTTTGTACCTTCTATTAGATGTCTTTTTCATCTTATTAGCTCTAACAGTGATAAGTGCCTAAAAATAAGAAAATGTTACTAACATTAGAAATTAATAAATTGGGATTAGCAAAACGATACATTTAGGCGTATTAATCCTACGTATTTCTACGTCTATCAAATACCCCCGAACTTACCATTTTGCTCGTCCCGAGTAAAATAAAGAAATAAAATTAAACTAAGAAAGGAAACCACTTTCGCAGGACTCGCGATTGCATTTAGCGTATGCAGCAAGCCGTTAAGCCCCCAGGTGTCCCTGGTGGACGAGTGTTGTCTCGTGAGGGTTTACAGTGACTATACCCACAAAAGTCAATAATGACATTATGACAATTCTAAATAACAAGAGACTAATTTCCTGTCAATTTATCCTTATTTAGTTATGACAAAAATATGCAAGCAAGAAATTCCTTAAAACCTTTTATTCCCTGAGTATACCATATAATATATTGTACTTATCCGAAACTAGAGATATTACCTCATGATTAGAAAGAAATTCAAGTATTTTACCAGATATTCAAGTATTTTAGGATTGACTCGTGAATACCAACGATGTCGTCCTCCAGACAATCTTCTACGAGGTCGTCCTTAGAATGTTCGGAGATAATGATACCTATCATATTACATTCTTCAGCAGAATCTTGATATTGCCTCATGGCGTTAAAAATGTTCAATTCCAAGGTCATGTTACCGAATGTTAGGTTCATTATTCCATTTCTACAATTGATTATAGCGTTGGAAGTAGCTAGGAAAGGTCGACCTAAAATAATGGGGATTTGGCCGTGGACATTGAAATCAGTGGTATATCAAGGACTACAAAATCTACTGGAAAGTAAAATTCGTTCACCTTAATTATCACATCCTCAATAATACTACTAGCAGTTTTGATAGATCTATCAGCGAGTTGAAGTTGTATCTTGGTGGGCTTAAGTTCTCCTAAATCGAGGTCCTCATTAACATAAAATGGAATAAGGTTTACACTAGCCCCAAGATCAAGGAGGGCCTGCTGGATGTAATGTTTTCCTATTACTAAGGGAATGGTGGGATATCCTGGGTCCTTTTGTTTGATCAAAATTTCAAATGGTAGGACAGAGCTAACCTGTTCAATACTAAAGGAATTCTTTCTAACTCCGGTTCTACATTTTTTGTACACAGTTCCTTAAGGAATTTAGCATATGACGGAGCCTGATCGATAGTGTCCAAGAACGGAATGTTAATCCGTACTTGTTTAAATAACTCGAGAATATCTTTCAGGCCTTCGTTCTTTTTGGGAGGAACAAGTCGGTTAGGGAATGGGCCCCTAAGATCATAAAGCTTGTCTACTAGATCTGGTAGAGTTGGAACATGATGTGGCCTAGATGCTACTATTTCGGGTTGGCTAGATGCTAGATTTTTATGGGCTTTTTCCTGAGAATTGGGAACTAAATTGCTCTGAGTTGACGGTATAGGATCTGGCCGAGTTTCTATAGTTCTCTTATTCCGAAGGGTCATAACTACTTGAGCAGTTTCAATATTCTCAGGTGAGCTCTATTGGGTATGAACCTCAAAGGTGGCCCTCGGGTTAGCAATTGGTTGACTAGGGAATTTTCCCTTTTCTAGTTCACTTAATTAGCTTGCTATTTGTCCTATTTGGGTGTCTAGCTTCTGTGTAAAGGCTTGCATTTCTGAAAGTTCCCTAAAATTTTGTTGGTTAACCCCCCTAATCTCTGTTAAAAACTGTTGGAGTGTGGATCATAAACTAACTGGGTGGGCCTTTTTGGTCGGGTATGTTTGATTCTGCTGATATGGTGGAGGATTATAACTAGATTGTCCTTGTGGTTGACTCCTCCAAGAAAATATTGGGTTACTTTGCCAATGAGATCTACCAAAATTATTTTGCTGTTGTCACATTTCATTGTCCAAGATAGCATTAACGTGGTCGGGATTAGAATTAATTAACTCAGGGAGTTGTGGACACGTGTGTGCATAATGGGTCGGATCATTGCATAAATTGCAGACCCCAGGAATGGATGCTGGTTTAGGGGCCATTACTTTCCCTACAGCCATAGCCTCAACTTTACGTGTAAAGGAGTCCAGTTGGACTTTTAATTTGAGGCTTTCAGATAATTCAAGAAGGTCTCATTTTCTAATGGGCCTACGATCACGAGAAATAAAGTCCCATTGCTGGGATGTCTCAGCGTATTTATCAAGAAATGCATATGCAGCAGTTTCATCCATATCTTAGAATTTTCTTGAGCTACGGACTTCGATTGATTCACGGGTTGAAAGAGTTAACTCGTGCAGAAAGAATTGGATTAGTCTCAATTTCTCAAAACTATGATGGGGGCACCTTAACAATTTTTCTTTAAAACGTTCCCATGCTTCGTAAAAAAATTTTCCGTCTTCTTGAAGGAAATCAGAGATATCAAGTTTTAAAAGGTCAATTTTTTGCATGGTGAAAAACTTAATTTTAAACTTCTGTTTAAGGGTGTTCCACTTGTCAATTGACTCGGATGGCAGAGAGTTCAACCAGCGTTTTGGCTTGTCTTTTAGAGAGAATGGGAAAATGAGTAAATAGATGTACTCCATTGATATGTCCTTACACCGAAATGTTTGGTAGATTGACTCAAATTTACCGATATGTAAGTATGGGTCTTGGTTATCGAGCACATGAAAATGTGGGATTAGGTTCAAAATTACAGGCTTGATATCGAACTGGGTTACTGTAATTATTGGCAACTTAATACATTTTGGCAAGTTTTTCGAAACGGGGAGCAAAAAGCTCCCTTAGTGACTTGTCACCCATTGGTTCAGGAAGAAATTCATTTTCAATTTCAAGGTCGTATATGGCATGAGGGTCTCCCTGTTGGACCTGGTTAGCCGTATTAGCTATTTTAGGAATCGGTGGTATATCAATGTGTTGCCTAATCCGATCGTACTTGGGCATATACTAATGAAATAAAATAAAATTGTAAAATTCAACGGGAATTTAAACACACAATTTAAGATAAACACGTCAACAATTTTTAAAGTTAAATTAACTAAGTCAATCATAATCTAGATGTTAATCAAACTGGGTAGGTCAGGCTAGTGTGTGTTTCCTAACACGAAAGCTTCACTATGCTAACAACGGTCTTAGTGTTTGAGCATCAGTTCTCACGCCCGTGTGCCTCGCCTTATCGTACGTGACTCACACAGAACGGTGACGTCGCTTAACAGCCGATGGTTCGCGGCGCTTGGCTGAAGTGGTTCTTATGAATCCGTGTTGGCACCCCGGTCTGGTATCTCCTAATTCCTCAGGTGATGAAATCCCTTGGAAATCTTACTAATAGTTTCTTAAGTTTTAATTAAATTTAAAGGTCAGGACAGTTAGGAACATGTGATACGAATTTCTCCGTATCCCTAGGTGGGAGGCCCCACTCGCTGGAGATTCCTTTGGGTGATGAAATCTCGCGGAAGAGTCCTAGCGGTTAAAAACATTTACTATGCTAAGCATGGAGCAAAAATTGAAACACGATAACAGTTCAATCAAACACACAACAAATTTTTTAATTTAAGAGCAACGTGTATTTGAACAGTCCACACGACTTACTTTCCTAATGCCGGGGCGGAGCGGTGATGAACCCCTGTTATATGTCAAGTTTTAAGAGAGGACCAACCTACGAGAAGTGTTTCCCGGTGAAGTTGTGGCCGCCCTTTCACTTAGGGGGCGAAAGAAGGAGATTCCCCTTTACTTAGGGGGGACAAGAAAGATTTAGAGAAAAGCTTATCAATGGATGTTGTAAATTCTTCACAATCTCTGAGTACTAACTTTGCGATTATCCTGCAAAACAAGAGAAAAAAAAATAAAAATTAGTGAACTTACGACAAAAAATAATAATAATAATAAAAACCCAATTATCAAGTTTATTGCAGTTTATGACGTTCTGATTTTTAAATGTGTATATCTTTCGGCTCAGTGGAGAGATAATATTAAATAATACCAATTTGGAAAAATAATTCACATAGAAAAAATATTGAAGAAGAAAGTTTTCTGTAATTTTGCTTCCCTACCGCTCAAAACAACCGATTAATGAACAGCGACGTCCTTTACTGAGACTATTTTTACTGCTGTTTCAAAAGTCTGTAACTCTCTAACGGCTAAACAAAAAAATATGATCTATAGCAATTCAAAAAGGGTTTTGAATTATCTAAAACTTTTGTAGGAAAATAATTTCCTAATTGTGAAGTATAGATGGTCAAAAACTGTGAAACATCCAGGAATACAGTTTTCAATGAAACTGAGTATGTTTCTTGAAAAATTAATATCTCCGAAACCGCTTATCAGAAAATATTGAGACTAATTTATTCGGAAAGAAATCTCAGAGATCTAATCATAAAATAAATAAATTGGCAAACTTAACAACTAAAAAGAAGATAATAAATTAGATAAAATAAAAAAACTATGATTTAATAGACCGTTGCCTCCCCGGCAACGGCGCCAATTTTGATACGATAAAAACTCGGTCTTTAAATACCCCGCCCAAAACTATGGGTGTCGTAATATAATAAGGGTAAACGGGGGTCGAATCTGCAGATAATTAACGTATTAAAAATATAATTTCCTAATTAACTAATAAACGAATCTAAATTAATTTTGATAAAATGGTTTTGATCTAAAACATAAATCTAAATTACTAACTTTCGGTACGACTATAAGGAAAATAACCTAGGCTTTGGATCACCTCCGACTTAGTTTACTAAACGATATGAAAACGGTAGCTTCAATCTACACGTAATAGCCATGGCTAGGTCTATTCGGGTCTAAGATCTAGGGTTTGTGGCTAAAACCCTAAGTAAGAACTTTGCTGCTCATGGACAATCGGATCTAAGGTTTATAAACTCATTTCCATGGCTAAGTGAAGAATATTAACTCTAGTAATCTGAAATTCCCTTTGAGCGTGAAAACAATCGAATATGGCTAATTCGACATCTTCCTCATATTTGTAGTAACTCAGAGTTGTCATGGCTAGATCAACTCTTCTTAACTACAAATTAGAGAATTGAAGATTAATTCTAGATTTAAACTACTATTAACATCAATATAGCTCACTTCACCGGAGGTTCAATCCTTAGCCTAAGCTAAGGAGATTAGCTCTCCATTAATGGTGTTGATCACAACTTAAATTAAACATAAAAAAAAAATACTGAAAAACACAATCTTTATTCCTTCTTGAGATTGAAATGTGTAAAATACATAGAATTGTTCTCCTATTTATAGGAGATAGGAAAGACTTATTTATAATTCTAAAACTCTACCAGATAAAGATTAATCCTATCCCATTTTAATCCTTGTAGAGTCCTTCATCATCTTTATTCCATAGAGAAGATAGGAGAGAGTTGTTTAAAATTCTGAAACTCTATCCCTAAGTAAAGATAAATCATTGTAGAGTCCTTCATCATCTTTATTCCATGGAGAAAAACTATAAGTATATTGAATGTATGCATCTTCCTTGTGCCTGAGAGACTGCTGAAGATGCTTCAACTTTTTGTACCTTCTATTAGATGTCTTTTTCTACTTATTAGCTCCAACAGTGATAAGTACCTGAAAATAAGAAAATGCTACTAACATTAGAAATTAATAAATAGGGATTAACAAAACGATACTTTTAGGCGCATTAATCCTAGGTATTTCTACGTCTATTTGTTTATATCTGTGAAGGTGGTATTTGAATGGTGTTACTCTCTTTGTACTTGTGACCGGATCTTGTTTCTTGCTGTGTTTGGCTCTTGCATTTTTGGAATCCTTTTCGTTATGCTTGTGGGCTGTTGCCCTTCTATGTCTTCATCTGTTATTGGTGTCCCTTGATCTGTTTTGGTCGGGGATTTGTGCCTCCTATCACAATCCTTTTCTGTTTATCTCGTTTTGATTTCGTGTGTGACTTGCAGGTGTTTGTGGACTGCGGTGAGTGGTTGCGGAGGTCATGAAATGGTATAGAGGTGTGGAGAGATCTCGGCAGTGGCGAGATTTGGACTGTATAGCGCCGGATACAGTCGGGTCCTGAAAAGGCCACAGCTCCTCGGGGATATTTTGCTGGTTGTTCAAGTGGTCTTGGTGGAAGGTCCGGTGGTTACAATTTGTGGGTGGGCTTGGTGTCTCGGCCCTCTCGGTTGAGATTCTTCTTGTGGGCTGGGATTTCTCTTTGCACCAGAGGGATCTGTTTGTATGCGGGTTCTTGTTTTGGGCTCCTTTTCTGTTGGGTTTTGTGCTTTGAGCCTGGGTGAGCTGGGGTTTGGGTGAGTGGGCTATTTTTGGTGCTGGCCTGACCCTTTGTATGCGAGCTGGACTCTGTTTAACTGGTTTTCTTTTGGTGCCAATTTTGGGCTGTTTGTAGGAAGACAAAATTGGCTTGGTTTTTGGACGTGGTTGCTACTATTACAACTGTATTTCCTTGATGTGAAGGCTCTGCTACAAACTCCTTTTTCTCTCTCTCTCTCTATGATCATTTTCGTTTCTTCTTTGTTATCTTTCAGGGTGGTTAGAAGTTTGTTTGTTTGATGCTCCTTTTCGTTTACGTGAGATTCGGGGGTGGTAGCAAGTGATTTTCTCCTCCAGGTTCTGCTTTGTGTTTGCTTGCGACTGAGGCGTAACATAGCTCCTCCTCCTCTGTTTTGTGACTGACGTTGAAAACTTGAGGGGGTCACTTTTTCTTGTATAATGGTTTGTTCACGAATATTTATTTTCTACTTGGCATTTGAGCTCGGTTTGGTTTTTGCCGTTTGATGGATGGGTGTGGAATGGAAGGATACGAGTAAAGGAGTTGGATTTTTCCTGGTGAAGCTTTTTTTCTCTCTCTCGGTTGTCTGTTATGCTTGGTATCCCTTGTGATCGAAGTTCGGCAGGGTTACGAGTAATCACTGTGATGTGGGGTGGGGATTTTGAGTTAGGCAGTGCTTTCTTTGGAGACGAGAGGTGGGTTCCTTCTTTTTAGTTATCTCCTTGGCTTGTAATATTTGCTTGTGAAATTTCCTTGTTCTATGGTTTTTTTGGTGTGGATAGTCTTGTTTTAGAACTGTTTGTTGTTACCGTTTGAGTTTGCACTAGGGTTGATCTTGTAAGAAAAAAGGATTGTGTTTGTAAAGCAGTTTGGCTTGTGTGGTTTGTACGCTTTTAGTACTTACTTGTTTTGGTTTGTCTGGTGCTCTGTTTAGGCCGTGTTTATCGGACGACTGATTGTGAATGGGAGTTTGCCTCTCCCTCTGATTTTCCTTGACTTGATGTCTTCTGTTTCTGTAACTCAAGAAATCGTTAGTAGTATGGAGTGCCTCGCGGTTAAAAACCTGAGAGGCTCAATCTTTGTACCAATCCCTTGTGAAAGTATTATTGCAGAGAAAACCGATGGCGGTTTGCATTGGTGGGTACAATGTCTATTGAAACTGATAGAGCCTTTACTAAGATTGTGCTGGCTCTCAAGAGCTTCTGAAATTTGGAATCATCTACGAACATCCAATTCTTTGAACGAGTGGTTGGGGGTAAAGTGTTCTTTCTGATCAAGTTTAAAAATACTTACGAGTACAACTTTGTGTTTCTCAAACAACCATGGAATCCCTTCGGCCACTCCATCATCTTACTCCCTTATGTGGCTCGCATGGCGATTTCTCCTCTTGTGTTCAAGTTTGTATCGTTCTGGGTGAAATTCAATATCAATGACTCTTTTTTTGGTACACCTGAGTTTCTTGTGGCTTTTGGTACTCACTTGGGGAGTGTGATGGTTACGGAACCCCGTCCGGAGTTTCGTAAAGTAACAAAGAAAGATTATCGGGCGCGGATTCTGATGGACATTTATGGGACCTTCCCTCCGGCGGTCTGGACGGAACTCGAAGGAGGCCAAGTTGTTTTTGAGACCATTTATAAAGGGGCCGCCGTAAACTTTTGTGATAGATGCTGCAGAATGGGACATCGGCCTGCTGGGTGTACCGTTTCTCTGGAGGAGGATAGTACCGTGGTTGAGGGGAGGCTTCGCCTCAGGGGGAAACAGGGCTTGGGGAACCGGCACCGGTACAGGCAGGATCTAACCAGGTGGTGCGAGGCAATGTACCTGGTATTCTTGAGCCGACCTAGGAAGAAGAGAGGGGACCTCTTTCCGCACCGTCGAGATACAGCAGACAAGATAAGGGTAAGGCTATTGTGATCTCGGAGCAGATGGAACAGCAGACCCCTCCTTGGTCTAGAGAGAGGAGGGCGACGGAGGGGGTTTTGGGAGATATGACTGCCTGGCCTCAGACTCATATACAGAGGGCATATGAGATGACTGGTTTTGAGATCATTATGAACCCAGTTCTGGGTGGACCTTCGAGGGGACAGTTATTCCATTGGACGGGAGAGGATGAGATGGATACCCTTGCAGGATTGGTGGGAGGCAGACACTCTCGTCATATTTTTTTGAGGAGGAGAGACTCACGTTTCAGGTGGATGGGTTCTCCTCGGAGGATAGTAGGAGGCCGATTGAGATAGAGCAGACGTGGCAGCACCAGAAGGAGGAAGGATATGAGGAGAGGGAGGAGACAAATGTGACCGGGGGAGAGAGACAGAGATCAACGAGCGAGAAGGATGACCTGATCCATGTACAGAGTGGCAGGGCACATGAGCCTCAGGTTTTTCCTTACCCTCAGATGGGGCGTTTTGACAGTAGCTTGGGTGGGTCAGTGAGATCATCATTCAGAGGACTGGGTCATAGGGTTCTCGACAGGCGACGGGTTATTCGAGTGGTATCCTTCAGTCGTCAGCTAGGGTGGCTCGACGACACGTACGTGCCGCTACTATTCTGACTAAGATGATTATACCATTTCACGCTCCAGAGGCTAGCTCTCGTAGGCCCTCACACTTTTAGGTACACGCACCCTTGTCTTTCTCTATTTCACATATCCGTCGTACTTATAGTATGCTTGATCAGTCTTTTCGGGTTTTGGTGGCTCCACAGAGGCTACCTGGGCCATTATGATTATTCTTTCGTAGAACTGCCGAGGTTTGGGTCGACCAACGGCAGTTCTGCACCTTAGAGAGCTTATTAGGTCTTCTAAGGGGGATGTTATTTTCCTATCTGAAACCAAAAGATCATCTGCAGAAATGCAGGTTTTGGTAGGCTCTTTTAACTACCCTCACTATTTGATTGTTTCGGCCTCAGGCGTCCAGGGACGCTCGGGGGGCACTTGTGTAATGTGGAAAGATAATATTTGTATTGAGGGTATTTTTAGTAATAAATTCATTATTAATGTACTGGTTACTTCGGAGCCGGCTGATAAGCCGTGGATGATCTCTTTCTTTTACGGAAGCTCGTACCATCGAGACAAAATTGAGAGTTGGAAGTTGGTGAAAACTACTGGCCGAGGCTATGATGGACCTTGGCTTATCCTGGGAGATTTTAACACCATTTTGGACAGTTCGTATAAGCTTGGAGGAATTTTGTTTTGTGCGGCCTCATGCGCCTTTGCAAAAGAGGTGATACAAAAGACAGGCCTTATTGATTTGGGTTTCGCTGGTCAACCGTTTACGTACAATAATAGACTCCGGGGAGGAGACAATATTCAGGAACGACTGGACAGATGCATGGCCAACGCTGATTGGATGGTTACTTTCCCTACAACAAAGGTATTACATTTGTAAGGTCCCGTAAAATTATTTTATTCTTAATCTCTTATCCGCATTCATATCTCTCATTTGCATCTTTTAGCACTCTGAAAATCTTCTTATCAATAGTTGTAGCTTTTACCTGTTGCTGGGCTGCTTCTGGGTTGTGGTTTTCCCTCTGGGATGAGAGGAGGAAGAGGTGTGCAGCTTCAGGAGACCGGTGTTTGGTTTTCCTCTTTAATGTCAGATATTCCCAGTTGTTGTTCGAACGAGTTCTTCAGTCATTCGAACGAATCAGACTTGTCTTTTAGACGTTTTGTCCATTGGATGTCCTCTATCGTTCAAACGAGTTTCTCTGTCGTTCGAACGAGTCGATCACCCTACTAGAATTTTCTTCTTGAACAACAGAGTCGTTCGAACGACCTGTCATTTTCTTTATATACCGAACATTCCTCATAATTTCATTTTCACTCTCTCTCCCAGCCGACCTTCAACCGACTGAACCCTAACCTAATTTTCTTCAAATTGATCACCTTCCCTTGCTCTATCAGGTGTTTTGAGGTTGGATTATCATTCTGGTTACTCCTGGTTCTGATATTTGGGAGAATTCTGGCTTCGTTCGTGATTGGTCTCTGCTCTTCACCAAGTATTTGCCGTTCTTCCTTCTGGTAAGTAGTTCTCTTTATTCTCTCCCTTGTGGATGCTTCAATTTTAGTGTTGGGCTGCTATTGGTGATTTTAGGGTTTGGTGAATTTGGGGGTTTTATTAAATTCTTGATCGTAATTGTCGCAGGCAGGGTAGTGATTGTTCTAGCTTGCTTGTTGGACCTTTTGGGATTGGTGTTGATCATTGAACTTGTGGGTTGTTTGGATGCCCTGACTTTACTTGGCTGGATTCTTCGTTACCCCATATCAGGCGAGTTCCCTTCTTTAATAAATTATTCTACTAGTTCACTTGATGTCATTTTAGAGAAACAATTGGCTAGAGAGGTGCATGTGTTTTAACTATAATTACCTTAGTAATGTTCAGGGTAGTTGATTATCTATCTGTTAATCTTATTAGTTGTACTTGGCTTAGACGGGTGCAACCCTATACTTCTGATATTTTTAGGATTCTTGTTGATTCGGGTAGTTGGTCTTGATTCAGTCAAGTCTATTAGAGATTGATATTTCTGCTTAGTGACCGGGTTTTGGTCACAGTTTATGTGTTTGATGTATGACGGATTTGGTTACGGTTCATCAGGATTTGTGTGACTGGTTTGTCGCGGTTCTTCTACGTATAGATGTGTGACGGAGTCACTATTCATTTTGATTAGGATCGTTAACCACGCTCTTAGGCAAGTGGTCATCCTAGGTGTGTTTGCCGGGTTTACGGCTGTTGGTTGTTGATCTTGTAGATCAGTTGCATCTGTAGATCATGTGAATCTTATCATAACTCCTTTGCTTAATGAGATTGGATACGTAGCTCCAGATCGGCTAACCCCCGAGGGTTATTAGGATTCCTAAACCGGGTTGAAATAGAGTGGGTGAGTTTGGGACGGATACTATCATACCTGAGCACCCTATGGAGTATGGGATGGTATGAGATAGTTTTCCGGAAACCCATCTCGTCCGGAGAGGTTGAAACACCTCTAGATTTCAAATAGAGTTCGGACGTTGGCTCCGTGGGTTGAAAAGCCTGGAACACTTTGATCAAGTAGAATATCTTTGGCCTGGTTGAGCCGGACCAAATCGAACTAATTGTATCCAAGCGATGTCTTTGTTAACGTATCACGCTAGCGGTCGATCAACCGATAGTTCTTAACATCAATAATTCTTGTGGTGGGATAGGTATGGGACTATCCTACTTCATCATATCTGCATAGCATTTCATCATTACATTCTGTATATTCTCATTTCCTCATAACTCCATTCCAAATCTTTCATTCTATTCTTCTTCTCTTATTCCCTATCTCTGCATTTCTTCTTCTCTTGACAACTTTGGGTATTTAGATGATGTTAGCTGGAGATAGTGTGGTTCTTTGAATCTGCATTAGAAATAGTCACTCTATAGTTATATTATACTTTAGATTACTCATATCATTCATCTCTCACTCTTTTCGGCAGTAGCTCTATTAGTATATTGTTTAGTCTTATTGGGATTTAGTGAGCCATGATTTTGCTCACTCTCGCTATTGTAAACATTTCAGAGGTTGATTAACTGGTTTGCTGAGGACTCCAGTTGAGCTTAGTGCATGCCGAGAAGTTGCAGATCAGTCCTAGTCTTAGTACTCATGTATGATATTTTAGACTTTGTATAGTGTCGTTGTATATATTCAGGACATTGTATCGGTTTTCAGTTTTGAGATGTATATATATGTCTATTGCTTCCGCTTATTGTTTCTTTTAACTCTGATGATTATTGCTATTGAATGACCTAGCTTGTATTCTTTATGGCTTGGTCGTTCCTGAGATTACATGCGTGCCAGAATCACGATATTTGGCTTACCTTACCAAACAGTAATTTTGGGACGTTACAACATTTACCCGCTTTAGGTTCGGACCATACTCCTCTATGCCTTGATACACTTCCCCAATTTTCGACCTTAGGTAAATGTTTTCATTTCCAGACCATGTGGACTCGGGAACCTCATTTTCCACACTTAATCAGAGAATTGCTGAACTATGATGCTTGGGGATCCCCATCCCAACTGGTCAATGACAAACTTCTAAACACGAAATCGGGCCTTAGGAACTGTAATAAAAAAGTTTTCGGTCATGTCTTGAATAACATTTTTGCGCTCAAATCAAAAATTTCTCATCTCCAATCTCTCCCATTTTCTGAGTTTGTGGCTACCCGTGAGAGAGCCCTGATTGATGAGCTGGAGGAAATCCAAGTGAGGAAAGAAATGTTTTGGCGGTAAAAATCGCAAATCGCGTGGTTGAATTAGGGAGACTGGAACTCTAAATTCTTCCATGTGCAAACACTGGCGCGGAGAAAGAAGAATTCAATCGACTGGATTAAAAATGATTCAGGAAACTGGACATTGGATCCTGTTGAGATTGGTAATACCTTTCTCCGAGATATGGATATCAATTTCCAAACGTCGAATCCCGGGGGAATTCCAGCGTTCCTTCAGAGATTTAACCCTTGCGTTTTGGAAGAGGATAATATCTACCTTACTCGGGAGGTAACCAAGGAAGAGATTAAGGAGGCTCTGGACAGTATTGGCCCCCTTAAGGCTCTGGGTCCGGATGGTTTTCCTGCGTTATTTTTTCAACAATCGTGGGAAATTGTGGGACTTGACATTTGCAATCTAGTTTCTAATTTCTTTTCCTCCGGTTTCATGCCCAAGTTTCTCAATGCCACCCATGTGGTGATGATCCCTAAAAATGGCGCAAAAGCTCATCCGAGGGATTTTAAGCCAATTAGCCTTGCAACGTGACGTACAAAATCATCTCAAAAATCCTTTCCACTCACTTAAAACCTCTTCTGGACAAGATTATTTCTCCCTTCCAAGGGGCCTTTATTCGAGGGAGACAGATCTCGGATAACGTTTTGGTTGCTCATGAGCTTATTCACACAATGAAGAGGAAACAAGGTCGTTCGAGGCTTATAGGGAGCAAGTTGGACATGTCGAAAGCCTATGACCGGATCGAGTGGAACACCTTAATCTAAACATTGAAGGCTCTGCGTTTCAGCACTCAATGGTGCCAATGGATTGAACAGTGCATCTCAACGGTGAGATACTCGGTCCTCATTAACGGATCGGCGCAGGGCTTCCTCACCCATACCAGGGGTCTCAGGCAGGGGGACCCACTGTCCCCTTTCCTCTTTATCATTCTCATGGAGGGTCTCTCACGGGCTCTAGGTGTTAAAAAAGTTACAGGGAAGATTCATGGTGTCCGTGCGTCTCGTCAATCCCCCCATGTCTTTCATTTGCTTTTTGCGGACGATTGTCTCATTTTTTGTCGGACAGATTTGAACGAAGCCAATGAAGTGAGAGATACCCTTGAAAATATCTGCTCGACCACTGGGCAAGAGCTGAACCTTGGGAAATTTGGAGTTTTCTTCAGCAAGAATCTGCCTATCCATTTTGGCCGGATCATGGCTCCGATCCTTAAGATCAAGATTATCCCCCCGGACGAACGATACTTAGGAATGAACCTTTTCTTTGGTCGGTCTAGGACGCATACTTTCAATCACATTATTGAGCGTATCTTGAGCCGTCTCCAAACGTGGAAAGGCAAACTTTTGTCGCAGGCCGGGCGGACTGTTCTTATTAAATCAGTGACCTCGACTATTCCGGCCTACCAGATGTCATATTTTGCCCTACCCAAAACGACCTGTAAAAAAATAATGGACTTCAACGAGACTTTTGGTGGGGGAAAAGGGAAGAGGCTCGTCGGCCTTTATATCTGAAGATATGGAAAGAGATCTGTCGACCGAAGAGAGAAGGGGGCCTGGGTATTCGCGAGGCAGAAACCACAAATAAGGCACACCTGTCTAAATTGGTCTGGCGTCTCCATCAAAAACCAAATGACCTGTGGGGACAGGTTCTAAAAGCCAAATACTTTCTGGAATGTACTATCCTGTAGGCTCCCTTTAAATCAGATATGTCCTGGACCTGGAGGAGTATTTACTCGGCGATTAGTACCATTAATGTGCATTCATGCTGGCAAATCCGTACGGGCACTAAAGTCTGATTCAGCACGGACGCCTGGATCCCAACGCTCTATAATTGGAGGCCTACTCCTAGAGGGAATAAAAGCTTGGTGGATCGTCCTATTTTGGGTTAGTCATTTTATTGACCACCCCAGTAGGCAAGCATGGCACATGGACGAACTTGAGAAGTGGTGTGATGAGGAGTCTGTCAATGTGATTTCTCAGGTTTTTATTCCTCAAGAAGGGGAGTCGAATGACCTTAAATGGCGTCCGTCTAAAGATGAGAAGTTTTCTATCAGATCGGCTTATCGTGCTATTCTGGCTGGTAATGAGCTGAAACCCGTTATTGGCCCCCCATCTATGATTTTAAAGATCTGGCATAATAAGGCGACTTCCCGTGTTCAACTTTTTGCCTGGAAGTGTTTTAGGGACCTTGTGCCGGTGAGGGCTAAGATTGGTCAACGCTTAGGTTTAACTGATTTATCCTGTCCTATGTGCTCAACTACGGAGGAAACTCTCCACCATTTTCTCCTGGGCTGTCCATTTATGAGGGAGGTTTGGTTTGGCCTGTCTATGGGAGGCCTGATACACAATTTTGAACACCTATCAACCCTGGATTGGATTTCTTTTTGGCTCGAGCCCCCCCTGACTTGGCCTTTACAGAAGGAAGTTTGGGCAAGGGTGGTGTATTCCCTTTATTGGTTAACATGGAAAGCCAGATGTGCTTGGGTTTTTCAAGCAACGAGATTAGATCCGGCCCGTATATCTAATATCTTAAATAAAATAATTTATGATGAACCGATCTCTTGCTTTAATCGGCTGAATGTCAAGGCTATTTGGGATCCTCCGAACTTAGGATGGGCTAAAATTAATGTGGACGCTTCTTTTTGTAAAGATAGACCTTTCAATCATCTAGGCTTTGTATTCTGTGATGACCAAAATTATTTTGTTGCAGCCAGAGTTTCCTCTTGTAGATTTACAAGCAGCGAAGAAGGGGAGGCACTAGCAGTCCGGGATGACATTTTGTGGGCACGGGAGATGGGTCTTCAGCGGGTGTGTGTGGAAACGGATGCTGAAGAGATTGCCTCTTTTTGTCAGACCGGTGAGGCTACCATCTCATGGACCTCCAAAGCTATTCTGCAGGATGCTCTTGCTCTTTTTAAGTATTTTGATGATGTTTGTATTATATTTGCGCCTCGAAGCGTTAACCATGTTGCACATTATATAGCGGGTAGGCCTACAGGCGATAATGTATGTTTCTCTTGGACTGGGTCTCCACCTGAATGGCTACAGGAGCCACTCAGTTGTGATGGGACAAAATTTTGTAATACTTTGTTCTAGTAATATAAGGTTTAACAATAATAATAATAAAAACTACACATTTCCATACATATAGTGGATAACTCTACTAAACACATTCACAAAACTAGCTCTTGCTACAACAAACTGTCTTGAAAAAGTCTATATTAAGATGCCAATTAAAATCAAAATATCAGACTTAACTATGGACGCATTCCAAGAAAACTCCAACTGAAGAGTGTGCTACCAGGCTTCCATGAATCTTGTGTTGCCATTCAGAACAAAAAAAAAACTTGTTATGTTGCATTCTTGCTTCATAAGTAACTAGCTTTAAGATTTACCCTACTTTTTACTTCTTTAACATACGTTGAGTTTTGCAATCCATATCTTGCACACAGGCAATCATCAATCTCAGTATATATGAAAAAAAATCCAGTACTCGCTGAACAATATAAATAAGTTCAAATGTATCAAATAGGAGACAAGTCCATCATATTTTATGAGTTTCTTCAGCTTGACAACAAATCGGACAACTGTGGCACCATTTGTTTAAAGTTCATGATAGGATTATATGTATGTCGAATAATCTAATTTTTACTGAAAATTTTGTTGGAACAAAGTACCAATCACTATGATTAATAAATAAAAGATTAATATGATTCTACTAACCTGTTTTCCTGCTCTCTGTTTAATCACCTGTTCTTGAGTGGAGTCTTTCCTTAGATTGGCTGCAGACCTTAATGGGATGGTTTTCTGTAGTATAGCCTGTAAGAGGGACTTCCTCCCTATTTAACCTAATAGGGTTTGAGTGGTCTTCCCATTATACCCTCAAGTCCTAATAAAAAGTAACACTAGGTCCCACCTACCTTAACTTGGTGTAGCAATTGGGCACAACCAATAACACTATACAACCTATTAACATGTGTGCTCATGAACCAAATGACAAAGTAAAGAATAGTGCCGGTATAGATGGAAAATCCAGCAATCTCCCACCCGGTGCTAACTCAATTTTTAAGAAAAATAGTTTTAGCCTGATTCATGGTTTTTTTATGAAAAGTGGATGACCATCCTTTGTTTTTTTAAACCACACATGATAATTTGTCAAAGGCAATATTATATCAAACTTGACTGTCACTCTACGACTACAAAGATGACTAACACGGTTCACGGACAAACTTTGGTCAGGCCTTTGGGCACATGCCTAATTCATATCGTGGACATCAGGCTAACAACCTCAATATCTTTCAAGTGTAATTTCTTTACTGGTGGAGTTTAGCGTGTGAATGGAAAATATATACCATAATGATGTACTGGTATATTTCCATTAGTGTTCTGCAACATGTATTTACCAGACACATGTCATTTCAATACTTAGACAAACCGTCATGCGAAGACCGTCGCTCATACTGAAATGAAGGCCAAAAGGATGTGGAGCCTACCCATATCCAGCCCAAGCAAACTTGAGAAACCATTTAGTATTCTCTATAAGCACTTGATACTTAGACAACCGTCATTTGATAAAATCACTCGTATCCAAAACTTTATTGCAATTGTATAATTTAAACCGAATATGTGCACATATAATAACAGATCCAAATATAATAGCAGCTAAATAATCAAAATCAAAACTGAATGTCGACTAAAATGATAATCATGGATAACTCCTACAAGGATAAAGAATCCTAATGCAGTAACAGTGAATAAATCAATAACTACTCCCACATAAAATGACGATCCTCAAAGAGACTCCAGTATTCCCATACCCATAACATGTCCCCTGAAGGCTAGTATCAAAAGTCCCTTAGTAAGCGGATCAGCAATCATCTCCAATATCGACAAATGAGGAATCTCGATAATCTGTTGTTATACTTTATCAATGATAACGTGATACTTAATGTCAATATACCTATTATCCATAGTCACATTATCATTTTTAACATACTTGACGACTGCCTCATTGTCACAAAATACTCGCAATGGTCTAGAAATTGAATTAACAACCTTCAGCTCAGTAATAAACTGTTTGAGCCATCCAGCCTGTCGAGAAGCTTCATAATAAGCCACATACTCTGCTTTCATAGTCGAGGAAGCTACAAGAGACTATTTGACACTTCTTCGCGAGATAGCGCCATGGGCAAGCCTAAAAACATAACCAGAAGTAAGACTTCTTATCATCTCTGTCCCCTGCAAAATCTGAGTCAGAGTATCCCAAAACCATAAGCTCATCTGATCTCCTATAAACCAATCTGTGATCTCTAGTCCTCTTTAAATAGCGAAGAACTTTCTTGGCTGCCTGCCAGTGAATAATAGAAGGGTTTTGTTGGTACCTTCTGATGTCAAGTGTCATACATATCATGTCATACATGAGGCTACCAACTACTGAAACATACTCATTAGCGATATCTGAAGAAACTGTTGCGTGTCGCATCATCTTCCTAAAGATATTTCCCTTCACAATAGGGACTTTGCCTGCTATGCAATCCTGCATGTCATACCTCAATCTTGATGCCAAAAACATAACTTACATCTACCATATCCTTCATATCAAAATGCTGAGATAAGAAGGCTTTCATCTCCTGAATAAAACCGATTGTCACTGCTAGCGAGTAAAATATCGTCAACATACAAAACCATAAATATAAAATGTCTCCCACTCTGATTGACGCATATACAATGATCCATTTGCATACAACTGCCTTAGATTCTTTATGTAAATGTGTCAACTCCCACACAGAGTTGTGAGACATCTAATCCATCTCCTCTGTCATGACATTACGCCATTGATATGCAAAATTACTAGCCATAGCCGTACTTAAAGATATTGGATCCTCGAAATCAATTAAATCCCCTTTAACAAAATAAAGATGATAACCTAAAGAAATGATTGAATGCCACTCTCTAGGGGATCTCCGAGTCAGAGCAAGAGGCTAGGTTAGAGGTGGAACGACAAGAAACTGGACATGAGATGGTGTAGGAAAAAATAATGGGAGAACTGAGGCGAGTTAAGTTTGCCTCATAGTGATGTTACGACAGGGTCTGGAATAGGGCCTCGAATCATACTCTTCACAATGTCAATATCAGATAAATGCGGAAGCATAACAATACTGCTCAAAATAACAATTTGACTATGAGTTTTAGAACCCTCCTTAAAGATAAACACTGTATGAATAGTACTGGTAAAATGATCTTCATCCTCTATGAAATGAGTCTGAGAACACTTAACAATCTGCATGGGCTGAGAAAGATAATAAAACCTGAAACCTATTGATCTCACTGGGAAACCAAGAAGAAAGAACTTACAGCCCTCGAATCTAACTTTCTGATAAATAAATACTAATAAGGGGGTCCCTAATGTTGACCGTCTTGATCGATCTTGCCATAATACTCGCCCCCTCGATCTGACCGGACAACTTTGATCTTTCGATTTAACTATTTCTTAACCTCTAACTGGAAAGTCTTGAATACATCAAGTGATTCAGATTTCTGGTGGGAATGTTAACCAAATTTGATTCAAAACAAGCATAAACGTGCGAGCGTACATTGCCACTGTTGTCATACTTCAACGATAAAAGCTGAGATAAGTTACTGTACTGCCTTCCCTTGGCAGACTCTCGAACTTTTTCTTAATGACATTTGACTTTTCTTTTTCGGTACCTTTCCGGTGAGAGTAGTTAGAGTCCGTCAAGGTTTCAATATTAGTCAGTTGGTTCTGGATCATAGGGTCCATAGCTGCATGAACCAGAGACTTAATATTAAGGACGTGCCCAAAATTAAATTTTATGGACGTTGAACTTGATCTGTAAAAGGTCTATAACTTGATGTCTTTAATCTCGATTCTACCTGGGGTTAGGATGTCGAGTTAAAGTTTATAATATTAATGGTATTGATTATTCACTCTGCGGGTACAACTATGTATCACCGAATCCCTCCTTTGGGTGGTGATTTGACATACATTGCCCCCTAGTTGGTGATCACTCACGCTCAAGACTAGACTGGCCACTTACAGTTTGACTCGAGACACTTCCTCACCTTTGGGTCGAGGGTTATCCTTATCTCTCTATACCGTATAGCCTTTCTTGACCCACTAATTAATTAGAAGTTTTTTAGCCTCCTTTGGGTAGTCTAATTATTTTAAGTTTAATTAGTGCAAAGTAATCTTAATGAGACTTTACAAGAGAGTCTTAAAATTAGAAGAAACGTTCAATTCCATGGTCAAAACTCCTTCGGCGTATTTGCCCATTTTATATCCTGCCTTCCTAACGACTACTTGATCTCACTTAAACCCCATGGGAGATCCTTGGGCATCAACGCCCTGTATCCATTAATGATATATATATATATATATATATATATATATATATATATATATATTATCCAATTAAGAATAAACATGAATGAGTTATTGCTAATAATCACTGAGAATATATAATATCCGGTAACAGGGTCGACATATATAATGTTACAATTTCATATCAGATATATAGGTCTGAAAACGTATAACTTCATAGAGGAAATAACATCAATTGATCTACCTATTCCAATTTACCAATCCATCAAAGTCGGCAATTTCACCCCAAATAAATTTGACCTCCAAACTTATATGGTGTAACGAGCATTACCTCATACTTATATATACTCAAAATAAGAAGTTATCTCAATAATACCAAATCCTGTAGTAGAACTTATAGTCTAGAGGTACCATGAAACTGAAACTGCCCCAATCGCAAAAACAACCCAATGGAGAATAAACATGAATCCTAGACATCCCTATAAATAAACAACCAAGATTCTGGTAAAGGACTTGGTGATGTTAACCCCTCCATCTCTACAAACCCAAACAATTACTAACATTACAAATTTCAACAACAAAGACTTGCTCTGTTTCAATGCAAAAAATAAGATCAAGAGAGAAAATAGAGCTATAAATCCTCTCGACCGTAGAATATCCCTATAGAACAGATTCTGTTCGGCAACAACAACAACAACAGAGACGGTTTGAAGAGCGATGGAGAACCGAAGCATCAGCAGAAAATCAAATCCTAATAGAAGATTAAGACGAACATCACAACAGCACTGAACTCCCACCATTAATCAATACTCATCAATACAAATTTAGGAGAGAACAAGAGTACACCTCCATTCAAATCAGATTTCAGAAAACCCCAACTCTCCTCAAGAACCATAAAAATTGTACTTCCCCAAAGCAATACATCAAAATCAGATTTCAGAAAACCCTTCATGGTGATACTTGGAAAACTAGAACAAGGGATCACCTTCCAAGCATAACCCAAATCTCAAAACCCACCTGCAAGTTCCTAATCTCTTTGCAAATCAGATTTATGAATAACCCCCAAATCTGTGATCTCAAAAAATAGTAGAGAAATCTTCATCTTCATCGAAGAAATCAGATGACAGATTCGAAACCATTAATCAATTGGTTGCTCGGTTGAAACAACTAATCATGGTGACTGAAACTGGGGAAACTTCATGGTGATTTCTGTAAAACCCAATCTTTTCTCAAATAGCATTGAACCAATGCCGACAATCCGAGTACACCTCTTTTCAAATCACAAACCCAACAATCAACTCCTTTAGTAGTACTCATGATTCCAGTAGAGGGACCAACAAGATCAAATCTGATTTGGAAGATCAATTCAAATTTCACCGAAAAAAGTAAATCTGATTTTGGGAGAGAGAAGAAAATTCCGATTAAAAGGGGACTGTTGATGTAACGTTGTGAGAGACAGTGAGAGATAGAGAGACTCGGTGAATATCATATCACCAAAAACCTTAATATCGGAAGTGATGACGATGAAGTTCGTACAGAGAGAGAACAAAGAGAAGAAAAGTTGGTTCTCGAAAAAAAAAACTAGCCCTAAACAAACCATTAAAATTAAAATACAGATAAACATGAAGTATGAGAGAGATCAATAAAGCAATAATAAAAATACTCTCATTTTCGTGAACAGTGATCGTCAATTACTAATTATAGAGATTATGTACCCTAGCGACTGATACCATTTGTTAGAACAAAGTACAATCACTATGATCAATAAATAAAAGATTAATATGATTCTACTAACCTGTTTTCCTACTCTCTGTTTAATCACCTGTTCTTGAATGGAGTCTTCCCTTAGATTGGCTGCAAAACTCAATGGGATGGTTTTTTGTAATGTAGCATCTAATAGGGTTTGAGTGGTCTTCCCATTATACCCTCAAGCCCTAATAAAGAGTAACACTAGGTCCCACCTACCTTAACTTGGTGTAACAATTGGGCACAACCAATAACACTTATACGACCTATTAACATGTGTGCTCGTGAACCAGACGACAAAGTAAAGAGTAGTGCCGGTATAGATGGAAAATCCAACAAATTTTCCTCTAACAATAAAATTATTCCTAGCTACAATACAAAAAAACTAAGAGCAAAAAAATAAGTTGCTTTGTTTATTAGCTGCACTTTTATCTAGATTAAAGGCATAAATATAGATGTGTTGCCTAAACTTATTGGCACATTTGAAAGTAAGATGTTTTTACAAGATAAATGATAGGCATGAAAAATGTTTATTTTTGTCATTCAATTCACATTATCTAGAACCTTATTTTATGTTTCACTGGGCCTAATTAAAGTATGTTTGACTATTGCATGTAATAAGACAATTGCAACCAAACCCGGTCTTAAAGCCCAACTTTTACAAGCTAAAGAGTTGTTGAAGATAACTAGTTGTCAAGAGCTGCTGGAGATGGCCTAATACTAGTGAACAACTGCTGGAAGACTTAGTCAAAGATTTTGGCTAAAAGATCTCCACAAAAGGAGGGTTGCTGAGGGAAATGAGGGCTGGAGTTAGGTTAAGAAAGAGATAGTTGTAAAACCAGAGAGTTATCTTTTTAGTTCACTATCTTTTTTTCTACCGTAGTTCTTCTATGCTTTTCCATGTAAACCTTTTTTTTAATCAATAAATAATAGTTTTTCTTAAATCACAATTTTAATCTTTGCATTTCTGAGAACGAAACCCTTATGTTTCAACAACCCGATTTGATACGGATTATCAAATGGCGCCGCTGCCGGGGATGCAATCGATTACAAAATTGTGTCTCTATTATTAAATTAGTATTTCGTTTGACAAGTTTTTGTTTTACATTCGTATCGATTTTTTCTTTTCTGTTGCCGTTTTTATTTTATTTGAGGTGTGTTGTTTTTATTTATTTGTCAGGCATGTTTTTGTTTATTTGACTCTCTCTTATCTTAACAAGCGTTAACAACTCCCCCACGTCTCTCACTCTCTCTAAAAAATAGACTCACTCTTTCTAAAAATCGCAGCCATCTCCCTCAAATTCTCATCCCATATCTCTCTAACACCGACTCTTTCTCTCTCTAAACTCTCCACAAAACTGTCACAGCTCCCACGACTCTCTCTCCCAAAATACAATCGACTCTCTCCCAAATCACAGCAGAGCCTAACCTACTGCGATTCCTAAATTGATAGTCTGAGTTTATTTCCTGAATTGCTGGTGTTATTCTGAATCAGATTTGGACTTTACTTTAGTGATTGAGGCCTCTGATTGTTGCCGATAGGTTTGATGGTGTTTATAACCTTGCTTCTCTCTTTCATCCACTTCGTATGATGTATTCTGGGTCATTGGTGCTTCCTGCTTTGTGATTTTAGTGGAGGGGGTATTTTTTTTTGTTTTTCAATTTGGAGATCTGGGTATTTGTTTTCAAGTTTTTTTTTTGTTTTTGTTTATGGGTTTTGAGAATAATAGTTTGGAGTTTGTTTCTGAGGGGTTTTCAAGTTTGAAATCAGGGCGTTTTGTTCGTGAAGATTTTAGGTTCAGAGATTTGAGATTCATAGCCAGAGAAATAGCTCTTGCAGATTCTGGAATTGTATCGTCTCTAACGAAGAAATCTATGTGATCTTTAGGTTTGCAGTTGGTAATTATTTTGATCATAGTGATTATGCCCCAATGTCTGAACTCTGAATTACTGGAGTGAATTTTTTTATTATTATCGATCTAGACTTGTAGAATCATTGATTTGAGTTTGTTTTCATTGATCTAAGCTTGTTTTTCATGATTTGTGTTTCAATCTCGCACTAGATTGAAACTGTTTGGTTTGACGATTACAGTTTCTGTGTTATCTCTCTGTTTTATACCTTTTCTTCTCCGACTTCAAGTCTGGCAATTTTGAGATTTTAATATTATGGGTTTTGATTTCAATTGCAATTTGACATTATCCATTGAAGACTCCAGCTTGTGGCACTAGGGGTCCGAATTGAATACATCTTCTTAGTGCAGAGCTAGGCTTTTGATCCGAAGAATGGTGGTGGCGACTTTTTGGTGCTGGATATGGATTATCAAATGGATTTTCAAGTACTGTTAGTACTTTAAAAGAAAAACGACAAGGCAACGAAGACTTATAGTTTCTTAAATTTTTATGTTTTTTAGTATTGTAAGGTTGAGAAGAATGTTTATGTAATAATTAATTGAGTGACGCTTTGTAAGGTGAGGAAATTGTAATCTGCTGCAGGTACAGCATCGAAACCCCTAGTCAGGCCGGAAATTGTTTTAACGCGTACTTTGCAAACGATCCTGAGTAGGCCTTCCCAACGGTTTCACCAGGGTAACCAAACGTGCCCCTAAAAAGGCCGCCCTGTAGGTAATTTTTTTTCCACCGCACCCTCCCTGTCGCGGTACATCATTGTTTAACTATTTGTTTGATTGATTAAATGTTTAATTTTTGCAATAATACCTAGATAAGGGTAAACAAAAATGGGATTTCATCACCCGTGCATGCCCACGCATTAGGACCCCGGGAATTCATTACCCGGTTGTTAATCTTTTCGGTATCGACAGTCCCGACCTCTTTAAAATATTTTCAGATAAGAAGCCATAAAAAACATAGTTAATCAAAAGGCTTCGCTCGGACCTGGAGCAACACGCTCACTAGGAAAACCTGATAAGTGGCTACGTTTGCTGGAGGACGTACATTCCCTGGCATAGCTAGTGTGGATAGGTGACTCTAAGCGGCTCGCCCCGCCTTCCAGCATAGGTGCATCTAGGTGACTAGATAGCATGCGAGCTATCGCCAAAGTGAGTAAAAACAGCTCAAGTGCGAACCGATCTACTGTCAGGAGTAGGAGCATTGAACCCTGAGACCGGGTTCACAACTTGACCTAAAAAGAGACCAGTAAAACATTCTTGAGTGCTTGCATCATTCTTAAGACTTTTAGTGTGTTCGCATATATTGAATGAATTGTATGTTAGATTGGGGTAACACCCAAGCTCGAACTAAGAACATTGCTAGAATCAATATGAGTCAGACTGGTGGGACTAATGGTCCCAAACCTGTTATTTCTAGGAACGGTCCCGAACCTGCTGTTGCGGAGAGAATCACTCTCCGCAATCGAATGCATCCTACAATAGTTAGTAAACCTTCATGTATTGTGATTCCCAAAAATGTAGGGAACTTTGAGTTAAAACCGGGATTCTTGTCTATGTTCCCCAAATTTCATGGTAGTCCTACTGAAAACCCGTATAACCATCTTAGGGACTTTAGGGATCATATGCTTCTATTAAACTTCGAACGTATTACAGAGGATTCTTTAAAATTACGTGTGTTTCCCTTTTCTCTGTTGGGAAACGCACGCGATTGGTTGTACACTCTCGAGGAGAACTCTGTAAACACATTTGAACAACTCGTTAAGAAGTATTTCCCTAACCACAGAACTGCTAAGATACGACAGAATATCTATAGCTTCACACAAAACCGAGGAGAGTCATTATATGACTACCTACAACGGTTTAGGGATTTAGAGCAAGGATTCCCACATCACGGGATTCAGCTCATTGATATAGTTCAAACTTTCTATGAAGGTCTAGACTATGATAATAGAGCTCGTGTTCAGTCTATGTGCGCGGGTACATTCGATGAGAAAACTGACACTGAAGCTTGGACATTTTTAAATGATGTAGCGGATAAGACCTACCAATGGCAAACGATGAGAGAGGAAATACCTAGTCACCGTGCAAATGCGCACCAAGTGGACTCTAATTCAGAGTCTGCCACTCTTATAACCATTCTTGAGAAAATTGAGAACTTAGAGACCGACAAAAGGGAGAGACACCCTAATACTTCGTCTGTTAACTATGTGGCGATGCCAAATTGTGTGGTTTGTGAGAGTTTGGACCATCTGGACCAAGATTTCCCTGATGTGCTTAGTTTAAGGGAAGGTAGAAAAGACCAGGCCAATGCCATGTATCAACGTCCAAATAACCAACCTTTCAATGGTGGATGGAATAATAATTCCAACAACTCCAATTCTCAGGGAAATAGAAATTACCAAGGAGGTTCTTCTGGTAGTGCCCCTTATCAGCCGTACAACCAAGTAAACCAATCACAGTCTAGTTCCTCGTGGCAACAAAATCCATCATACCAAGCTCCCTTTAATGTACCTTATGTTCCTCTGCACAATAGGAATCTGCCTCCTCCAACCACGTCCTTAGAAGATACTCTTACAGCATTTATGCAAGTAACTCAGTCATCTATTGCCAAACTTGAGGGACAAATAGGCAAATGGCAACAGAGATAAACACGAGAGACAAATAAATGTTCCCCAGTCAAACTCAAGCTAATCCTAAAGGGAATACTGAGCATCCTAGATCTTCCAATCGTGATAGAGTCAACGCCATCATTTCTCTTAGGAGCGGTACGAAAGTTGATAATTTGGTAAAAATGCCTAAGGAACCCGAGCTAGAAATTCAAAGTAAACCTATAGAAGAACCTGCGAGTGCGAGTGAGGAAGAAATCACGATAACACATGTTCAGCCGCTGGCTCCTTTTCCTCAGCGGTTAACTCTTGCTAAGAAGGGCAATATCTATGAGGAGATTTTAGGGATTTTTAAGCATTGTGTGATTAACATTCCTATCCTTACGGCCATAAGACATATTCCTAATTACGCAAAATTCCTTAAAGATCTTTGTACTTTAAAGCGGCGCATACATGTACCAAAAAAGGCTTTTCATGTTCACGAGAGTGATACGTTTATTCTTTTAGATACACATGTTAGTGCTATCCTTTTGCGTAAATCGCTTCCAAAATTGAAGGACCCTGGATGCCCTACTATTTCATGTACGATTGGGACCCGTAAGATAGGAAGAGCTCCACTTGATTTAGGTGCCGCCGTGAACCTCATTCCTTACTCTGTCTATGAGCAATTGGATATCGGAGTACTTAAACCCACTAATAGGACCCTTCAGCTAGCTGACTGATCTATTAGGATTCTTAGGGGTGTAGTTGAAGATGTGTTAATCTAGATTGAGCAATTTGCTTATCCAGTAGACTTTGTTGTGTTAGATACTGAGCCAGTGGCAAGCCCTGAGGACGAGATCCCTGTAATTCTAGGTCGACCCTTTTTGGTAACAGCTAATGCGGTAATCAATTGCCGCAATGGAATTATGAAGTTGACCTTCGGGAACATGACTATAGAATTGAATATTTTTCATGCGTCGCATTCCCCTTCTAATTCTGAACCACTTGAGTGTAATATGATCCAGAGTCTTATGAGTACCACTTTTGAGAGGTCAAGTACCTCAGATTCCTTAGAGACATTCTTGTCCCACTTTGATGGAGATTGTGAGGATGATTCGTACATCCATGAGGTGAAAACCTTATTAGATTCGGCTTTAGAAATTGTAGAGCCTGAAGGTGAGCATGAAATCTTAGATGTTAAGAAACCCATTCCGGAGGCTCAAGTAACCTCCCCAAAGATAGAGCTTAAACATCTTCCCGCTCACCTTATGTATGTCTTTCTAGGTCTCGACGAAACTATGCCCGTCATTATTGCTGCTGACCTAGAACCCCTTCAGGAAGAGTTGATTCGTGTTCTTAAGGGAAATACGAAAGCTATTGGATGGAGTATTGAAGACATTAAAGGAATTAGTCCCTCGGTTTGTATGCATAAAATCAATTTGGAAGATAATGCCAAAAAGTCCAGGGAAGAACAACGGAGATTGAACCCGACTATGGCCGAAGTAGTTCGGAAAGAGATTTTAAAACTCCTTGATGTTGGGATCATCTATCCCATTTCTGATAGTCCGTGGGTTAGCCCGATCCATGTTGTCCCGAAAAAGTCAGGAATCACCGTTGTAAAGAACGAGAGTAATGACCTCATACCCACTAGAATGGCCACTGGATGGAGAGTCTGCATAGACTACAGGAAGCTTAACTCGGTCACTAGGAAAGATCACTTCCCCTTACCTTTCATTGACCAGATGCTCGAGCGACTCGCTGGGCACACATTTTATTGTTTCTTAGATGGCTACTCTGGGTACAACCAAATACCCATCGCACCTGAGGACCAAGAGAAAACGACTTTTACATGTCCTTTCGGTACATTTGCCTACCGTCGCATGCCTTTTGGCTTATGCAATGCTCCTGCGACGTTTCAGCGTTGCATGCTAAGCATTTTTTCTGACATGGTAGAGCGATTCCTTGAAGTTTTTATGGATGACTTCTCATTATTTGGTAACTCATTTGAACAGTGCCTTCATCATCTTTCTCTAGTATTACTCAGATGCCAGGAAAATAATCTTATTTTAAATTAGGAGAAATGTCACTTTATGGTAAAAAGGGGGATAGTTTTGGGGCATATCATATCTGAAAAAGGAATAGAAGTTGACCAGGCCAAAATAAATGTCATTTCTAACCTCCCCCCACCACGAAATGTCAAGGACGTCCGTTCCTTTCTAGGACATGCAGGCTTTTACCGTCGTTTTATCTAAGATTTTAGTAAGATTGCTCGTCCTTTAAGCAGCCTTTTGGCCAAAGATGTGGCCTATAAGTTTGATGCACCATGTTTTGTAGCTTTTGATAAGCTTAAGACCCAGCTCACAACATCACCCATTATTAGACCACTTGTTTGTAATGAACCATTCGAGTTAATGTGTGATGCCTTTGATTATTCTGTAGGCGCTATTTTGGGACAGTGGATAAACAAATGCCCCCATGTCATCCACTACGCTAGCAAAACGTTAAATAATGCCCAATTGAATTACACGACCACTGAGAAAGAACTCCTGGCCATTGTTTATGCGCTAGAAAAATTTAGATCTTATCTTATAGGATCTAAAGTGATTGTTTACACGGATCATGCCGCGCTTTGACATCTTTTGTCAAAGAAAGATGCTAAGGCACGGCTAATCCGGTGGGTATTACTCTTGCAGGAGTTTGACCTCGAGATTCAAGACAAAAAGGGGTCAGACAATATTGTAGCCGACCATCTTTCCCGTATAGTGATTGAGTCTGTTGATGAGTCTTTGCCGATTAGGGAATCCTTCCCTGATGAACAGCTTATGGCTGTGAAATTAGTTCCCGAGTTGCCGTGGTTTGCTGACATTGCTAATTATTTAGCCACGGATACCATTCCTGATCATTGGACTAAACCTGACAAAGATCGTTTCTTTAGTCAAGTGAAGTACTTCTTTTGGGATGATCCAGATTTGTTTAAGTATTGTACTGACCAAATCCTTAGGAGATGTGTTCCCCAGTCTGAGTTTACCAATATTCTCTCATTTTGCCACACCCAAGCTTGTGGAGGCCACTTTAGCCCTAAGAAGACCGCGGCAAAAATTTTGCAGTGCGGTTTTTATTGGCCTATCTTATTTCACGATGCGCATGCATTTTGTAAAGCGTGCGAGAGATGCCAGAAAATGGGAGCTCTTTTTCGATGAAATATGATGCCCTTACACCCTATTTTAGTTATTGAACCTTTTAATGTTTGAGGCATTGATTTTATGGGGCCCTTTTCCCAAGTCTTTTGGATATGAGTACATCCTTGTTGGAGTGGACTATGTATCAAAATGGGTTGAAGTCATCTCTTCGAAAATGAATAACAGTGCAGTTGTTCCCAATTTTTTAAAAGAAAATATTTTTTCTCGATTTGGAACACCTAGGGCTATCATTAGCGATGGAGGGACACATTTTAACAACAAAATCTTTGCTGCCCTTGTCAAAAAGTATGGCGTAACCCATAAGGTGGCAACACCTTATCACCCGCAAACAAGTGGGCAAGTCGAAGTTTCAAATCGGGAGATAAAAAATATTCTCCAAAAGACGGTTAACCTAAATCGCAAAGATTGGTCTGTAAGATTAATTGATGCATTTTGGGCTTATCGTATTGCATATAAAACCCCGATTGGAATGTCTCCTTACCGACTCGTTTACGGCAAGGCATGCCACCTTCCTGTAAAACTTGAGCATAAAGCTTATTGGGCAATAAAAACACTTAACTTTGACACTTCAACGGCTGAGTCCCATCGTAAGCTACAACTCAATGAGTTGGATGAGCTTCGAAATGATGCATATGAATCCGCAAAGATATACAAAGAAAGAACTAAGACTTTCCATGATAAAAATATCTTGTGAAAGACTTTTGAAGTGGATCAAAAAGTTTTATTGTATTCTTCGCGTCTTCATTTGTTTTCTGGAAAACTTCAATCCCGTTGGACCGGGCCGTTCATTGTCAAAACTGTTTTCCTATATGGAGCTATTGAAATTCTTGACCCTCGTACTGGTCACATTAATAAGGTAAATGGGCAGAGACTTAAACCATTTCACGAGTATTTTACGGGTTCGAGTGAGGATATGAATCTACGGGACCCATCATATGAAACATAGGTATCTTTATTTCTACCCATAGTCTTATCTAGTTTGGGGGTACCTACCATCGTCTGGCTGAAGACGTTAAACTTAACGCTTGTGGGGAGGCAACCTTTCTCATGTTCAGGTAATATTTTTAGATTTTTTTTTGGCAACTTTGGGGACACGCTGATTCAGTTTGAGGGTGAGGGTAAATAAGATTTTTATAACTTTTTCCAATAAAAGTTATTATCTAGGGCATTCTAAGATTGTAGACACATTTTTTTTTGTATATTATGATCTTTGGACATTCTTAGAATCCTAGAGTTGCACTTGGGATAAAATTATAAGGTTATGGTTTATTTTAAACCGTAAATTGTTAGTGCGTTAAGAATTTTTAAGTTTTTGGTACTACCATCCTATTAGATGTGTTTCAGAAGATAATCATTCTTATAATTGCACTTCACGTAGTTATGTTATCAAAGTTTTGTTAAAACTAACTATCACCTTTTGATTAATCAGCAGTTTGGGTTAGGAAGAATCTGTAATGAGGGAGACATTTATCTTGGAAAATTTCGTTTCTCATAAATTCATACTAAGGGTTTGTATATATTTTTACAAGTTATTTGCTCATTTCACGAAGCTGACATACTCGTAAAAAAAAATTATTCACAATTCAAGGCCCTTCGCAAGATTTAGAACTGAAAGAGGAAATTTTTTTATTAATCTCGAGGCAAGCCATGAATCAATGTGAAAGTAAGAGACCAAAAAAGTAAAAATTGAGTCTCTATGAGTATAGTTGAGAACTATGTGAAGGAGGACAAGTTACACGTATAAAAGAGCAAATAAAAACTCAAATGCAAAAGTTTTACCATAAAAAACTTGTGTGGATAGATATTTTCCCTGAAAGATCAATAAAAGAGAGCGAACAAACTAAGGTAGTTGTCGAACAAACTTCTAAATTTTTTTCACCATACTCAAGATAAGGCTAAGGTTATTTGAAAGGATTATCAAACTTCTTGATTCCATAAACTAAATTCACTACACAAAGGATGAAATTCTGAAACTTGATCTAATCTGATTGTAGTATAATTGACTTGATAAATTCTAAACGTATCTGATGGTTAACCCTTGTTTAAATATTATATCTAGGAGATGAGTTTAATCTATTTTCAGAGATACCAGGAGGAATGATTATTAGTTGTTTATAATACCAGAACGTCTATGATAGAATTTTGTGGGTATATTCACTGAAAACCCTCACGAGACACAACTCGTCCTATATGGGTAACCTATAGGCTGAAAGGCTTGTTGCATACGCTAAATGCAATCGTAAGAAACCACGAAAGAGTTTAGTTTAGTTTAGTTTTCTTTTGCTAAGGGACTAGCAATATGTCAGTTTGGGGGTATTTGATAGGCATGAAAAATGCCTATTTTTGTCATTCAATTCACATTATCTAGGGCCTTATTTTATGTTTCACTGGGCCTAATTAAAGTATGTTTGACTATTACAGGTAATAAGACTATTGCAACCAAACCCGGTCTTAAAGCCCAACTTTTACAAGCTAAAGAGTTGTTGAAGATTACTAGTTGTCAAGAGCTGCTGAAGATGGCCAAATACTAGTGAACAACTGCTGGAAGACTTAGTCAAAGATTTTGGCTAAAAGATCTCCACAAAGGAGGGTTGTTGAGAGAAATGAGGGCTGGAGTTAGGTTAAGAGAGAGATAGTTGTAAAACCAGAGAGTTATCTTTATAATTCACTATCCTTTTTCCTACCGTAGTTCTTCTATGTTTTTCCATGTAAACCTTTTTTTTAATCAATAAATAATAGTTTTTCTTAAATCACAATTTTAATCTTTGCATCTCTGAGAACGAAACCCTTATGTTTCAACAACCTGATTTGATACGGATTATCAATAAACTTCAAATTTACATAAAAAAGTTCCCCAGATCACTTCCTCAACTAAATCTCTCATGATTTTCCTAAAGAATCTTTCTTAGTTCTCCAATTCTCTTGTGATTTTCATATCACTTCAAATATCTTGATCCTGATCTCTCTTTCAAAAGAAGATAAATTCACAGAATAAGGACTTCAAATCTCTCCTTGTCTCTCATACTCATACTCCTTAATTCTTCCTTTCTTTAGTCCAGACCAATCATAGGGATGCACAATACTGAATGAACCTCACAGGATTGCAGTGGCCATCTCAATTGGCAATTGGAGGAAATCCATCATTACAATGCTCTTAAATCTGTAACAACAGTTCCAAGACCTTGATGGACCACAATGCACATATAGAGGTTGAATGTGAAAATAATAAATGGAGTTCATCCAAATGTGCTTTTAAGGGAGAGAAGAGAGGGTAAAGGACCAAGTTTCGTTTGTTCATAACATATACAATAGTCTGACTGTCGCCCTCTTGTGTTTATAGTGTTTATGTTAGTTTTTTTACTGCTAATACTGGCTTGTTTCTATTTTATTTATCTTTTCCCTCCTCTTATGATACCCCCTCTTACTATTTCCCTTTCTTTCATAGAAGAAAACAAAGGCACAAAAAACTCTTGTTTTGTTGTGCAATATATTCTTTGAAAGCTCGTTTTATGGATAAGAGTTGGATGAACCTTCGACATCCAGATGAGGGATTTATAAAAGGCCTGTACGCCTTTATAGATTTTGCGCGGAAGCACCTTCCTAATACTGTAACTGTTATCTGTCCATGTAAGTGCCGCATAAACAAAATGATTATGATTTCTTATGACAATTTTATTATACATTTAGACAGAGATCGATTTGTAGAAACCTATAAGGTTTGGTATGCGCACGGCGAAAAAGAAGTTCATGAGGATACTGAGCATGTAGAATTGTTTGAGCAACACCAAAATGAGATATTCATGGATGACTCGGGTAATAATATAGGTAACCCAGTACTTCGAGACAGTGGTGATATGGTAAATCTAATTTTAGAAGGTGGGGCGGCCAACGTATCGAGTGAATATCAAAAACCAAGTGAAGATGACTCCACTGTAGAGCTTAAGAAAAATGTGTTAGAGGCCATGATAACATTATATCCTGGATGTGAAGGTTTTACTGTGCTAACTTTCGTCATAAAATTATACAAGTTGAAAGTTAAGCACAATTGGTCTGCAACCAGTTTTACAGATCTTCTTAAGTTATTTCAAGAATTACTACCAGCAGGAAACAAAAAACCCTGACCAATAGCTATCGTGCTAGTTAGATAATATTTCAAGTCGGTCTTAAATTTGAAAATATCGACGCTTGTCCTAATGATTGTATTTTATACTGGAGAGAAAATGCTTTGAAGACCAATTGTCTGACATGTGGTACCTCTAGATATAAAGAAGGCACAAAAGTTTCTTCTAAGGTACTATGGTATTTTCCAATCGAAAATTATGAGAATAAAAACTATTTTTTGCCATCTTTGCAAAATCGATACTTTGGCTATGTTTTTTCAAAATCGATACTAAAATTAACAAATCGATAATGGTCCCACCTACTACCCCCTATTTGCCACCCTATTCTCTAACATTAAACGTTCTTCAGTAGCCTAATTTGTTACAGGTTTAAAACTACCAACTCCAAAAGATTATTGAACAAATGACAAATCTATAAACCAATAATGACAAATATTTCCAAAATAATCACAAAGTTCTACAAAACAAATGACAAATAATACATAATAAATTTTAATTAATCACTACTGAAGTTGGTGAGTAGTCTAATCTGCTACAGTAATAGGAGGGAAGATTCCCCCCAAATAAGCTATAAACTTAAAAATTAGAGCAGTTTCTTCTTCTTCTTCTTCTTCTTCTTTTTCTACAAAAAAGCTTCTGGCGATTGTCTCATTCGCATTGATGTACTGTTTGTCTCCTTGATGTACCAAGTCTTGTAACTATCGTTGTACATTGGATAAATTCTTCACACAGAGGTCATTGGGGAGAAAAAGATCGTTGTTATCCTAGGTTATTCTCGTTGCTAAAGATCGTTGTTATCCTTCTCTCCGACAGTTGAAGTAAAAATCATCTTTAACTTTGTATCCGCATCAGGATTTGAAGACTTTTTTTATGCTTAACAAAAATGTTATGCAAGACGATATCACTGGAATTGGTCATTTATATCATTTGATTCTGGGATGCCATCATTGCTTTCAGGGATGGCTGGAGTTAAGCTTGATATCATTTACTTCTGCGACTTTACCATTTGTATTGCTCATTTTTATCATTTGTTTTAGGAATGGATGGAGTTCAGCTTTATACCATTGTTCATTTCGGGGGGGATATCGTACGCCCAAAGATCGGATCAGCTGTAAGTTATGTTGGAGGAAGTAAGAAACTTACCTCACTAAGAGCGCACTCATCAAATGAAGATTTTGTTACACTCTTTGAACAAACAAGTGAAGTCCATCGTGATGACTGTAAACTGTACAACTTCGTCCATGGTTGTGCATGCACAATTTCATCAGTCCAGAACTTTACCGTAATGATCAATATGCATAAAACCAATCCTGGCACACCCTTCCATATATGGGTTGTTAATGAGCGTAGGGTACCTTCCCAGAACTCCTAGAATTTTATTTCTAATTTTTATTCTTCAAGTAAAGGGTTGCCCACCACCAAAGATACTGCTTTAGGTAAAGGGTTGTCCACCTCCAAAGCGGGGGGACCTTTGCATCATAACTCATTTCTTGATCCTGAACTTGAATACAAGGGTTACCCTGAAACAAATGGCAGAGGGCTTGATCCACATAGGTTTGGACCTATAGTGGATGATGTTCCTCAATCAAATAAACCTTTTAAAACTATCCCAACTGATGTTCATCTGTCAAATGAACATCATTAATCAAATGTTCATCTCTCAAATGAATCTCTTGAAACTCTCCGTACTGATGTTCCTCCCTCAAATGAACTTAGTATTCCGCAATCAAATGTTCATCTCTCAAATCAACCTATGTTAACTAATGTTCCTCAATCAAATGAACTTTTTGATGTTCCTCTCTCAAATGAACATTATATCCCTCAATCAAATATTCATCTCTCAAATGAACCTATGCTAACTAATGTTCCTCTTTCAGTTAAACCCGAACCTATCATTGGACAAATAAAACTGTAGGTAAGCTCGCAGAATTTGTCATTTGTTGTAAGTGTTTTAATATTTCTTATTATAATAGTATCATACTAAGAAGCATATTTCTCATTTGTTAAGCTGAATTGCGGTATGAGGCACAACCCGAAGAGGTGAAAGAACTCCTGGATTTTAAGTTCAAATCTACTGCGTACACGGAGGATCTCTTTGACTTCAGTAAAGACTTTATGATTGGTGATATATATCGAGATAGGATTACACTCAAGAATCACATAAGAGCTTATGTAGTTGTAAACAAGTTCAATCTCGTACACATTCTGAGCAACGAATATAAAATCGTGGTACGTTGCAAATGTGATAATTGCTCTTGGCGGATTTATGCGACAAGGTTGTTAGGTTCTACCCAATTTAGAGTATGTACTTATTGCTCCGTGCATACATGCATCATAGTAGAAACTAATGGTGGGATCAAGTATAAGGCAACGTCTAGTACATGAGTTGCCTCTATAATCAAGTGAAAACTACGAAAAAAAACAAACTATAAACCTGCCACAATTATTGAAGATATGCAACTTAATCACAATGTTGATGTAACATACAATGTTGCCTGGCGTGCGAAAGAAAAAGCCCATGCAGAGGTATCATCGTCTTCTTTATCATTTGTTTGCTCATCGCATGTCCAATGTACAAAACTATTTATCATGTTATCGAATGTCATTTCTTTGATGCAAATTGTTATTTGTCCTTGGATATTTAGCATTTGTCTGCTCCACAATTTTATTTGATCTAGTGTAATTATTTCAGATGCGAGGTAGCTTTGTGCACGCACTACAAAAAAATGGGGCAGAAGCCATAGCAAACTTTTATTTTTTGCCACTGTTTTTACCGTGACAAGCTACAACGAATTATTCGGTGGCTATTGAGCTAAAACAGTGGCAAAAACAATACCTAAAACCCAAATTATTTCATCTCCTCCGATCCCTTTATTCTTTCAACTCACTCCTCAGCTCTCTCTCGATCATCATCTCCTCAGCTCTCCAAAAAATCAAGAACACTCCAGAGTGTTTGTTCCGAAGTGAGTCGAACCCTAAAAGAGATTGGAGCTTCATTGGTCAAGGATCCGAGATGCTCCGCTCAAGATAACGATCGGTTCATTGATATGATGGAGAATTATTTCGATAAACCCAAAGAATTCAAGTGTTTACAAGAACGATCTCACCTTCATTATCAGGTAACAATCATTTGGTTTTGTAATTTAAAATGTGTTGTTTGCCTACATTGATTGATTTCCTCATTTGTGTGATTGTTATGTTGTTTTGTAATCTGGGGTTGGAGTGAAATGAGGTTTGGACATGTTTATTTGCCTATTTTGCTTGATTATTCATTTGTGTGATTGGGTATGTGTTTCTGAAATCTGGGGTTGGAGTGAAATTAGGTCTATGATGGGCTAGATGTTGATGGTATGAAAAAATCTTATCTTTTTGGATATCCAGTTTGATTTATTTTCTAATTATAGATACCCAGTATTGCCAATTGATGATTTATGTAGAGATGTTTGGTAATTGAAGGGGATATCTCTATTTGGGTATTCATCAATGTGTTAAAAGTATCAAGCTTTGGGGTACTCTAAAAATAGTACACCCCTGCTTTGCTAATATCCTCCTGACCCTCAATTAAGGGGCCTTGATCATTCACATTGATGAGAATTTTATTTTTGGCTCTCATTTACTATTACAGTGACTGAAACACTATGGAGGAAGGAAGAAACAATCTGGTGTTTGCTATTAATGGAGTGAGATTTGAGGTCTCAAAGATTGACCCTTCCACAACTCTGCTTGAGTTCATAAGAACCCAGACACGTTATAAGGGGACTAAGCCTAGCTGTGGTGAAGGTTAGAGTCACAGACATCTCTCTTTGGAAGTGAGAGAAATGCTTTTATCTAGGGGCTTGGAGTAGGTTGAATTTCCTGGACTAGAAAATGGCCTAGTTCATTGGCATTAGGCCTAGTTTATGTTTTGAAATTCCGATTTTTCTAGGCTCATTTGCTATTGTTCAAAACTTGTTTGGTTTGTTATTTGGGTGTGTACTTCTTTAAAACTAGTTCCTGGTGTGTACATCTAAGCTATATTGTACTACTAATTCTTCTAAGAGAATTGAGAATACTGTGAGATTTTCTCTTAAGAACTATCTGCATTGATAATCTCAGTTCTATCTCGAAAGAAGCAACAAATGTTGCATGTTCTGATAATCCCAGTTCTGACTCGAGAGAAGTTGAAAAGGCCTCCACAGACATTGGTGCTTGTCCAAAAACAGTTAACGTTCAGGACTTGAAGCAGCCTATGGCATTTCTTCTTTCTGTAGTAGCTGAAACAGGCCTGGTTAGCCTTCCCTCATTGTTGACAGCTGTGCTGTTACAGGCAAATACTAGATTGCCATCTGAGTAGGTAATTTTTTTATCAACTGTAAAAACATGATTAATGTGTGTTACCATTTTCATGTCTGAGTTGTGACTGAGTTGATTTTCAGGGTTCCTATGTTCTTCCTTCCAACTTTGAAGAAGCGGTAACTGGAGTATTGAAGGTGTTGAACAATCTCGCACTCTTGGATATCACTCTTTTGCAAGGAATGCTAGTAAGTTGCAGAATTTTATCATTTTAGCCTATTAATACTGGCTTCATTCTGTTATTTGTCTCTTAATTTTCTTACCTCAATAGTATTCGTTACTATGAATTTCATCAACTATCTGGATTTTAGTAGTTTTGTTATTGAGATCTATTTCCACTGTGGAAGTAGTTGGGTCAATTCTTACTCAGACAATTGAACATACCCTTAGTCAGGGAAATATTCCATAGCCCTCTAAGGTAGTGTGTATCCCCGTATAAACTTTTTTGTGAGCCTAAATACATGAGAAATAAGAATGTTTATGTGAAAATGTTGCATAGTATCATGAATTCACATAGGAGCCTACAGTTTGATATCTCGATGACTGTGTTTAACGGCTAAACTAGATGTGAATATTTTTGCTCTTTAGATTAATTAATTAATTTCTTATTCCATGAGGGGTGGACTCTTGAAGTTGCTTCCTTTCTTTCTCAATTCCTTTTTTTTTTTCCTTAACAAACTTCTCTTATTCCCGCTATTTGCTAAACTACGTAATTGAGAGCTGCTTCTCTACCCTCTTTTCCCTTTTATTGATTGCAAATACGGTGTTTTCTATGTAGACTATGTCTGAAGCAAAAGATCTGAAGGACTTGAAAAATGCAGTTATGGGAAGTGAAAGTAACGGAGATGACACAAAGGATAAATTTGATCCTGAGAAACACATCGATGCTCACTTAGCTGTTTAGGTTAATGAGAAAAGAGTGAGCAATCTGTTACAGTCTCTCCTTGTAGGCCTATCATTGTGCGCTATTCCTGATACCTACATCAGTTATCTGGGGTTATTTTGCTTATATGGCTATTGACAGCCTCCCCTAAACCAATTCTGGGAAAGAATGTTGCTACTCTTCATTACTCCCGGTAGGCGTTACAAGTAAGTGATACCCTATACTTATTTTTACCACCTCCTAATAATAATAAAAACTTATTGGAACATATACAAAACAGAAAATTCTATACTTGAACGGGCAAAGGAGTTGTGTTCTAGTTTGAGTAATGCAAGTGAAGATATAACTGCACTGCACAGCAAAATAGGTATATAGGACCATCTTGTTAAAAATAGAAAACCTTATGTCTAATGTACAATACAAGGATCTTATACATTATAAGATTTTAAATCATACTAACAAAATTCTTGAACTATACAAGAGTACAGTAACTTTTGAATCGAAGGGGTAGATAATATCCCAAATTTTCGAATTTCTGAACAGTCTAACTATTTGGCCAATTGTATGCCTGTTAAATATAATTTTTGTAGAGACTTATCTGGCATTTTCCAATCTATTTAATAAATGTACTTACTATTACTTATGTCATCCTATCATCTCCATTATGTCAGACTAGACTCGAGATGTTTCATTTATGATTTCACTTGAGACGTCTCTGTACTTCTCATTTCTTCTCATTTCTGGCACTCTTTTAATCTTTATTTTCCCGAGTTTGCTTATTCAAACTTTGGCATACCAATTAACTTTGAACTTTCTTGATTCATGACACATTTACGTGATTTTATTTAACCATTTCGGTAGGTAAGTCAGGTTTTGGAATCAAGGATTGAGAAAATGAGAAGTACGTATACTTTAGGAGTCCGAGCCATGAAGGAGCTTAATGACACTACAAAAAAAATCATCCTCCAACTTGGAACAAATAAAATCAGCATTCTGTGCCCAAACAATGGCTGTTGAAAATGTAAGAGTATAAGAAAAATTACACGAAATAGCTCTCGAGAATCAAGATGTTACTGGGTTATTCATATTGTTTTGTACTTCTATTTGCAGTTTCTGAGCACTGCAGTTTCAGAGTATGAGGTGATAATTCGTGATATTAAGAATTCCCTTGACGAACAAAAGCAGCTAGTGACTTTATCTGCTCAACAACAAGAGGAGGTAATTGTGGTTTATCAATCTAAAGTGTTGGTATCGAACTTAATATTTATATTTCCTGTAATAGCTCATTACTATTGTTAAGGACAACAAAAAGTAAATCGCATTGGAATTGCTTAACTAATATCTTGTTTCTTTGTGAAACTTTAGGGACTTCAAAGGAGTCTGGTTTCAGCACAGGTCATCTCAGAAGCGACAACTGACTTTTTCAATGACCTCTGTCATCATTCTTCCATTTTTTTGACAACTATTGAGCAAAAGTATACCGAAAGTTCCCTGAAATTGTCGGCTTTTGAAAAGATTTTTCAGGTCAGCATCAAATGAAATAACTTTTTTATTTCTACATTGAGATGAAATGCAACAACTGATCTAAGTTTCTTATTTATGCAGGAACAATCTACAAGAGAGGAGAAACTGGCCTTAGAAAAAATTGCTGCAATATTAAGGACTTTAACATCAAATAAAACATACACGGTCAGTCAGCTGTTAACTTGTTCACTTTACATCTCAACCATGATAATGTTTTTTCGGTGATAACCCTCTTATGTCTGTGATCGTTGTGAGAAATTTCTTATGTCTGGGTCATTCTGATAACTCTGAATATTCAACATGGAGATATACCTCCTCCCATTTACCACTGGCGAAATAGCTAATCCCTTTTTCTTAAACATGATAAGTAAATGAAGAGATACTTCCTTTTAGCAAAATTACTGAACAGAAGCTAATTTCTTTTCATTGTTTACTACACCAGTAATTTTGCTACACCAGTATCTCTTTATTTTTTACTTAACAGAAGCTAATTTCTTTTCATTGTTTACTACAAGCAGGTATCAAAAGCCATGAGGAATATGAATACTGAAAATACATAAGTAAAGAAAATGTTGGAACAAGAGATGGTTAAAATTCAAAATATATCAGTTGATGCTAGAAAGGAATGGAAAGGATACATCGAAAAGGTAGAAAGTCAGTTTGTGGAAGATACATTTTCAGCTGCTGACACAAAGGCAGCAATAGAAAGCAATCTTCAGGAATGGTAAGTTTTCAAGCCTTTGAGAACCGTCTAAATGCAAGTTGATTCCTATGAAAAGAACCCTTGGCCTTCTATAATTTTTTAAATTTTTCTTGAAAATAATATGCTGTAAACTTTCTTCTTTCTGCTATATAATTCTTATTTGTTCTTGGTATGCAGTTCAAATAAAGTGGATTCTTCTAGGAAACATTGGGAAGATGCCCAGTTAGGCATAAATCAACTAATTAAATGCAGTACTGCAGAGATCGATTCCATTGTTGCGTAAGTTTTTGTATTCCCTTGTTTACTGGATGTTGTTGTCTCTAGGCTTCTACTTACCATTTTCTCGCAAAACAACTGGTTATTCCTTTGCAGGGATAAATGTTCTGGCAATCAAGTTACTTTCGAAAATTTTGTTTCTGTATCGTCAAGCACTGATGCAGAATTTAATTCTAGAGCTTGTGATCTGCTAACAACGGTTAACGGTAAGATCTTTTAATTTGAGTTTTCATTCTAGTATCCTGATAATAGAATTACTGTAAGATTTTTATGAAATTTTCTTTTGAATTTACTTTTATCAAATGAAGTGTTCAATTATTCCTTAACTAAATTTGTGCCACATTGAAATGTGCAGGGTTTTGGAAGATCATGCTTCTTTTGTGGTGGAGTCTGTACCATTTAAACACATTGCCACTTTTCCAGTTGATGTATCTTCTGATGTGTTTTGGGGTGACATGGATACCTGTATATTTTTGAAATAATTTTTTATTATATGTTTTTGCCACGGATTTTGTAGTGGCAAAAAAATTATAATATTTATTTATTTATTATATGTTTTTGCCACGGATTTTTCGGTGGCAAAAACATTATAATTTTTTTTATTATTTATTATATGTTTTTGCCACGGATTATGTAGTGGCAAAAACTTACTTTTGCCACGGATTTTTCAGTGGCAAAAAAATTATCATTTGCCACGGTAAAAGTCGTGGTAATTAATAACTTTTTGCCACGGAAAAATCCGTGCCAAACCTTTAGCCACCCCATCTACGCCCACGACTTTTGCCACGGTAAAAACAGTGGCAAAAGGGTTTTTGCCATTGAAATTTCGGTGACTAAAACCCTCAACTTGTAAATTCAAGAGATTCACAAGGTGTTTTTGGTGTTTTGGTCATCCTAAAAAAACTAATAAACTCTTGAGACCCGTTGTAGTGATTGACGGTACCTTTTTGAAAGGGAGATATCGTGGGACTCTACTAACATCCATCACCATTGACCCAAGCAATCATATTTTTTCACTTGCATTTTCAGTAACAGACTCAGAGTCCATCGAAAGTCGAAAGTTGGACATACTTCCTGGAGATGTTTGGGTTTAATTTCCATAGTTTTGACACGAGATTCTTCATCATATCTGATAGAAACTCTGGAATTATGAATGTTGTACCCATGGTGTTTCCATTTGCAATCTACATATTTTGTGTCTTCCACATTTCGAACAACATTAAAATTACATTCGAAAGCACGAGGATCACATTTAGGATGGCAGTAGTGGCCCTAACCAGTACTGATTTCGATAAACACATGAATGCTATCCAAAATACGACATACTAGGTATTCCTAAGGAAACCTGGTCTAATCTATACATTCCAATGAGTAGGTACGTTGTCCTTCTCTATTGATAAACTTGTCATTTCTTTTTTCAAGACTACTCATTATTACTGCTTTGCTATTACTCTTGTCTAATTTGTCATAGTTTCATACACATTCATCATTTCTTTGCTATTATTTGTTATCTACTCAATATTATTCCATTTGCAGTTGTTCTTTCTCAATATGTCATCATTATACACTCATTTGTCATTGTTTTGTCATTGTTTGTCATTGGTTCAGATACGGAGTGGCTTACACTAATCATGTCGAGAGTTTGAATAACGTTATTGTGAAAGTCAGAGATCTCCCTATCCATTTGTTTATTGAGGAATTGCTTAAAATATGTTCGGAAATGGCCTGCACATACGGAGAGGAAGCTGAGATGAGTCAAAGCTCGCCTAATGCCATAGGCTACGAATTACTGTCAGAGAAGAAAGTTTGTGGTGGATTCACTAACCTGTAGGGTTCGTACAACATGGTACCATTTTCAGATGACTAGTTATGGCAGAACTGATTCAGTAAATATTAAAAATGGTACTTGTTCTTGTCGTTGGTGGCAAACGATGGGGATATCTTGTGAACACGGAGTACGCACTCTCGGACTTGCTAAAGTTGATCCAATTACACGTGTCTTTGACTACTTCACAAATGATACATACAAGGTTATTTCTGAACCGATATGGATTCCAATCAAAAGAATAGAGCAGTAGAAAATTTTATTAAGTGATTAACGTGGTCGTCCTCGCACGCAAAGGAAGAGAAGGGAAGAAATGCCTGGTCTGGTCACCAAACTAAGATTTTGCAGTAAGTGTTGAAAAAACAGACACAATCGCCGTTCTTGTAAGCTTCTGCCAATCCCATCTGACGATAATATACGTCCGACAATGACACCGTCTTTTACGATGAGCAATGACCCACCTGTCATCCGAGAAGAAGATGTTGCAACCAGTTTACTCTGATGATTTTGGGTTCTATATTTATCATTTGTACAGAAATTGCAATGGCATTTATGGGTATCTGTCATTGTCTATCTATTATATCATTGTTTACTTCTGAACTGTCATTTGTTCACGAATAAATTTTCATTCGTATTTTCAATTATGTCATTATTTTGGTACTCAACTGTCATTTGTTAACAAAGAATGTCTCATTTGTTTATTTCCATTATATAATTATTTCTTTATGAAATATCATTTGTCAACACATAATTTCTCATTTGTTTCTATATATTATATCATTGTTTGCTTATGAACTGACATTTGTTCATGAATAATTTCTCATTCGTATTTTTGATTATTTCATTTATTTGCTACTGAATTGTCATACGTTCACAAATAATTTCTCATTTGTTAATAAAGTCTTTAGCATTTGTTTGTTTCCTTCATATCATTCTTTGCATTCTTAACCGTCATTGTTAATGGAGACTTTATCATTTGTTTGTTGTGTCGTTATCGTCAGTTTTGTGAAGTTAATCATTTTATGTGATACTAACTGTCATTTGTTCAAAAAGAATTTCTCATTTGTACACAAAAGTTCTTTACAGAAAGCAGAACAATATAGAAACTTTCAGAGTTTTTTACAGAAAGCAGAAGAATATATTTACTTTCAGAGTTCTTTACAGAAAGCAGATCAATACATAAACTTTCAGAGTTCTTTACAGAAAGAAGATCAATACATAAACTTTCAGAGTTCTTTACAGAAACTGGATCAATACAGAAACTTTCTATAGATTACATTAGAAATACAGCTTTCAACGATGCTCATTGGTTCGATTCTGCATAGTAGCACATAATGGCGGTTGATGGTGATTGAGCTTTTGAATTTGAGTTTGCTTCATCCATATATACCTTCCAAGAAGAATATGATTCTCTGCATGTATAGTTTTAAACGAATCTGTTCCTGCATGTATATACAGGAAACGAAACAAAAGAAAATATTCATGAAGGGCCACTTCTTTCTGATATCAAGTTGCACTCTTCTTCTGCAGTTCTTCTCAGAACTCACAACTGCAGCTGCAGGCTTCTTTACTCCAAGCAATTCAAATAAATTGTACTTGGGAATATGGTACAATAATATCCCAGTTCATATTGTTGTTTGGGTTGCAAACAAAGACACCCCACTTTATGATTCATCAGTGGTTCTGAAGATTGGCAGCAATAGAAATCTTGTACTATTGAATCGAACGGATAGCATTATATGGTCGTCTACAAATCATTCAGCTGTTGTGAGTAATCTTGTTGTTTGTCAGCTCTTGGATTCTGGAAATCTGGTAGTCAGATATGGAAATAACAATGAGCCTAAGAGCTATATATGGCAGAACTTTGATTATCCATCTGATACATTGTTTGGGGGCATGAAGCTTGGATGGGACTTAAAAAATGGGCTAGATCTCACCTTGCATCGTGGAAGAGCCCAAGTGATCCTTCACCCGGTAACTATACCTACGAGATGGATATTCGTGGATCACCTCAGCTAGTTCTACGTAATGGGCCAGTAAATTTTTTTCGATCTGGTCTTCGGAATGGAGTACGTTTTATTGGAACTCCTGAGCTAAATAACAATCTAGATTTTAGACCGGTTTTCGTCTCTAATGATGATGAGGAGTGCTATAAGTTTGATGTGGAGAACATTTCGGTTATTTCAAGGTTTATTTTGTGCCCATCGGGGTTGCTTCAACGGCTTACATGGAACAATAGAAGCCAAGAGTGGCTTGTTATGTTAACTGTAGGGAATGACCAATGTGACAATTATGGTTTATGTGGAGGTTATGGAACTTGTAACATCAATAATGCACCCGTTTGCGGTTATTTACATGGATTTACGCCAAAATCACTACAAGATTATGATCAACTCAATTGGTTAGGTGAGTGCATAAGAGGAACACCTTTGAGCTGTAATAATAGAGATGGATTTTGGAAGTTTAATGCTTTGAAATTACCAGATAGTTCTGAAACATCCATTTTGGAGTTTGTTTCATTTAGTGTCTAGTATAGGTGTCGGCACTATCTCGTGGCTATCCGTCGTCAGTAAGTGTACGAGGAGCGACTATAGCTGGACTGACACTGAACAGGTAAGTGAGTTTATATCTCTTCATTCTAGAATATCAAGCCCTGAGTATTCTAAGGAGACTGAAAAGTAAGAAAAACGCTTTTTATTATGAAAAACAGAGTTTATTGAAAACAGGGAAAAAATATTCGAATATTTTATATCTTTGCTCGAATATTTTTCAGCAGTAGAAAAATATTCGAATATTATAAAATTTATTAGAATATTTTTTTGCTGTTGAATTTTATCATGTTTTTGAATATTTTATCTATTGTTGACTTTTGTTCGACAGCGGAAAAATATTCGAATATTATAAAATTTATTCGAATATTTTTCGCGAACTCAATTTTCTAATAAAATGGAATTTTTCCTTTTTTCTCATTTAACTTTTTGAAAACCTATTTTTCGAGGGCTTGAGTTTTAGAGTGAGGAGAGATTGTTCTTGAGTGATTCAAGAGAAAATTAAACCTCTAAATTCTTGAATCAAATATCCTTGATCAAGAAACCCTAATTGTGATTTGAAGAACTTGAGCGATTTGAGTTTTGGGAGCTTCGACGGGAGATTGGAGCGGGGCATTGCGAGAACGCGGAATTGATTGCAAGGAGCATGATTATAAGAGAGATAACCACGGGATGTGTTTATCGAGTCTGTAAGTAGTCATACTTTTGTAATTCTTTTTTAAATGGTGGATTGTTTAGCTGTCGGGTGATTCTACAGCGATCTATGGGTTTTTCTCCTGAGAAAGGTTTCCCATAGGGTTAAAAATCTTTGTCTGTGTTCTTTAATTTCCATATGTCTGCTTGACTTTAGATAATCAAATCGACTTGATTTAGGTTAAATATAGGCCATTAATTTAAATGTATTTGGACCTTTTGATTTAAACCTAAAATAATCGAAATTGATTAGCCTCAAGATACTATAAATTTTCAATTGGTAACAGAGCGGTCACGTTTGAAGGTTTAACAACCTAAACACGAATCCCAGATAGTTTGCTTGAGAATAATGAGTTCCGAGAAGTTTGGAGGTTCCGTAAGTCGCCCTCCACTCTTTGATGGCAAAGACTACTCATACTGGAAGCTCCGAATGATTGTATTCTTACAATCAATCGGAGAGGATGTGTAGATTGCCATTGAGGATGGATGGACTCATCCTACTGTGATGCAAGGCGCACCAGGGGATTCTATAGAGGTTCTGAAACCTAAGAATCAATGGACAAAAGATGAAAATGATGCTTTCGGCTATAATTCTAAAGGCCTCAATTCTATCTTTATGGCTGTGAGCAAAAGTGAGTTTCGACATATCTCTGCTTGTACCACTTCGAAAGAAGCTTGGTACATTTTAGTTCGAACTCACGAAGGCGATGAGACAGTTAAAGAAAGTAAGCTACAGATGCTTACATCACAATTTGAGAATATCAGAATTAGTGAAAATGAACATTTTGATGAGTTATATGCGAGACTAAGTGATATTTTAAATACTAGTACCGCATTAGGGGCCTCTTATTCCGATGTTCAAATTGTTCGCAAAGTCCTAAGGTCTCTTCCTAAGAGCTTTAGGTCAAGATGTGATACTATCAAGGAAGCTCAGGATCTTAAAAAAATGAAACCCGATACATTAGCTGGAAAGTTGCGAACGTTTGTGTAAAGACCCAGATTTTTCAACTATTTTTTTATTGTTTATTATTATTACACATTATCAATCTACATATTCCTATTCTTTAACATCCGTATATATTCCTTTGCATCATATATCTGCATATTCTCTTATCCATAATGCATCTATATTATTCTTAGTGCCAGGTTTGGTGTGGATTCCATTTAGGTAGCATTTTGGTGGTTTTGGTAGTTTGGTGTTTAGGTGTTTTTGTTGTTTGTGTGGTGTATGTTCGGAGAGTGGTTTCTATATCCAAAAAGGGTTTTTCACTTCTCTCCTTCGCTTGGGTTATAGTGTTTTTGATTTCGAACATTTCTGGCATTTCCAATTTTTGTTCTGGGGTGGAGAAATAGGGATTAGCTACCCCTGATTTCTCAACACCTATCACGCCGTTGTCAGAATCCTTCCATCCATTTTTATCCTTCCGTCTTTTCATCCATTTTTAGAAACAATTCTCTCTGTTTGAATATTTTCCTAATGTTCTAACATTTCCTGTCTGCCCAGATTTGTTTGAACATTTCTGTTCCTGTTTAAACATTTTCTTAACTGCCTAGATTTGTTCAAACATTTATATTTTTGTTCGAACATTTCTTCTGGGAAGTTATTGTGCACCTGCCTTGTTTTGTTCGAACATTTCCCTTTTTGTTTGAACATTTTTGACTTGTTATTTTATGTTTGAACATTGATATTTATATTAGAACATAAGCGCGTTTCCAGCTACATGTTGGGCCTTTTCCCTCATTTCTCTTTTTATCAAAAACTCTCTCACTTTTTCTCCTCTCCCGAATAAAAATCCTTCCTCCCCAAATTCAAATCCACTCCACTCCCTTACTCACGGATTCTTCGCCGAGCTTCACCGCGATCTTCACCCTTATCCTTGGTGAGTAATTTCCCATTCCCTTCTATCCTTTTCGTCTGATTTCGTTTTGGATTATTTTAGGGTTTGGTTTATTGATTAAAATTCCTGTATTGATTGATTGACTATTGTTATGATTTATTGTTATTGCTTACCTTGTGTTCCTGAGGCCGAATCGCTGATTCTAGTTTTGGGATTCCAGTTTTAGATTCCGCGGAATTCGCACTTTATTACCAGGCGAGTTTTTCCCTTCTTTGCTAAATTCCTTTACTAGTTAACTTGTGTTGATTTAGAGTAGTACTCTGTAGAGAGAGGTGTTTGTGATTTTAGTCATAGCCTAGCTTAATATATTTGTCTCTGTATAGTTTGTGATTATATATCAGTTAGGTTAGTTATTCTGTAGCTTAGTATATTATCAGTTAGACTGTAGCTTGGTTTATTGTTTATCCAGAACTTCATATTTGTTAGTATTGCATTAGTGTGGTGTTCTCATGGATTTTCCCTTGAATGCCCTTCCAGTCTCTTAGAGACTGATGTGGTTGGATGTAGTGACAGTTAGGTTACTGTTTCGTCTATGCTTAGTCGGTGCAACCAAGTCTCTGTTCATCCTAATTGTATTATCGTGTGAGTGGCAGTTGTGTTTGATCTGGTGGACTGGTTTGCAGTCTGTAGATCATATAACTCTTTTAAAACATCTTTCAAAACTTATTGAGATTGGATACACGAACACTCCGCTTCGGTTAACCTCCCTTAGGATCCAATGAGTCCTAAGTACGGGTTAAAAGATTTGGTGATATTAGGAATGGCGTTATCATACCTAATTCAACCACTCTGGAGTGTGGAATGGTATGAGACAGAGTCATGGAGATCCCAACTTATCCTCGTTGAGGTTGTAACTCCTTGAAATGAGAAACTTTCACGGACTATTGCTTTGTTGGGTTGAAAACTCCCATACCACTTTGATCAAGTGAGACCTATCCTTAGCTTGGTCAAGCTTAACCAAATCGTACATGTGTGTTCCCTTACTGATCTCTTTAAGAAAATTAGGTGCTAGCGGTTGATCAACCAACTCCTTTGGAGTTTAGATGCATCGGTTTTAAATGTCACATCATATCATTCATAAATTGGGATAATTATGGGATTATCGCAGCCTTTGATATTATATCATATCTTCGTCATATCATATCATTACATTACTTCATCGCATCTTCTCCTAATTGATTTCTTCTTCTAATTGATTTCTTCTCCTAATTGATTTATCTTCTCCTCCTAATTGAATTTTTTCTTCTCTTAGAACTTCTCTATCCCAAACTCATATCACATATTGATTATATTCCTCACCACTCTATACTTTATATGTTAATTCTATATCTCTGTTCTTTTCTCTTATTAGCCTTATGTTCGATAAGTGACCATATATATATATATACTCTATATTTCTTATCTCATTCACTTCTTCCTCTTCTTCAACTATTATTTATTAGTAAGTTATTTTAGCTCTGTTGGGTTATAGTTAGCCGTGGTTTGCTCACTCTCGTATTGTCACTATTTCAGAGGCAGAGTAGTTGCTGGTTACGCTGAGGACGTCTGCAGAGCTTGGAGCTAGTTTTGCTGTAGCAGATCTTCTTAGTTGTAGATCTTTTTGTTGTAGATATTCCTGTATGTTATTAGCTTTTGACGCTGTATATTATTTTGAAATATTGTATATATTCTTTTAAGTTGATATGTATATATCTCTTTTGCTTCCGCTGTATCATTTTTTCTTTACTCTGATAATTATTGCTATAAGTGAATAGCCGAGCCATAATTTGTCTACGGCTTGGCTATTTGTGAGGTAGAATCTTTGGATTCCCCGACCTGCACAGCTTCGAATCTAGTAATTGGTCAAGCTACCGATTACTGGATTTTGGGGCGTGACATTCGGTCATTCATTGAATATGTAAAACAAACTTTAGGAAATACAACATATTCTCCCTGCAACAAATGTCATAATGTCAATGGGGTAAATGAAGTTGAAGAAATAAGAACTCATTTAATAACTTATGGTATAGATGAGTCATATACGACTTGGTATTTTCACGGGGAGTCCAAAGATACAACTGTTGATGCACATATTGAGAATCCTAATAAGCCATTTATTACTCAACATGATGACGTTGTACGACCAAGAATGGTTGATTTAGTTGATGATGCATTCGGTTATATACAACCTGAAGACCTTAACGAAGGCGCACAAGAAGATGGGTCTTATGTAGGTGTTAATGAATTTCCCGAGGAACAAATCGAGTATCAAAAATTGAATGATGATGCTTCCCATCCATTATACCTTTCATGCTCACAAGAAGATACAATGTTGTCAGCAACAATTGAGTTATTGAGTTTGAAATCAACTTGTCAATTGTTTGATACTGGCTTCACAATGTTGTTGGCTTTGTTGAAACAAATTTTTCCTAAAGGTAACACTTTGCTAGAAAGTACTGCTAAAAAGATGATAAAGTGTTTATGTATGGATTATGAGAATATTGATGCATGTTCGAACAACTGTATATTGTATTGGAGGGAGCATAAGACCAAGAAAATTGCCACATATGTGGTGTAAGTAGATGAACATCTGAGTTTCTTGCGAGGAAAAAATCAAGAAAGGTACCAGTAAAGGTTTTGAAGTATTTTCCCTTAACACCCAGGTTGAAAAGGTTTTACAGCTTAGTGTTAATCTTTACAACTTGTATATTTATTTTATAAAAACGACCAACTAAACTGGTTAGTGTCTTTTTATTTTCTTTCGCAACATTCCATGGATTGCTGAGAGTATGAAATGGCATCATAAAGGGGTATCAAAAGATGGCATCATGCGTCATCCCATAGATTCTTCACGTTGAAAAGGAGTAGATATCAGGTACCCTGAATTTTTGATAGACCTACGGGGTTTTCGTCTTGGACTGGCTGCAGACGGGTTCAACCCATTTGGCAATAAGAGTAATTCATATAGTTGTTGGCCAGTGATGATAGTCCCCTACAATCTTCCACTATCTTTATGCATGCGAAAATATTTTACTTTTCTGACGCTACTTATTCCAGGTAAGAGTGGTCCAGGAAAAGACATCGATATTTACCTCCAACCATTGGTTGCAGAATTAAAAGATTTGTAGGATAATGGTGTCTTAACTTATGATGCTCATGAGAAGACTATGTTTACAATGAAAGTAATCTTACTATGGACGATCAATGATTTTCTGGCATATGGACATGTCTCCGATTGTAGAACTGAGGAAAATATGGGTGTCCAATTTGTAGTGAAAACATATCCTCAAAGAGGTTAAAATATGGATGTAAGCATGTTTATATGGTTACTAGGAGATTTCTACCAGCTGATCACCCTTTTAGGAAACAAAAATCACAGCTTAATGGGTCTGAGGAACATAAAAGGGCGCCAATACCTTTGACTGGTTCAGAGGTATTAAGCAGAGTAGATAAGCTAGTAGCAGAAGGGGGAAAAGTGGGAGAAAAAAGAAAAAGAGTAGCAAATAAAGATGATAATCCGACTCCTTGGTCAAAGAAAACAATCTTATTCGATTTGCCTTATTGGAAGGTAAGAGAATACTTAGGTAGAATCAATACATATTAGACGTTAAAGTATGCATTCTAATTTATTTAATATGTACAGTATCTACCTGTGCCGCATAATCTTGATGTAATACATGTAGAAAGTAACTTTGCTTCAATCACCATAACAACAATAATGGGGACTAAAGGAAAAACCAAGGATGGTATTAAAGCTCGCAAGGACTTGGAGGATTTGAAAATAAGGAAACAATTATGGCTACAATGTAAAGGGAATAAGACTTTTATTCTGAAGGCCCCCTTCGAATTAGATCAAGCAGATAAGGAATCTTTTTGTCATGTCTTACATTCGTTAAAGGTCCCTATTGGGTATAGTTCTAATTGGAAACATAATGTTGATATGAAGCAACATCTACTAAAAGGCCTTAAGTCGCATGATTATCATGTCATGTTGCAACAACTCTTACCACTAGTCTTAATGCATGTTTTTTAAAAGTAGAAGCCATTACTTGTTGCTTTTCGAACGATATCCTCATTCTTCAATGTGCTATGCTCCAAGGTTATTCATCGAGAAGAACTGCAAGCCATGGTTAAACGGGTTATTGAACCTATATGTGTGTTTGAGAAGTACTTCCCTCCATCATTTTTTATTTCCATGGTTCACCTTGTTGTACACTTAGGGGATGAAGCATTGAGATATGGGCCCGTCAGGTTTAGATGGATGTATGGCTTTGAGAGGTTTGTAAGCAGCTTAAAGCTTATTTAATTTTTAACGTACATATGCTTAAAATGGTATATGATTTACTACATGCATCAGGAAAATGAGAACATACAAAGATTATGTGAAGAATTCAAAGCTGCAGAAGGGTGTATCGCTAACCGCTATGTTTTGGATGAGGCAATATTGTACTGTATGGAGTACATACCTAATGGTAGAAAAGGGACCCATAAATGAGGGTAACCAACGTTCATGGATGATGATGCAGATAAGGAACAACCTCTTGACAAAGGCAATGCCATACATCTCGAAACACTCAAGTACGAGCAAGTGCGTCGTTGGGTTTTGAGCTCATATGATGGAATTGAAAAATGGGAAAAGTACGTATAGGGATATCATTATACTTTAATGTAACTATGTAGGTCATACCTAATACTTGATTAATATGTAGGAAGTATGATATCTACCTCAAAGATTTCGTGAGAGTTTCAAGACGTAGGGGAAGCATAAACGAGGGAAAATCACTCGATTATATATTATGGTTAAGGGAACAGGTAAAAACATACTTGATGCATTTTGACGATAATTATTAATCTCAAACAAGCTAATTTTGGATATATCTTTCTTTTATAGTTTGACAACTCGGAAATGTCTACACTAAAAAAATTAGTTGACGGGCCAACCTTTAAAGCGACATCATACAAAGCCTATTGCGTAAATATATTTGTCTTTTGTACCGCAGACTCAGAGTCTAGCAAGACAACACAAAATAGTGGGGTTAAGATAAAACGATGAATAATTTCGTTGCTAGTGCAAGAGATTAAAACCCACGTGAAGCGGAAACCATATACTATGGGGTTATTAAAGAAATTATCGAACTAGATTATTATGATTTCTCCCAAACAGTATTCTATTGTGATTGGGTACGGGTTGAAGATAAAGTTAATGGATGTACATTTTATGCTAAGCAAATTTAAGTTTCGTGAATTTGAAAAAGTTAAAGAGAAACTCAAAGGTCGACGATGAACCATATTGTCTTGCATCTCAAGCTTCGCAAGTCTTCTATTGCCAAGATCCAACAAGGACTGATTGGTCTATGGTAATTGATGCTCCAAAAAGATTAAATAAGGACGTTGACGCGTATGAAGAACCATTAATTTTTGAGACACGAAATCCTTTTACTTCATCAATGCTAGGATTAATAAATGAGAACGTAGATGAAGATGAAGAAATTATTGAAGGATAGTGGATATAGAAAGCTCAAAATATATCTTAGTTGTATTTGACACGTAAATTTTTTCTTTCGTCATTTTGCTAAACTTGTTATATATCCAACACATGGAAGGTGTGCCTTTTGTAGCTTTTTATTTAATCTACTTTTTGATATATCATTTCACTTTTGTTCCCACTATTGTCCATACTCTCTTTAGAGAGGATTGATGTGTCTTCTTTGTCTCTGAGAATTTTCTGCTTTACTATCTGCACATTTGTTTGTTGGTCATTATACCTGTATCTGTGGGTGATGAAGGGAATGATGGTGTTGATCCCCCAAGGCTGTGGGTGTATAATAGGATGTACCCTGGTACGACCTTTACAAGAAGCGTGGGAGATAACACTGCTGAGAAGATGTGATATGTGGGCAGATATTATAAAACTAAGACAATTCTTGCAGCTCCCTTGGATTCTTCTTGGGGATTTCAATGTCCCTTTTAGCAATACAGACAAGATTGGTGAAAGACCAGTTACTAGTAAGAACACCAACTTGTACTATGATAGAGTTCATGAGATTGAAGTACATGACTTGAAGAAAAAAGGGTTGTGGTACACATGGACTAATAGAGTTGTGGGCCAGAGAGGTATTATGGTAAAACTTGATAGAGTGCTAGTGAGTGGAGATTGGACAAAGTTATTTCCAGATGCAGAAGCAGCTTGTCTTCCAACAGCTTCATCTGACCATGGCCCTTGTGTGATCACATTGTACAACCAACAAGCCAACAAAGCAAAGCCTTTCAAGTTTTTTAATTTTTAGGTTCATGAGGAGGGCTTCAAGGAATTTATTGATGAGGGTTGGAACATCAGGTATTATGGTAACCCCATGTACACCATATGCCGCAAGTTGAAGGGTCTTAAGAAGTTGTTAAGGCAGTGGGCTAAGTCTAGAGTTGGGAACACTCACCATAAAGTGTTACAGGCCAGAGATCACTTAGAGCAAGTTCAGGTTGAGTTATAAAGTCAAATCCCAAATATAGAAGCTATAAAAAGAGAAAAATTTGCCTACAAGAAAAACTTGCACAACAACAACACTTTTCTATCAATAATCTTGGCGATCCTTTTATTGAGTGCAACTATGGCGTCTATTCCAGACAGTTTGAATTCAGTGTACTAGATTGGTTTACTCGTCTCTGGGAGTTAGAGAAGAATGAATACTGGGGCTACATTAGAAATTGTGGTACTGAAGGCAATCTTCATGGAATACTGGTTGGGAGGGAAGTGTTACCAGATGGGATTCTCTACGCTTCTCGAGAATCACATTACTCCGTTTTTAAAGCCGCAAGAATGTACAGAATGGAATGCGTGAAGGTCGACACTCTGGTCTCTAGGAAGATTGATTGTAAAGATTTCAGAACCAAGCTTGTTCTTAACAAGGATAAACCAGCCATTCTGAATGTTAATATAGGTGCAACGGTTAAAGGAGCTGTTGATGCTCTTGATTTGGTTATAAAGACCCTTGAAGAAATATGATTTGCACATGACCGATTATACATTCATTGTGATGGAGCTCTATTTGGACTCATGATGCCTTTTGTCAAGTGTGCACCGAAGTCACATTTAACTTGAGATGCTACAATAATGGGAAGCAGAAATGGCCATGCTCCAATCTTCCTCTAGTACACTCTGAATCGAAAAGGCTACCGTGGTTTATTCTCTCACATAATTGTTTATTAAATTTTAGCTTGCTTTTTGGTTTTGTGCAAATGTGGTATTCGTAGTATATTATATAAATGTAGTTATCGTAATAATAGTTTCTTACAAGAGTGATTTTTTTTTTCATTTCAGGATGTTACCACCATCACGATCGATGTCATCATCATCAAACCCTATGGAGCAGTCGCCTATACCTTCGCCTATACATGCTGGGGGATCACATGAGCATTTTGATACATCAGGTGGAGGTAGTTTTATACATGTTACTCTTTATTTCTGACTTGGATGATGAAGTTATATGACTAAGGACTTACGAAGATTTTCCTTCTTAATACTTAATTTTCTCCATAGGTTCTTCAAAAACAAAGATACAGTTGAGATTTTCGTTGCTAGGACATGTTGTTGGAAAGAATTCAACCAAATTTATGTCCCATTTTGGCAGCCTAGTGCGAGAACATATTCCTCCATATTATCCAAATTGGCCAATCATTCCTCTGAAGTCCAAAGATACCGTTTGGGACATGATATGTGTAAGTTAAAACTAGTTATGCTACTATTCGTGTATTGAATAAATGTTGTTATTTTGTTAATGATTATACTTTATACTAATAACAGAAAGAATATGTACTTCCTCAAGCATCAAAAAGAAAACTTATAAGATTAGCTAATACAATATGGAAAAATGAAAAAAATGAAACGTACGATGAGTGCGATACAGATGATGAGAGGAAGAAGAACCGTCCAAAAAAGACTAAACCTGAAGATTGGGTTCGATTTGTCAACCTTACTTCTACAGAAGAAGTTAAAGCTAGTCGGGAAAGGAACAAGATAAATAGGTCAAAGATGGTAACTGTAGGGACCTATCCCTCGAGCTCAGGACATTCAAACTTACTGATCACTCGAGCTCTGTAGCATGCGGTCTCATTCGGTGCAAGACTCAAGCATAACAGACACGTGACATACACATCAACAATTACACATCGACTACGAATACAAGTAGAACGTGAGTCGTCCACAACATATATAATTAGAACAAGTCAACATATACCTGTCTCCCACGAGCTAGCAGTTACATACTCAACTGCCCATGATCCCCACTTTCAGAAGAACAAGATCAAGCACGATTTAAAGCTGAAGGCAGAGTCTATAAAAGGGCAGAGCTCCTAAGGAAACAGGACGGCCAACAGTCTATTCTACACATTCAAGTATCTGATCTCAAGCTATCTAACATCATAGATTAACTCTTGTAATCAGGATTCTTTCTCATCCCAACAATAATATTACTTTGCCTAAAATCCTCCACTCGAGGTCGTGGTTTTTTACCTATTCATAAGTTTTCCATGCTAAATCTTTTGTGTCCAGCATTACTTCTTTATTTAATTCTTGTCATAGATACTCTTGGTGTAAGGATCTATTTTGAACTGTCTCGAATTTATATTTTGAGCTCTACGAAATCTGGTCCATACATTTGGCGCCGTCTGTGGGAAATGCACAGATTTTCCACGTACTCCAAAACCATGATTGATACTATTCGATCAGGTATTCAATCATGGTCCAAACACCTCAATCTTCGGGAGCTCACCCAGGGAGTTTGAGAGGACTTGATCAGGTCGCTGAACTACAGGCAACCTTAACTGCCGAAGCCAAAAAATGGAGCCAGCTCGAGACTCGAGAGCCAACTCATGGCAGATCGAGAACTCCGTGAGAAAGAGCTAGAAAAAGAGCGTCAAGCTTGAATTCTAGAAATAAAGAAACATGAAGCTCAGATGTTAGCTTTTTAGACAGCCCTCCAAGCTTTGCAAAGTGATCACCCATAACCAATTCTCAGGGAGCGCGAGACAGTACTTACGATCTCGAGAGCCTCAGTACGCGAGATGGTAGGTCCACATGAGGTTTTCATTCACCCAAGATCAACAAATATAAAGGAACCGATCTTGGCCAACACGTACAACAGTTTCGCAATTCATTGGGTCTGTATTCTAATCTGAATCACATCCTTTGTCGGCTCTTCGCTACCAGTCTCAGGACGAACCACTTCGTTGGTTCCATTCTCTACCAGAAGGCTCGATCCATACTTTCGAGCAATTACAAAAGACATTCATCAAGGCGTATGCCCATAACAAAGACAAAGAAGAGAACTTATATTCTCTGATTAGTCTTAAGCAATCAGCAGGAAAGAAGCTCGAAGAATTTTCCAAGAAATTCCTCGAGCTTGCTCGTAAGGTCGACAATCTAGATCAGAAGACCGCAGTGTCCACCTTCACAAATGCTCTACAATTCAACTGCAAAGCCAAAAAACATCTCTTCTTGAATAAATCCAAGAATCTTGAGGATATGATCGAGAAGGTCAACAATTACATCGATTTGGAGCGGATGATTCCTGAACCGGTTAAGCCCGTGAAGGCCGTCCATAACACCAAAGTTCCTTCCACAAATCCTAGTAACAACCGCAGCTCAAACGATCAAGGCGACCAGAAACCAGTAAAAATAGAACCAGATCAATCTGATAACCAGAAGCCACAGAGACCACCGAGACCAGTCATACCAAAACTGAATACCTGGCTTTCCACACTCTATCCCCTACTCTAGAAGGACAAACTTTTCTGTCAAGCTCGACCTCTCGAGCCACTCCCAGATTGACCATATTGTGAATATCATAAGATTAAACACCAAAGTACTGACAACTGTTATGGTTTTAAGAAGCTCCTAGAGCTTATTTTCAAAGAGGGAAGAATGCTTGAGTACATCATCGATCTTCCTAGTTACAAAGATGAAAGCTATCTGAAATAAGACAAGGTCATTCAGGTAGCTGATCAAGTTGAAGAAAAGCATATCTATCATCTCTACTGCAGCAACATGATCGAGATGAATCAGGTATCAAATTCCAAATGGTTCAAGCGGAGGAAGTTGGCCAAATGTTGCGACCTTGTCGTTCAAGACAAGGAAGCCAAACTCCTCCTAGAGTTAAGCAATCGTCAACAGGGAATCTTCTTCGAAGATTGCGATACAAGGTACGTGAAATATCCTCATCACTATGCTCTTGTGATCATGCTCAAATTAAAAAACTTTGTGATGCACACCATGATGGCGGATACAGGAAGTGGGATCAAGATCCTATTTTAGAGTACGATCGAGAAAATGGGACTATCAGATTAGGTCGTGCCAAACGACACCAACGTCAGCGGCTTCAATGAATCCAAAGAAGTGCGAGTTGGGAAAATTACTCTCCCAATCACAGTAGGACCTACTACTATCGGCGTTATTTTCTACATCATCAACGCCAAATCAAGGTACTTGGAGATACTGCGACGTTGTTGGCTACATAACATGGAGGCCATCCCGTCTGCATATCACCAAGCACTCCGATTCAAGCACAACGATGGCATCTACGAGATTAAAAGGAGTCAAAAGCTTTCTCGAGATTGTGAAAACACCGTATCTTCTATTCTCGACCAATCTGAGCAACCTCTTGCATAGCAATTGCAAAAGACTAATCATCCAGACGATTGGTCCTCTCCAGTTAAGCCTACAGAATACGTGTAGATTGATGGGATTAACCGAGGTACTTATATAGGTACAAAATTATCCCATCCAGAGAAAGAAACTGTTCCTTCTTTTTTCCAGAGAAAGAAACTCTTCTTTCTTTCCTCCAGTCCAACAAAGACGTTTTCGCATGGAGTTTTTAAGAAATGTCAGGCGTAGACCCCTTGAAGTCTTGCCATATCTTAAGCATCCGCGAAGGCGCTAAAACAGTTAAACAGAAGCAACGCAGATTATCTCCCAGACTGAGAGAAGAAGTCAACAAGGAGATCGACAAGCTAATCGAAGTTGGCTTTATTCGAGAAGCCAAATATTCAGACTAGATTTCTAATATCGTTGTTGTTCCAAAGAAGAATGGAAAGGTCTGGGTTTGCGTAGATTTAACTGATCTAAACAAACACACTCTGAAGGACAGTTTCTCTCTTCCAATCATTCATCAGATCCTTAATTCTACAGCCGGTTATGAACTCTTATCCATGATGGATGCAGCCTCGAAGTACAATCAGATTCCACTTTTGGAAGCAGATCAAGAAAAGGCCACCTTCATTGCAGAAAGAGGGCTCTATTGTTATAAGGTCATGCTATTCGGCTTTAAGAACGCTGAAGCCACTTATCAGCGATTAGTCACAAGTATGTTTAAGGAATACTTGGGAAAAATTGTCGAGGTCTATATTGACGACATGCTTTGTAAAAGTTTAAAGAAGGAAGATCACATCTCTCATCTCTCCACAGTCTTCAACATCTTACGGTCCTACAAAATAAAGCTTGATAGACACGCAATATTTACGTGTACAACTTCTAAATTTATATCTACCTAGTCATTTATTAAATAAATGTGACACTAATAGTGCCTTTGTTTATATTTACAGAAATTGGTCACATGATAAACAAGTCGTACAATTTTTTGGTTTTTAGCAAAGAACAAGGGTGATGCACTCCAACAATGATTCTCATTTGAAGTTGTCAACCAAAGGCCCATGCATGGAAGCCCATTAAAGAGAATTAGATATATATATTATTCTCATGAGTTGTAATGCATGATTTTAGGCATTGTTTAGGAGATTTTATATTAATGGTGATTTTTAGTAACCCTTCATATACTCTATAAATAGGAGGGGAATACTACCCATGAGAGATCATCTTGGAGAGTGTAAATCAAAGTTCATAGTAATAAAACTTATTCTTTCTCTTGTTCTTGTCTTTTAATTTTATCGCAGTAATAGTAGTATGATAATGATCAAAGGGATAAGTAGATAATCTTCTTAGCCAAGGCTAGAGGAAGCTCCACCCAATGTAGCCTTAGTGTAGATTGTGTAGCTTAGTTAGAGTAATTACCTTCTCTTTATCCTGAAATTTTGCATATTCGTATTCCTTCGTCCTATGCTTGACCATAACTAGGATTAAGATGAATAATTAATCTATGTAACCATCTTGTTGGACCATAACAAGATAGGTTAGGAACATGGACGAGAGAACATAATCCATACATATCAACCGGACCATGGTTGAGTAAGTTGGTTTATGGGTAGTTCCCGATTACTAAATCTTTTATATACTTTTGATGTATTGCATATGCCCGACCTAGGATATGCGATATGGGAACTCGTAATTTACTTTAATTATTTATACTATCTAATGGTTTTAAAGGGTGGAGTAGAATCGATGCCTTGGTTTCCACTCCAATTTATCTTGTAATTTGTTTCGTTCTTCATTTTATTTCAAAACCTACACAAACTCGTTGTTATTGGATAAAAGTAGTAGCTCGAAGTATAATTCGTACCACAAGTCTCTTGGGATACGACCCCGCTTACCCTTGTACTTAACGGAACACCGTGCGCTTGCGGGTCTTTTAAGATGTTGGTTTATAATTGATCAAGTTGTTGGCGCCCTTGCCGGGAACTAAAGTGCATTTTATTGAGATGTTATTTTAAGCCAAATTTTCCTTCTTTTATGTTTTATTTTATTTTATAGTAAGTTGTATTATAGTGACCGGTAATAGCATATAGTGTTTCTATTATTATCGTTTCTCTAGTTTAGTTTTTAAAAGAAAAAAAAAATTGTTTCGAGTTTTTGGCGCTACAGTAGCTGTGAAGTATGTCCCTGAATGTTTCACCATTTTTGATCTTTTACACTTCATAGTTGGAGAAAACGTTTGCTACGAAAGTTTTAGATAATTCAAAATCATTTCCGAATTGCTATAGATCATATTTTTCTGTCTTGTCGTTTGTGAGTTACAGCGTTTTGAAAAAATAGTACAAAAATAGTCTCCCTTAAGGACGCTGCTGTACATTCATCATCTGTTTTGAGCATTAGGGAAGCTAAATTATAGAAAACTTCCTTCTTGAATATTTTTTCCTTTCTTAATTATCTTTCCAAATTGATAATATTGAATATTCTCTCTCAACCGAGTTGAAAGATATGCGCATTTGAAAATTAGGACATCATAAACTACAATAAACTTGGAAATTGATTTAATATTATTGTCGCAAGTTCACTAAATTTTTTTCTCTTGTTTTACAGGATAGTCACAAAGTTGGAAACGAGACGGATAATACGCAAAACTAAAAGCATCATCAAATCCATTATTTTTTGGCCCTCTAAGTGAAGGGGCGGCCACAGCTACACCGGGAAACACTTCCCGTAGGTTGGTACTTCCCAAAACTTGACATCTGGAAGGGGTTCATATATGCTCCGCCCCGGCACTAAGATCATAAAGTCGTGTGGAGTGTACAAATGCACGCTGCTTTAATAAAAAAATTGTTGTGGTTGGATTGACCTATTGCTGTGTTTAATATTCTTTTTCATTCCAACATTAGTAAAGGTAAAAACTGTTAGAGACTTGCGGGATTTCATCACCCAAAAAGCTCTCCAACAAGTGGGAGCACCCATTAGGGATACGAAGAAATTCGTATCACACGAAAATTGAACGTCCCGGACCTCAAAATAACTGTTAATAAAAAAGAGTAGTAAGATTCTCATGGGATTTCATCACCCAACGGATAGGTGTACCAGACCGGGGTACAAACACGAGTTCGTAGGATACGGCCCCAGCCTAGCGCCGTGAAATACTGGTTGTAGATTTACGACGTCACCGTTCTGAGTGTTGACGTACGATAAGGCGACTCGCTCGAGCGTGAGGACTAAACATCTACTTTAAGCTGGTAGTAGCATAGTGATACAGGGGAGTATAGGAACCAAAGCCTTTTGCCATCGTACCTATTTTGAACATAAAAGAATATAGGGGAGACCTAATTATTACTTTAAAAAAAATGTTATTGTGCTGGAATCTAGGTTTGATTGATTATTTACTGTACCGCGTGCTGAATTTTATTGATTATTAGTTGTGCATGATCAATTGGACACGTGAAGGAAAACGTTTAGGAAACTTACTGGAATCTTTGCCCATTTACGGCCCACCACCTCAGCCTAAGCGGAGAGGGCGGTCACCTCGTCTAGTCAATACCATAGTGAACTTAGGAACCGCAATTTCAGAGGAGGGTAATTCATCTAGAGTTAACCCAATTGAACTTATTGTCGAGCTAGAAGTCGAACCCCCAATCATGGCTGCCGCCAAATCTCTTAGGGACTATTGGACCCCAGTGGTGAGTGATATGCCTTCATGTATTGTATTACCTGTTGTCACGACAAACCATTATAAAATCAAGCCTAGTGTGATCTAAATGTTACCGACATTTCGTGGGCTTGATTCTGAGAGCCCTTATAAGCACGTCTACGAGTTCTTTTAGCTAATAAAAGGATTCAATTTGACGAGATATTGGATACATTTAAGCAAGTTCATATAAATATTCCAGTACTCGATGCCATCATGCTTATCCCTGCATATGCCAAATTCCTTAAGGATGCGTGCACTAGGAAAAGGAAAATCAATGTGCACAAGAAAGTCTTCTTAACTGAGACATTAACCCCTCCTAAGCTTCGAGATCCTGGAAGCCCAACCATCCCTTGTAAAATTGGAGATCACAAAGTGGATAGGGCGTTACTTGACTTAGGGGATAGTGTGAATATCTTACCTTACTCAGTCTATCAGGAATTAGGACTTGGAGAACTCGAGCCTACCCGAATGACACTTCAATTGGCTGACAGGTCAATACGATACCCACGTGGTATCCTTGAGGATATTTTTATCAAAGTTGATACTCTCATTTTTCCTGTGAACTTTGTTGTTTTGGATACTGAAGATGTAAAGAATCCTAGCTGTGGGATTCCTGTCATATTGGGTCGCCCTTTTCTTGCGACTGCTCATGCCATTATTAATTGCTTTAATGGGGTCTTACAACTATCAATGGGAGATATGAAGATCAAGCTCAATGTTTTTAACAATAATACTCAAGTCCCTTATTCTGATGACATGGGAGAGCTGAATATGATTGACTCCCTAGTTTACAACTTGTTCCCTAAATTATTTTCTGAGGATCCCTTAGAATCATGTCTTGTGAACTTTGGTGAAGACTTTGATGAAAATTCGATTGTTGAAGAGCTTAATGCTCTACTCGACTCAACACCTATTTTTAACAAGTCCAAATGGGGACCTCATGTTGAACCTCTGGAACCGTTCACTACTTTGCCTATTCCATCCATTATTAATGCACCCAAGTTAGACCTCAAGCCATTACCTAAGACTTTGAAGTATTCTTTCTTAGGTGATTCTAACTGTGATCATAGCTTCCAACCTCAATGTTGACCAAGAAAGTAGATTGATGGGTGTTCTTGGAAGACATAAATCAGCCCTAGGGTGGTCTATTGCAGACTTGAAGAGGATTAGCTCAGCCATTTGCATGCATCGTATTAATCTCGAGGAAGATGCTAAAAATTCTCGCGAGATGCAGCGACGGTTCAATCTAACCATGATGGAGGTGGTGAAGAAAGAAGTTCTCAAATTTTTGGACTCGGGTATCATATACCCCATTTCGGATAGTAAATGGGTCAGTCCCATTCAGGTTGTACCTAAGAAATCAGGGATTACTGTAGTTTAGAATGAAAATAATGACCTAATCCCTACCCGTATGACCACCGGGTGGCGTGTATGTATCGACTACAGGAAATTAAACACGGTCACAAGGAAAGATCATTTTTCTCTTCCTTTTATTGATCAAATGCTTGAACGCTTAGCCAGAAAAAATCATTATTATTTTCTTGACAGTTATTCTGGATACAATCAGATTTCCATTACCCCAGAAGATCAGGAGAAGATAACTTTTGCATGTCCCTACGGGACATATGCTTATCGACGTATGCCATTTGGGTTATGCAATGCACCCGCTACATTCCAGCGTTGTATGATGAACATATTTTATGATATGGTTGATAAATTTCTTGAAATCTTTATGGATGACTTTTCCGTGTTTGGATCATCTTTTGATGAATGTTTACACCATTTCGAGCTCGTGCTAGAACGATGTCCACAAACCAATTTGGTGTTAAACTGGGAAAAGTGTCACTTCATGGTGACACAAGGGATAGTTCTTGGACATATTATCTCCAACAAAGGGATTAAAGTCGATAAGGCCAAGATTGACATTATTTCTTCTTTACCTCCACCTCTGACGGTTAAGGCCATTCGATCATTTTTGGGGCATGCTAGGTTTTATCGCCAGTTCATCAAAGATTTTAGTAAAAAATTTCTGCTCTTGTGCAATTTACTTGCTAAGGACACTGATTTTAACTTTGATGATGCATGTTTAGGACCTTTTGGGAAGCTCAAACTTTTATTAACTTCAGCCCCTATCATCCAACTTCCCAATTAGGAACTTCCCTTCGAGCTCATGTGTGACACTTCAGATTACGCTGTTGGAGCGGTTTTAGTGCAAAGAGTAGATAATAAGCCTCATGTTATTTACTATGCTAGTCGCACGCTTAATGACGCACAGTTAAATTACTCCACCACGGAGAAGGAGTTATTAGCCATTGTATTTGCCTTGGAGAAATTTCGATCATACCTTGTTAGATCCAAAATCATTATTTACACCGACCATGCGGTCTTAAAGTATTTACTATCTAAAAAAGATGTTAAGCCTCAGTTAATCAGATAGATTCTTTTGTTGCAAGAATTTGATATCGAAATTCAAGATAAGAAAGGTGTTGAGAATGTGGCTGCGGGTCATCTATCTCGAATTCTCACTGAGGGTGCTGAAGATTTTCTCCCTATCTTAGAGATATTTCCTGATGAGCAGCTCATGGCTGTCTCACAACTGCCTTGGTACGCCGATATTGTCAATTATCTTGCGACGCAACGATTACCTCCCCATTGGTCCAAACAAGATAAAACTAAATTCTTGCACGAGGTTAGACGTTTTAGTTGGGACGATCCTTATCTTTATAAGTTTTGTTCTGACCAAGTGATTAGGAGATGCATCCCAAATGATGAGTTCCATAGTGTACTCATATTTTGCCATACCTTAGCTCGAGGAGGACATTTTGGGACCAAGAAAACTGTTGCAAAAGTCCTTCAATCTGGTATTTATTGGCCTACCTTTTTTCGTGACGCACATACCTTTTGTTCTAAATGTGATTGGTGCCAAAGGACCGGGAATATTTTTCATCGAAACATGATGCCTTTGAACAATATCCTTATTGTTGAATTATTTGATGTTTGGGGAATAGACTTTATGGGCCCATTTCCTTCTTCTCGCGGTTACCTTTACATTCTAGTTGCAGTCGATTATGTTTCAAAATGGGTTGAGGCGGTGCCATGTCAAACGAATGACCATAAGCCCGTGGTAAAAATTTTGAAAACCATTTTTAATCGTTTTGGCACTCCTCGGGCAATTATTAGTGATGGTGGTAAACATTTTTGTAACCGTGTTTTTCAAAATCTTTTGAAAACTTACTCCATCACTCATAAAGTTGCCACACCTTATCATTCACAAATAAGTGGTCAAGTCGAAATATCCAATCGGGAGATCAAATGAATTTTAGAAAAAAATGTTCGAACCGATCGTAAAGATTGGTCTAATCGTCTTGATGATGCCCTTTGGGCATATCGAACAGCTTATAAAACCCCGATTGGTATGCCACCCTATAGACTTGTCTTTAGGAAGGCTTGCCACTTACCTGTAGAATTGGAACACAAGTCCCTCTGTGCTACAAAGGCCTTCAACTTTGAAATGGATAAAGTCGGATCACATAGAAAACTTTAACTTTCTGAACTTGACGAACTTCGTCGTGAGGCTTATGAAAATACAAAAATTTACAAGGAACGAACTAAAGCTTTTCATGATAAGTCAATTATTCGTAAAACTTTTGAGCCTAATCAGAAAGTGTTACTCTACAATTCACGGCTACGTTTATTTCCTGGGAAATTACGTTATCGTTGGAACGGCCCTTTTGTAATTAAAACTGTTTATCCTCATGGAGCCTTAGAGGTGGAGGATCCTAAGAATGAAAATATTTTTAAGGTCAATGGCCAACAATTAAAACTATACTTAGAGTCCTATACTTTTGATTAAGAAATAACATTTCTAAATGATCCAGTATATCAGAACTGATATTTTGTACCCTTCCAGTCATATTGAAAATTTTAAGTTTGGGGGTACATTCGTCTGACTGAAGACGATAAATTTAGCGCTTCTTGGGAGGCAACCCATGAAACATTCAGGTGAGAAATTCTAGTTTTTATCCTCTATTTTTTTATATGCTCTCAAACATTGAGGACAATGTTTCATTTAAGTTTGGGGGTAGGAAACAATTTATTTAAATAATTTTTGAAGAAAAGTGAAATAATGGCACTTTGGCAATGCGTGATATATTTTTGACGAATTTCCAAACACTTAAACTGATTTTACCTTGACATAAATATTATGGAAAAACCTAAATTTTGAAATTGTACCAAGTATACAATAAAATATTTTAGAATATCTTAATATTAATGTACTATCTTTTTATTAGCGACTAATTCAAGTTAAACTTGGCATATTTTGAAAATGTGCACTTCATTGTAGTTTTGCAATTAATACCTTCAATAGATTTTTGCTCAGTATAAGGGAAATTTAACATTTATGTTAGGAATAGTTTGCTACAAGGGAGACAACTGCCTAAGAATAAGTTCATTCCTAAGAAAAAATAATAAATAAGCCAAATATACTCTAAAAAATTTTGCGCTGCAAGGCTACTCGCATGATTAAGAACTGAAAGAGGAAAAATTATCACCAATCTCGAGTTTGACCATGAACTATGTGAAAGGAGTACAAGAAAATGTTACTTGCGAGAATCCTGAGTCTAGGTCATGATGGGGCACCACACCCTGACAACCTTAGCCAACTGGCGGGGATTGTCGACTGAGAACTCCTTGTTACGGAGGCTTCACTAAGAAACAAAGTACTCAAAAGAAAAGGCTTACAAAAGAAAAAGAAAAAGAAAGTAAAATTCTAGGAAGACGAATTGACTAAGGCACTTGTCGAACTGACCGTTAAATTTATTCCAGTGAGAACTAGACTACCAAAAATTGAGTAAATTATTCTAGACAACGTATTAGGCGATAATACTATTTTCATTGTACACTCAAATATAGCTAAAGAAAAATACTTGAATCTCTTTCTAATTTTGAGATAGTACCTCTAGTTTCGGATAAGCTTAAAATATTTTTTGATATACTTGGGAGAATAACAAGTTTAAGGATTTTTTCATTAGTATATTTTTATCACAACTAAGGTTAAGTTCACAGGAAATGAGTAAAGTGTATTCTAGAATTGTTTAAAATGTCATTATTGACTTTTGTGGGTACAGTCACTGCAAGCCCTCACGAGACAACACTCGTCCACAAGGCTAAACCTGGGGGTTTAACGGCTTGTTGCATACGCTAAATACACCCGCGTGACAGGCGAAAATGGTTTTTGTATACTTTTGCTCGAGGACTAGCAAAATATAAGTTTGGGGGTATTTGATAGACACGTAATATTTACGTGTACAACATCTAAATTTATATCTACCTAGTCATTTATTAAATAAATGTGACACTAATAATGCTTTTGTTTGTATTTATAGAAATCGGTCACATGATAAACAAGTCGTACAATTTTCCAGTTTTTAACGAAGAACAAGGGTGATGCACTCCAACAATGATTCTTATTTGAAGTTGTCAACCAAAGGCCTATGCATGGAAGCCCATTGAAGAGAATTATATATATATATATATATATATATATATATATATATATATATATATTATTCTCATGAGTTGTAATGCATAATTTTAGGCATTGTTTATGAGATTTTATATTAATGGTGATTTTTAGTAACCCTTCTTATACTCTATAAATAGGAGGGGAATCCTCCCCATGAGAGATCATCTTGGAGAGTGTAAATCAAAGTTCATACCAATAAAGCTTATTCTATCTCTTGTTCTTGTCTTTATATTTTATCGTAGTAATAGTAGTATGGCAATGATCAAAGGGATGAGTAGCTAATCTTCTTAGCCAAGGCTAGAGGAAGCTCCACCCAATGTTGTCTTAGTGTAGATTGTGTAGCTTAGTTAGAGTAATTACCTTCTCTTTATCCTAAATTTTGCATATTCTTATTCCTTCGTCCTATGCTTGACCATAGCTAGGATTAGGATGAATAATGAATCTATGTAACCATCTTGTTGGACCATAACAAGATAGGTTAGGAACATGGACGAGAGAACATAATCCATTCTTATCAACCGGACCATGGTTGAGTAAGTTGGTTTATGGGTAGTTCCCAATTACTAAATCTCTTATATTTTTTGATGTATTGCATATGCCCGACCAAGGATATGCGATACGGGAGCTCGTAATTTACTTTAATTATTTATGTTATTTAAGGGTTTTAAAGGGTGGAGTGGAATCGATGCCTTGGTTTCCACTCCAATTTATCTTATAATTTGTTTCATTCTTCTTTTTATTTCAAAACCTACGCAAACTCATTGTTATTGGATAAACTAGTAGCTCGAAGTATAATTCGCACTACAAGTCTCTTGGGATACGACCCCGCTTACCCTTGTACTTAGCGGTACATCATGCGCTTACGGGTCTTTTAAGACGTCGGTTTATAATCGATCAAAGCTCAATGCAAAGAAATGCCAATTTGATGTTCAATCAGGCAAATTCTTGGGACATCTTATTAGCAAAAAATGGATAGAAGCAGATCCGGATCAAATTCAAGCTCTTCTAGATATGCCTTCACCATCAATAAAGAAGGATGTGCAGAAGCTCACAGGGAAAATCACCGCACTCAATAGGCTTATATCTAAATCTTCAGACCGATGTCGACCGTTGTTCATGTTTCTCAAAGGCTCGACTCAATGAGGCAAAGGTCTAAAGAATGAGGATATCAACTGGACGCCAGAATGTGAAGCAGCTTTTCAAGAACTCAAAACTTAGCTCGGGAAATCTCTAGTTATGAGCACTCCAGTAGGCAATGAGGAACTAATTTTATATCTCGCAGTCACATACGCATATCTTAGCCTCTTCTCATTCGGCTCGAGGAAAAGATTGAGAAGCCGATCTTCTTCATCAGCAAGGCATTAACTCCAACGGAAATGAGGTACTCTAAAATTAAAAGATTACTTTTAACTCTCGTTTACACCGCACAAAAGCTCAAATACTATTTCCAAGCACATCCCGTTAAAGTCATGATGAATTACCCACATCAGGAAATTTTATCTAAAAAGAGATATCTAGAAGAATACAACAGTGGTCCGTCAGTTTGGGGAAACACAAAATCACTTTCGAGCAGAGAATTTTAGAAAAGGGTCAAGTAGTTGCTGACTCTTTAACAGACTTCCCAGTGCCAGATCCTGACTGGGAAGAGCACGATCCAGATCTCGCCGAAGAAGTAGCATATGAGCTTCCACCCTCTAATCTTTTCGATGATCGAGCATCATGGATCTCTCATACAGGTTAGAGGCTCCTCACCGATGGTTCAGCAGGAGCCACAGGATCAAGAATTGGAATCGTGCTCATCACACCATCCAATAACAGAATCAAGAAATCCATCGGTCTCAATTTTGAAGCCTCCAACAACGTTACAGAGTACGAAGCACTTATCCATGGTCTGGATATGGCTCTTGAAATCGAGGTCACCAAATCTCAGCCTACACAGACTCTCTACTGATCGTTCATCACAATTTAGAGCGTTATAAGAAAAATGGCATCATGGTCGACTATGCAGCTTTGGTTCCAGAAAGACTAAGCTAATTCTGTGAATCTACACTCAAGTATCTCCCCCGCAGAAAAAATCGACATGCCGACTCCTTGGTTTACTTGGCCGGGATATTGGATACTGAATCAAGACACCTCCAAATCGAAGTTATTTCCAGCCCCAGTATTAATCGTACTACGGTGTATGTGATAAATACTGGGGGTGATGAGATAGCGGATGATGATTAGAAGAAACCTTTCATAACTTATCTTGGTCTGGACAACTCATGCAGCGGTCCATTGCCAGATAATCTATAGCAGCGCAAGCACATCATCAAAAATTTAACGTGCTACACAGTTCAACTCAATGGCGACCTCTATAAACATTCAGTCACTGGTCCGTATCTCAAGTGCCTCTCTAAAGTTGGCGCAGAGCAGATGCTTCGAGATCTACCCGAAGGAATTTGCGGAACTCATACCGTAGGTCGAGCTCTCGCAAATCAAGCTATCATACAAGGAGAGTTCTGGCCAAGCATGCAAAAGCAAGTAGAAGAATACTCCAGGAAATATAACGCATGTCAACGTCATAAAAATCAGATTCGGGCTCCTGCCCTCGAGCTCCATGCTAGTAAGGTGTACTGGCCATTCAAACGCTGGCCCCTCGATCTAGTCGGAGAATTCCCCAATACTCCAGGTAATAGGAAGTTTCTTCTTGTTGCCACAGATTACTTCACAAAATGGGTTGAAGCAATTCCCCTCTGCGCAACTTGAGAAGAAGAAGTCATCTCCTTCATCTGACAGCATATCATAACAAGGTTTTGTTGTCCCCCACCTAATTCGGAAGCATATCATAACAAGGTTTTGTTGTCCCCTACCTAATTCGGATTGATAGCTGCCCTCAATTCGTTGGAGCGAAGGTCGCAGCATTTCTCAACAAACACAACATCATCCATTCCCCTTCAAACCCGTACTACCCCCAAGGAAATGGTAAAGCAGAGATCATAAACAGAACCATCATAGATGGTCTCAAGAAGCGCCTTATGCCACAAAAGAAGGGCAACTGGATATGTGAACTACCTCATGTCTTATGGGCATATTGTACTACACCTCAGAAATTAACACAACGCTCACCATTCCTCCTCGCCTACGGAAAAAAAGCAGTAATCCCAACGAAGTATCACCATCCGGTGAGAGATCACTAACTCATAGACGAGGAAAATGAGTTCGAACTGGCATGCAACCTCAATTGGATCGACGAATCAAGAGATCGAGCAATCGCAAACCTTGGTCGATATCATCACACACTGGCAAATTCTTACAACAAACGAGTTCGCACTCGGGAGTTCACAATCAATGACTGGGTTCTACGAGAGATCCCAAAAAGCAGAAAAGAGCCACATGTCGGGAAACTTGTAGAAAACTGGGAAGGTCCATTCAGGGTCATCAGTTGATCTGGCCTGGGTTCCTACTACCTTGCAACGGAAACCGACAAACAAATTCCAGCTCCATGGAACACAAGGAGATAGAAGCTATACAAGCGCTGACCAACTCCTACTTCATTCAGCAACATTCAATCCACCTCGAGATTTCATCTCCAAATGTATGTACAAACTCTTTCAATCAATGAAATATTTTTTTTGTTTATCCCAAGAGTCCCTGTTATACATCTCACACACAATCATCACACCCGAAGGTTAGAGCACAGCTATACTAGCTCGACACCTGAAGGAACCATCTACATCCAATATGGTATCAAGGCATAGATAATACTAGCCGAACCCCTGAGGATGTACATATTTCTGATGGCGGGGGCCATAAAGAGCCTCTTAGCTTGAAGGTTCAAAGCCTAAAGCACGAGTAAGGAAACTTACTCACTGCTGGTAAGCTCTGCTATCCAATATGGTATCAAGGCATAGATAATACTAGCTAAACCCCTGAGGATGTACAAACATCTAAAGGCGGGGGCCATAAAGAGCCTCTTAGCTTGACGATCACAAGCCTAAAGAACGAGTAAGGAAACTTGCTCACTGTCGATAAGCTCCGCTGTCCAATATGGTATCAAGGCATAGGTAATACTAGCCGAACCCCTGAGGACGCATAAATCTCTGGGACTGGGGCCATAAAGAGCATTAGTTTGCATGATCAGTATCTAATATGGTATCAAGGCATAGATAATACTAGTCGAACCCTGAGGACTCAAAAATCTCCAGGATTGGGGCCATAAAGAGCATCAGCCTGCAGGATCAGGCCTAAAGCACGAGTGAGACGTTGCTCGCTGCAGATAAGCCCAGCTCTCCAATATGGTATCAAGGCATAGATAATACTAGCTAAATCCTTGAGGAAACATAGATCCGAGGCGGGAGCCATAAAGAACCTCTTAACCTGCGCTGACTGCCTAAAGTTCGAGCAAAGATAATACTAGCTTGCTACCGCTAAGCCCCCCAAAGTCCAACGGTTGAAGCACAGATAATACTTACTTCTGCACCCGCGGACTTATTTTAATTCGAAGGGTAAAACCGGAGAACATGTTACTGCAGATCGAACTTTCAGTCTCAGTATTTTAAAATTCTACATTCTACATTTTGCATTCTACATTCTACATTCTACATTCTACATTCAACAATCAGCAATGGAGCACCACAAGAGGTATATTTAATTTATTTAAATTATCGATTCACATATACATTGGTATTTTTCTATTTTTTCTGTTGGAAGGTCAGCCGATCACCCTCCCACGGGATGAGGAGGTGGAACTAATGGCACCGACGGCAGAAAATTACTATTTGAGCTCTCCCCTACCTCAGTCCTAGACGCAATATACTCTGGAGCCAGTTCAACAACAATCTCCCTCCCTCGAGCAATCTGCTTAGTAGTTCTACTCCCAATGCCGCCATCCAAAATCCCAATCGGATCCATCATCGAAATATCAAGTTTACAGACACAAATCTTGCCAGAAAAGCAATCCCGCAGTAAATCCTTCTCAACCTGAAGAAATTTTATTTCCTCAACAAAAAATGCAACCAAAGCACGACATCGCCTTTGATGCACAACATCTATACCAGGATGGTTCTGCTCATAATACGCAAGATCCTGAAAAGATTTATTCGTTTGAGCAGCTCGATTCTTATATCTCTGTTCACGAGCTTCTGATTCAGCCAATTTAGCCCTCAATCGATCTATACGTTCATTCAGTTGACAATTCAGGTTTATACAGTTTTGCCTTTCATTCGCAAGGCCCTTTCGTATTCCATCCACCAACTCTTCCTTTTTACAAAGACGTTCCATGGTTTCATGACTTCCCTCCCCTGCGGCAATCTCCGCATCCCGCTTATCCAGCTCGAACTTGAGATCTCTTTCATACTTTAACCTTTGAGCACGTAGATCTCTTTCCAGTTCCTTTATTTGGCCGCAAAGTTGGTTAATCCTCTCATTCATTCCCTTCTCACGCTCCACTGCTTTTCTCGCACTTCCTCGAGCAGCAGCTAGTTCATTTTCCAAACTTTTACTTTTGGCCTGATTTTCCACCAATTCAGCCTTCGCACAATTTTCTCTATCTCTGAAATGTCGCAAATCAGCTTTCAGGTGATCTAGCTTCGCAATCAAACTGTCCCGTACCCGTTCAGAGTTAAGTAGCGCTAAATCCTTATCAGCTATGCTACTCTCTAACTTATCATAGTCGGCCTCGGCCATAGCCAATACAAATCGAGCTTTATCTAGATCAATTTCCTTCTGAAATTTTTGATCATTCAGAACACCAATTGTGTCTTTCATACTCGAAATCTCCTCATTCAAAGCTCTGATTCGATACTCAACAACCCCAGCCTGTCGAGGTCCTGATTGAGTTTTCTCCTTCAATACGGCTAACTCGTTCTGCAGTTTGAGCAAAGCTGCATCCTTACTTGTAATTGTTGTATTCAACTCGTCCACGTTATTCTCAGCCTGTTCGAGCCTCAAAATAAGTTTAACCTTTTCGTCCAAACAATCTTCATGCGAAGATAACAATCTGTCATAATGTACTTGACACTCTGCATTACACTGGAGAACATACAATTCTCTCTCTTTAACAACGTCAAGCCCCTTCTGCATAACAGTTCGAAGGGACCTTAACGTTAGCTCCTGAAACATAACCGTTCGACAAAAGCAATTGTGTTATATTTATAGCCTACCAACAACTTGGAGCACGATATTTACAAGCTCTCATAACCAATGCACTCTCAGCCTCAGGCCAAGGACATCAACTATGGTCATCATAATCAATTATATAGGGGTCAGCGTCCTATACCAGTATGAGCCTACAAGGTACATATCCCTTTTACTATTAAATTCGTAAGTGTTTAAATATTAAGTTATCTAACCTGCAATTCAGCAGAGGAATTTTTCTCCTCCTCGAGCAGCCCCTCTGAGTCCTTAACTTTGAGGCGCAAGCTCTCTACTTCCTACAACAGGAAATATTACGAAGAAATATAATTGGCACCACCACAGCAAATTGTTATATTACAAATTTCAAGTCTTCACCAAATACATAGTATTATATTACAAATCACGCTACCTGATTCACAGGTTCATTTTGGTCTTCATCGACCTTCTCTGCAACAACATTGGCACCATCTCCTACTACTTCAGCTTCCTCCTCAGAATCATCTTCTTCAAAGTTCCCTTCGCTAAAAGCTGTAACCTGCTCCTTCCTATATTCAAGCGAGTAAAACTTCTTAGCAAGTTTGTTCCGAGGAACAACAGACTCCAAGATCATTCGCGCCGCCGTTTCCTCAGCTTGCTTCACCTTCAACTCAGCAGCTTGCTTCTCTCGATTGAGCTTCATCTGGGATGCTTCCTTTTCTCTCTGGAATGCCTCCCTCTCCTGAGCAGGCTATAATTCGACCTGAGTAAACTGTGTTTCGACCTGAGAAAGCTTCATTTCCAACTGAGCAAATTTTGGTACAACCTCAGCATTCTCTCCTTCTAGTTGTGCTACCCTTTGTTCCAGCTCGATTACCCTATCTTGGAAACCGAGATGGACTCCCCTCAAAAACCAAACATACTGCAACAAAAAATATATATCAGCTCGCATTAAAGTAGCAATATTTCAAAAATCAAGGATCACGAACCTTATCAGTCTCCTCCACCACAATAGCTGCTCCCCTCTCTCGAGCGGCAGCCCGAGCCTTTTCCTCAACATGATCCAACTTTACCCCTGCCTCCTTAACAACCTCGATGCCACCGTCCAGCACCTCCTGCGCCTTTGCAGGAGAACTGACTTTCCTCCTCTTATTACCTTCGTCAACACTATCTAACGGGGTAGAACTAGAAGCAACCCCCTTTTTCACAATTTTTCTCTTGGCCAAGTTCCGGGCAGCTTTGCTTGAAACAGTGGCCATTTCGGTAGGATCCGACAGGGAGTTCGCCATAACTAGCATCAAAGGAGTATCATACTCCGAGGTCGACATGCCCTCTTCCGTAACACCTACAGTTGTCCCAATCAACTTTCGCCTAGCCTGAGCTTTCTTTACTTTATCGTTCTTGCTCAATACTCTCTTATTCCTGTGGATTCCAAGTTTCTTTAGCACAGACTCGAGCTCAGAACCTTCTCGAGCAACAGAATCTATAGCAGATTCCTTCCTAGGGACTCTGCTCTTAACACCTGCAGTTAATATCGAAATAATCAGACACAGCTCGACTATATATATAGTTTGACACAAAAATAAAAAATTGATATCAATTGGAATCTTACCCTTCACTATAATTATATTTTTAAGTTCCAGAGGTTCCTCATCAGACCGCTAGATAGCAACAAAACCCATCGGTTCGACCCTCTTTTACTACGCCCTAGATATACTCCAATGTCACTTCATCCCCCAACTTCCTGAACTTCTTCTCTTTCACTAGATTTGGCAACAAATACAAAAAATCCCCTGCCTTTGCAGTACACTTCCTAAAGAAGTTTCCCTTATACCCAAAGGCAGTTCCCTAGACTCTGTCTATACTACTCTTTGCTTTGCAAAACTCTTTAAATCGATTAGAACCTCTAGGATACTCAACACGAGATCTCTTCAATCGGGGCCATTCAACATTATCCTCTACAATATCCTCTTCGACCACTCCTTCTACATCAAGAGACACAATGCCCACACAATCTAAGTCTTTTTCATAACCAGAGGTCGACGTCATATCAGAATACAAATACCAAAATTCTACTTTACAATAGCTTTCCGGAACAACCTACATTTCGTAGAAGTATTTATCAAATACGACACATGCTTACACATACACAGATAAACTCTATAAAACATATATTATCATCATCTATATGATTTATAAATTCTATTTATTTTTCCCAAAGTTTTATTTTCTATTTTTTTTCTTTTTTGGCGGAGGATTACATCCTTGATCCATAACGATAGAAGTAGTAAATAAACTTGTAAAAAAATCATCACAGAAACTTACCTTCAACACTGGAGCAAGAGGATGAGGCGTTGGTCCCCACCAATTTGCTTAAACTCTACAACTTCTTCAAAACCCTATGGAACTCAGGCCCCTCTTACTTACTACTTTGAAGACTCCTGGATTCTTCTCTCCTATTATTTCTTCTTCAGTTAATGGAAATGGGATTCACAGTTTTGATTTCTCACTCTCTCGATTTTTTACTGTGCTTATACTTTTGTATATCCATAGAAGAAAGAGAATCAGTATTTATATGTTTTTTCTCAAACCGCTGACGGTTTTGGGTTTCCAAGAAAACTGTACTCGATTCACGAACCGAGCCGTCCCTCCCTCTGAACCTGTCAGACTTTTCGTACTGCTTCGGTGAAATGGCCTTACCATCATTACACCAAAAATTATATTTTAGTGTATCCCTCACCCTCTTGACCCCACTCTTCTCACAACGTTCCAACTTCATAATTCTGACTTTACACAAAAGATTTCCTGCTTTCAGGTTCCTCGTATATTTGTTTGCCTATTTATACACTTTCACTCTAGCGTCATTGTCAAACGGTAGTACAAATTCAAAAAACAAACACATTTTCAACAGCAACCCTGTTCATAGCCTATTTTTGGTGAAAAAACTCTTCTTCATTCAAACCATTTTGAACACTTACATTTCGAAATTCAAAAATAAAGCTATATCTCCTCTACACCTCAAAGATATTCGCACTTGAAACACTTGACGTGTTGAGGTGCACCACAAGCAGTAAGTCGTCCCCTAGCAATATAGCGGTCTTCCTTGATAATTTCTTCCTTTGTCGTGCTCAAAACGAACGCCTTACGTCGATCGACAGTTTGAAAACATTTTCGCATCGCTTCAGACCAGAAAATCTGTTTGCTTATCTTTCCATCTCGGCCTCGGTCATGCCTTCGTAGTTCGAAAACGCTTCGAGCAACACTGCATCATAGTCTCTTGTCCCGAAGACAGCTTCCTTTATTTCGGCAACCTTGAGTGCCAAACGTCCCTCTTCGACTATTCGGGCCTCCAAGGCTCTCTGAGAACGTGTTTTCACCATCTTTTCTGGGAAAATTCTGGTTCAATACGAACTCACACTTTATAAACAAATTTTGTCCACTTCAATTAAACCGCACCGATTTTTGAGTGACTATACGCAACGAATTTCGTTTTCGAGAACCCGCAATATTTGGGTTTGAACTACTTTAAACTATTTACTTTTTGAGCTTCGCAACCTTTGTGAACGTCATATTTCGAGCAGATATCACAACTCGAGTTAAGCTCACGCCACATCACAGGTCAAAAACGTTTTACTAACACATATCACTACATTTAGCTCGAAGTTATATAAATTACTATATTTAGCTTCACAAAAGACAAACAAAACAGTCACACTTTTTATTCAGTTTGATTTACATCTAACAAGTTCGTTACAAGATACACTGTTATAAGCTTTACATTACAGGAAATTTTCAAAGCACAGGAACAGAACTCGCTCAACTACAAACTGTGTACACAACTGCAAACTACCTTCTCCAAGCTCGACCTTCCTAGAATTTCCACATCCCAAATAGGTTCCCAGATCCACCATTGCAGTGACAATGCTGATCTTCAAGGAAGCTCTACGCCGACTTGATAATTTTCAAGTCCAAAAATAGGTCGAACACTTTTTCCTTCCCACAGGAAGAATTCGAAGAAAAATGGAAAACACCCCACTTCCCCATCCCCACCTCCGTTTGCCACCTCTTCCACGGAAAACCGCTGAAGCACAAACGAGTGAGGAGAGAGCACAAGAGAACCCTTTCCCACGTTGCCCAAACCAACATAGGATAGAAGACAAAACGGTAACCCGACAGAAGGCCTTCTTAGCGCCATGAAACAGTACGTGTTCCTCCCACCAGCCAAACCACCACCGTCTCGTAACTCTGTATCCACCATCACCTGAAGAGCGACGGAGAATAAAGGGATTCCTACCTTAGAAAAAGAACGTCATTAGAGGCCAGGGATCCCACATCAGATACACCCCGGCCGCTAAACCGGACGCCCCATAACATCCAAAAATATTTCAAACAACCCTCCTTCAACAGAACAACAAGAAGAGATCCCAAATGATGATAACCAATGAGGCACACCCGAAGTCTCTCCTTCTTAGCAGAACAAGTGGTATGGTAAACTTGATTCCCCATCTTCAACATGATGATCAGAGCTCAGAAGGTACACATCCGAAAAATAGTAAAGCTTTTTCTCTCTCAAAGGTTTGTTTTTTTCTGCAGAACAGATTTGTTATAGGTTAAACGCCGAGAATATCTCACTACTATTTATACAGTTAGCGCATTTAGTGCTAAGACGAGTTCCAAAGCAAAACAACCATTTGACACATGGGAAAACCAACAGACTGCGCGTCAATCAATCACACGTCTACATTCAAAGAACCACCCATCAAAGCGGATGTTTCAGTTTTCAAAGAGCTGCCTACGTCATCACACAATCCTGACTTTAGGGTTATTTTTCAACTAAAGCGACACGTGACTTCAGTTGCGAGGGGGCGATTGTAGGAACCTATCCCTCGAGCTCAGGACATTCGAACTTATTGATCACTCATGCTCTGTAGCACGCGGTCTCATTCGGTGCCAGACTCAATCATAACTGACACGTGACATACACGTAAGCAATTACACATCGACCACGAACTCAAGCAGAATGTGAGTCGTCCACAACAGATATAAACAGAACAAGTCAACATACAACTATCTCCCACGAGCTAGTAGTTACATACTCAACTGCCTATGATCCCCACTTTTAGAAAAACATGATCAAGCACGATTTGAAGCTGAAGGCAGGGTCTATAAAAGGGCAGAGCTCCTAAAGAAATAGGACGACCAACAGTCTATTCTACACATTCAAGTATCTGATCTAAATCTATCTAACATCTTAGATTAACTCTTGTAATCAGGATTCTTTTTCATCCCAACAATAATATTACTTTGCCTAAAATCCTCCACTCGAGGTCGTAGTTTTTTACCTATTTATAGGTTTTTCACGCTAAATCTCATGTGTCAAGCATTACTTCTTTATTTAATTCTTGTCATAAATACTCTTGGTGTAAGTTTCTATTTCGAACTGTCTCGAACTTTATATTTTGAGCTCTACGAAATCTGGTCCCTACAGTAACCCCTCATACGACAGGGAGAAAGGGGGTATTTAGAGTGGCTAATGAAATAGTTAGCTTATTTTATAAGTTTTGAATTTTTATATTTATTTATATATGATTGATGGTGACTTTTAGTTGTCTTCTACTTGTTCTTAATAGATGGAAGTGGATCCAACTGTTACTAGGTCAGATTCCTTCTTAGTTGGTCATACTCGCAGTGATAGGACCTTCCCCACGGCATTCGTTGAGGAATAAGTGGTAAAAATTTTATTCATACTCAAAGAGTTTCATTTGAATTTGAATTTTTTAATTTTTTTTAATGGAAAAAAACTTTTTATTTCCTTTCCATGAACAAAAAATACAAGTCTTCACAACAATTTTTTTTTTGGTGAAGTGATATTTATTGTTGTAAAAAAAGAGATACAAGAGGAGGATATAAGCCTAAGCCCCTAAGCAAAATAATACAATTACTTCCTTATACTCGTAATCCCCATTTTATATATAAAAATAGGATGCTATTACATTCTTAGGTAAGTTGCTGACCTCCCAATATAGTTTAGAAATTTGTTGACTGCCTTCTTTTGCCAACCCATCTGTACTGTTACCTTCTCTGAAAAACATGCCCTACTCTGATTTTGAGAAAAGACCCCACTGCTGTTATTCTTTCCTATATGCTACTGAACCCAGTAGATACTCTCCTAACTTGTTATACCATTTACCAACTATTTGAGAGTCTACTTCCACCTTTAAAGGCTGCCATGAGAATTGCTTGAAGAATTAGAGTCCAATGAGAAAACCAAGAAGCTCTGTAACCGTATTAGAGCCATAACCAAGAGCAACAGAATTGGAGTTCAATCGTTTCCGGAGAACTATATATAGTACTTGAGAAAACCAAGAACTAATAGCTGTTGATGGTAGACACCAAAGAAAAGAGTCAAAACTCTTATTTGGTCTAACTGACTGGAATGATGATTATGATTACGTGGAGATGGACTTACATAATGGGATAGGCTATTCCACTTCCTTCAGAAACCATCCTTTATCAGTCCTCATCCATTCATTTCAGAAAATATCCTTTAACATTTTTGTCCAGTTTGTGGGAAGGAGAAAATTAACAGTTTCTGATGAGATTATTGATTCTGAAGTTGTTGCACCACTCCACCTGATCAGGTTTGATTATGATCACATGGAAATGGACTTTCATAATGGAATAGAGGAGCTGCTCCCTGTAAATTTCTAGGTTCCTGTTACAGTTTTTACTTTTTATCCATTTTCTGGGGCTGATTGAAATTACAGTTTCTGTTAATATTATTTCATCTGAAGTAGTTGATATTGCTCTGAAACAAACTATCAGCTATCAGTTACTTAGCCGATCTTTCAAGCGACTGAAAGGAACAAGTTCTAAATTTTTGGGGATGATTCATTTTACAGTTCTTTTCCATCCATTCATCATCCATCCATCCATTTTTTGGGACTGAAAGGAACAAGAGCTATCCATCCATTTCTACCCATTTTTCTGGGACTGAAAGGATATGATTTAACAGCTCTTATCCATCCAAATCCATCCATTTATCATACATCCATCCAATTTTTGGGACTGAAAAGAACAAGAGTTACTGTTGAGAGTATTGAATATGAAGATGCTAACTCACTTAATGCCTAACTGTTATTCCCATCTGTCCATCTGTTATCTGCAATACCATTATATGTTTATGCTTATGCTTATCTGCAATACCATATATGCTTATGTTGTACAGTCTAAGCATATATGCTTATCTAGCTTTTATCAGAGATTTTTAAATAATTGATATCGTTTTAATTGATATCGCTTTAATTGATAATTTTAGTATAATTTAATTTAATTTTCTATTTGCAGATTGCAGTAAAAGATATTATCACGAAGAATCCACAGTCTAAGTATCTTGATATTGACCATGATCATTTAGCTCAAGTATTTGGTCCTGTGAAAATGGGGTGTGTGAATTTTATGGGTCCGGATGTCATCAAAAAGTTTATACAGAGTACTCAGCTATTGAGGGCACAAATTATGGATGATAAGGAATCCTATATTGATTTGGAGAATGGTTTTTCCCAATACAAGGTTAAAAATGATGCTAGGTTTGAGAGTTTAAAGGACATGATGCTTCTCTTAGATCATCTGGATGTGCGTCACCTACTGTTAATGTTGAAAGATCACCGGTATGGATTAATTATTAAGTTTTTCTCTTAAATTACTGTTTTTCCCTTCTTCATTTTTTTTTTTTTTTGAAAAAGAACAAATCCATTCATCAATGATAAAATCTTCAAAAAAATTTTATAAAGTTGCGAAAATTAATGATAATTTCATAATAAACCTATAACACTTAATGTTTTCATCAAAACAAGTCTCTAATTTGTTATTTTTCATTATGCACATATAATACTAATATTGGTACCACATGCTTTATATTGTAGATGTCTACGCCTCTTTTACGAGAAGAGACAATTGCTCATTTCCTGAACTTCCGCGACCATATTGTTGCCACGGGGAGGGCGTTAGTACTTCCCAGTCTCTAAGAAAACGAGGAGGCAGAATATGAGGTTATTGTTGATATAATTTTTGAGCAAAATTCTCCAGTTTTTGGTCAATGTAGGGTTTTCTTTGACGAACATTTAATTGACACGAAGATCAAGTACCCAAGGATTCTTCTGCGTTTCTCCTATTAGGTGAATGTTCTTATAAACTCTTGTATATTTTTTGAAATTCCTTTTGTTATCCATTTAACAATTAAAAGTACAAAGGGCTTGACCTTTATAATTTATTTGTTATGTTAATTTTCTTGCAGGGTGCTTCCCATCTTTTGATTCCATACTTTTTGAAGGCTTTTAATGGATTGATGGCACTCCCTATTCTTGGATCTATTACTACTTTTGAGGCTATTGTTTGAACACTGTTATATTATCCATTTGCTTTTGAAGCCACTATTCCTATTTTTGGTTCTCAATCCATGGTTTTTTTGGATTTATTATAGGAAACGTGTATATAGTTTCTTTTTGAATTGGTATTTCTCTTATATATATATATATATGTAACAAGTGTAATTGGATTTTTTGGGCCGATATTTATAAATGAAACACGTTATTGAATTATCTGTTTTTGTTTATATGTTATTCATGATGTATACAACATGTGCAACTTGTTCTTCTGAATTGTGTGATATATATAAGTTTTGGCTATTTTTTTGATTTTTTTAAAAAACAAATAAAAATTAAATTACCACAATCTTAGACCGTGGCAATTATATTAACTACGGACTAAAATAGTGGTACATATTCTATTATACCACTAATTATATCCGTGGTAAAAAATTTGCCACGGATTTACTCCGTATCAGCATAAATGGTTTAACAACAGAGAAACTCCGTGGCAAAATTATTGCCACACACCTTTTACTACCGACCTCTACTACCGACTTTATATGTGGCAAAACGATTATTACCACTAACAAATACCGTGGTAATTTAGTAAAATTGGTGTAGTGTAACGTGCTGCGAACTATGTTCTGAGAAGTTTGATTACGGTATTCATAAACATTGTTTTGCTCTGGTGATCTAGGGGTAGTGTACTGGGCTACAATGCCCCGATCCTTTAAATACTGATAGAATTGTCCCGAATATTGATCGTTTTGATCGATCATACCATAATACTCACCTCCTCAATCTGATCGAATAACCTTGATCTTTCGATCCAACGGTTTCTCAACCTCTGACTGGAAAGTCTTGAATATATCAAGTGATTCAGTCTTCTGATGGATAAGAAAAATGTAGGTATAATGAGAGAAAACGTCAATGAACCAAAAACTTATATTTGGACGTGTACAAATTTTATGCATGTTTAACTTGATCTGTAAAAGATCTATAACTTTGATGTCTTTAATCTCGATCCTACTTGGGGTTAGGATAGACGAGTCAGAGTGTATATAATATTTAATATATTGATTTTTCACTCTGCAGGTACAACTATACATCATCGAATCTCTCATTTGGGTGGTGATTTGACATACATTGCCCCCTAGTTGGTGATCACTCACGCTCAATACTAGACTGGCCACTTACAATTTGACTCGAGATACTTCTTCACCTTTGGGCTGAGGGTTATCCTCATCTCCCCATACCGTGTAGCCTATCTTGACTCACTAATTAATTAGAAGTTTATTAGCCTCATTTGGGTGATCTAATTATTTCAAGTTTAATTAGTACAAAGTAGTCTTAATGAGACATTACAAGAGAGTCTCAACATTAGGAGAAACGTTCAACTCCATGGACAAAACTCCTTTGAGTATATTTGCCCATTTTATATCCCGCCTTCCTAACGACTTCTTGATCTCACTTAAACCCCATTGGAGATCCTTAGGCATTAAAACCCTATATTATTAATGATTATTGCTTAAATAACTTACTACTAATTTATTGCAATCCCTTAAGAGAGTCGCCTCATGTAGAAGTATACCTGAGCTTAAGTTTTATTAAAGTTGGCAATATTCTAAGTCAGGGTAATTTCCAACTACCCAACATATTAGCAATAAATCCAAAGATCACTTAAATAAGATTTCTACACATGCAAAATACGAATCTCAATGTACACCTCTGAAGGGAAAACCATGAGGATTACAATAAGTTCAAACAAGAAAATACCTCTGAATACAACCTAATAAATATCCCACATACATTAGCCAATCACCTAGAGTGTCAAAACTAGCTAATAAGCACCCACCATAAGCTCCACTTATAGGAAATTAAACATCAGTTACTAACAACAAGAACTATCGGCCCTTATTCTCTTAAATCCAAATCAAGTGATGAATCAATTAATTTGTAGTAGCATATTTCCCAACATCGATAATAAGAAGCCTGAGGACACTAGTTGAAGATATCACAATACTTCAGATGGTACAATGGTAGCGAACATTCTTCTCAATCAAGACTTATCAAAAGCTACAACAACTTCATAGTTCTTAAACTTCGGCCAACTTCATAGTTCTCGAAGTTACTGTAGCAGTTCAAAGGTCGAAGTATTGTAGCAGTTTAGTCGAAGTTACTGTAGCAGTTCAAGTCGAAGATACTTGTTCAACAACCGCTACGATCAGTCCGCCAGCAGTTACAGAAAGTCCGTAAAGATCGCCAACTGACCACAAAATTCAGAAATGAGTTCACTTTGTAACTGTCTGCATCCACTATAAATACAGGCAGGACTATTTGAAAACAGGATCAGACACTAAACACTCAGTCTTTTCTTTACTCACAGTCTAAAAATTGTAATAGTTAGCATAATATTAGATTTTCTCAGGTTAGTCTGAGCTTTCCACGTAAAATTCAGTGTTATAGCTACCAATTACTTCTCTTTCTCTAAAAGTATTGGCGAATATTCTCCGTCCGAAAAATCCGCCATTACAATTGGCGCCGTCTGTGCATCGTACCAAACTTTCCTCTACCTCATGATATCATCACCGGCAGGACTCAAAATCTACTTCACCTCCTCTTCTCTCTCTCTCTCTCTTTCAAAATATCAAACATTATATACAAACAGACTTTTCACCGTTATCTCAACGTACTGTAGCAGTTCAAAGTTCAAAGTTAAGTGTCGAATTACTGTAGCAGTTCAAAGTTATTGTAACTATTTTTCGAAGTACTGTAGCAGTTTCCTAGTTCAAGTTAGTTATCGATGTACTGTAGCAGTTCCAATTTTACAAGACTGTAGCAGTTCGAGGTTTCAGAGAGCTACTAGCAGTCGACTATTTAAATGTTACTGTATCAGTCGAGGTTTTAAGTTAGTTCTCGAAGGCTGTAGCAGAGTACTGTAGCAATCGACTATTTTAGACTGTAGCAGCTGAGGGTCCTTATAGTACTGTAGCAGTTGGACTACTTAAAAGTTACTGTAGCAGTCGAGGTTTTAAGTTAGTTCTCGAAGTATTGTAGCAGAGTACTGTAGCAGTTCGACTATTTAAAAGTTACTGTATCAGTTCGCGGTTTTAAGTTAGTTCTCGGAGTACTGTAGCGGTTCGACTATTTCAGCGTACTCTAACAATCGAGATTATAGAGAGTACTGTAGCAGTTCGACATTCGAAATACTCCACCGGTTTCGTTTGCTTTAAAGATTGAGAGTCTGTCAATCTTCAAGCTTTACTTCCATTTATACGAGATGATGACGCTCGAAAACTTGGCGATGCCAACTCCAATGTTGGATACAACAGATTGATCAAGAAATAGTACTTCGGATCAAGAAATAATACTTCGGGGCGAGCCCGACCTCAGCTTCAGAGACAACGTTCAATCTCAACTTCAAACTCAGGATCAATCAACTTAACTCATACTCGGGGCGAGCTCGATCAACATCTTACAGGTCAACATTTGGTTTCTCAAGATCTCAAAAGACACTTGGGGCGTCCCCCAATGCTGAGTACTCGTTACTACAAACCACATATTTACGATTGGTTTTTTCAAATCCAGGTATCCCTTCGAGGAGCAACACCTGTTATTCATCTAGCATTGACCACACTTTAAACAGTTGGGTCCGGGATAAACTCTTACTACATTTCGCCAAACCACCTCTTTACGATTGGTTTTTTCAAATCCAGGTATCCCATCGAGGAGCAACACCTGGTACTCATCTAGCATTGACCACACTTTAAACAGTTGGGTCCGGGCTAAACTCTTACTACATTTCTACAAACCACATCTTTACGATTGGTATTTTCAAATCCAGGTATCCCATCGAGGAGAAATACCTGGTCCTCGTTTCTATTTGCCTTAACAACTACCTTTTCACTACACAAGTTCTATATTTGATTCACTATCACATACACAAATTTCTAATCGATACATATACTAGCAGTTTTTATAAAAAACTAATTACTTCAATAGAAGTTCTACTGTTACTCAAAATGTATCGGCCCCACTGGCCATTTTTACAAACATTATCCAAATCAAAACATTAAATTGTCTTAGCCCCACTGACCATTTGTTATAGCTTCTTCTAAAATGCAGAGAGAGCTTACTCAATTGGAAGATCGATAACTACAAGCCAAAAGATATTAGTCGAAGATCTATTACAGACGATACACCGACATCGAACACTGATCTCGAACAAGACTCGACAAATCTGCTTCCAAGGTTCTTCTCGACACAAACACAAGTGACTCTGTCGAGAATGGGGCAATTGTAGTAGCATATTTCCCAACATCGAATAATAAGAAGCTTGAGGACACTAGTCGAAGATATCACAATACTTCATATGGTACAATGGTAGCGAACATTCTTCTCAATCAAGACTTATCGAAAGCCACAACAACTTCATAGTTCTCAAACTTCGGCCAACTTCATAGTTCTCGAAGTTACTGTAGCAATTTAGTCGAAGTACTGTAGCAGTTCAAAGGTCGAAGTTACCGTAGCAGTTTAATCGAAGTTACTGTAGCAATTCAAAGGTCGAACTTACTGTAACAGTTTAAAGTTCCAAAAATACTGTAGCAGTTTAGTCGAAGTTACTGTAGCAATTCAAGTCGAAGATACTTGTTCAACAACCACTACGATCAGTCCGCCAGCAGTTACGGAAAGTCCGTAAAGATTGCCAACTGACCACAAAATCCATAAATGAGTTCACTTTGTAACTGCTTGTATCCACTATAAATACAGGCAATGACCCTTTGAAAACAGGATCAAACACTAAACACTCAGTCTTTTCTTTACTCAGTCCAGAAATTGTAATAGTTAGCATAATATTGGATTTTCTCCCAAAACCCTCTACGAGGTCGTGGTTTTACTCAGGTTAGTCTGAGCTTTTCACGTAAAATTCAGTGTTACAGCTACCAATTACTTCTCTTTCTCTAAAAGTATTGATGAATATTCTCCGTCCGAAAAATCCGCCATTACATAATTGTCTTAAATCCAAGAACTATTTAGCCCAAGTAAGCATCTTTAAGGTAATGGTACAACAAATTTCGAACCAAAGTCTCGAAAGGTTTATTAAAAGTTATGGCATCGCCAACACCAAATTTATTCAATACATCGATAGAAAACGGAACAACTCCCAGTAAAAGAGACTGATCAACCTCATCCCACCATCAAAACTTCGCTTAAATCTTGTTCCTAAAAACATTGTACAACAACGTCGGATAAAAAATAAAATAAAAAATCTGAGCCCCTGCTCCAACCAACACTTTCTTGGAGTCTACTTAAATAATCTGTCTATTTGATTCAAATCACGGATGAGTCAAAAGATTGTTGGAGAGAGAGTTTCAAGGAATTTGGATATGAAATTCAAGTACAACAGTGATGATCGTCATCTTTAATAACAAGGAAAATTCTAAAGATGAAACCTTTGTTGCGATTCATGTGATGGAAGAATGATTGCTGTTAAAACCCCAATATCCAGTTGTAAGATGGATTCGAATCAGCACAGTTTCCTCCCAAAAATTGAACTTCAATAAATCTCCCCTAAAAACCCACATCAACAAACCACAAAACCTTATAAACACCTTTTCTCCTATTGTTAGCCAACAATCTTTGTAAACCTTAATCTCTTCTTAAATCAGTTGAGAAACTTTAGAATCTCTCCTTAAAATGATGTAAAAACTTTCTAATTGCCCAAACTCAGAATTGATCTAATTGGAGACGAGAAACAGAAGAAGGATTGCGACCTAAATCAGATTCGAAACCTAAAATCTTCATCTGTGAAATTGGAGAAAGGGGTAGAAGAACCCTAAAATTTGGGAATGGTGATTTTTAATTCGTGAGAGACAGTAAGAGAGAGACTCGGTAAATTTACAAAGAACTTAAAAAATCTATTTTCCTTGTAAACAGTGAATAAGAAACAATAATAAAGTACTCTTATAAAACCTTGAAAAAAAAAAAAAAAAAAAAAAAAAAAAAATCATAGATCACAGTATTTTGTATACTAGTGACTAATGCCAATTGTTAGAGATTTATACAATAATTATGATCAATAATTACATAGGTAAAAACGATTATACTAACCTCTTCTCCTGCTCTATGAAATTCCATATTCTTGAGTATAGTCTTCTATTGGATTGGCTGTAGACCTCAATGAGATGGTTTTCTGTGTATTACCCTTCAAGGGGACTTCCCCTATTTAACTTGATAGGGTTTGAGTAATCTTCCCATTATACCCTCAAACCCTAATAAAAAGTAATACTAGGTCCCACCAACCTTAACTTGGTGTAACAATTGGGTATAGCCAATAACACCTATACGACCTATTAACATGTGTGCTCGTGAACCGAAAAATAAAAGATTGAGTAGTGCCGGTATAGATGGAAAATCCAACAGAGAGTTTATTCCAATGATCCAAGGTTACAATCTTATAAACAATTTGAGGTTTTCTCTCAAGAATTCCTTTCACAAATATCTCACCAATGGTGGCTATTAAATACCCTTATATACTTGGAAGATTTATTACAATCAACATAGATATCGAGGCAAACCCTACGGTAAAAAAGATTTCACAACACAAAACTCCACATTGTCATTCGAACGACTATGAGTCTCGTTCGAACAACTTCAAGCAACCCAAAACGAAAGATTTAGCTGGATCAGTTTTAAGGCTAAAAATCAAGTTTCATCCGAACGACTATCAGTTTCATTCTTTAATTCCTTAGATGTTGTAAATGTCTTTATATAAAATAGATGTTCAGAATTCTATTAGATGTGTACGTCGACTAAACATAAGTATTTCATTAATGATAGGAGTGTGTAACATTAGAATGGGCATTCGACCACCAATGCTCTGTTAGCACCTGAATTAGAAGATTACCAGAATTAACCAATTTGATATCCATAAACCTCCCAAATATCTTTACCACGACATCCCTTATTGTCGAAATTGTAGAAATCTCGCTCTAAACTTTTATCACCGTAGTAAATGTGTCGTGCGGATGCATCGAATCGCGATTCTGTTCATTGGAGTATTTTGTTAAATACTTGATTAACGGAAATAATAAATTCACCATTAAACAAAAACTTATCGTGAGATCTTTGCTAGTGTGATATATATGACTAACCCCATAACAATCTCAATAATAAATTCACCATTAAACCACATTTGTGGAACTTCATCTTCGGTTGGGTGTGGTAGGCCTTGATTTTTTCTACCTCTTCAAATACGACCTTTTTTTTCTTCCTTCCGGACATCGACCGAGTTACAGCTTGTTCTAGATTTATTGTCCCTTTAAACCTAGGGAATGTACTGGGGTGTGGATCTCCATCTGGCATATCCATTTGATTTTGGAAATGTTAGTAATTTCTTTCAAGGTTTAGGGCTAAATTTAGAGAGAAAGAAGGAGGAAACTGCGGAGAGGGAGTCAAGTTTCACTTATTTTGTTCAACAGAACTAGCGGCGGTGTTTTGATTTAAAAAAAAACACGTTAGCTAGCTGCTGGAAGAAATGAGTTTGGATTGTGTTGGGTGAGTTTTGAAATGTGGACCTTTTATCAGAACACACACTCACCTGCTGGAGATGCTCTAATGATCTGGTTCAGCTATTAATTCCTTCAAACTAAATAAAAGTCAGAATAAGAAACTGATTTGATGCAAGTCATGCAGAGATCCTATATAATCTCAGTTTGCCTCCCTTTGTACCTTTCCAGTTTGAAGTCTAACTCCTTCAAACCGAATACTAAAATCATTACCTTAAACATTATTATGAGCAATATCCTTTGTTACAATCACGTTCATAATCTCTTTAAATGAACCTCCTCAACTTGAGTTCCTTAATTTTCAAGGCGTATACGTTTGACATGGACTCTGATTTCTGGTTGATTCCAAGGGAGAACATATTAGAAAACTTATGGAAATGCAATTAAAGGAAGTTCCAATAAGTTTTGATAACTGATCCTGACCTCTCGGTATGGAGCTAGTGAATTCTATTTAAGAGTTTAGCTGCTATTGATATCGAAGCTGATGTAACTGAGTTTAGCAGCAAGTATATAAGCAAAAACGATGTTTTCTTGCATTGTCCACGCCATCTTAACTATAGTCCTTAGGGCACGTCTTGCATTTGTGTACATATATGTGAGCTAAAAATCATTTATGGTCGGTGGTCATGCTAATTTGCTAGAAATTGAATACGTGAGGTTATGCTACAATTAACATAGTAAATTTGAAGGGCAAAACTAGGTTAGAATAGATTGGAATCTCGATTATAAATTGCCCCTTTAAACTCTTTGAGGATCTTGGGGCTGAGTTAGAGGGCAATCACAAGTTCTTCTCTAGCAAGATCACAAGTTCACAACACTTCTTAACATCCCTTCTATAATCACAAGTTATTCCCTAAATATATAGATCACAAGTTACTAATGATTGAGTATACCTAGGCTCAGTTTGGTACACTGCAAGTACGATGTAATGCAAATCCGATGCATTGCAATAAAAGTCAGGGGATTTTTTTTTAATAAAGGCAGGAATGCAATGCTCTCCAAGTGCAACTAATTGCTTATTGATGTTTATATTTGGTTAGGTGCATTACTATACAAATACAAATGAGAATTACCTTTTTTTAGCCTTTAAAAAGTCCTTATTTTTTCTTATTTTCTCTCTCAAGTAGAAAGCCTAAATGCAATCTCTGCAAGCCAAAATGCAAACTCTGTTGCAAAGATTTTTCACTACAACCAAATGCAAGTAAATAAATACACTTTTGCATGGAAATGCAAGTTGTTTGCCTTGCATTTTAAAGGCACCGCATTGGGCGTTGAGAAAATGGTATTGAAGGTGGGTTTTGAGAGGATGGGGTCGACGGTGTTGAGTAATTATTACTGGTGCCAGAGTTTTCCATTTGGGGACAGCTACAGGTTATCTTCTCTTATCTAAAAATGGGTTAGAGGAGAGCAGAAGTAGCCAGGAGAGAACTCGGCCAACCATAATGGATAAGAAGACTTTTAAATATCGCGCAGTATTTAAAAGTCTGCCAAATTAGTGGGAGGAGCTCACACCTAGTTGGGTTTTGACAGTGCCACATCATCAGACCCAAACCCAATAAATAGCTGATGGGAGGCATTTTAGTTTGGGTTTAGGCTGACAACATAAACCAAACCCAAACCCTGCTTGAGATACTCTTAGTACCTTGTGTATGGGTTTCTGCTGGAGTGTTGGTTCTATTTTGATCTTGAGTACCTTGTGAACTAGTTTCTATTTTTTCTTGTTCAATTAATTTCTCTGGCTTTATTCTATTAGCTCTAGGTAAACCGAAGTCTGCAACAAATATGATGGGTATTAGATGTTTAGCTGATAAGTGATTCCACCCCGAAGTCTGCTGGGTTCACAAGATATGTAGATTATGCCTATCTTTGAACTAACATTCTAGGGTACTATAGGTTGATATCAGTGCCTATATACCTCTAAATGTTATCATGTAACATCTAATTGCACCTAGATGTGTAAAATTGGTTCCTCAGACACCAAGATTTTAGAAATAAGACTATGTCAATTCCTAATTAAGCTCTAATTATTTGTCCTAGACAATTAACTGTGATTTAGATATGACTCTTAATCGTATTCTAAATTAGTCTTGGTTTCGTATTATCTCTGATCCCTGATCATGATAATTAGTATTCTAGGTCCATACCAATAATATCTTATTAGCTATTGTAAGATACTTAAATAAGTATTACTTCATTTACTTATATCACATATAGTGGGTCAGTTTTTCTATAAGATGCACTTATTCCCAAAACAAAATTAAAATATTTTTCATAAAAAAATTAAAAATGGGTCCCCCATAGGGTAGGTCCAATCAATAGATTTTTTTTTTAAAAATTGACTCAATTTGACCAAAAATTGAGCTTTCTAGAGCTAATTTAGTGTCTATACTGGTTTTGCACCGGTCTGGCTTGCTTTAGGTTAAGGCCTGGACCGGGTTGTCTGGTCTAGACTGGTTTGACCAAGTCAAACCATGTGCCTCGTGTCCATAAATCTAGACTGCCATGTGTCATCAAGTTGGACTGCCACATGGCATGCCCTTGACAAGCCATTGTCTAGCACGTGGCATGCCCATGGCATTACCACGTCAACAATGAATCAGGTCTGATCCAGTCCAATTTCCAAAGTTAGATCTGGATCTGATGACATCATAAATAGGTAATAAATATTTTTCTAAAAAAAATAATTAACCTAGCTGACGTCAGCATGACCTAAATACGTTGTTTTTTGGCCATAAACTGCCCAGTTTCGATGTCAATTTCCCAACGATTGGGACATTTTCCTGAGATGTGCCATATACCGATGTGATCATTATAGAATAGGATACACAAAAAATTGATTGTGCATTAATCTGATCTCCACATCGATCGTTATTTAGGTTTGAAAATAACCATTTTACAAGGGTAAAAGATCACCAAAAATAGGTTATTTTAATCTAAAAAAATAAAGTAATTCTATAATCCATATCTAGATATTATATCATAGATCAAGCAAGAATTATATAAAAATTTGATATTTATAAAGATTACCTCTCTACAATGGAAAAAAATCTATAAAGAATGTTGATTTTGGAGAGTTCTTTATCCCTTTTGATCTACTAGCTCGGCGTGCTGATAACGTGTTGGATAATAATGGATATTACTCTATTGGTTGATCACAAGAAAAAATATGAGAGAAGAGTTGGGATATCTTTATTGAATAATATCTCTTTGTATCCTCAGAGGTTATGTGCTATGTATTACAAAGGATAACCCAATAATAGGTTATCTATACTAACTCAAACTCTCCCCATAAACCCTAATGACCTATGGGCTTGTTAGGAGTTCAATAGAACACCCCAACCCAGTTGGGTTCCCACCTTGGGCTGGACCCAACTCCTAACATACACCATTTTTAATCATAGAATCGTGCATCATATCCCTCTCTTCCTCAATCCTCTTAATTTCACCCACAAAAAATGTTATAATTGTTGTTAAATCCTTCGTATGCACCTTACCAGCCGTGAGCCTATCCCTATTCGGTACAGAGAGATCTGCAAAAATTGTATACAAACTCTAACATAATTTTCTATTTCTCATAACGAATTTTCAAATTAAGCGTCTCAGTGACCGCCTTAAACAAACGGACCTCCAACTCCGATCTAAGATCATTCATTTCCCTCTCATTACAGCCAGTGATTTACCTAATTCAACCTCACTTTTCAATTTATATTTGGCCAATTCCTAAACCTTACGTTGGGATGCCGAAAAATCAGCCTCCATCTTTGATATGAGTCCGGACAAGTAATTTTCACTATCATGAACAATTAATACCTCCGCCTCCATTTTTGTTATTGCCTCATTCAAAACCTTCTCACTACCTCTAGAATTCATCTAATCTACCTCAATTTTTATATTCGCTCATTCGACTTCCACACTGCACCTCAAACATATACCAAGTCAGCCTCTAGTTTCTTGATGAGTTCACCACATCAACTTCTTTTCTCTTTAATCACTCAACCAGATATGTCATATTACCTTGTGCATTTACCAAGTTAGCCTCCCATTTCTTCAATCGCTCAACCAGATTAGTTACATTACCTTGCGCATTTACCAAGTCAACCTCCCTTTTCTTTAATCGCTCGGCGAGATTACCCACCTTACCTTGCAACTGGATCAATTTGACCTCCATTTTCATATTTAGTTCATTCAAATTATCCAACACGTCGTGAGCTATGTTTAAATCAAGCAGGAGTTTTTCATTATGGTCGGAAAGAGCTTTTGATGAGCTCGCACAGTTTCTAGCTCGTCCTGCACAACAAATCACTATCTCATAACATTCTTTAAATAGTTATGAAATTTATATTCCTCATTCAAGCATTCTACATAATGTCACTCACATATTTTACAAGATGTTCAATTATAAATAGATCATCGACACACCAGCACGAGCTTATACTTTTTTAGCTTTTAAGCTATGAAAGTTTCTCACTCTGGTTGGTTGTCATACGCCCGATGATATCAGGATCTAGACAAATACCTCGACCTTCTAAAATTCTAAGGTAAGCTTCCTTTAGACCCCTTTCATTATCTATCTCAGCTTCTAAAAAAATAATTAACTTCATAATATCCTTGGTTACTTCTGGTGTATCCTCCCTAATACCACCAGGTACGAAAGGTCAAAGTTTTAAGTACTTACTCCTATCTTCCTAACTACTTCATCATTTTCAATTTTTTCTTTGGCCCATCCTAGACGTGCATCACATAAATTTATCTAGTGTTCTTCACTAAGAGCTTTGTATTTTCTCACCTGAGCCTTTGTGCGTCTAGTTATAAGAGTTGCTGCAGCTGATGAATTTTTCTCCTTAGCAAACTCTTTCTTTAGAGTCTCAATAGTCAATCGTAGTTCGTTAAAGTCCTACAAATAACAATTTGGAAATTTTTTCTCTTGCCCCCATATTGATAGAAAAATTTGCAATTGCCCCCCAGCATTGGCACTTATTGACCTATGACCCCCATTTTTCAATTGGCTGGCCTTTGACTGGTCAGATTTTGGTGAACTTCCAAAAACACCCTCGCATGCTAAGCACATGGACTTAGGCAACTGGTTGCCATAACCTCTTAAATTAACGGCTCAATTCTTCCTCAAGCTGCCACTATGATCACGACATGTGTCATTTATTTGTGCAGGAGATTTCCCCCATTACACCATCTCTTTCTCTATCTTTTTACTGTTATTACACCATCTCTCTCTATGTTATTACACAATTACAGTAAGTAAAGGAAGCCATTGTACCAGAGGAAACCTTATCTCTCTATCTTCTTGATATAAGTACTATTTGATATTGTTGTTTAAAGTGTAAATCCCAGTTTACTATAACTGTTTGGGGTATTTGAATATAGGAAGTCCTACTATATATAACTGTTTGGGGATTGGGGTTTTTGAATATAAAATTATGTTTTGATTAAATTAGGGTTTTTATTTTGGGATTAGGGTTTTCGCCATATAAAATTAGGGATGTAACTATGAGAAATGTGATTTTTTATAGAATTTGTTTTTGTACATTTGCTACAGGGATGAAACTATGAGAAATGTAATACTTCATTGGGGGGGGGGGGGTACTTGGATAAAACCTAGTTGGGGTATTGGGTACACTCACGACATGTATGTGGGAGGAAAGACAGAAAGATATGATAAGGTGGATGGGGATAGGTTTTCTTACATATGCTTGATGGATTATGTGTTTTCTACCTTGACTGAAGTGAGCAATCTTATGCCACCTGGGACTGTGTTTAATTTGAGTACTATCCACCTTGGAAAAATTATTCAAGTAAAGGGTGACAATGATTTACTATTTTATAAGGATTATGCTGATTTGGAGGTGGTGGGTGATAATCCGTATCAAAGCGGGTGTTATAGTATAATAGAGGGTTGTCGTTCTTCAGGGATGCATATATCAAAATTGTGAATTAAAGCTGGTTTTCATTGATTGAAAATGGTTTATATGGAAACAAAAATAAGAACTACGGTAAAGAAAAAAATGGTAAACTAAAAAGATAACTCTCCTCCCTTTTTATAACTCTCTCTCTTAACCTAACTCCAGCCCTCATCTCCCTCAAAAACCCTCCTTTTGTGGAGATCTTTTAGCCAAAATCCCGACTAACTCTTCCAGCAGTTGTTGATTAGTACTAGGCCATCTCTAGCGGCTCTTGACAACTTGTTATCTCCAGCAACTCTTTAGATTCTAAAAGTTAGGCTTTAAGACTGGGCTTGGTTGCAATTGTATTATTACCTGCAATAGTTAAACATACTTTAATTAGGCCCAGTGAAACATAAAATAAGGTCCTAGATAATGTAAATTGAAGGACAAAAATAGGCATTTTTCATGCCTATCAAATACCCCCAAACTAACATATTGTTAGTCCTTTAGCAAAAGAAACAAAAACTAAACTCTTTCATAGTTTTTACGATTGCATTTAGCGTATGCAACAAGCCTTTCAACCTATAGGTTACCCAAATAGGACAAGTTGTGTCTCATGAGGGTTTTCAGTGAATATACCCACAAAATTCTATCATAGACGTTCTGGTATTATAAACAACTAATAATCATTGCTCTTGGTATCTCTGAAAATGGATTAAATTCATCTCCTAGATATAGGACTTAAACAAGGGTTAACCATCAGATACGTTTAGAATTTATCAAGTCAATTATGCTACAATTAGATTAGATCATGTTTCAGAATTTTATCCTTTGTGTAGTAAATTTAGTTTCTGGAATCAAAGAGTTTGATAATTCTTTCAAATAACCTTAGCCTTATCTTGAGTATGGTAAAAGAAATCTAGAAGTTTGTTTGACAGCTACCTTAGTTTGTTCGCTCTCTTTTATTGATCTTTCAGAGAAAATATCTATCCACACAAGTTTTTCATGGTAAGACTTTTGCATTTGAGTTTTCATTGCTCTTTTATACGTGCAACTTGTCCTCTTTCACATAGTTCTCAACTATACTCGTAGAGACTCGTATTTTTTACTTTTTAGTCTCTTACTTCCACATTGATTCATAGCTTGCCTCGAGATTAATAAAAAATCTTCCTCTTTCAGTTTTAAATCTTGCGAGGGGCCTTGAATTGTGAATGTTTTTTTTTTCTTTTTTTTGTACAAGTATGTCAGCTTCGTGAATTAACCAATAACTTGTGAAAATACATACAAACTCTTAGTTTGAATTTATGAGAAACGAATATTTCTAGGTAATTGTCTCCCTCGTTACAGATTCTTCCTAACCCAAACTGTTAATTAATCAAAAGGTGATAGTTAGTTTTAACAAAACCTTGATAACATAACTACGTAAAGTGCAATTATAAGAGTGATTTTCTTTTGAAGCACATCTAATATGATAGTAGTACAAAAAACTTAAAAATTCTTAACCCACTAACAATTTACAGTTTAAAATAAACCATAACCTTATAATTTTATCCCAAGTGTAACTCTAGGATTCTAAGAATGTCTAAAGATCAGAGTATACAAAAAATGTGTCTACAATACCAGAATGCCCTAGAAGAACAATTTTTCATAGAAAAAGTTATGAAAATCTTATTTACCCCCACCCTCAAACTAAATCTGCATGTGTCCCCACATTTGCCAAAAATGAAAAGAACATGAGAAAATTTAAAAATATTACCAGAACACGATAAGGGTTGCATCCCGCAAGCGCTAAGTTTAACGTATTCAGCCAGACTCACAAGATATTCTCAAAAGTACTACTCACAAGACTTTGGATCATATTGCACTCTAGGGTTCTGAAGTAGAAGTAGAATGCGACGTATTAAAGATATTTAATTTTACTGTCATGTTCCCAAAGGTTAACTTCATAATTCCATTACGGCAGTTGATTACCGCATTAGCTGTTGCCAAAAAGGGGCGACCAAGAATCACAGGGATCTCTTCTTCAGGGTTTGCCACTGGCTCAATTTCTAACACAACAAAGTCTACAGGATAAACAAACTGCTTAATCTGGATCAACACATCTTCAACTACACCCCTAGGAATCCTAATAGATTGGTCAACTTGCTGCAGGGTCTTATTTGTGGGCTTAAGTACACCGATATCCAACTGCTTATAGACAGAGTAAGGAATGAGGTTCACGGCGGCACCTAAATCGAGTAAAGCTCTTCCTATCTAACGGGTCCCAATCGAACATGAAATAGTAGGGCAGCCCAGATCCTTGTATTTGGGAAGGGATTTAGTCAAAATGACAGAACTAACATGTGCATCTAAAAGAATAGCCGTATCACTATCGTGAACATGAAAAACATTTTTCGGGACATGTATGCGCCGCTTTAAAGTGCAAAGATTTTTAAGGAATTTTGCGTAATTAGGAATATGTCTTATGGCCGTAAGGATAGGAATGTTAATCACACAATGCTTAAAAATCCCTAAAATCTCCTCATAGATATTGCCCTTCTTAGCAAGAGTTAACCGCTGAGGAAAAAGAGCCAGCGACTGAACATGTATTATCGTGATTTCTTCCTCACTCGCACTCGCAGAATCTTTTATAGGTTTACTTTGAATTTCCAGCTCGGGTTCCTTAGGAATTTTTGCCAAATTATCAACTTTCGTACCGCTCCTAAGAGAAATGATGGCGTTGACTCCATCACGATTGAAAGATCTAGGATGCTCAGTATTCCCTTTAGGATTAGCTTGAGTTTGACTGTGAAACGTTCCCTTGTCTGTCGTGCTTATCTCTATTTCCATTTGACCTATTTGTCCCTTAAGTTTGGCAATCGATGACTGAGTTACTTGCATAAATGCCTTAAGAGTATCTTCTAAGGATGTGGTTAGAGGAGGCAGATTCCTATTGTGCAGAGGAACATAAGGCACATTAAGGGGAACTTGGTATGATGAATTATGTTGTCACGAGGAACTAGACTGGTGTTGGTTTACTTGGTTGTGCGGCTGATAAGGGGCACTACCAGAAGAACCTCCTTGGTAATTTCTATTTCCCTGAGAATTGGAGTTGTTAGAATTATTATTCCATCCACCATTGAAAGGTTGGTTATTGGGATGTTGATACATGACATTGGCCTAGTCTTTCCTACCCTTTTTTAAACTAAGCACGTCAGGGAAATCTTGGACCAGATGGTCCAAACTTTCACAAACCACACAAAGTGGCATCGCCACATGGTTAACAGAAGAAGTGGTAGGGTGTTGCACCCTTTTCCCGATCTCTAAGTTTTCAATTTTATTAAGAATGGTTTTAAGAGTTGCAGACTCTAAATTAAAGTCCACTTGGTACACATTTGCACTGTGACAAGGTCTTTCCTCTCTTATCGTTTGCCATTGGTAGGTCTTATCAGCTACATCATTTAAAAATTTACAAGCTTCGGTGTCAGTTTTCTCATCAAATGTACCTGCGCACATAGACTGAACACGAGTTTAGTATCATAATCTAGACCTTCATAGAGAGTTTGAACTATATCAATCAATTGAATCCCGTGATATGGGCATCCTTGCTCTAAATCCCTAAACTTTTGTAGGTAGTCATATAATGACTCTCCTCAATTTTACGTGAAGCTATAAATATTCTGTCGTATCTTAGCAGTTCTATGGTTAGGGAAATATTTTTTCAAAAACTCCTTAACGAGTTGTTCAAACGTGTTTACAGAGTTTTCCTCCAGAGTGTACAACCAATCGCGTACGTTTCCCATAAGAAAAAAAGGGAACAGACGTAATTTGAGAGAATCATCTGTAATACGTTTAAAGTTTAAAATAAGCATATGATCCCTAAAGTCCCTAAGATGGTTATACGGGTTTTTAGTGGGACTACCATGAAATTTGGGAAGCATAGACAAAAATCCTGATTTTAGCTCAAAGTTTCCTACATTTCTTGGAATCACAATACACGAAGGCTTACTCACAATTGTAGGATGCATTCAATTACGGAGAGTGATTCTCTCCGCAGCAGCAGGTTCGAGACCGTTCCTAGGAATAGCAAGTTTGGGACCATTAGTCCCATCAGTCCCGCTCATATTGATTCTAGCAGCGTTCTTAGTCTAAGCTTGGGTGTTACCCCAATCTAACATGGAACTCAATCAATATATGCGAACATACTAAAAGACCTAAGAATGATGCAAGCACTCAAGAACGTTTTACTGGTCTCATTTTAGGTTAAGTTGTGAACCCGGTCTCAGGGTTCAATGCTCCTACTCCTAACAGTAGATCGGTTCGCACTTGAGTTGTTTTTACTCGCTTTAACGATAGCTCGTATGCTATCTAGTCACCTAGATGCACCTGTGCTAGAAGGCGGGGTGAACCGCTTAGAGTTACCTATTCACACTAGCTATGCCAGGGAACATACGTCCTCTACCAAACGTAGCCACTTATCAGGTTTTCCTAGTGAGCGTGTTGCTCCAGGTCTGAGCGAAGCCTTTTGATTAACAATGTTTTTTATGGCTTCTTATCTGAAAATCTTTTAAAGTGGTTGGGACTGTCGATATCGAAAAGATTAAAAATTGGGTGATAAAATCCTGTTTTGATTCACCCTTATCTAGGCATTGTTGCAAAAAATAAACATTTGATCAATCAAACAATAGTTACACACGATCTACCGCGACAGGGAGGGTGCGGTGAAAAGATGATTACCTACAGGGCGGCCTTTTTAGGGGCACGTTTGGTTACCCTGGTGAAACCGTTGGGAAGGCCTACTCAGGATCGTTTGCGAAGTACGCGTTGAAACGATTTCCACCCTGAATAGGGGTTTCGATGTCGTACCTGCAGCAGATTACAATTTTCTCACCTTACAGAGCATTACTTATTAAACTTTACATAAACATTTTCTCAATCCTTACACTACCAAAAATACATAAAAATAAATAAATAATAAATAATTAAACAACTAAAGTTCTTTTTGGCTTTGCGCTTTGCCTTAATCAACTATATCCATCTCCTTCAATAACAAGCTTCAAGGATTCAATAGTAATTTGGGAGGCAATTCAACAGCTGAACCCAAATCAATGACCACCTGCAAACCTCAATCACAATACTAACCACACCAGTAATACTCAATGCTCAACAATACTCAACATTCAAAGCTCAATAAATAAACGATTCAAACAAAACCAAAGCTTCCTAAAGAAATCTCAAACCACAAGCTAACCCCAAGTACTAACCCTACCATCAGAGGTAATTAAAACTGAGAATTCTGCAGGTTTGAAACAACTTAGACTCCTCTTTACAAGTGATTCAAAATCAACTGAAGGAGAATCAAATCCAATATTTCATATTTTCAGAGTCAGCAACAAGTTTCTCAGAAACTAGCAGCAACACCAACAATGGCTAAGCAAGAACAAGGGAATCACTGTACTGGTGAGAGAACTGAGTAAACAGAGACATAAAATGAAAGCAGAGCAAATAACAACAAGTGAAGGAGGATATTGGGCAAAAGCCAACGAAGAAGAACCCAATTCCAATCCAAAACCAGTAATCAAAGAAATCGAAGAAACCGCACCATGAAAATTTCAGAAACCCATGTAATCAACATAAACTAGATCAAAATCAATCAACCATGGGAAAGGTTCACGAATTGAATCTAGGTAAACAGAGACAGGAGACAAAAATAGAGCTTTTGAAGATAGCCAATACCAAAATCAACAGTAAAATAAATCAATCCAAATCTCAATTCAAACACAAACTTGAAAATAGCAAAACCAAACAAGCACCAAAAGCCTAATTCTCCAACAATCAAACCCAGTGTAATCAACAAGCACAATCAACATCCTTAATCACCAATGTTGCACCAAACACATAACCCAAATTTCCCAAAGAAATCAACAATTGTAGGGTAATAACAGATCGAAATCAAAGATAATAACAATGCATCACAATCACAGCTACTAAAAACAGATCAAAATCAAAAACCCAATTTCAGAAATCAAGAAACCCTTAGAAAACAATCGCCGGTCAAGCTCTGGAATCGATCGAATCTAAAATCTGAAAATCGTGGCTCAAGTGGAGATCGATTGATGAAAGTAAAACTCTTTCAAGTTTAGTTATTTGCTTGTGATTAATAAATTTCACAAGAAACACCCAATTTCAGTTGTAATCAAACCCAAAACCCTAGAATCTGGTATCAAATTCAGTTTAGAAACTGTAATCAACAGCCGACCGAAGGAAGAAGAAATACTTTGATTCTTTATTGTTGCTCAGCGTTACAGAGAGAAAGAGACAGAGATCAAACACTTTGATTTATACTTGAGATTTAAAGATCTGGAGAAAAAAAATAAAAAACTAAATAACAACTATATAAGAACTAGTAGAAGAGAAGGAGAGAGAGCTCTCCTCTCTCTTTCGATTTTGTCTACTACGGGAGAAAATAAAACTTAAAACCAATAATACTTATATCTCAACAGAGCAAAAGAGAAAAATCAATAATTACGAATAAAAAAAAAAAAAAAACACGATTTTGTAATCGATTGCATCCCCGGCAACGACACCATTTGATAATCCGTATCAAAGCGGGTGTTATAGTATAATAGAGGGTTGTCGTTCTTCAGGGATGCATAGATCAAAATTGTGAATTAAAACTGGTTTTCATTGATTGAAAATGGTTTATATGGAAACAAAAATAAGAACTACGGTAAAGAAAAAAATGGTAAACTAAAAAGATAACTCTCCTCCCTTTTTATAACTCTCTCTCCTAACCTAACTCCAGCTCTCATCTCCCTCAAAAGCCTTCCTTTTGTGGAGATCTTTTAGCCAAAATCCTGACTAAGTCTTCCAGCAGTTGTTGACTAGTACTAGGCCATCTCTAGCGGCTCTTGACAACTTGTTATCTCCAGCAGCTCTTTAGATTCTAAAAGTTAGGCTTTAAGACTGAGCTTGGTTGCAATTGTATTATTACCTGCAATAGTCAAACATACTTTAATTAGGCCCAGTAAAACATAAAATAAGGTCCTAGATAATGTGAATTGAAGGACAAAAATATGCATTTTTCATGCCTATCAGTGGGTAATATACACTTCTATTTAGATAACAATGAACCTGCTCTGCCCCTATCATAAACCAACCAAAGCCAAGAATACCCTGAACTAATAACTCTTGACGTTGATGAGGGTCTTGCTCTCCTAACCCAGCCTGTGGTGGCCTCACCTATTTTTCATGTTGATCCTTCTATACCTAATGTGGGTAATGTTAAGAAAAGTACAAATTTTCCAACTGTTAAACCCAAGAGTAAGGATCAAATTAAATCTAAAATAAAAACTCCAACTATATCCATGACCAAAAATCCAGTTGAACCAAAGAAAAAAACTCCAAATGAATCAAAGAAAATACCCATAATTGAAGCTAAGAAAACAAGGGCTAAGGGAAAAGAAAAGTGTACTTCAAGTGTTGCACCCAAACCTAAAATGGTTAGAGAAAGTGAATTACCAGAAGAAACCCTAGATGATATACCAATTATGTATAATAGTGATGATGATGTGATCATATTGGATGGGGGTATTGTTGATAGACTTGGTGATGATAAACCAATTGCGTCTACTTTTAATGATGGACTTGGTGATAGACTTGGTGATGATATACCAATTGAGTCCACTTTTAATGATGGACTTGGTGATGATATACCAATTGAGACCAATTTTAATGATGGTCTTACTGAAATACACCCTGATAACTTAGTTACTGAAGAAGGATATTACTCTACTCACACTTCTTTGGATGGTAATGAAGGGCCTACTCAAGAAGACATAGATAAGTGTGATGAGGAGTTAAGAACTTTTCCTAAAGAAACTGAGAACATCTTTGGAGTGGAAGAAAATACCAGAGTTGTTGAAGATCAATTTCAAAACGTTTGTGACTTGGTACCTGAGATGCAGTGGCCTAGAGTGCATGCTGCAAGAGCTTATATTAGGAGATGGAGTATAGTGAATAAGGTAATCTATCACCAGATAAAGAATGATAACTATAGGATTAGACTTGAATGCAGTCTAAGAGAGGAAGGTTGTAAGTGGTACTTTTATGCCAGAATAAAACCTGATGGCCATACCTTCAAACTGAGAGAAAGTAGTATATTAATCCATACTTGAAGAAAAAGAGAGATGGGTTAGGTACGCCCAAGTTGGGATTGATTGTTTGGTGCCTGAGGATAGTTATTACAGCACCCACTCATCTGATAATGAGGATTATGTTCCTACTGCTGAAGATCTTGAAAGAGGTAATGAATTTGAAAGTGTTGATGTTGAATTGGATGATATTTACAGTAAAAAGGAGGATGACAAACTCAAAACACCATTGACAGTTGGTTTCAAAAAAAATTAGGTAGGGATGCAATGGGAAACTATATATTAAGCTAGAGAACATATGAGAAGGTTTGGAATTTTAAACCACTTCACATATATGTGCATCAAGAATGACAGTACTAGATTGAGGCTAAAGTGCTCACAGGAAAAGTGTGAATGGCTGGTATTTATATCAAGAAACAATGATGGGCACACTATGGTTTTAAGAAAGCTAGGGGCAGAAAATACCTTATGTAATACACCATGGGTTGCTGGAGAAGGTGAAGCATTGGTTAGAGATGTTAGGGCAACGACTCCAAGACCAGAATGAAGAAAAAGTATGGTGTGTTGACATTAGTTACTGGACTGCTTGGAATGCAAGACAAATCTGCATGGAGAGTATAGTAGGGTCTTATGATCAGGGTTACCATGACTTGCATTCATTGTCTGTGAAGATTTTGAAATCCAATCCTGGGAGCATAGCTAGAACCTAAAGACAAGATGACACACTGCAATGGACTGGTACTATTGTATGGCTTTTAAGGCATTTTTGAATGGCTTAGTTAGGGGGTGTAGACCTATATTGGGACTAGGTGATAGTTTTTTAAAAGGGAAGTATGGAGGGGTTTGCCTATCTGTACTTAGTCTTGATGCCAACAATGGCCTATTCTCAATTGTAGTGTACATCTGCAGAACTGAATGTAAAGATAGTTGACTTAATTTTCTTACTAAGATAAAACCTTACTTATCTACACTCCCAGGAAAATTGACCTTTATCTCTGAAAGGCATAAGGGGCTTATTGATTCAGTGGTAAAGATTTTTCCACATGCAAATTATAGGTTTTGTTTTAGACACATGCACGTTTAAAAATATGAAAAAATTTCACCAGGGAGCATACTTAGAAAGACTGTCATGGGGAGCTGTAAGAGCTTTTAGGCATAATGAAAAACAAGAGTTTCTAAATTAGCTTGGTATTGACATCCCTGGGGCAAATGACTACTTGGAGAAAGAACCATATGAGCATTGGTATAAATCTCATTTTGATTGTATTGCAAACTGTGAACACATAACCAATAATTTTAGTGAGTACTTCAATTGATAGATCATGAAGATCAGAGATAAACCACTAACCAAAGAATTTGAGAGAATAAGTCTGATGCTTATGAAACTAATGTTTGAGAGAAGAACCAAAGCAGAGTCATAGGATCAAGGTGGTTTGGTACCAAAAATAGTTAAACATCTTGAGTATTTAATGTCACATTATGGGGAGTATGATATGGAAGGAGGTGACAAGAATGAATGGGTTTCAATCTCTAGTACTGGGGCAAGGTGTGGGTACTAAACCTGAAAGAGAGAACTTGCCAATGTATTGAGTGGCAATTGACTAGAATGCCTTATATCCATGCTGTAAGTGTATTAATCCCAAGGAGGCAATCATTGAAAAGGTAAGAAATATATTTTCCTAATTTATTAAATTTCCTTATTTATTACTTTTTTTTATTTAATTTCACTGTCTCATTCATTCTCATTTGATTTCCTTATAGCTTTTTTTCACCATAACACTTTGTTGCTTCATATGTGGCTACATATAGTAGTATTATACATCAAGTATCTGATGATATACATTATTCCTCTGTAAGTTAAAATTCTTTAGTTGTATTATACATATAGTGGTAGTATACATCTGATGATACATACTATTTTTTTAATGTATTTACTTTGTTGCTTCTTATGGTATTATACATCCAGTATTTGATGAACCACACTATTCTTTTAATGTATTTACTTTGTTCTTTTAATGTATACACATTATTCTTTTTGCTGCTTCTTATGCCTCACTTCGAATTGTGTTATGTTAATTTGTTGCTTCTTATCTAGCCACCTTATGTGGTTGATCCACCACCATTGCAGAGAGGGAGGGTGATGCGAGAAAAACTCGGTCTTTAAATACCCCGCTCAAAACTACAGATGTCGTAGGTAGTAAGGGCAAGCGGGGGTCGAATCCACAGGGAGTAAACGTATTAAAAAAGATAGTTCTACCGATCTAACTAATAAATGAATCTAAACTAATTTTCTTAAAAGGTTTTTGGTTGAAACTTAAATCTAAACTAAACTATAGCACAAACTTGGGTAAAATTTAATGAAGGGAAACCTAGGCTTTGGATCTACATCAACATAGTTTACTAAAGTAATATTTAGATAATAAAATTTATCCGCTCGTAATAGCCGTGGCTAGGTCTATTCGGGTCTAGAATCTAGGGTTTATGGCTAAAACACTACATAAAGACTTAATCGTTCTTGGACAATCAGATCTAGATCTTGTACACTCTCTCTATGGCTAGGCGGAGTGTCTAAGTTCCTAGTGATCTAGTAATCTCTTTAAACGCAGAGACCATCAAATATGGTTAATTTGGTATCTCCTTCATCTTCATAATAGATCGGGGTTGTCATGGTTAGATCAATCCTTCCCCATTACAAACTAGAGTATTGTAGAAAAATTACTAGATCTATTCAATTATATAAATATAATCGTCGGAGGGTCGATCCTTAGCCTAAGCTAAGGAGACTAGCTCTCTATTAATGGCTATCGATCATAGCTTAATTTTAAAAGCATAAAATAAATAAAGGAGAGAGATACTAAAAAACGCAAGCTTTATTCCTTGGAGACTGAGATAAAAAATACATTAAATAGTTCTCCTATTTATAGGAGATAGGAAAGAGACCTGTTTACAGACTAAAACTCTATCTCTAAGTAAAGATAATTCTTCTCAAGCTAATCCTTGTAGAGTCATTCTTCATCTTGGAGTAAATCTCCAAGTACATTGAATGTTGATATCTTCCTTGTGCCTGAGAGACTGCTGGAGATGCTTCAGCTCTTTGTACCTTCTATTAGATGTATTTTTCTACATATTAGCTCCAACAGTGATAGGTGCCTGAAAATAAGAAAATGATATTAACATTTAGAAAATAATAAATTAGGATTAACAAAACGATACTTTTAGGCGTATTAATCCTACGTATTTCTACGTCTATCAAATACCCCCAAACTTACCATTTTGCTCATCCCAAGTAAAATTAAACTAAGAAAGGAAACCACTTTTGTAGGACTCGCGATTGCATTTAGCGCATACAACAAGCCGTTAAACCCCCAGGTGTTCCTGGTGGACGAGTGTTGTCTCGTCGTGAGGGTTTACAATGACTATACCCACAAAAGTTAATAATGACATTATGACAATTCTAAATGACAAGCGACTTATTTATGTGAATTTATCCTTATTTAGTTATGATGAAAATATATTGGCAACCAATTCCTTAAAACCTATTATTCTCCAAGTGTACCATATAATATATTGTACATATCTGAAACTAGAGATACTACCTCATGATTATAAATATATTCAAGTATTTTACCTAATATATTTGAGTGTATTGTGAAGATAGATTTATTACTTAATATGTTGTCCAGAATCATTGAGTTAGTGTATGGTAGTCGAGTACTTACTGGAATAAATTCAACGATCAGTTTGACAAGTGCCTTAGTCAATTTTACTCCCCGGTATCTTATTTTTTATAGCCTTTTTGAGTACATTATTTCCTAGTGAAGCCTCCGTAAAAAGGAGTTTTAAGTCTGGGGTTTGGTGCCCCTTCTTGACCTAGACTCAGGATTCTCACAAGTAACAATTTCTGTGCTCCTTTCACATAGTTCATGGTCATACTCGAGATTGGTGTTAATTTTTCCTCTTTCAGTTCTTAATCATGCGAGTAGCCTTGCAGCGTGAAAGTTTTTAGAGAAAATTTGGCTTTTTTTTTTTTTTTTCTTTTTATACTTTTGGGAATGAACTTATTCTTAGGCAGTTGTCTCCATTGGAGTCAATTATTCCTAACATAAATACTAAATTTCCATAAAATTGGTCAATAACCTATCGAATGTATCAATTATAAAACTATAGTGAAGTGCAGGTTTCCAAAATATACCGCGTTTAACTTGAATTACTCATTAATTAAAAGATAGTACATCGAACTTAAGATGACGTGCAAAATATTGTAGTGCATACTTGTTTCTTTTTAGATTTATTCAGGTTTCCTAACCAAATATTTATGTCAAAATAAAATTAGTCTAAATGTTAGAAATTTATCAAAAATACATCGTAAATTGCCCAGAGTGTCATTATTTTACTTTTCTTCAAAAAGTATTTAAAAAATGATTTCCCTACCCCCAAACATAAATAAAATATTGTTCTCAATATTTGAGAACCAAAATATAAATAAAAATCAGAATTTCTCACCTGAATATGTCGTGGGTTGCCTCTCAGAAAGTGCTAAGTTTACTGTCTTCGGCCAGACAAAACTCCCGTACCCCCAAACTTATGTGAAGTCAAAGAATTATTTGAGGACGGGCAATTCCTTATATTCAGGTTCGCAAAGGTCTATATCAAGGAAATTTTCTATTGGGATTGCCTCAAGATAAGGCTTAAGTCGTTGTCCATTGACATTGAAAATTTTCCCAGTACGATAATTTTTTACTTCAACCCAACCATTTTGGTGTATGTTTACGACTTCAAACGGACCTTGCCAACAGGTTTGCAATTTTCCAGGGAAAAGACCTAATTTATAGTTAAACAATAAAACCTTTTGGCCTGGAATACAAACTTTTTGGACTATATGTTTATCATGATATATTTTGATCCGATCCTTATAGATTTTAGCATTTTTGTACGCCTCTTGTCTTATTTCTTCTAACTCAATTAGTTGAAATTTTTGATGAAGTCCTGCTGCGCCTATTTAAAAATTAAATCACTTAATTGCCCAATAAGCTTTATGTTCTAATTCCACAGGCAAGTGACACGCTTTGCCAATAAAATACTTATAAGGCGACATTCTAATTGGGGTTTTATAAGCAGTCTGATAGGCCCAAAGAGGATCATTAAGACGGGCGGACCAATCTTTACAATCTGGTCAGACAATTTTCTTTAAAATTCTTTTTATTTCTTGATTTGAAACCTCTACTTGCCCACTTATCTGTGGATGATATGGGGTGGCAACTTTATAAGTAATATCATATTTGTGCATAAGACTTTTAAAATAACGGTTACAAAAATGAGTTCCACCGTCACTTATAATTGCACGAGGTGTACCAAATCGGACTAAAATATTATCGTTTAAAAAGTTAATTACTACGGCGTGATCATTTGTCTGGCATGGTACAGCTTCCACCCATTCATAAACATTGTCAACTGCTACTAAGATCCACAAATAACCATTGGACACTGGAAATGGGCCTATAAAGTCAATACCCCAGACATAAAAAATTTCAATCTCTAAAATATTGTTAAGAGGCATCTCATCCCGACGACCCATGTTGCCAACCCTTTGGCAACGGTCACATCATGAACAATGGTCGTAAGTGTCCTTAAATAAAGTGGGCCAATATAAACCACATTGAAGTACTTTATTAGCCATTTTTCGAGGCCCAAAATGACCACCATCATCATGAAGACTTTTTAAAATTTGTGGAATATCATTTTCAGGGACACAATGACAAATCATCAGGCTGACACCAACTTTAAACAAATAGGGATCCTCATAGATAAATCGTCTAGAGATTGTTTCAAATCTCTTTATATCTTATCTACTCAAATCTGGTGGTATGTACCCTGCGGCTAAGTAATTTGTAATGTCAGCGAACCAGGGTGCCCTATTAATATTCATTAATTGTTCGTTATGAAAATGCTCAGCAATAGGAAGGTCTTCTTCAATGTGGTTAACTATCAAACATGGCAAATGGTCAGCAACAACATTTTCTTTGCCTTTTTTATTACGTATTTCGAGGTCAAATTCTTGGAGCAAAAAGATCTAACGGATTTGACGTGGATTAGCATCTTTTTTATCAATAAGATATCGAAGGGCTGAATAGTCAGAGTACACGATGAGTTTTGATCCTAAAATGTATGACTGAAATTTTTCTAACGCGAAGACGATGGCTAGAAACTCTTTTTCGGTCGTCGTAAAATTAATTTAGGCATCATTCAATGTTTTACTCGCATAGGAAATGACATGGGGTGTTTTTTTAAAACGTTGTCCTAACACGGCACCCACGGCATAATTTGAGGCGTCACGCATAATTTCGAAAGGTAAGGTCCAATCGGGTGGCTGGATAATCGGTGATGTAGTCAATAAGAATTTAAGTGTGTCAAAAGACTTGTGACATTTATCGTTGAAATCAAAATGGACGTCTTTAGCAAGTAAATTGCATAAAGGTCGTGAGATTTTGCTAAAGTCTTTAATGAATCGTCGATAAAATCTTGCATGCCCGAGGAATGCCCGAACGTCCTTCACTGTTGTAGGAGGAGGTAGAGATGAAATCAAATCAATTTTTGTTTTATCAACTTCTATCCCCTTAGATGATATCAAATGACCTAGTACTAATCCTTGATTTACCATAAAAGGACATTTTTCCTAATTTTGGACTAGGTTTTTCTCTTTACACCGGATCAAGACCAATTCTAAGTGTATAAGACATTCATCAAACGTGGACCCATAAATGGAAAAGTCATCCATGAAGACCTTTAAGAATTTTTCTACCATATCTGAGAAAATACTTAGCATACACCGTTGAAAGGTCGCGGGTGCATTGCATAGACCAAAAGGCATGCGACGATAGGCAAAAGTTCTAAATGGACAAGTAAAAGTGGCTTTATCTTGGTCTTCGGGGGCTACTGAAATTTGATTGTATCCTGAATAACCATCTAGGAAACAGTAAAAAGAATTACCAGCTAAACGTTCTAATATTTGATCCATGAATGGTAACGGGAAATGGTCTTTTCTAGTGGATGCGTTCAGCTTTCGGTAGTCAATGCAAACTCTCCATCCTGTTTGAGTTCGGGTGGGTACAAGTTCATTGTCTGCATTCTTGACTACAGTAATACCTGATTTCTTAGGTACCACTTGGACTGGGCTTACCCAAGAGCTGTCTGAGATAGAATAAATAATACCCGCATCAAGAAGCTTAATAACTTCCGCCTTTACTACCTCCTTCATTACAGGGTTCACACGTCGTTGTGGTTCTCGAGATATTTTGGATCCTTCCTCTAAGTGTATCTTATGCATAACCACAGGTGTTTAGCTGCTTTTATGCCCATACTCATCAGTGCATCACAAACAATACACGTTACATCAGGCACAACTGACAAAGATTTGAGCTTACCAACAAGATCAATAAGAGAAGCAAGGAGGTATTTTTGAGCTGAAGTACTACATAGTGAAGGGATATCTTGGGTGGCATCTCGGTGAAACATCGGCAATCCATCGGGTATTGTTTCAAACTGAAAATCAGGTAGACCCTTTAGTTGATCGGACCCCATAGACCGTAGTAAGAGCTTATGGTTGAATTTAGTGTTGACAAAGGTGATATGAAAACCTCTAAAGTATAGAAGCTTTGCAAATTGCATCATGGGAAATTTTTATGTAGGAAAATAAGAAAATCAAAATCACAGTTCGCAGATATACCTAAATTCAAAAGGAGGTTGTATAACCCACAAAGGTGTATTACTGAAAAAGAGATACACAACCTCATGGTAGATTATATAGCAAATGCAACTACAACTGTCCCAAAACTATCATTGCAAAAGAAAGAAAAACGGCAAGTACCTCAAAAAAAAAATTGCCGTCATTTGCTATTACAAGGAAACCTACGGTTGCGTGAATGATCGAAAGGTCTACCTCATACCAAAATGTTTTATGGTGAGAATCACCGTAAAACAATAATAGTAGAAGCGCCGATATGCTTAGAGCAAGAGAGGTAGTATGAAGAGAAAACAATTCTGCTCCTACGTCCACTACGTGAGTCGCGAGTATAAAGGTCCATATGAGAAGCTTGTAGCTTCTTTCATATGTACCATTGAAAGAATCACGAAAGCTATCGGTAAGATGAGTGGGTATATCAATTGTTACCCACTCATTATGCCCTTCATCGTCTACTTGAGCTTCTTCGGAGTCGATAGAGGTTCCGTGATTGCCAATCTGTAAGCTTGAAGTTTCAGCCTTCATATCATAGATTTCCCGTTTAATATTTTCGATATACTTTACTTGTTTCTTTGAAATCCTCACGAGTGAAGCTTCAAATTCCTCTTCATTCTCTTCTAGCCCACATGGTTCCGAATTAGTAACGACTTCATCACTCTCTGCGAACATTTTTGATAACATCTCTGGGGTATCTTCCTTCGAATTCTTCACGATTTCTGCGTGATTGCCAATCTGTAAACTCAAAGTTTCAGCCTTCATACTACAGATTTCGTTGGCAAGTTTCTTTAAAACCCCTGCGGGTGAAGCTTCAAATTCCTCTTCATTCATTTCTTGCCCACATGGTTCCGAATTGGCAACGCCTTCATCATGCTGCGCTAACGTTTTTGAGAGCCAAAAGGCGGTTTCCGCCGCTGCCCCTTCTCCTAATGTTGTGTGATAAGAAGAGGTTCCCGCTCCGTCGTATTCTTCCAAATCTGCGGGAGCCCCATAGTCAGAATCTCTTGCCAATACAGCGTCAAACTCGATACTCTCTGCAAGAATTCCATTGGACCAAGGCAAAGTTTGTTGAAGGTCATCACTTGCAACCATCTCTAACTCTAAGGTTTCTTGAGAACGACTCCCTTCTCCTCCAGCTGAACCCATCACTGGGGTTTCTTGATGACAACTCCCTTCTCCAGCTGAACTCATCACTGGAGTTTCTTGATGATGACACCCTTCTCCTCCAGCTGAACCCATCCCTGGGGTTTCTTGATGATGACTCCCTTCTTCTCCAGCTGAACACATAACTAAGGTTTCTTGATGATAACTCCCTTCTCCTCTAGCCGAACCCATCACTGGGGTTTCTTGATGTTGACTCCCTTCTTCTCCAGCTGAATCCATAACTGGGGTTTCTTGAAGATGAGTCCCTTCTTTTCCAGCTGAACCCATCAATTGGATTTCTTGAGGAACATCTGCAGCTAAACCCATCACTGGGGTTTCTTGATGACAACTCCTTTCTCCAGCTGAACTCATCACTGGAGTTTCTTGATGACGACTCCCTTCTCCTCCAGCTGAACCCATCACTGGGATTTCTTGATGATGACTCCCTTCTTCTCCAGCTGAAGACATAACTGAGGTTTCTTGATGATGGCTCCCTTCTCCTCCAGCTGAAGCCATCACTGGGGTTTCTTGATGTTGACTCCCTTCTTCTCCAGCTGAACCCATAACTGGGGTTTCTTGAGGATCATCTTCTCCTGCAGCTGAACCCATCACTGGGATTTCTTGAGGATCATCTTCTCCTGCAGCTGAACCCATCAATGGGGTTTCTTGAGGATCATCTTCTCCTGCAGCTGAACCCATCAATGGGGTTTTTTGAGGATCATCTTCTCCTGCAGCTGAACCCATCAATGGGGTTTCTTGAGAATGACCACCATCACTGGGGTTGTGAAGATTCTCCATGTGGGGTGAGGTTTTGAGTGTTTTTGTTTTCTTTTTTTCTCTCTTGAAGGAGAAGGAAGAGAGGGAGATGAGAACGAGAGAGAGAGAGACCTTGAGAATGAGAGGGAAGTTTGAATTCTTATACTATGAAATAAGTTGAAATGCCCTGCTGTCTTACTTATATCATGAACTAAGTATTGCTTCACTATCAACCAATATATACTTTTGCTTGGATTTACAATATTATGCTTACAAAAAAAAGATTTACAATATTACTGCTACGACTCAGGTTATTGCGCTATACATCATAACGAGCTACAATCAGACCTAAAACTAACAAAAGTCGTAAAAAACCTAGAAAACAAATCAAATTTATGGGGTACTCAGACGATAATCTTAGGCCGATGAATATCCTGAAAAAAAAAAAAAATGTTCCGAGGGTACATATATCTAATTTTGTAATTTTCAAATTGTGGAAAAAAGAGTAGTAAACCATTTTACCAAGGTCTAATATCACCTGCATATCACGACGTATGTCTTGCTTATATTATTTCTGAAATCGTAAGAAATCTGCAGTACGTATTTTGTCACATGCCAAGCACTTCCTCTAAGAACACAATTTTGGAGAACAAAAACCATAATTATCAAACTGGATTGGGTTTCAAACTTTAGCAAAGTCGTCGACCATACCTCTCCTCTTTTCCTCTTTTGCCATTCCAACTCTCTCTTTCGCTTTTTGGCCCAATATCCCCAGCTGCCTTCGCTCCTTTGATGAAGGCCACCGGTTACCCATGATGCCCTAGTGAAGCCATATCTATTCTTCATGAGATAACAGCCCGCATTACCACCTTTTGCTCCGGAGCTGCAATTGTTGTTTTGGCTAGCCTTCTCAGAAGCCTGAAACCAAGGAACAAAAATCGCAGTAAATCTTTTAACTTTGGAGAAGTATCATTGATATATCAGTCTAGTAACCTACATTCTAGTCTCTTGATACTTAATTCATCTTTACTAGCAATCGGGCACACACTATCGCGTGTGCCTACAATTATTTGAAAATTGTTTATCTATGCGCCAAATTTAAAAAAAATTACGTGATCTCCCAAATGTTAAGAGTATGGTGATATCTAAATTGATTAAGTGATCTCCCAAATGTTAAGAGTATGGTGATATCTAAATTGATTATTTTGTTGCAAGTGTATTGTCGTAATTATTATTTGATGTAATAAATACTTAAGTTGCTTAATAGTACACAAGAGTTAACCTAAATAGCTTTAATTTATTGCATAAACCGCATTGTATTCTAATAACAAATTTAATAAAATTATAAATCGAGAGCTGAATAATAATTCGACATAAAACTATGAAAATAAATGAATTTTAAACTTGCTTATGCTTGTGTTTCTGTATCACTTTCTGATTCAGCTCACCATCTTTGTCGTTGTTTTGACCATTTCCAATTTGTGTCGGGCAGTTTTTCGTAGACTATCTAATGTTTTATTTTCCTTCCTAGTTTCTTTTATTGCCTGTTGATCACAATTATGTTTATATTATACACTAATACGATAGAAAATTGCAATTAATAGTTTTGTACAAATACATATATTTTATAAGTTAATTTATTACCTGGAATAAAGGCATCATATATCAGAAGATGGTGTTGCAGTTCTTGACGGAGAACCACAAAACGGCTATTTTTTCTCTTCTTGTTTAGAACTCATCAAAGGGTATAGTTATAACCTCATTATGAGAATTTAATAACCAACAATTATTATGTTTTAATATTCAGGTTCTAACTCACAACCCATGTATAGTTACCGAGTAACTAGATTCAACTTGTTTTATCTTCGTTCAATGCTTACTTTAGTTCTGCTTTAATAATCTATTTTAAGAGTCGGTCTGACAACTTCAAAATCTAAACTCGTAATCTAAGAAAAATATTGGACAACATTTGCGAAGTTTGAAATTTTTTAACTAATATAAGGCTATGAAGTTCTTATTTGCTTAAAAATTTCAATATTTGACCTATATTTTTCATGACCCCATAGTGAAATTTAAGTATATTTAACCCATTATGCTCCTCTTGAAACATCTAGTATTAGTTCTCTATCAAAAATAATTATATCAATATACTCCATCTAAAGCTGCATGTGGTTCCGACAAACCGCCACTTTGCCATTGCAAAATGATTTTCCGTTAAGCAAATATAGTTGAGAGAGAGGCCATTTAAAGTATGTAATACATAGGTATGTGTTGGTGGCTGGGAAGTAGTAAGCTGGTTGAACAATTTCTCTCGCAGGCTCTATAGTTGTGTCTTCTATTGTATCTATTCTCATCCCAAATAAAAAACATTCTCCGCTTCTAACTTCAAATTTAAATGATATATTGTTACTGGTATTGGCAGCATATTTCTTTACACACATAGCAGATCGACACATCTTAAAGCTTTTGGAATAAGATTCCAAAGTTGCAACCCATTTCCAACAATCAACTAAATATAAGAAGATAAGCAGCTGATTTGGATCATTAATCAAGTCTTTTTAAGATGTGTCACAGTTCAACCCTAACTGTGAAACATGTAAACCATCACACATCCAGGACAAAATAACCTATAGGCTATGTGAAACACAACTAATTGAATTATAGGCGGATAGGAACATATCATCCCAATCTTAACCATTTGAACAAAGAGCTTTTATACAAATATTGAAACCATAAAAGGAAGAACCATAACGATCGCGGAGAACCAACGCACATAAGCCGTTACTTTCTTACTCCAGAAATTAAGAAACCAACATAATAAATACAGGGTATCCCCTTCAATGAAAAACTGGAATTTCACAATTACTAAAGGAGATTGCATTTTTACAATCTTGTATCAACATGTAGCAACTTGTGCAACTTATTTGTAGATTCCCATTGTTGCAAGGAACCAATATTTATACACTGATGACTAAACAGAAAATTGGATATCCCATACTATATTTCTTGGTTATTAATTTGTAGGATATATAGCTTAAACAAACTTGAGCAACCCTTACATCATTGATGAGTCACATCTATCTGAAGAAGAAATGTTAAAGAGATTCAGCTATGTTCATATCTTTTAAAGGAAAACGGTCCAATTCAGAAAAGGCAACTGAACCCGGTTGAGCGCCTAGTTCAATTACGTGCAGTTTTGATGTGATTTGCCCATCGTTAGTAGTCTTTCACGCGAAGCATACTAAAGTAGAAGGATGTTCATTCCCTTGAACCTGTTAATGACACGAAAATAAATAAACGAAAGCCAAAACTATGCGATATTTCAATTTCCAAAGCCACAATCATACGCTAAAAAATATCAATGTATTAATTTAATGCTGACAATCTATCTTATACCGAGTTTTCCTCATAATACTCATCATCTCCATCGAAATGCATACTTTGCAACATCCTAACTAAATGATTAAGGACTAAACAAATGACTGAATTTGTTGTCCAGACTTTTTTACCATAGGATCGATGAGCAACCCAATGCATGAATATATCAAACAGCTATATTTCCCATAACAGACTGATCTCTAGTATCCATTCATCATGAGGCAGACCAAGAGATTGGAGTCTGTGAATCCAAACAGATTTACCAAGAGTTGCACCACATTCTGTCATTGGGCCATATAAACATAAACGAAGAGGTAGGTCTTTGCATTATACTTGTATCGCTTTTCACACATACTCTCAGAGTTCTATCAGGATGAGTCATTTGAAGAATTTGGTAAGCTCACTAAAACCAGTCTCTTCTGATTCTTCTAACAACAGGAGTAATGATGACGAAAATAACACTAAGCTAAATGGTCCAAAGATTGCAACATAGGCTCCAAAAACAGGCCCGTGGAAGCATTGACTCCATACCCGTGTTCATTTGCATTTGAGAATCCTATTTTCCAATGCAATCAAATCAAACAGCTGGGGCCAAACAATTGTAGAAATATCTCATGATCCAAGTAAAATTGATAACTTATAGGTATGTACACACAAAAGAGGGAAGTGGTGATTTTGGGTGATATGTAAAACATGTCAAGAAATAAAAAAAGGAAATTTGTTCATATAGTACTCCACATTTAACGGGGTCCGAGAAATAAAAAAACTGAATTTTGTTTATAATGAACAAAAAATAAACATCTCATCCCCACAATCCATGTACACCGCCACAAATCCTTACAGAGAATTGTGTATGAAAATAATAAATTTACACAATTTAGATGCACTAAATAAAGCATACTCCTGATATTTAGCTGCAAACGGAGTCCACAAATATAATGACAGAGAAACCAACAGAAGAATCTGAAAAGAATGGCGCATACTTTAAAGGAGGCAAATGATGCATATTTCCTTTGACCAATTGTGGCCTCTACAACCCAAAACCAGAAGATGGTAAGTATTAGAATCACAACACAAAATGGTGATGGTTTGTTTAGTTAAGGCAACTCAAGTGGAAAATCCAATGGACCATCCACTTAGCACCATCAATATGTCAAGTAACAATCAGTATTAAGAGTTTGACACACAATATGAGGAAATATTTTAACAATCAAATCAATTTACCACAATTTTTGGCACAACAGATTTTACAGTTTTACCTTTTTGTATGGATTAACTGAATCTTGTGAAGCTAGTACTTTTTCAATTTCTTGGAAACTTTTTTCTAATCTCCACACTTGCTTTATTACTAAGCACTATGGTAGTTTAAGTTGTAGACTTGACATACTAAGGATTTTCTCTTGAGGATGTACTATGCAATCAATACACGAATATCCTATCATTAGCAGAGCATAAATTTAGGCATAATATAATATACTTGCATTTACACCAATTTTTATCACAACTTAGTAGAAGTTACTATAAATTTGCATGGAGCACGAATACTATATATGAAACAAATTTTACTCTTTTAACACCCCATGATCCCCCTCTAGATGTGAACACTCGGTATATAAGTAAGGGAACTATTTATAGCCACTTAGTTATATATGCAAGATTATCTTTCCATAGGTGGACAGAGATCTACTACGACAAACTTTGAATATCAATACCTCAGGTACACCTGGGGCAATACCAATCAAAACAAGCCACTTTTCAGCAGGATCACATCGGTAGTTGATTATTTGGTTGTTTGCTAAGTTGGTTGCTCTATCAAACATCTTTACGGGATCGGACTCACCTGCCAATGATTGATAGATTTTTATACCAAACAATTCAACCATGCTCGTGAGAACTTACAATTTTATATTATCAATTCGAACCAACAAGAAGAAAGCTCAAAATATGCTTGGGAATAAATCCGGAAGAAAAGAAAGAGGTGACCAGATTACAAATATCAGGACCCACGGTCTCCCAGGAATATTGGAAAAAGAGGGCCGGGAAACCGTCTAGTCCCGGGGATTTAGTCGAGCCAATACTTGCCAGATCCGCCTTGATATCCTCCAGAGTAACTTCTTGAACCAGTTGTCGGTTGTCCTCATCTGTGATGCACCGACTAAAGTTGTGAAGAAAATTCGGTACCCCAAGAAAGCGAGCAAGGCCCACCCAAAAGACTTCCGGCCAATCAGCCTCTGCAACGTCGCCTATAAGATTATTTCTAAAATCCTTTCTATGCGTCTGAAACCTCTTCTGGACAAGATTATTTCGCCCTTCCAAGGAACGTTCGTGAGCGGACGTCAAATCTCGGATAATGTGTTGGTAGCCCATGAACTCATTCACACCATGAAACGTAAGAAGGGTCGGTCAAGTCTCATGGGGGTGAAACTGGATATGTTAAAAGCCTATGACCATATTGAATGGAGTACCCTTCTACAAACGATGGAGTCCCTTGGCTTCTAGCCTCAATGGTATCATTGGATAGCACAATGCATCTCGACGGTCCGCTATTCTGTTCTTATTAATAGGTCCTCCCATGGGTTTCTGACCCTCACGAGGGGACTTCGACAAGGAGATCCCCTATCGCCCTTCCTTTTTATTATCCTGATAGAAGGATTGTCGCGCGCGTTGGGGGCAAAAGAGGCGGCTCATGCGATCCATGGTATCAAGGCTTCCCGGCGGGCCCCTTCGGTCTCTCATCTCCTCTTTGCGGATGATTGTCTCCAATTCTGTCGCGCTGACATCGCAGAAGCTTCTGAAATGAAATCTCTCTTAGACAAGTTTTGTGCAGCGACATGCCAACAATTAAATTTATCTAAATCGGGTGTCTTTTTTATCAATAACCTCCCCCATCGCCACTGTCGGTTGATTGCTCACCTTCTCAAAGTTAAAATTATGCCCTCGGACGAGCGATATCTGGGGACTAATTTGTTTTTCTAGCGATCTAAAGCACAGACCTTCCAACGTATTACTGAGCGGATCGCGAATCGACTTCAATCGTGGAGGGGGAAACTTCTCTCTCAAGCCTGCCAGACTGTCCTTATTCAATATGTCACCTCAGCGATTCTGTCATACCATATGTCCTATTTTGCCCTCCCTAAAGCCACATGCAAAACCATCAATGTCCTCTAACGCGACTTCTGGTGGGGTAAAGGACCGACAGATCGTAAGCCATTGTATTTGAAAAAATGAAAGGAGGTCTGTCATCCTAAATGGGAGGGAGGCCTGGGGATCCGGGAAGCGGGTGCCACGAATGCGGCTCAGCTATCCAAACTAGTCTGGCGACTCCATCAACGTCCGGGGGATATCTGGGGCCAGGTTCTGAAGGCCAAATATTTCCCGACTTGTTCTATCCTCCAGGCAAAAAGAAAGTGGACTCATCTTGGACGTGAAGAAGTATACAGTCTGCTATCTGGACGATTACCACTAATTCATGTTGGCATATTCGCTCGGGGATGACGGTTCGTTTCTGGACGGATAATTGGATCCCATCGGTGCACGGGTGGAAGCCAACTCCTCGAACGGATGCCCCGATTGAGGGTCGGCCGATATGGGTAAGTCATTTCATTGAGCCTATGCACCGTACTTGGCGGCTGGCTGAGTTGTATGTATGGTGTGACGATGACTCGACGGCTCTCATATCCCATATTTTCCTCCCCAGGGAAGGGGATACTGATGAACTCAAATGGTGCCCCACCAAAGATGGCATATTCTCTATCAAATCGGCATATCGTAGCCTTATGTCCGGTTCACGGATGGAGACAGTGGTGGGCTCCCCGGCTTCTCGCCTGAGATTCTAGAAAAATAAGGCATCGTCCAGGGCTCAGATGTTTGCCTGGAAATGTCTCCGGGATATGATTCCCTGTCGGGTGAATATCACAACTCGTCTGGCCTTAGTAGATACCTCGTGTCCTTTTTGTGAAGTTCCTTCGGAAACTTTGCACCATCTCTTCCTGGATTGCCCCTTTACGAGGTCGGTCTGGTTTGGGACAGCCTTCGGTGGTCTTTTGCATACATTTTCCCATTTATCTGTTTCTGATTGGGTTCTCTCGTAGATAGCCCCCCCCCTAACTGGCCAATCGAACGTTCGGCCTGGACTCTGGTATTGTTTACCTTACATTGGCTTATATGGAAAGCACGTTGTGCTCTGGTGCTTCAAAACATTCTTCCTAATCCTCTCCATATCTCAAAAACCATTAATAAAATGTTTTCTTATAAACCTTATTTTCGAAACGAGTGTACTCATAGTAAGATCCCTTAGAATGTTCCGACCTTCGGCTGGGACAAAATAAATGTTGATGCCTCTTTCTGTAAAGATAAAGTGTTCAATAGTATTGGTTGTGTTCTTCGTGATAATCGAAATGTGTTTGGTGCAGCCCGAGTTATTTCTCACAGATTCGCGTCAAGTGAAGAAGGCGATGCACTTGTAGTGAGAGAAGGTGTTATGTGGGCCCAAGAGCATGGAATCCAGCAGGTCATTGTAGAAACTGATGCTGAGGCCGTCAGTTCATTTTGCAAGAAAAAAAATGTAGCAGTCTCATGGACAACTAAAGCTATTTTGATAGATGTGTTGGTTTTGTGTAAATCTTTTGTAAATATTTGTATTTGTTTCGCACCTCATAGTGCTAACGCTCTTGCCCACACGATTGCCTCTCGATTGGTGGATGACAATTTTTGTTTCACTTGGAATGGCTCCCCGCCTGAGTGGCTTCATACTGCCCTTGCGGGAGACCATCCCACTTTTATTGCTTTGTTTCAGCAATATATATGGTTTACCGATAAAAAAAAAGCTCAAAATATGGAAAAGAGACGGACAACATCATCTTTCTACGGATTAAGAAAATGTATCATACCTTCAATTGCCCAGTGGTATATCGAGGTTTGAGTGACCAGACCCACATTTTTGGGGTAATCTACTTCCAGAAGACAATCTACATATAAAAGATGCAGAAACACTTATATACTACGCAAAAAACTGTGGCAATGTAAATAAGAAAAACAAAGTAACAGATAACGAATAAAGTACATGGGGGGGGAGGTGGGATTAGCACCTGCTCGGGCATCTGATGTGACTTCATCTTAGCATTTATTTTAATATTAAAATTTTGTAAATGATCCTGAGTAGTTACAGGAAGTTGAGCTGCAAATACAAAGACAAGCCTATTAGCCATATACTAAAAATGAAGAAATTAGCTTGTAAAAGGAATTATTATAATTTATGAACTAAGCACCCACTTCCTACAAAAGCCAGTCCAACTATTAATTTTGCTTTACAATCTATAAATAAGGGCTTGAGCATCAAAGGCATTGGAACCGTGGAAATTGATTACGCAATTCTACAATATCAGCAATAGTGTGTTGAGTAAATTCTATTACCTCTTAGATTGAAGGAAGCGTTAGAAAAAATTATGCATGTGACTTAATGACCCTCATTATTCTATTATTCTTAAGCTAGAGACCTTTAAGCCTATTCGTAGTTACATTGTGTCAATGTTGGAGTTAAATTGACTACTTATGTCCTGATATTTATATAGATATTTGACTTAAGTCCCATCATTTAACAAAAAAACAATTATAGTCCTTTATTTGCAGTTTGACCATGATCAACTGTAATTGACCGCAGTTAAATATGGTTTGAACTGGGTCAACTGGGTATGAAAATTGACCGTAGTTGTAAGTTTTTGTATGAAAATTGCAAAATGACCAGATTTGAACTGGGTCAACGGTAGTCAATTGCAGTTGACCATGATCAAACTACAAATAAAGGACTATAATTGCTTTTTTGCTAAATAGCAGGACTTAAGTCAAATATCCATATAAATATCAGGACATAAGTCTAAAAAACTCGTCAATGTTGTAGCTTGGATCTAATTTGTGGTGTGTATTACGAAACATCCATTTTGGAGTTTGTTTCATTTAGTATCTAGAGTAAGTGTCAGTATTATCTCGTGGTTTTCCGGCGTTAGTGAGTGCACGTGGAGCGACTACAGCTGGACAGACACTGAACAGGTAAGTGGGTTTCAAACTCCTTGTATAAATATCAAGCCCTATGTATTTTACAGAGTATGGAAAAGGTAATAAGTATGTCTCTTTTGAGTTTGTTTCATTTAGTGTCTAGAGTAGGTGTCAGCACTATCTCTTGGTTTTTAGGCTCAGTGAGTGCACGTAGAGCGACAACAGCTGGACCGACACTGAACAGGTAAGTGGGTTTTTAACTCTTTGTTCTAAATATCATGCCCTATGTATTATACAGAGTATGGAAAATGTAATAAGTATGTCTCTTTAAGAAAATAGAACTTCTATTCGAATAGATTCATTTTCTATTCGAATAGAACTATGAACAATTCTATTCGAATAGATTATATGTTGTTCGAATATTTTTCAACAGTTTGTTTTTTATTCGAATAGATTTTATGTGAATATTTTTTAACAGTTTGATTTTTATTCGAATAGATTTATTTTTATTCGAATAGATTGGCTCAGCCTGTATTTTATTCGAATGCATTGAAATCTATTCGAACAGAGTACGTGATTTATATTTTTTTATAAAAGACAACTTTCCTTTTTTCCCTTTTTTCAGAACTGAACTTTTTTTAAAACCTATTTTTCTAGGGCTTGTTTTTTAAAGTGATGAGAGATTATTCTTGAGAGATTCAAGAAAGATTTAAAACACTCAAATCTTGAATCAATCATTATTAATCAAGAAAACTAGATCATGAATTGAGGAACTTGAGTGATTCAAGATTGGAAGCTTCGACGAGAGATTGGAGCTAGTAATAAACCGTATCAAATCGGGTGTTTGTAATATAGGTTAGAGTTATCGTTCTTCAGGGATGCAAGGATCATAATCGTGAATACTGGAAAAATAGTTTTCATTCATTAAAAAAGGTTTATATGAAAAAAATAAAACAAAAGTTATGGTGCTTAACAATAAGCTCAAAAGATCACTCTCATTTTTTTCTTTACGACTCTATCCCTTAACCTGACTAAAGTCCTCATCTCCCTCAACAACCCTCCTTTTGTAAAGACTTTTTAGCCCTATCTTGACTACCAACTCTTCCAGCAAGTATTGACGACTAGGCCATCTCCAGCAACTCTTGACAACTGGCCATCTCTAACAGCTCTTTAGCTTGTAAAACATACTTCAATTAGGCCTAGTGAAACATAAAATATGGTCCCAGATAATATAAATTGAAGGACAAAAATAGGCATTGTTCATGCTATAACATTATATCCATTAATAAAATAAGAGAAAAGTAAACTCTTTCGTCATTTCTTACGATCGCATTTAAGGTATGTGATAAGCCTTTAAACCTATAGTTTACCCTATAGGACGAGTTGTGTCTCGTAAGGGTTTTTAGTGAATATACCCAGCAAATTCTATCATAGACGTTATGGTATTATAAACAACTAATAATTGTTGCTCTAGTATCTCTAAAATAGATTAAATTTTTCTCAAAAATATAACACTTAAACAAGGGTTAACCATTAGATACGTTTAGAATTTATCAAGTCAATTTTTACTACCATCAGATTAGGTCAAGTTTCAGAATTTTATCATTTTTGTGTAATGAATTTAGTTTTTGGAATCAAGGTGTTTGTTAATCATTCCCAATAATCTTCGCCTTATCTCGAGTATGGTGGAAGAAATGTAGAAGTTGTTCGACAAGTGCTCTAGTTTGTTCGCTTCCTTATATAGATTTTTTAGGGAAAATATATATCCACACAAGTTTTTCAGGGTAAGACATTTATTTTGAGTTTTTATTTGCTCTTTTATACTTATAACTTGCCCTCCTTCACATAGTTCTTCATTTCACATTGATTCATGGCTTTCCTCGAGATTGGTGAAAATTCTTCTTTTTTCAGTTATAAATCTTGCGAGGGGCCTTGAATTGTGAAGTCTATTTTAGAATTAAACTATACTCGTATAAACTCGTATTTTACTTTTTTGGTTTGTTCCTTTCACATTGATTCATGGCTTTCCTCGAGATTGGTAAAAATTCTTCCGCTTCAATTATAAATCTTGCGAGGGGCCTTGAATTGTGAAAGTCCTTTTTTTTAGTATGCCAACATCGTGAATGAGTTAATAACTTGTGAAAATTCATACAAACCCTTAGTTTGAATTTATCAAGAAACAAATATTCCTATGTAATTGTCTCCCTCGTTACAAATTCTTCCTAACCCAAACTGTTGATTAATCAAAAGGTAATAGTTAATTTTAACAAAACCTTAATAACATAACTACGTGAAGTACAATTATAAGGGTAGTTTTCTTTTGAAACACATTTAATAGGATGGTAGTACCAAAAAGTTAAAAATTCTTAATGCACTAACAATTTATTGTTTAAAATAAACCATAACCTTATAATTGTATCCCAAGTGCAACTCTAGGAGTCTAAGAATATCCAAAGATTAGAGTATACAAAAAAAATGTGTCTACAATACCAGAATACCCTAGAATAACAATTTTTATTGGAAAAAGTTAGAAAAATCTTATTTTCCCCACCCTCAAACTGAAACAACATGTGTCCCCACATTTGTTGAAAATGAAAATAATAGGAGAAAAACTAGAATTATTACCTGAATATAATAAGGGTTACCTCCCCGCAAGTGCTAAGTTTAACATCTTCAGCCAGACGATATTACTGTAACATATTATACTCGAGTGGTTCAAAAGTAAACGGGGAATGTAACGTATTAAAAATATTTAATTCTACTATCATGTTCTCGAAGGTCAACTTCATAATTCTATTTCGGCAGTTGATTATCGCATTAGCTGTTGCCAAAAAGGGGCGACCAAGAATCAGAAGGAATTCATCCACAGGGTTTGCCACTGGCTCAGTGTCTAATACAACAAAATCTACTGGATAAACAAATTGCTCAATCTGGATTAACACATCTTCAACCACTCCCCTAGGAAACCTAATAGATTGGTCTGCGAGCTGCAGGGTCCAATTATTGGGTTTAGGTACTCTGATATCCAATTGCTCATAGACAAAATAAGGAATGAGGTTCACGGCGGTACCTAAATCAAGTAGAGTTCTTCCTATCTTACGGGTCCCAATCATACATGAAATTGTAGGGCATCCTGGATCCTTGTACTTGAGAGGGGATTGATGTAAAAGGACAGAACTAACATGTGTATCTAAAAGAATAGACGTATCACGCTCGTGAACATGAAAAGCCTTTTTCGAGACATGTATGCGCCGCTTTATAGTACAAAGATCTTTGAGGAATTTGGTGTACCGAGGAATGCGTTTTATGGTCGTAAGGATAGGAATGTTAATCACATAATGCTTAAAAATCCCTAGAATATCCTCATAGGCATTGTCCTTCTTAGCCAAGGATGACCTCTGGGGAAAAGGAGCCATTGGCTGAACTTGTGTTATCGTAATTTCTACCTCATCTACAGGTTCTTTTATAGGTTTGTTCTAAATTTCCTCCTCGGGTTCCTTAGGCATGTCTATCAGATTATCAACTTTATTTCTACTCCTAAGATAAATGATGACGTTGACTCTATCACGATTGGAAGATATAGGATGTTTAGTATTCCCTTTAGGATTAGCTCGAGTTTAACTGGGGAACGTACCTTTATCTCTCGTGCTTATTTTTGTTGCCATTTGACCAATTTGACTATCAAGTTTAGCAATAAACGACTGAGTTACTTGCATAAACGCCTTAAGAGTATTGTAGTGACCCGGATTATTTTATTATTATTAAATATTATTATTATACATATATTACTATACATTATGCATCCACATATTATTTCTATTATCAGGTTTAGTGTTCTTCATTTTTGTGGTTTCGGTGGTTGTTGGGCAGAGGAGGTTGAGTTGTGATTTTAGGAGCCCGTGATTGGATTGGTAGAGGTGTATATGTTGTTTTAGGTTTTTGTGTGGTGTGTGATCCGGGGGGATCTTAGGAAGGATTTTTGGGTTTTTACCAGTTTTTGTTTGAGCGGATCTTCTTGTATTTTGGGGTTTTGGACTGTCCAGTTTTGTTCGAACAAACTTGTTTTTGTTCGAACATATTTCAGACTGTCCAATTTTATTCGAACAAACTTATTTTGTTCGAACATATTTCTTCCTATCCTATTTTATTTGAACAACTTATTTTTCTGTTCGAATAGTTTTCTGCTCAGTTGATTTCTCACTGTCCAGTTTTGTTTGAATAAACTTGTTTCTATTCGAACATATTTCTTCCTGTCTTATTTTGTTCGAACAGAAATATATTATGTTCTAACAGAGGCGTATTTTAACGACCTGTTAGGTCTTTTCTTGTGATTCTTGGCCACTGATCTTGCCTCGAGATGAGTGTTGGTTATTTGGGCTTTAATTCCCCTATTTTACCTCAAATCTTAAACTCTCTCTCTAATTGAAATCCTCTTCTCCCTTGCTCGCCGATTCATCAAAATTCCTTGCCGAGCTCAGCCGCCCCTCTTTCGGTGAGTACTTTCCCTAATTCCTCTTCTGTATTGTTGATTTGATTTATGTATTGGATGAAACCCTTGTAGGTTGAGTTGATTTAGGGTTTTGTGATTGTTGGGTTGATTTTTAGGGTTTTGTGATTGGGGTAATTGTTGAACTTGTAGAGTTGTGACTATTGCAGATGTTGGGTTGATTATGTTGGTTTGATTGTTGGACTGTGATAGATTAGATATGGATTATGTTGGGTTAGGTTGATTATTAGGTTCTGGTTATGATTGGTTAAGTTGTACTTACTCTAAATTGTATTTACTAGGATTATAGTGGTGTAGTATTGCTTTGCAAGTGGATTGATTTGGGTGATTTGTCTGTGAGATTCCGTTGCTGGAGCGTTGAGTTATTTTGCTTGGATTGGATATCTTTGAGCATTGCATCGGGTTAGAGGCAAGTTTTTCTTCCAGAATAACTAAATCATTATGCTGATCTGTGAGTTATAGTAACACCTAGTTTATCATATTTATACTGTGATTAGGTTAGTATATGGTTAATTGCTTATGGAACCTATACGGTTATTTGTTTAATACACCATAGACATGAGTATTTTAAGGGTTTGATAAGTTAGTAAAACATTGGGCAATTGTGATTTAGCTACTAGAAAGAATCTTGTAGGTTATAGATCGTTATCCTCGGTTATTGTAGGTACGATGATTTTGCATTGTTAGTATATGGAGTATGGAATTGTTGGTTGGTTATTAGGGTACCTAGCCTATTTCTTGGCACTAGTAATTAGGTTCGGCTGTTAGTAAGATATATGGATGACCCGTGGTTTAGCCACTATTAATTAGTATAAGTTTAGAGATTATAATTATCACTTTATAGATATAAGACCTTGTTGGTTTAGTTTGTTAGACTTGTTAATGGGATTAGGCACTATCTATTTAGGTTTGTCTATGTTATTCTCGTGGCTTTGTCCTTGGATATAAATAATATAGTAAGATCCTAGTATGTAGTTCTTGGTTCCATGAATAGTCTTTTGGGCGGTATAGCTTTCGTAAGACATAGTCTTTGGTTTGGAGCTTGTCCTCTTAGCGGTTATTGTATCGTTTAGTCTTAGAATTATTCTAGGTGTACTCTGTGTTCTCGTGGCTTTGTCCTTGAGCACTGTCGTTGATTCAGTAGTTGATTTGGAACATTGGGTTCCATATTTGAATGCTGTATCTCTTGGATTGTTTAGCTATTTGTTGTGAACTGACAGTTTATCCTTGGTAGTTGAGCATCTAATAGTTTGCTTTAGGGTTATTTGACTCATCGTGTTGTGACACTTATTATCCTCATGATTCTTGGAGCTTGTAGAGCTACTCTGTTAAGCTTCTTTAAACTTCATTGTTAGTTTAGAATCTTCCTCGTTTGAGCATTCTCGTGGCTTTGTCCTTGAGCGTCAAGTTGTTATTCGATGTTTGTACTGTTATCAATGATGTTGGAACCTGGTACGTTTTCTGTCCATCTATTTTGGAGACTTAAGTACATAGTCGTTGGAGAGTTGAGATGTAACTCTATTCTTGGGGGATTGTTGTCTACTTGTTGGAGACATGTAGGTTATCCCATGTCCACTAGCCTGTTGTTGTTTAGATGTTGTGGCTGGTGGGTCACTGTCCATCTGTGTTAGGATTATTTACCACTCTTTCAGACAGATGGTTATCCTATGCGTGCAGGCCGTGTTAATGGCAGTTGTGTTTTGATCTTTAGGATCTGCTTTCTTTTGTAGATTATAATTTCTTCTTATCTTAATGAGGTCGGATACATAGCACAGCTCTACATCAGCTAACCCTCGATTGGACCTAGGATTCCTAAATCGGGTTAAAATAGTAGGTGAGTTTGGGACAGGTACTATCATACCTTCGTACCCATTCGGAAGTGTAGGATGGTAGGAGACAGTTTTCCTTTGGTACCCATTTTATCCTCCGTGAGGTTGAAATTTCTTGGAATTGAAATAAAGTTCGGGCATTGGCTCCGTGGGTTGAAAAGCCCGGAACACTCTGATCAAGTGATATATCCTTCGCATGGTCGAGCTTGACAAAATCGTACCCATTGTATCCAATAATGATCTCTTTAATGTAATCCTTCGCTAGCGGTTGATCAACCAATATAATTATAAGATTGTATTTCATAGACTTAACATCTTCAATCATTCCAGCATTAGGACATTGGTAGAATCTTATCATTTTTCTCATATTCCACTCATCTTCTCTTAGTAATATTGTACCTTAAGCATAACTCATCTCATTCATGCCTTCTTCTTTTTTTGAGAATCTGCTTTATTAGCTGGTTATTTAGCCTTATTGCGTAGTAGTGGGCCGCGGTCTGCTCACTCTCGCATGTTATTACATTTCTGAGGCAGAGTAGTTGCGTGTGGCGCTAAGGGCTACAGCTGAGTTTAGAGTGTAGTTTATAGTCATAGCATTCATTTGCATCTGACTTTTAGTTTAATTAGTTTATTAGGGTTGTTGTATATCTCTATTAGATATCTATTAGACATTTTGGCATATATTATTTTATCATTAACAAGTTCTTATATCTTATTATTATTATTATTATTATCACCTCATTGGTTGGTATAATTGTTTAGCTATTTGGGGAGTTTATGAGCCGTGGTTTGCTCACACTCGCAATATAACAATATTTCAGGTTTATAGCTGCTGCAGTGGTGATCTTTGGAGAGCTGAAGCTGAAGGCTTGGTTCTCTGTTATTATTTTGGATTTCAGGGTAGATGTTCTTGTGAGAGCTTTTATTCTTAGATTGTTATTTCAAACCTGTTGAGGTTTGTAGTAATCTTTGTATAGTTATTGTTTCACTAGTCTTCCGCTATTTTTATATTCTTTATTACTCTGATTGTGCACCAATAGATTACTGAGCTTAATATTATTTGGGCTTGGTTATTTATGGGGACCTGCTCATCCTTGAATCTCTATAATTGGTCTAGCTTACTGATTATTAGAATTTGGGGCGTGACAAGTATCTTCTAAGGACGTGGTCAGAGTAGGAAGATTCCTATTGTGTGGAGGAATATAATTAAAGAACATTAAGGGGAGTTTGGTATGACTGATTTGGTTGATACGAGGAACAAGACTGCTGATGATTTGGTTGATAAGGGGCACTACCAGAAGAGCCTCCTTGGTGGTAATTTCTACTTCCCCAAGAATTGGAGTTGATGGAATTATTATTCCATCCACCATTGAAAGGATGGCTATTAGGACGTTGATACATGGCATTGGCCTGGTCTTTTCTACCCTCTCTTAAACTAAGTACGTTAGGAAAATCTTGGACCAGATGGTCTGAACTCTCACAAACCACACAAAGTGGCATCGCCACATGGTTAATAGACAAAGTGTTAGGGTATCTCTCACTTTTGCCAGTCTCTAAGATCTCGATTTTCTCAAGAATGGTTCTAAGAATGGTAGACTCTGAATTAGAGTCCACTTGGTGCACATTTGTATGGTGACATGGTATTTCCTCTTTCATCGTTTCCCATTGATAGGACTTATCCACTACATCATTTAAAAATTTCCAAGCTTCGATGTCAGTTTTCTCATCGAATGTACCCGTACACATAGACTGAACACGAGCTCTAGTGTCATAATCTAGACCTTCATAGAGAGTTTGAACTATATCAATCAATTGAATCCCGTGATGTGGGCATCTTTGCTCTAAATCCCTAAACCTTTGCAGGTAGTCATATAATGACTCTCCTCGGTTTTATGTGAAGCTGTAGATACTAGCTCTATCGTATCTTAGCAGTTCTATGGTTAGGAAAATATTTTTTCAAAAACTCCTTAATGAGTTGTTCAAATGTATGTGCAGAGTTCTCCTCCAGAGTGTACAACCAATCACGTGTATTTCCCATAAAAGAGAAAGGGAACAGACGTAATTTTAGAGAATCCTCTGTAATACGTTTGAAGTTTAAAATAAGCATATGATCCCTAAAGTCCCTAAGATGGTTATACAGGTTTTCAGTGGAACTACCATTGAATTTAGGAAGCATAGAAGGGAATCCCGGTTTTAGCTCAAAGTTCCCTACATTTCTAGGAATCACAATACATGAAGGTTTACTAACTATTGTCGGATGTATTCGATTGTGGAGAGTGATTCCCTCCGCAACAACAGCTGCAAGTTCGAGATTGTTTCCAACAACTCCATTCTTGTTGACTCTGGCAAGGTTGTTAGTCCGACTTTGGGTGTTACCCTAATTAAACATATAACTTAATCAATAGATGCAAACAAACTAAAAGACCTAAGAATGATGCAAGCATACAAATAATGTTTTACTGGTCTCTTTTTGTTAAGTCAAGTTGTAAACCCGGTCTCAAGGTTCAATACTCCTACTTATGACAGTAGATTAGTTTACACTTGAGTTGTTTTTACTTGCTTTAGTAATAGCTCGCATGTTGTCTAGTCACCTAGATGCACCTATATTGGAAGGCGGGGCAAACCACTTAGAGTCACCTATCCACACTAGCTATGCCAGGGAAAGTACATCCTCCAGCAAACGTAACCACTTATCAGGTTTTCCTATTGAGCATATTGTTCTAGGTCCGAGCGAAGCCTTTTGATTAACTATTCTTGTTATGGATTCTTATCTGAAAAATATAAAAATTAAAGCGGTCAGGACTGTCGATTCCGAAAAGATTAAAAGTCGGGTAATGAACTCCGGGGGTCCTAATACGTGGGTACGCACGGGTGATAAAATCTCGTTTTAGTTCACCCTGGGTGTTGAAATGATTTCTGGCCCGAGTGGGGGTTCCAAAATTGTACCTGCAGCAGATTACAATTTCCTCACCTTACAGAGCGTCACTCAATAATCTTTACATAAACATTCTTCTCAATCTTACAATACTAAAAATACATGAAAATGTAAGGAACTAGAAGTCTTCTTCACTTTGTCGCTTTGCTTTGATATTGGCTTTCCAGAGTGTTCAAACTTTTACCTTCTTAATCAATAGTACTAATGTATGTCTGCGTTCGTGATAAAAGTATGTAGCAGAAATGCTACCCAACTGTCTAGATCAAGTAATAGATACCGTCCTTTCTACAAGAGGAATACCTAGGTAGATCTTTTGGACAACAGTTGTTGAAGCAGACTCGTTACAGTAACAAGTTCTATCTATAATACTTGGTGGATACGAACAGAGTTATACAGATGAAACTGCCATAATTAATCACAAGAGAGATAACAACTGCTTATCAAATCCAATCTCAACTGCTTATCAAATCCATATCAAATTCTAATCATAAATAAGGGAGAGAGAAAAAAAACCTGTTGATTAAACCCATATCAAATTCTTCAAAATCAACATTAACCACACCAGCAATACTCAATGCTCAATAGTACTTAACATTCAAAGCTCAATAAATAAATGATTCAAACAATAACCAAAGCTTCCAAAAGAAATCTCAAACCACATACTAACCTCAAGTACTGACCCCACCATCAGAGGTAATAGAAACTGAGAATTCTACAGGTTTGAAACAGCTTAAAGTCCTCTTTACAAGTGATTCAAAATCAACTGAAGTAGAATCAAATCCAATCGAGATATCAAACCATCATCAATCAAAACTACTAATCAAACTATAAATCGAAGAAATACGCATTTGCAGGCATACAGCGAGCCAGGCGTACTCAATTTGGTATATCATTATGTGATCTCCACTTCAACAAATTGCAGTCGGGAGCTCTAGTTCAACTTAACCCCAATTTAAACTACTTGAAAACAACAAAACCCCAATCCAAAAAATTCAACAACCGCCCAATTAAATAATCAACCTAAAATAACAAACACAAACAACTACCAGAGATCATAATCACTATAAAAAATTTAGTCTTTGGAGCACAATTACCATCAATTACGAACAAGCAATTCGCAAAGAGCTAAAGAGATAGAAATGAGAAGTACCAACCGTGAAGCCGAAGAGCAATAGAAAGATCAATCACCCACTAAACCACTTTCAATCAAGAAAAAATCAAGCTAAAGCAGATTTAACGCAACCCTCTCTCAAATCTAGAATACCCAATTGGGTTTGGGTTTCTAAACCCAAGAAGTTTATTCGATTGGTGAATCTTTGAGGAACAAAGTGATAGAGCACAACAGTTTGTTCTTTTGAGAATAATTGTGTGGAGAACAACAAATAGAGAGAGAACAACTGCGTAGTTTGTTCTAATTCTTCTGAAAACAAATGCGACAGAGAGAGAGAGCAGTTTTGTTCATAAAGAGAGTCACAGAGAGATATTGAGGAGAGAGATGATGATAAAATAGATAAAACAACAAATAAAGCAACTAGAGTAGAAGAAAAATCAATAATTACTCAAGAAAAACTTGTCAAACGAATAATTATTTAATACAAGAAACACAATTTTAAAATTGATTGCATCCCCGGCAGCGGCGCCATTTGATAAACCGTATCAAATTGGGTGTTTGTAATATAGGTTAGGGTTATCGCTCTTCAGGGATGCCAAAATCATAATCGTGAATACTATAAGAATGGTTTTCATTCATTGAAAAAGGTTTATATGAAAAAAAACAAAACAAAAGCTATGGTGCTTAACAATAAGCTCAAAAGACCACTCTCATCTTTTTCTTTACAACTCTATCTCTTAACCTGACTAAGGTTCTCATCTCCCTCAACAACCCTCCTTTTGTGAGACTATTTAGCCCTATCTTGACTACCAATTCATCCAACAAGTATTGATAACTAGGTCATCTCCAACAGCTCTTGACAACTGGTCATCTCCAATAATTTTTTAGCTTGTAAAAGTTGGGCTTTAAGACCGGGCTTGGTTGCAATTGTCTTATTACCTACAATAGTTAAACATACTTCAATTAGGCCCAATGAAACATAAAATAAGGTCCCAGGTAATGTAAAATGAAGGACAAAAATAGGCATTTTTATGCCTATCAGTGAGGAGTTGCGAGAATGGAATTGATTGCAAAAAGTTCAATTAGAAGAGTGGTAACCATGGGATGTGCTTATTGAGTCTGTAAGTGATTAAATACTTGTAGTTTATTTTCAATAGTAAATTGTTTTAGCTGTTGGGCGATTCGACAACGACCTGTGGGTTTTTTTTCCTGATAAAGGTTTCCCACAGGGTTAAAAATCATTGGACTTGTCTTTAATTTCCAATTGCTTGTTGATATTTGATAATTGAATCAATTTAAACTATGTTAAGGTTAGGCCATTAATTTAAAGGAATTCGGACCTATCGATTTAGACTTTATTTATTCAAAATCGACTAGTCTCAAGCGTCAAGGAATTTCATAATGTACCCACAAGGGCATTTTTTATCATAATCATTTATGTCAAAAGCTAGCATAATCTACAAAGTTATAAATGCATGTAAGAAAGACTAACAAATTCAAAGACTAACACAGTAAATTGCTACCTTTGTGAGCAAGTATTCTGGAATTAGGTTTTATCAGTGCATAATCTGTAGTGATTGACCTTTTCAATGGCTGGTTAGGCATGCTCATATCAATGTTAATAACATTATTCTGCGGCACAAAACGAGCTAAAGAAATCACAAATCTAACCAAAATAATAATAAAAAATAGCAAAAGATGCACAGCAGTCAACATATAAAATTTAATCTCAAGAGAAACCTAGCTGTGAAGAACAAAATAAATATATGGCAAATATAGTAACTATAGGACTAACAAATCAAAGAAAAAGGAAGTTCTAGTACGTGATAGTGGCCAAGAAAACAACTTTAATTATAAGAGAAGTCCTCAAGTATATTTATTCTCTACTCAAACTGGTGCTCAAATCTCTCTATAACAATAACCCACAAAGGAATTTTGATTTGGGGATGGTGATTTGCAGTAAGGGTTTTCAATTTGGAGAAAAATCGGGTTTCAATCTGTAATTTCAGGAGTAATTTAGGTTCAGGAGGACAAGAATTTGAAACCCCAAATTCAAGAAGTCATCGGAGCTGAGATGAAGTCTGGTGAGAAAGAGAGGAGTTACTAAACACTTGGTATTTCGAAACTATAAGAATACCCTTCAGTAGTTAGTTATAAGGGGATATTTTGCAGGGGTAAAAACGGGAATACAATACTACCCTCCAACAATTCAAAAATAACAAATTCGAAAAGCTATTTTCCACTATAGTTTGTTTTTGAGCAAGGGTAACTTAGGTAGGCAAAAAATATTTTTTTTCAACCACTTTGGCCGAATCTATCCAAGGGCTAACATCAAATCCTTATTTTGAGGTTCTATTTACAGTCTTTGATGACTCTTAAACTTGTGTAGGGGAATCTAATCAATGGCTGAGATGTGTCCTCATTATAAGGCTTTACATTTAATAGTATCGGAAATTATGAGAATAAATACTAGTTTTTGCCATCTTTGCAAAATCGATACTTTGGCAAACTTTTTGCAAAATCGATATTAAAATTAACAAATCGATATTGGTCCCACCTACTACCCTCTATCTGCTGCCCTAATCTATAATATTAAATGTTATTCCATAGTCTAATCTGCTACAGTTTTAAAACTACCAACTCCAAAAGATTACTGAACAAATGATAAAGCTATAAACAAACAATTACAAATATTTCTAAAGGAATCACTAAGTTCTACAAAACAAATAGCAAATAATATAAAATAAATTTCAATCAATCGCTATTGAAGTTGGTGAGTAGTCTAATCTACTACAGTAATAAGAACAGTAATAAGAGGGAAGATTCCCCCCAAAATAAGCTACAAACTTAAAAATTAGAATAGTTTCTTCTTCTTCTTCTTCTTCTTCTACAAAAAACTTATGGCGATTCTCTATATTCACATTGATGTATTGTTTGTCTCCTTGATGTACCAAGTCTTGTAACTATCATTGTGTATTGAATAAATTCCTCTTACATAGGTCATTGGGGAGAAAAAGATCGCTGTCATCCTAGGTTATTCTCGTTAATAAAGATCATTGTTATCCTTCTCTCCAACAGTTGAAGTAAATATCATCTCTAACTTTGTATCCATCATCTTTAACTTTGTATCCGCATCATGATTTGATGGCTTTTTTGATGCTTAACAAAAATGTTATGCAAGACGATATCACCATAATTGTTCATTTATATCATTTAATCCAGGGATGCCTATCATTGCTTTGAGGGATGGCTGGAGTTGAGCTTGATATCATTTACTTCTGCTACTTTACCATTTATATTGCTCATTTTTATCATTTGTTTCAGGGATGGATAGAGTTCAGCTTTATACCATTGTTCATTTCGGAGGGGATATCGTACGTCCAAAGATCGAATCAACCATAAGTAATATTGGAGGAAGTACGAAACTTACCTCACTAAGAGCGCACTCATCATATGAAGATTTTGTTACACTCCTTGAACAAGCAAGCGAAGTCCATCGTGAGGACTGTAAGCTGTACAACTTCGTCCATGGATGTGCATGCGCAATTTCATCAGTCCAGGACTTTACCGTACTGATCAATATGCATAAAACCAATCTTGGCACACCCTTTCACATATGGGTTGTTAATGAGCGTAGGGTATTGTAGGGACCAGATTTTGCAAAGCTCAAAATAGCTCGAAATCGATCCTTACACCAAGAATAACTATGACAGGAATTTAGCGGTCGGGGTGTATGCAATGCAAAACCCCTAGTTTCTAATGACATTCTGATTTCTAAGGTAGGAATCTCTTTAGTCATGACCATTTCTCCAGTGGTGGCGGCTATAGAGGAAGAGACGGTGGTGGTGGGGGTAGCGGATAGAAGACAAATCGTTTTCTTGGCGCTTAAAAGACTCCCTGCCGGAGTATTATTTCTTCTTCTGTCCTGTGATGCTTTGGGAAATGTGGGAAAGGGTTTTCTTGTGCCCTCATCTCACTCTTCTGCCTGGTGGCAGTTTGGTATGGAAGAGGTGGCAAACGGAGTTGGAAATTGAGCGATAGGATTTCTTCCTCTTTTTCTTCTAATTCTTCCTGCGGGGATATGAAGGGGAAAGAGAGGTTCGACCTGTTGCAGTCTTGGATTCTTTGAGTTGGAGCAGAGGATTCTCTGGAAGATCAGTATTGTCTCTGCAAGAAGAGCTGAGAACCCATTTGGGACTTGGAAATTTATTTTGTAAGGTCGATCTTGAAGAAGGTAGTTTATAACTGCACACAGTTCGTTGTAGAGCTAGTCATGTTCCTGTGCTTTGAAAAATTCCTGTAATGTCAAGCTTATAGAAGTTAGTCCTGTAACGAACTTGTTAGATGTAAATCGAACTTAATAAAAAGTATATGTGTTTTTGTTTGTCTCTTGTTAAATAAAAAACAGTAATTGGCATTGCTGCGAGCTGTAACATAGCATGTAATGAGATGATATAGAGTAGATAGTGTGAATAGCTGGTGGATCAGCATAGATTGTTGACCTATTATTTGGTTCGAGCTTAACTCGAGTTATGCTGCTTGCTTGAAGTATGACGTTCATAAAGCTTTGTGAAGCGTGAAAATCAAATGATGCCAAAGTAGCTCAAACCCAAAAAGAGTGGGTTCTCGAAAACAAAATTTGTTACGTATAGTCAGTCAAAAAATAAGTGCTATTAACCGAATAATATCGACGTGGAAAAATTGGTGTATAAAGCGTGGGCTTGCATTAAACATAAATTTCGAAGGAAAATGGTGAAAATACTTTCACAAAGAGCTGCAAAAGCACGAGTGTTGGCCGAACTGCGATTAGCATTCAAGATCAATGAGATAAGGGAAGCTGTCTTTGGGCATGAAGGCTATGATAAGGTTTTGCCCGAGACCCGTGTGAACTATAAGGGCATGAATGATGCAGAGATGAATCGGGAAAGAGCCGTGTATACTAGTCCGAGTCTATGCGTATTTGTTGTTGTTCTGTAGAAGACCGCAAAGAGTTCGTGTTGATGATGGCACGGGAGGAGATTATCGACAAGGATAAGGATATCGTCTCAGGGTGACTGAAAGCTTGTAGTGTCCCTGGGCACGTCAGTTGCTTCAAGTGCGAGCACCTAGGGGATTGGAGTGATTGACGGTTATGTTTTTGTTTTTGAATTTTAAAAATGTAAACTGTCGAAAACTATTTGAATAAATAAATTTTGTTCACAAAAATAGGCTATGACCAGGGTTGCTGTTGAAACTGCATTTCTTTTTAAATTTGTACTGCCATTTGATAGTGACGTTAAGGTCAAGGTATATAAATAGGCAAACAAATATACGAAGAACCTTAAAGTAGGAAATCTGTCATGCTTCGTCAAAATTATGAGTTTGGGACGTTGTGAGAAGAGTGGGGCCAAGAGGGCGAGGGATACATTAAAATATAATATTTGGTGTAATGATGGTAAGGTGGTTTCACTGAAGCAGTACGAAAAGTTTGACAGGTTCAGAGGGAGAGACAGCTAAGTTCATAAATCGAGGACGGTTTACTTGGAAGCCCAAAACTGCCAGTGGTTTGGGGAAACGTCCATAAGTATCTCTTATCTTTCTTCTCCGTATACAACAAAGTATAAACAGGGGAAAAAAGTTAGACAGAGAGAAATTAAAACTGTGAATCCCATTCCCATTGAAGGAGGAAGAGATAAGAAGAAAGAAGAGTCTAGGAATCTCCATTGTCCACAACGAGAGGAGGCTGAGTTCGAGAGGGTTCTCAAGAAGCTGCAGATTTTGAGAAAATTGGTGCGGACCAACGCTTTAGACTCTTTCTCTAGTGTAGAAGGTAAGTTTCTGTGATGATTTTTTTTTAAAGTTTATTTACTACTTTCTATAATGACGGAGCAATGATGTAATCCTCCCCCAAAAGAAAAAATAGAAAATAAAACTTTTGGAAAAAAATAGATCGATTTTGAAATTGTAAATTGTATATGTGATGAAGATACGTGTGCTACAGAACTTGTATGTACAAACATGTGTTAGTATTTGATAAATACCTCTGCCTATCTGTAGGTTGTTGAGGAAAGATTCCTGTAAAGTAGAACTTTTTCTCTCTGTAGTGAGATATGGCGACGACCTCTGGTTGTGAGAAACACTTAGATTATGTAGGCAAGGTATCTTCTGATGTAGATGTAGAGGGCGAGGAAGATTGTGTAGAGGATATTGTCGAATGGCCCCGATTAAATGGATCTCGTGTTGAGTACCCTTTGGGCTCTAGTCGATTTAGGGAGTTTTATAAGGCAAAAGTAGTATAGACGGAGTTTGGGGGAGTGCCTTTGGATAAAGGGAAATTTCTTTAGGAAATGTACTGTAAAGGGAGTGGACTTCCTGTATTTATTGCCTGATTTGGCGAAGGAAAAGAAGCACAGGAACTTGAAAGACGAAGTTTCCTTGGAGTATGTCCAAGGTGTAGTGAAGGAGAGTCGAACTGATGGATTTTGTTGCTATTTAACTCAGTTCGACTATGGTCTTACGGCGCCCTTCCGCAACTTGGCCAAGGGTATTATGAATGTTATTGGGGCTTGCCCTGCCTAGTTGAATTGTAATTTCTGGGAGGTTATCCGTGTATGCGAAATGCTTAATGAGCGATGGGTTAAGTCGGGTAGCGGGAGTAAGATAACTATCACGGATATCCTAGAGTATTATGTTGTGAAGTATGTCACGGCAACTTATGGTGCATACCTCTGTTTGAGCTCATGGTGACCCTCGTTCTTCGACCTGTTTTCAGCAGGGCGGGTGTGGAATGACAACCTTGTATGGGTGTCGGGTGATTGTCTCAAGCGGCCTGATGAGGAACCCCTAGAACTTAAAAATAGAATTATAACAGAGGGTAAGCATACTCTTGAATATCAAACTATTGTTTATATGCTCATGCTATATATATATATGGTCGAGCTGGTTTTGATGTTGTCGATCTTTATTGCAAGTGCTAAGTGCCAAGTTGCTAGGAAAGAATCTTTCATAGATTCTGTTGCTAGGGAAGGCTCTGAGCTTGAGTCTATTTTGAAAGATCTTGGTATCAATAGGTATAAGAGGGTAGCGAGCAAGAACGACAAAGTTAAGAAAACTCAGGCTTGGAGAAGATTGATTGTAAAAACTCCTAGTACTGCTGAAAAAAATATGTCGACCACTGAGTACGATACTCCTTTGAAGTTTGCGATGATGAACACAATGCCAGATCCTGCAGAAATGGCCACTATTTCGAGCAAAGCCGCTCAGAACCTTGCCAAGAGAAAAAGTATAAAAAAGGGGGTTGCCTCTCGTTCTACCACGTCGGACAGTATTGACAAAGGTAGTAAGAGGAAGAAAGTCAATTCCCCTGCAAAGGCGTAGGAGGTGGTGGAGAGTGGGGCTAAGGTTGTCGAGGAGGCTGGGGTGAGGCCGACTGCTGAGGTGGAGCTCGATTCCCTTGAGATAAATACTCGAACTGCTGTTCGAGAAAGGGGGGTCGCTGCTATGGAGGAAGAGATCAACAAGGTTAGTAATCTTCGACCTTAATTATATTGCTATTTTATTGCGAGCTGACATATATATTGTGTGTAGTTTGTTCGGTCCTTGAGGGGTGGTCTGCTCGGGTTCCAAGAAAGGATGACTGAGCTGGAGCAAAGGGTAGTTCGGCTGGAGGGAGAGAAAACCCAGTTTGAGCTAAAGCTCGTTCAGGAGAGGGAAGCGTCTCAGCTGGAGCTGGAGAGGGAGAGAAAGTCTGTGGAACTGAAGGTAGAGCAAGGCGAGGCAGTGGCAGGGTGATTAATCTCAGAGTCTGCTACCTCTCGTAACAATCTTGTTAGGAAGTTTTGCACGATGAGATATACGAAGGAGCAGGTTACGGCTTTTAGTGAAGGGAATTTTGAAGAAGAAGAAGAGTAGGAGGAGGAAGTAGAGGAAGTGGGGGATGGTGCCAACATTATTTCAGAGAAGATCAATGAAGATAAAGGTGAAGATGTAAATCAGGTAGGGTGATTTGTAATATAACATTGTATTCCCAAATAGAATTCGAGCATTGTAATGTGACATTTTCTGTAATGGTGCCAATTATATTTTCTCATAATATTTCATATTGTAGGAAGTAGAGAGCTTGCACCTCAGAGTTAAGGACTTAGAGGGGCTGCTTAAAGTGGAGAAAAAATCCTTTGCTAAATTGCAGTTTAGATAATCCAGATAACTTAATAATGAAATAAGTACAAATTTAATAGCAGAAGGGATATGTACCTTGTAAGCTTGCACTGGTATAGGATGCTAACGTCTATATACTCAGGTTATGATGGCCAGAGTTGGTGTCCTTGGTCGGTAGGCTGAGGGCATAATGGCTATGCGAGCTTGTAAATTTCATTCGGCAAGTGTTTAGTAGGCTATTAAAATAGCGCAATTGCTCTTAACGAGCTATTATGCATAAGGAGTTAACGTTTAGGTTCCCTTCGAACTTCTATGCAGAAAGGGCTTGACGTTGCTAAAGAGATAGAAGAGCTGGCTTTTAAGTATAATCAGGATTACTAGAGAAAGTTCAAAGTGTTGTCATCTCTGTACGAAGATTGTTTGGACGATAAAGTAAAACTCACTTTAAAGCTCGAAGAAGCTAAGAAAAATGTGACAGAGTTGACCGCAATAATTACAAGTAAGGATGTGGTTTTGAGCGATTTGGAGAACGAGCTGGCTATCTTAAGGGAGAAAGCTGAATCTGGATCTAGACATGCCACAGGGGTGGCCGAGTACCGGATCAGAGCTTTGAATTAAGAGACATCAAATATGAAAGGCATGATTCGTGCTCTAAATGATCAACTGCTGAAGAAAGAAATCAACCTGGATAAAGCTCAATCTAACTTGGCTGTGGCCGAGGCCAATTATGATAAGCTAAATAGTAGTATAGCTGATAAGGATTTAGTGTTACGTAATTCAGAACAGGTACGTGAAAGTTTGATTGTGAAACTAGATCGCATGAAAGCTGATTTATGACGTCTTAGAGACAGAGAAAAATGGACCAAGGCTGAATTGGTGGAAAACCAGGCCAAAAGCAAAGGTTTGGCAAATGAACTGGCTATTGCTTGAGGGAATGCGAGAAAAGCTGTAGAGCGCGAGAAGGGAATGGATGAAAGAATTAACGTATGAAAAAGATCTCAAGTTCGAGCTGGATAAGAGGGATGCAGATATTGCCGTCGGGGAGGGAAATCGTGAGACAATGGAATATCTACGTAGAAAAGAAGAGTTAGTGGAGGAAATGCGCATGAACCTTGTAAATTCTCGGCAAAACTCTATAGACTTAACTTGTCAAATGAATGACCGTATCGATCAATTGAAGGCCGAATTGGCTGAATCTAAAGCTCGTCGACAGAGAGATAAAAATTATGTTGCTCAAACTCATAAGGCTTTCCAGGATCTGGCATATCATGAGCAGAATAAATGTGATGGAGATGTTTTGCATCAAAGGCAATTGGATGCTCTGGTAGCATTCTTTGTTGAGGAAATAAAATTTCTTCAGGTTGAGAGGGATTTAATGCGGGATTGTTTTTCTGGCATGATTTGTATTTGTAAACTTAACGTTTCGATGATGGACCCGATTGGGATTTTGGATGGTGGTATTGGAAGTACAACTGCTAAGCATATCGCTCAAGGGAGGGGAATTGCTGCTGAACTGGCTCCAGAATATATGGCACCCAGGACTAAAATAGGAGAGAGCTTGACTAGTAATATTCCATTGTCGGTGCCTTTGGTCGTACCACCTTGTCCTGTGGGAGGGTAATCGGCCGACCTTCCAACAGAAAAATAGAGGAAAATAGATGTATCTGTGAGTAGATAATTTAAATAACTTAAATATTCCTTTTGTAACCAACTGATGATGATACGCCATTGTTGAATGCTGAATGTCGAATGTAGTCTTCTGAGTGGAGGATGGTTCGAATTGCTGAGACTGAAAGCTTGCATTACTTTTGCCTGTTGTAAATGTGTTCTCCGATTTTACCCATTGAATTAGAATAAGTCCACGAGTGCAGAAGTAAGTGTTATATGTGCTTCAACCGTTGGACTTAGGGAAGCTTAGTGGTAATGAGCTAGTATTATCTTTGCTTGTACTTTAGGCGGCCACCACAGGCTGACAGGATTTTGATGGCCCCCGCCTCAGATTTGTATTTCCTCAGGGGTTCGGCTAGTATTACCCTTTGCCTTTACCATATTGGATAGTAGAGCTTATCGGCAGTGAGCAACGTCTCACTCATGCTATAGGCTTGATCCTGCAGGCTGAGGATCATTATGGCCCCAGCCCCAGAGGTATGTGTGTCCTCAGGGGTTCGGCTAGTGTTACCTATGCCTTTACCATATTGGATAGTAGATCTTATCGGCAGCGAGCAAGTTTTTTCCTCACTCGTCCTTTAGGCTTGATCCCGCAGGCTGAGGTTCATTATGGCCCCAGCCCCGGAGGGATTTAATCCCGCAGGCTGAAGTTTTTATGACCCCAGCCCCGGAGGTATTTGATCCCACAGGCTGAAGTTTTTTATGACCCCAGCCCCGGAGGTATTTGATCTCACAGGCTAAAGTTTTTTATGACCCTAGCCCCGGAGGTGTGTGCTTCCTCAGGAGTTCGGCTAGTATTATCTATGCCTTGACCATATTGGATAGTGGATGGAAGTACCTTTAGGTATCGAGCTAGTATAATTGTTCCCTAACCTTCGGGTTGAGATGATATGATTTGAATGCGATGTGTATAGCAGGGACTCTTGTGATAAGCAAAGAAAATATTTCATTGATTGAAAGAGTTTGTACATACGTTTGGAGATGAAATGTCAAGGTGGATTGAACGTTGCTGCGTGATGGAGGAGTTGTTTTGTTTTTGTATAACTTTAATCTTCTTGTTTCCATGGATTTGGAATTTGTTCGCCGTCTGCCGTTGCGAGATAGTAGGAACCCAGACCAGTTCGACAGATGACCATGAATGGACCATCCCAGTTTTCCGCAAGTTTCCTCGCATGTGGCTCTTATCTATTTTCTGGGATTTCTCGAAGAACCCAGTCGTTGATTGTGAACTCCCAAGTGAGAACTCATTTGTTGTATGAATTTTCCAATGTTTAATGATATCGACCAGGATTTTTGATTGCTCGATCTCGAGTCTCGTCGATCCAATTAAGGTAGCATGCCAGTTTAAACTCATTTTCTTCGTCTGTGAGTTCGTGATCTCTCACCGGATAGTGCTACTTGGTTGGGATTACTGCATCTGTGCCATAGGCGAGGAGGAACGGTGAACATTATGTTGACTTCTGAGGTATAGTATGATACGCCCATAAGACGTGAGGTAATTCACGTATCCAGTTACCCTTCTTTTGTGACATGAGGCACTACTTAAGACCATCTACGATAGTTCTATTTATGATCTCTGCTTGACCGTTTCACTAGGGGTAGTATGGGTTTGAAGGAGAATGGATGATGTTGTGTTTGTTGAGAAATGCTACGACCTTAGCTCCAATGAACTGAGGGCCGTTATCGATTCGAATCAGGAGGGGACAACCAAATCATATGATGATGTGCTACCAGATAAATGAAATGACTTCTTCTTCTCGAGTTTTGCATAGAGGAACTGTTTCGACCCATTTTTTGAAATAGCCCGTGGCAACAAGAAGAAACTTCCTATTACCCGGAGTATTGGGGAATTCGCCGACTAGATCGAGGGCCCATCGTTTGAATGGCCAGTACATCTTATTGGCATGGAGCTCGAGGGTAGGGGCCCGAATTTGATTTCTATTACGCTGACATGCGTTATATTTTCTTGAGTATTATTCTGCTTGCTTTCGTATGCCTGGCCAGAACACTCCTTATGTAATAGCTCTGTTTGCAAGAGCTCGTCCTGCAGTGTGAGATCCACAAATTCCTTCGTGTAGATCTTGAAGCATCTGGTTAGCATCGTCCTTGGAGAGGAACTTGAGATAGGGACCAGTGAATGAATGTTTGTAGAGATTTCCATTGAGTTGAACGGTGTAGCACTTGGAATTTTCGATGACGTGTTTGCGCTGCTGTGGATTATCTGGTAGTGGCCCATTGTATGAGTTATCTGGACTGAGATAAGTAATAAAAGGTTTCCTCCAATCATCATTTTTCATCTCATCGCCCCCAGTATTGATCGCATACATAGTGGTACGATTAATACGTGGGCTAGAAATAACTTCGATCTGGAGGTGTCTTGATTTTGTACCCAACACCCCGGCTAAGTAAGCCAAGGAGTCGGCATGTCAATTCTCTCTGCAGGGGAGATACTAGAGTGTAGATTGGTGGAACTTGCTGAGTCTTTCTGCAATGATAGCTGCATAATCGATCATGATGTCGTTTGTCACGCCCCAAAATCCGATAATTGGTAGCTAGACCAATTTCTCATATTCGAGAATGTGCAGGCCGGGGAATCCAAAGATTCACCCCATGAACAACTGGGCCGTAGACAAATTCTGGCCCTATCATTCACAATAGTATCACAACAGAGTAATAAGGAAAACATAAATACCGGAAGGCTAAGATAACAATATCTAAACAAAAGATTCTACAAACCTCTACGCAGTAAGCCCAAAAGTAATAACTGGAGAATGAGCCTCCAACTCAGCTCTCCAAGGATCACCACAGCAGTAACTAAGCCTGAAATATTGTTATGCGATAGTGAGCAAACCACGGCTCACTAACTCCCCAAATAAGCTAAATGATTATACTAACTAATGAGATGAATATATAGATATAATAATGATAATAGTTTCTAACGATACAATAATATATAACAAGATGTCCAATAGAAATATAATAGAGATATATAACTAGTCTAATATATATATCTAAACTAAACAATGTTTATACATATAGTGCGAAGGAGTGCTAAGACTATAGACTACACTCCAATCGCACAGACTACAACTATGCTTTAATCACTACCGTGGCCCTCAGTACCATACGCAACTAACTTGCCTCATAAAATATAATAACACACGAGGGTGAACAACCCCCGGCCAACTACAATCCAACCGGGTTATCCAAACCCCAACCAGGCACAACCCCAAAGCTATAACAAGCTAGACGAGATCGCCCACAACCAGATATTAGCCTAAAGCTCACAACAACCAACAAGACTAGATAACCTAATAAAATATCAGATACAGAAGAGAGATGAATAGATGCAGAGAGGGGAGGAATAGATGAAGAAGGAAGAGGAAGGCTAAAGATTCTATAAATTAATTAGGAGAAGAAGAATTTAAATAAGAGGAGAAGAATATGATGAACTAGAATAATCTCATAATTATCCCAAATGCAATGATATGTTATGATGATGATATGATGGAATGAGATAATCTTATGATTATCCCAAATGCAGAAGATTCTATATTAACATTATGTTGAAAGGTTAAGTATTTCTATCAGAAGAACCTACGAATTGGAAGTATGTAGAGATGCAATGATATGCTTGATGATGATGATATGACATGTTATGATATGATGAAGTGGGATAGTCCCATACCTATCCCAATGCTGAATGATTTAGTGATGTCAACCCAAAGGGCTAGACCTTATGATTAAAGTTGGCTGACAACTGCTAGAGAAGGATTACCTTAAAGGATCATTTTGGATACAGGTACGATTTTCTAAGCTGACCAGGCTAGGGGAACTACACTGGGCATCACGAGTACCCCAAGGAATCTACATCCTTTCCACACATAAGGAACCAACATCCTTTCCAGACACATATCACAAATAATACTGGTCAGGGTTATGTATCCGGTCGCAATAAGATAAGAGAATATATTATCTATGGATGTGAGCAGAAATCCTAAAGACTGAAACTCAACTGTTGCTAACACAATAGGATAACCACCTGTCTCAGAGCGTGGCAACCAAAACTAACACTGATGCCCACCTATAACTCAGTTGCACCATCTAAACCTAGATGAAACAGCAACTTAACCGTCACGACATCTTAACAATATCAGTCTCTAAGATTCCTCAAAGCAACAAGATTACCATCAAGTGCTAGATTATTCTAGCTGTCAACGCAGGTTAGTACTCATGGGATGACCTACAAGTCTCCAAAAGTAGTTAACGATTCCCAAAAAATAGAACTGCATCACAATCCCCTAATCATGTACATAAGTCTCCAGATCAGATGTACAGGAACCGGATTTAACAGGAGGTTTCAGCCACATTCCAACATCTCAGGGGGCGTACAACTTCATAAACCACCTGGCTACTCAAAGCTATGCTATGCACAAACTCTAGATGACGGAACATTATACAGCCCTATATATAAGCCTCATCCCACAGATAGAAGGCTTAACGAGTAAGCTCGACTAGCTTTAAGAATCATGAGGACAATAAGTTTCACAACACGATAAGCAAACAATCCTAAGGCAAACTATCAGATGTTCAACTTCCACAATCAACCACTGAGGACAAGCTGTCTATTCACCACCACAGCTAAACAGGCCAGAAGATACCATACTCCAACATGGAATCTAACATTCCAATCAACCACCAAATCAACAACAGTGCTCAAGGACCAGGCCTCAAGAATAGAGAGTACACCTAGGCTAATCCTAAGACTAACCAAGAAATTAACAGGCAAGAAAACGAGCTCCGAATCGAAGACCATATCTTACTGAAGCTATATCGCCCACTAGACTATCCAAGGAACCAAGTCCAACAAAATAAACTAACTAAGGTGTTATAACTATAAGGTGAGAACTATAGTCTCTAACCCATACTATCTAATATGAATAGCGGCTAAACCACGTGTCGTCCATATACCTCTAGTAACAGCTGATATATATATAGCGACACATACTCGTCACATCGTACTGAGAAACGCCTATATAACCTACGGGTTCTGTCTAGTAACTAAACTCACATATGTCGTGGGCTTTACTAACCTGACAAACCCTTAAATACTCTCGTCTAAGGTATGGTAAACGGATAACTTGTATAGGTGTCCTAAGCAATTAACCCTATGTCAATCTAATCACAGTATTAACATATTAAACTAGGCAATTCTATAACCCATAAATTAGGATAATAATCTAGTTATTCAAGAAGATAAAACTCGTCTGTAACCCAATGCAATGCTCCAGAGGAATCAATCCGAGCAAGCAATCCAATGTTCTAGCAATGGCACCTCGCGGACAATTTACCCAAATCATGGAACAACCCAACACCTGCAATCATCACAACACCCCAAACACCACAATCAAACCCCAATCACAAAACCCCAAAATCAAGCCACGATCACAAACCCTAAAATCAAACCCAATACCTACGATAATCAATAATGCCACAATCCCCAATCACAAACAATGCAAATCCAAACAAACCCCCCACAATCATCAACCCTAACATCAGTCCAACATGCACAAGGGTTTCCATCAAAACCGAAATCAGACTAAAGATACGCGAGAGAGAGAGAGAGAAATTACTCACCGGAGGAAACGGCGAGGATTCGCGTCAAATTCGGTGAGCGAAGGAGGAGTAGATTTGATTGGAGAGGAGAGGATTCGGTTTGGAGAGGAAAGGATTTGGTTTTGAGAGGAGAGAGAGATAGCTTTAAACGACCAAAAACTGGATTTTTGGCTAAAAAGGGAAAAACTGATTTTTCCAAAAATATTCGAGTAAGATCCAATAATATTCGAATATTTTTTTCCTGCCAAGAAATATTCGAAAAGAGGGAATCTTTTCTGAACAGTTAATAGAAACTGCATAAAGAAAAACCCTGAAAACCCAACAGCCAACCCCGAACACCCCAGAATTATACCAAACCACCAACGCCACCACATAAAACACCACCACAAACCCAACAAAGGGTTCCCAAGGTATAAACACTACCTCTACCACTTCACGGCCACCAAAACTCAAAAACCCCAGAAAAGGAATCTTTGCTCAGAAAACTCTGGAAACCTATCGGCCAATCCAACGGCTCACCGGAACCACCCCAAACTATAAACATACTAATATAACACCACAAGCAACTCATCTAGGGATTCCCGAGGTCTAAACACCACTTCCGCAGCCTAACGGCTGCTGAATCTCCTAAAGCCCTAAAAAGGAATCTAACCACCATAAACCTATCCAAAAGGAATAAATGGATGCATAATGGATAGAAAGGAATAAAAATGGACAGGAAAAATCTGACAAAGCCAGATAGAAGGGGAAGCATCAAGGAAACCCAAATCTACCCTAGGATTCCCTGAGATTACACCACACCACAACCACAGGCAACAACACACCTTCACCAAGCCACAACGGGCACCCAATATCACAACAATCACCTCCTCTGCCCAACAACCACCAAAACCACCAGAAGGAAACAACACAGAACCAGCCAATAGAAATAATATGCGGAAGCATAGCATTCAATAGTATCTAAATAATAATAATAAACAAAAGTAAAAATAAATAAAATTGGGTCATTACACCATTCTTCTTGTATCGTTCTAAATAGTGATGAACGGTCAGCAGAGAGTCTGTATAAGAAGAGATTTTGGTGATCCTGATTTCAAAAGCCATATCTAGACCATGAATGAGTACCTCGTACTCTGTAGCATTGTTTGAGGCTTCAAAATCAAGACGGATGGATTTCTCGATACTGTCATTGGATGGTGTGATGAGCACAATCCCAATTCCTGACCCTGCAGGTCCTGTTGAACCATTGGTGAGGATCCTCCACATTATCTAAGATATCCATGATGCTCGATCATCGAAAGGTTTTGAGGGTGGAAGATCATCTGCTACTTCTTCGACAAGATCTGGATCGTGTTCTTCCCAGTCAGGATCTGATACTAAAAAGTCTACTAGGAAATTAGCAACTGCTTTACCATTTTCTAAAATATGCTGCTCGAATGTGATTTCGTGCTCCCCCAAACTGACATACCACTATTGTATTCTTCTAGATTTTTTTTTTAGACAAAATTTCCCGAAGTGGGTAGTTCGTCATGACTTTGACAGGATCTGCTTGGAAGTAGTGTTTAAGTTTTTGTGCGGTATAAATGAGAGTTAAAAGTAATCTTTCAATTTTAGAATACCTCATTTCCGTTGGAGTTAGTGTCTTGCTGAAGAAGATCGGCTTCTCAATCTTTTCTTCGAGCCGAATGAAAACCGAGCTGAGAGATGTGTCTGTGACTACGAGGTATAAAATCAGTTCCTCATTACCTACTGGAGTGTTCATAATTGGAGACTTCCCAAGGTAAGTTTTGAGTTCCTGAAAAGCTGCTTCACATTCCGCTATCCAGTTGATATCTTCATTCTCTAGACCCATGCATCGTTGAGCTGAACCCTTAAGGAACATGAATAACGGTTGGCATTGATCTGAGGATTTAGATACAAATCTGTTGAGTGCTACGATTTTTCCTACGAGCTTCTGTACATCCTTCTTTGTTATCGGTGAAGGCAAGTCTAGAAGAGCTCGAATTTGATATGGATCAGCCTCTATCCCTTTCTTGCTGATAAAATGTCCTAAGAATTTGCCGGATTGAACACCGAATTGGCATTTTTCTGGATTAAACTTCATTTTGTAGGACCGTAAGATGTTAAACACCGTGGAGAGATGAGAGATGTGATCTTCTTTTCTTAAACTTTTGCAAAGCATGTCGTCAATATAGACCTCGACAATTTTCCCCAAGTGCTACTTGAACATACTTGTGACTAATTGTTGATAAGTGGCTCCAGTGTTCTTAAGGCCAAATGGCATAACCTTATAATAATAGAGCCCTCTTTTTGTAATGAATGTGGTATTTTCTTGATCTGCTTCCAAAAGTAGAATATGATTGTACCCCGAGACCGCATCCATCATGGATAAGAGTTCATGACCAGCTGTAGAATCGAGGATCTGATGAATGATCGGAAGAGGAAAATTGTCATTTGGCGTGTGTTTGTTTAGATCAGTGAAATCCACGCAAACCCGGACTTTTCCGTTCTTCTTAGGAACAGCAACAATATTATAAATCCAATCTGGATATTTGGCTTCTCGAATAAAACCAACTTCAATTAACTTATCGATCTCCTTGTTGACTTCGTCTCTTAGTCTGGGAGATAATCTGCGTTGCTTCTGTTTAACTGTTTTAGCGCCTTCGCGGATGCTCAAGATGTGGCAAGACTTTAAGGGGTCGACGTCTGGCATTTTTTGAAAACTCCACGCAAAAACATCTTTATTGGACTGAAGGAAAGAAAGAAGAGCTTTGTTTTATGGCTGGGCCAACCTTGTACCAATATAAGTACCTCGGTTAATCGCATCGATCTGGATATATTTTGTGGGCTCGATTGGAGAGGACCGATCATCAGGATGATCAGTCTTCTATAATTGCTATACAGGAGGTTGTTCAGATTGGTAGAGAATAGACGATACAGTATTTTCACAAGCTTGAGAGAGCTTCTGACTTCCTTTGATTTCATAGATGTCGTCGTTGTGCTTGAATCGGAGTGTTTGATGATATGTAGACGGGATGGCCCCCATATTGTGTAGCTAACAATGTCTTAGTATCCCCAAGTACCTTGATTTGGCATTAATGACGTAGAAAATAATGTCGATAGTGGTAGGCCCTGCTATGATTGGGAGAGTAATTTTCCCAACTCACACTTCCTTGGACCCATTAAAGCCACTGACGTCGGTGTCGCTTGGTACGACCTGATCTGTGAGTCCCATCTGTTTGATCGTGCTCTAAAATAGGATCTCAATCCCACTTCTGCTGTCCACCATCATGGTGTGCATCACGAAGTTTTTCATTTTAAGCATGATCGCAAGCTCATCGTGATGAGGATACTTCACATGCTTGTATCGCAATCTTCAAAGGAGATTCCCTGTCAACGATTGCTTGATTCTGGGAGGAGCTTGGCTTCCTTGTATTGGACGGCAAGGTCGCAACATTCAGCCAATTTCCTCCGCTTGAATCTATTGGAATTCGATACTTGGTTCATCTCGATCATGTTGCTGCAATAGAGATGATATAGATACTTTTCTTCTGCTTGATCAGCTATTTGAATCACCTTATCCTATTTTAAATAGCTTCCATTTCTATAACTGGGAAGATCGATAATGTATTCGAACATCCTTCCTTCCTTGAAAATGAGCTCTAGGAGCTTCTTCAAACCGTAGCAGTTGTCAGTGCTGTGGTATTTAATCTTGTGGTACTCACAATAAGGTCGATCTGCGATTGGCTCAAGAGCTCGAGCTGGATGGAATAGTTCATCTTTCTGAAGTAGAGGATAGAGTATAGAAAGCTTGGTATTCAACTTTGGTATGACTGTTCTCGGTGGTCTCTATGGCTTCTGGTTGTCGGCTCGATCTGGTTCAGTTTTTACTCGTTTCTGATCGCCTTGATCGTTCGAGCTGCGGCTGTTGCTGGGATTTGTTGAAGGAACTTTGGTGTTGTGGACGGCCTTAACGGGCTTACCCGGTTCAGGCATCATCCACTCAAAATCGATGTAATTGTTGACTTTCTCAATCATATCCTCGAGGTTCTTGGGTTTATTCAAGAAGAGATATTTTTTGGCTTTGCATTTGAATTGCAGAGCATTAGTGAACGCGGACACGGCTGTCTTCTGATCGAGATTGTCCACCTTTTGAGCGAGCTCGAGGAACTTCTCTGAGAAATCTTTGAGCTTCTCTCCTGATGATTGCTTAAGACTGATAAGAGAATATAAGTTTTCCTCCTTATCTTTGTTATGGGCATATGCCTTGACGAAGGTCTTCTGCAGCTGCTTGAAAATATGAATCGAGCCTTCTGGTAGAGAATGGAACCATCGAAGAGGTTCGTCTTGAAGACTGGTAGCGAAAAGCTGGCAAAGGATGTGATTCACATTAGAATACAGACCCAGTGAATCGCAAAACTGTTGTACTTACTGGCCAGGATCGGTTCATTTATATTTGTCGATCTTGGGTAAATGAAAACCTGTAGGAATAACCATATCGAATAGCTCTTTAGCAATCAGACTACCTTGTAATTTATGTGAGTCGCCCTTTACATCTTGAGCAGCTGCCTCAATGATTTCCCAAATACGCTGGTCCATGAGCTCCTGAGAGATATAATGTTGAGGGATAGGAACTATTGGAACTGCTATAACTACCAGAATTGTTGAACGTGCGAGTTTGGGAACATGATCACCTATTTCCTCACTCAAACGTTCCAGAACTGAAACCTGATGATGATGGGGCCACAGATCTTCCTCTGGCGGTTTAAGAAATTTACGATCATTGCTGAGATTTGTATGGGCCTCTTGTCCCAAATGGATTGAGACTACCGGCGCCTGTGGATCGTCATGGGGAATTCTGGAAACGTTTGCACAATGTACCTCATGTGGCCCCAAACTCTCGTGTATTAAAATCCTTAAGGTTGTAGGTGTTGTCTCGCACTCCCTAAGAATTGGTGGTGGTTGATCATTCTGTAAAGCTTGCAGGGCTGTCTGAAAAGCTAACATCTGAGCTTCATGTTTCTTTGTTTCTAAAATTTGTGCTTAACGCTCTTTTTCTAATTCTTTTTCATGAAGTTCTCGATCTACCAAAAGTTGACGCTCGAGCTTGCTCCGTTTTTTGACTTCGGCAGTTAAGCTCGCCCGAAGTTCAACGACTTGATCAGGCCCCCTCGAACTCCCTGGATGAGCTCCTAAAGATTGACGTGTTTGAACCATGATTGAATACCTGATTGAAGAGTATCAATCATGGCTTTTAACCACATGGTCGTGGGTTCGATTCCCACAGATGGCGCCAAATGTAGGGACCATATTTTGCAAAGCTCAAAATAGCTCGAAATCGATCCTTACGCCAAGAATAACTATGACAAGAATTAAATAAAGGTATAACACTTGACACAGAAAATATAGCATGGAAAGCCTGTGAATAGGTAAAAACCACAACCTCGGGTGGAGGATTTTGGTAAAGTAGTATTATTGCTTGAGAGAGAAGAGAGTATCTGATTACAAGAGTTAATCTAAGAGGATAGATAGTTTGAAATCAGACAATTATGTGTGTAGAGTAATTTGTTGGCCGTCTTGTTTCCTTAGGAGCTCTGCCCTTTTATAGACCCTGCTCTCAGCTTGATATCGTGCTTGAACATGTTCTCCTGAAAGTGGGGATCATGGGCAGTTGAGTGTGTAACTGCTAGCTCGTGGGAGATAAGTGTATGTTGACTTATTCTGTTTGTATCTGTTGTGGACGACCCACGTTCTGCTTGAGTTCGTGGTCAACGTGTAATTGTTGACGTGTATATCACGTGTCTGTTATGCGTGAGCCTGGTACCGGATGAGATCGCGTACAATAGAGCTCGAGTGATAAGTAAGTTCGAATATTTTGAGCTCGAGGGATAAGTCCATACAGGTACCTTCCCAGAACTCTCAAAATTTTATTTCTGATTTCTGTTATTCAGGTAAAGGGTTGTCCACCACCAAAGATACTGCTTCAGGTAAAGGGTTGTCCACCACCAAAGATACAACTTCAGGTAAAGGGTTGTCCACCTCCAAAGCGGGGGAACCTTTACATCATAACTTATTTCCTGATCCCGAGCCTGAATAAAGGGGTTACCCTGAAACAAACTGCAGAAGGCTTGATCTACGTAGGTTTGGACCTTTAGTAGATGATGTTCCTCAATCAAATGAACCTTTTGAAACTATCCCTACTGATGTTCATCTATCAAATGAACCTCCTCAATCAAATGTTCATCTCTCAAATAAACATATGTTAACTAATGTGTCTCAATCAAATGAACCTTTTGACGTTCCTCTCTCAAATGAACATTATATTCCTCAATCAAATATCCATCTCTCAAATGAACCTATGCTAACTAATGTTCCTCTTTCCGTTAAATCCGAACCTATCATTGGACAAACTGAACCTGTAGGTAAGCTCGCAGAATTTGTCATTTGTGATTTGTGTTTTAACATTTCTTATTATAATAGTATCATGCTGAGAAGCATATTTCTCTTTTGTTCAGCTGAATTTTGATTTGAGCCACCGCCCGAACAGGTGAAAGAACTCCTGGATTTTTGGTTCAAATCCGCTGTGTTCACGGAGGATCTCTATGACTTCAGTAAAGACTTTATGATTGGTGATCTATATCGAGATAGGATTGCACACAAGAATCATAAGAGCTTATGCAGTTGTAAACAAGTTCAATCTCGTACACGTTCTGAGCAGCGAATATAAAATTGTGGTACGTTGCAAAGGTAATAATTGCTCTTGGCAGATTTACGCGACAAGATTGTTAGGTTCTGCCCAATTTATAGTAAGTACTTATTGCTCCGTACATACATGTATCAGAGTAGAAACTGATTGTGGGAACAAGTATAAGGAAGCGTCTAGTACATGGGTTGCCTCTATAATCATGTGAGAACTATAAAAAAACTCAAACTATAAACCTGCCCCAATTATTGAAGATATGCAAATTAATCACAATGTTGATGTAGCATATAATCTTGCTTGGAGTGCAAAAGAAAAAGCCCACACAGAGGTATCATCGTCTTCTTTGTCATTTGTTTGCCCATCACATATCCAATGTACAAAAATCTTTATCATTTTATCCAATGTCATTTCTTTAATTACATTAGAAATACAGTTTTAGCGATGCTCATGAGACGAAGGTGATATTTCTAGGCAATAAAAGAGAGGCATACATATGAAGTTCCATAGTTCCTGAGGAACTATGTAGAAGGTATTTGTACCACTACGGAGGAAGAGAAAAGTGTTTTGCACCACCACCTCACGAAGGTATTTTCATCACTACCACCACCTCCACCTCCACCTCACCAGTATATCTTGGAATGTAACCGAGCTTCCTCATCGTATGAAAATCATTCTCCTCCTCATCTGCTTCTTTAGGTGCCATCCCCTGATAAGTAAGGGGAAAGAAATGGGTGTGGCCATAGAAAGGGACTGGTTACCAAAATACAGAAACTGAAGTTTCTACACCATGGCCAGAACCCTAGCAAAGTACCTCATCTGCATCGTATACTTGGCGTCTGGTACTCTCCATTATGCAAAAGAGGAACAGAGAAAGAGAATTATGGAAGGAATAACCCTAGCAATAGTATTTATAATAGAATAACATTCAATGCAGGGGGGATTACCCATGCACTACAACAAATACAAGTTTTTATGTCATTAAAAAAATGACGTAAAAGGGATTTAACGTCATTTTTACAAATGACGTCAAAGGCGATGACGTAGAAAGGTAGGGACTAACAACGTCATTAAATAAGTGACGTGAAAAGGTATGTATTAACGTCATTTAATAAGTGACGTATAAGGGGTTTTAAAAATGACGTTATTGATACCCAATTCCGGTGGTCGACCGGCTATTGTATTCTATTGACGTCACTAAATAACGTCATTAAAAAATAACGGAGTTGAAATCTTTTAACGTCATTTTTAAAGTGATGTAGTAGAGTTTTCATACATCAACAATGACATTTTTAAAATGACGTCAATACCTCATAAAATACAAAAAAAATTAAAAATTAAATATTGCAAAATATTATAGAAAAAGGACCGCCACCATATTATATAAAAAGGCAAAATATTTGAATAAATTATATTACCTTCATTAAGTACAATGTGTTCGAAACTCAATCACTTCATTAATTGGATTACAGAGCTAATTCACTAAATCACTGTAAACTTAACCAATTCACACAAAAAAAAACTAATAAAGAAACCATAACGAAGGGTCTCGGATGTTTTACTGCCAGAATGCTTACATCCTTTGAGTGTATTTGTGTATTTCTATTAATCCGGATCAATTTGTAAACTTGTCAAAGCATATAAAACATTAGCTTTATAAATGTGAGCTTACTAATAATATGACTACCGAATTTCACATTTGCTACATATTGCATTATAAATGTTGTTAATTATTAGTATTTCACCTATCTATCATTATACACCTTTCGATTACTGATAATGTCTCTCCCAATTTGTTTAATTAAATTGGGTTAGCTCGCATTGAGTACCTTAGGTCAAACTTAGACTTTATCATGTTATGCTTGCCCAGGTTGGGCTGGACTTTGGGTTTTACCTCAGGTTGGGATTCGGCAGAACCCAACCTTGGAAGACTACTTTAAAGCTATGTCTACATATTTTCAAATAATATTCTGGTCGTAATCGCATTCAGCTACTAATCCGGGATGAGGGAATAGTTATCAGGATAGGATATGCATCTGTAAGAGAACTAGCACTATTATGCTTGTCTAACGTAAACAACCAACTAACCTCGGCCTTGCCTTACAGTATGGCCATTCAAGAGCTAGAAATCCTGCGCAATGAAACAGCAAATGCTTAAGAAGAATCATTCTACATAAAAAAAAAAAAAGGAAACACCAAAATAAAAGGAGAATTTTCTGCAAGTCACAATAAATAATATTGATAATGTGATCAAATTGCATTATTCATGCCAATAGGAGGCTTGGTCTGTAGATGTACAAACTTAGGCATATCAAGCATTATGTGAAGTACACTCTTCTCTGAGATGAACCCAGAACTCTTGATTGGAGACAAAAGTTTATGGTGGGAAATTGGGATAGATTTGGTAGATACTGGCGGTGGTTTTTTTTTTTTTTTTTTTTCTCCATTTCAGTATTTTTTTTTCTTTTCTTTTTTGTATTTGAATCTATCCATCAGAGAAAAAGATCAAATGAACCTTACATCAGGTAAATAACAAAAACCGCCAAGAATTCCCAACCAATGAACCCCATCTCTCCAAATTTAAAAGGCTCGCCTTTGCCCGATTCAAAAAGATTGCAAGCAAAAAAGTAAGAAAGAGAAAAAGGTATTTGATGCCTATAAAACTATAACCCTAGTAACAAAAAAGTGTATGGTACAGTTGGGTTTTGAAGATGACCTGTCCGAATGCAGTACCAACCCCTCAATAGAACAGAATTGCTTGTTAGGGAACCCATTAAAAATTTCCCTTTTCTCCCTGTAGTCTCTTGCCTGTGCATAAGTTCATGTACTTGGCTTGTCAAGATTTAACATTTTAGGAACAATGGGAATCATCCCTACTACAATAGAAGATGAAGCTTCAGAAAAACTATTAGCCACCACAGGCCTAGAAGCCAAAAAGACTACATTATTGTCACGGCCAGCTTGGGACCGCCTCTACAGTTCCCGGAGTGCAGCGGAATAAGGGACTATGCGGCGTACGCGAACGCGTGGTCGGCGTGTACCAGCCATCTTCACGGGCGCGGCGCGCCAGTGGCATACAACCCACGGATGCTAGAGCGACATCTGGATAATCCTGGATACTCGTGAGGGGTCATCGAATATGTATTCGGTATAGGCAACAACGCTGAAGGTTCCCTCAATAATCCCTACAGCATAATCTCTCGCGACGCGCGCGAGGTACGGAAAGCACACCTGTCCTGTAGCGGATCAGGGTAGCTCAATATGCCGGTTTCCTTGTAAGGGACAGATATCTCAAGGGGCGACGAGCCTGGACTATTTATAGTGTCCATCTGTAAGGGGCGGTGCGTCTCGGATAGCACGCGGGGAATAGCGGCGCCATATGAAGCCCTCTATTGAAAACTGGCCCGCATTGCGAGGCAATGTCCCCTAGCCTTCCCTAGGCCTAGGAGAACTCATAACTATCCCTTGTAGATAGTCCATGAGCCGGGGTCTTTGATGACCAAGCATTAAAGCTTTTTTAGTCATGGGGAGGATCGGACCAAGGTTCCTCCTTAATATAGCTACTAAGTGAATAGTCAATTTCCAAAAGAAAACGTTAAAACATGAGGCGAAGCATACTGGACATTTTCGCCCCCTTAACTGAATCCGATTGCGACGAATCTTGGCGTGGAGCTATATTAGGATATAGAGAATAAATACATTCGGACAGAACTCAAAACGCTCGGGTGGATTTGGCCGGCGTTCGGTAGGTCGTCACACCCTCCCTCACTTAAAATAATCTCGACGTCCTCGTCGAGTACCATCTTCAACACGGCTCTGCAAGGATTCAATCTTCTGCATCTTCAAGAAACCAACAACTCTCCCGTACTTAGTTCAGAGTACTATATCATCTGCTGTACTAGCGGATACTGAGCCCAACTGCTAGTCTCGATGCTGACAACTGTGTCTTCAGAACTGAACCTTAACTTTGCCCATTCCAACTGAACTGCGTAGTGACCGAACCTTCATACGACTGGAGTCTGCCTTCTCGTCTGGGTATTGTCTCTTGGTCTCAAACCTTCTGAAAAATGTATGGGCGGTGCACTCTAGCATCGCACCCTCTGAAATGCGCTGCATCCTGCTGCTAAGCGCCTTCTCCCCTGACACAAACTGGAATGTCGCTCTTCTCAACAAACCAGGGGCGTCTCCTCCAGACAGCCCGGCGAGGATATTTGTAATCCCGTCCAAAAGTGTGCTCACTTCCGAGTCACACAATGCCTTCGCTGCTCGAGAGTTCAATCTTCTGTGAATCTTGGCTTCAAACTTTACTCTTCATCTACGAGTGGTAAGGAGCAAGTCTGCTAAAACCCAGGGGTAACTCTCCCCAACTGCACGGAACATCTGCCGCACGCTGAATCTGGCTGACTGCCCTTCAATCAACTCTGCAAAGGTCTTCAAACCATGTCCGCCCTTCTTACGAAACATCGGGGATACAACATCAAGATGCGGCACTCTAGCCTTAGGAGTATAGAACTGAACTGGTACTCATTGTTCATTTGGGCAAGGGAGGGTAGCTCCTAGAAGGTAGCATACTATCAACGAGGCGCGGGTACTATGTTCCCTACCGCCAACAAAACCATCGAGACAGCCTATCTAGGCGCGGGTACTCTGTTCCCTACCGCCAGCTAACCATCGAGGTCCACCATAAAAACGTCCTGTGTAAACTTGCAAAACCCATGAGACATCTATCTCTACAGGCACGTTTCTGCTCTACCACTTCGTAGTAAGCCATCATCTAACCATTGTAGCGCTAGATGGCATCTGCACCTAACTTGGCTGCAGGAATGGTGATCGCTACTCTAGCGTCCCCAAAGGTCTCTCCACTTCGGAGGACTCTAATCTGCCTCACTCTCTAAGGAGGACTTCTCAATGCCTCTTCTCTGACGAGGACTTAACACTGGCATTTATACTTGCCAAACTCTGGTGGTAATGACCCATGCCAGAACCTGCGTACATCTGCGTCACAACTTATAGCTCTTCCCACACTCAATAAGCTCGACGTCCGCGTCGAGAACAAAGCTGTGACATATAACTGACGGACTACTGAAGCGTTTCTCCATCTCTACATCCCTACTCCAACCTGAGTACTTGGGGAACTTGGGAACAAGATACTGTCACTGCACCTGTCGCCCTGAGCTCGTTGGCTTGCCATGTCCAACTGCTATCAAACTCGCGGAGACCAACCTTCATACCGTCGCAATCATCTTTAAACTGAAGCGTAGCCATTCTCTATCTCTTGAACTAGCTTCAACAAACGCAGCCAACTCTAACCGGTCACTGAGATGTAGTCTTCTAAAGATACTCTATCGATACAAACAAAGAACGAGGCGCGGGTACTTTATCCCTACCGCCAACCACCAAGTGATAAGGAATTGGGAAACTAACATCCAATTCCGCTCAGGATCTTTCAGCCTAGAGCAATCTCCCATCTGAGATCATGTCTGAGGTAACCCGCACAACTGACTGAAGCTCAACTCTATTCTGCGACGACCACGTAACTTACTAACCTTCGAAAACGTGAGTCTTCATCCATCTGTGAGCTTAAAATGACCCAAAACCATCTTGTGGAATAACATGGATCAACACGGCTAGAGCACTCGAACGCCGACAAACCTGAAACTCACTACGGAGCCAGAGAACAAACATCACTCGGCAACTTGCCTTCTTGGAGTGATTAAAGCAGGGTCCCATGTAACTGGGAACCAACTGCGGGCAAGCGACAACCCATCTTGGAGGTCGCAGTTCATGTCGCGTCACAACGAGTCACTCTGCCCTCGACGTCTACCTGACGATATCACTGTGTGCAAACTTGGGACCCAAACCATGTCTTCATCTCTTACTCCATGCTGCTTCATCTTCGGCTCATGACATTGACCTCCGGAACGTCTCTGTGTCCAACTCAGGACAATCGCAACGAGTATCTCTCAGGATTCTTCAATCTTCTGTAGAAACTAAGGAATTCTAACCAAACCAAGCATCGCGGCTTCCACACGAAAGTACTCGGTAACTGACACTGACCATATCGATCTCTGCTGAGGGGCATCATCCTTGATCACAACTGTTACTAAACTTCGCAGCGCGGATGCGGACCGAATACAATAACAACCTGCTAGGTCGCTCTATTGTTATTCTTCATAGAGTATCAGCGACATTGACCAGCCTTCTAGAGACAACCAACGATATAGATCATCGCATCCAACTCAAATCTCAATTCTTTCTCTTATCGCCATTGTCCAAAGCACACTTAACTTGAGCAATCTCGCGCTCGGATATGGAGCCTTTCTCTTGCGTTCAATATCAACTGACATGTAGGCAACACACTCTACAAGCGTTCACAACGGTGCTTGGATCATCTGTAAGGAGCAACTACGGCTCTGGAGAGAACAACTGCCAAATGGGTAGCCCATACTACCAACTCGGGAATCATTACTCTGTTTACTCTGACGGACGTAGGCACTACCCATCTACGCTCTGACAAGCAAATGCCCAGCAAGCCTTGCCCAGATAAGCCTAGACCCAACTAGTCTAACTCTGGCAGACGTAGGCACAATCCATCTACGCTCTACCAACTCAAGAGCTAAGCTTTAACAAGCTATTCTCGCTCTGATACCATCTGTCAGAGCGAGAATATAAGCTCTGATCTACTCTGACAGGCGTAGGCACAATCCATCTACGCTCTGATACCATCTGTCACGGCCCAGCCTGGAACCGCCTTTACAGTTCCCGGAGTGCAACGGAATAAGAGACCGTGCGGCGTACACAGACGCGCGGTCGACGTGTACCAGCCATCTTCACGGGCGCGGCGCGCCAGTGGCATACAACCCACGGATGCTAGAGCGACATCCGGATAATCCTGGATACTCGTGAGGGGTCATCGAATATGTATTCGGTATAGGCAACAACGCTGAAGGTTTCATCAATAATCCCTACAACGTAATCTCTCACGACGCGCGCGAGGTACGGAAAGCACACATGTCCTGTAGCGGATCAGGGTAGCTCAATATGCCAGTTTCCTTGTAAGGGACTCATATCTCAAGGGGCGACGAGCCTGGACTATTTATATTGTCCATCTGTAAGGGGCGGTGCGTCTCGGATAGCCCGCGGGGCATAGGTGCACCATATGAAGCCCTCTATTGAAAACCGGCCCGCATTGAGATGCAATGTCCCCTAGCCTTCCCTAGGCCTAGGAGAACTCATAACTATCCATTGTAGATAGTCCATGAGCCGGGGTCCTTGATGACCAAGCATTAAAGCTCTTTTAGTCATGGGGAGGATCGGACCAAGGTTCCTCCTTAATATAGCTACTAAGTGAATAGTCAATTTCCAAAAGAAAACGTTAAAACATGAGACGAAGCGTACTGGACTTTTTCGCCCCCTTAACTAAATCCGATTGCGACGAAACTTGGCGTGGAGCTATATTAGGATATAGAGAACAAATACATTCGGACAAAACTCAAAACGCTCGGGTGGATTTGGCCGGCGTTCGGTAGGTCGTCACAATTATTATCTTCATTTTTCGCTGATGACTTGAGCTCATCTTGATTTCGATCAATTGTTAAAGACCCGATCTTCAACGCAACATCATTTCCATCCCGAAAAACATTTTGCTCAGCATTCTCCTTACCATTACTTGAGAACCTCGTTGTACCGGATTTTATGGGAACGACCTCGTCCATAACAGGAAGTGTCTTCCCAGAGTTACTCGGATTATCAACCAAATGTTTTGGTACATTTATTGGAACAAGTGCAGACGTTATGTAGCTACTGTAGCTTTTACCATAAATCCTTGCTTTCCCTTCTTGCATATCTTTCTGCCGCCCCTCATAATACATTAAGTCATCCAGTATAGATGTCTTCACCATATACGTCTTAAAAATGTTCAACATCTCCGTGCCTTGCTTAAACCTTATCTCTTGCGTGTCTCTGCTATTAGTCACTGGCTTATTCTCATTGTTCTCTAATATAATATGCCGAAAAATAGTATTTGGTACATCTTTCACAAAATGCCACTCAACCAGAAAGCTCCCAAGCCATTTATCTTGCTGCCAAAAATTCATATCATTGTCAAATTCAACTGGACCAATCATCTCTGCAACACCACAGAACTGCCCACTTGCATTAACAGAGAAGAAAAGAAATATGGGACACCCATTTGCTCTTTCTGCAGGTATTCTCTGCGCATCTTCATATGCGCAAGCCAACCTCTTGTTTCCAGTACGTTATACTTAATGCTCTTGTGCACATCATCCTCACTATATGATTTGATTACATAGAATTTTGCATCTACGTAATTAACCGGAAAATCATCCTTATTAAAATTGTTTTCATAGATAAAGATCTTTTCTTGGGCCTTAGAAGCTCCTGTCTTTGTCGTATAGGCTTCAATAGACACAGATGGGTTCCATTGGCTCTTTGACCTATTTGTTCTAGGTCCCCGGTTTTGATCACCCAATAAATCCGAGAATCCATTTCCATTGTCTGAAACCCCACCATAGTGCAGCCTTGGCCTAACTGTATCAGCAACGGCCCATCCACGAGATGATCCAAAGCTGGGTAGAGAACCAGTCGCAGGCTGAGTAACTTTAAATGAGCTTTGAAGAGATGAAACCTGCCCAGAAGAGAAGTGATCTGCACTTTGAACTGAGCTAGAAGGTATTCTACCCTGAGTAATTTGTGACGAAGCTGAATGAATAACGCTCCTAGGCGCAGCACTTGTGTTAGCGACAAACGGCTTACTAAGGGCCCCATTAGCTTTTGACACTTCAGATCTTTTACCGAATGAATGGATCTGGCCAAAATTACTAGGTGCAACATAACCAAGATCGGCTCTCCCATCTAGCGACATAACTGGCGGTGGTTGTAATCAACAATTTTAGCTTCATTGTGGAAGCCACGAGTTCCTCTATCGCTATGTACATCACCAAGAGATTGAGTGTCAAAAAAAGTAGTAGAGTAGGAGTCAAAATTACTAGAAGACGGCAGGGAAGCCAATCCCATAAGTCTTGCCACTACACCAGGGGCTTTACTTCCATTTCTGCAATCGTCAGTCACGGACAAGGAACAAATATAATCGTTGATCCATTTCATACTAGACCTAGCACATTCATCCTCATCAATCAAATGGATCCGCATCCGTTGCAAACTTGTTTCACTTATCTTTCCTTGTCTTGATCCCTCAGTTTCATCCGACTTCGCAGAGAACAACAACTTCTTTCACAACTTTCTACTCCAATCAAACATTTGAAGAAACCCACCAACATGAGCCCCTGCACTCCTTGAACCTTGTTTCTCCACCCCCATTTCACCACATAGATCAACACACCTCAAACCATTTTTCTCTTCCCCATCTCTCACCTAAACCCATTGGGGTTGTAGTAGAAGTAACAAACCCATAAATAACTTCCAAGGTTCCAAATATAATTTAGGGATTGTGCATTAAACCGGGAATGCAATAGAATAACAATTTATAAACTACTTGAAGAAGAACATGTAACATGTGTATAAAAGGGATCGATTCGTAACAATAATCTAGGTCTTTCAAATGTAAATATCGTTTCTTTGTCGCGGGCTTTATAGTACTGTCACTAACTCACAATAAAGGCTAAATGAAATAAAGTTACAATATCACTTTTAGTAATAACTAAAAACAACTGACCTTTTGATAAATCGTTCAATCGAAATAGGAACCTTGTTGTAGAAATTTTTGCCCCACCTCCTTCACTACAAACTTCTTGGTTTATATCCATGTGAAATGAAAACATACGCGTGAAACATCCATTTTTGGAGTTTGCTTCATTTAGTGTCTAGAGTAAGCGTCAGTATTTTCTCGTGGTTATCCGGCGTCAGTAAGTGCACGAGGAGCAACCACAACTGGACAGACTGACTCTGAACAAGTAAGTGAATTTCTAACTCTTTGTTCTAAAAAGTCAAGCCTATGCCTTTGACAGAGTATGAAAAACTAGTAAGAATATCTTCCTAAAGAAAACGGGACTCCTATTCGAATAGACTATTCTCTATTCGAATAGGGCTGGAAAGATTATTTCGATTCGAATAAGACTTTGGCCTATTCGAATAATTCACCTCAGGGTGATTTTCAGCTTGAAAAGATTCCTTCTATTCGAATAGGACTTTGGCCTATTCGAATAATTCACCTCAGGGTGATTTTAAGCTTGGAAAGATTCCTTATATTCGAATAGGATCTTTTCCTATTCGAATAACTCACATCAGCGTGATTTCAAGCTTGATCCTATTCGAATAGAATTATCCATGTTCGAATAGAGCCCGTGTTTTCTGAATCACTATTTAAGACATACTTACCTTTTTTCCAGTCTCACTTCTTGAAAACCTATATTTTTAAGGGTTGATTTTTAGAGTGAAGAGAGATCCTTTTTGAGAGATTCAAGAGAGAATCAAATCACTCAAATCTTGATTCAATCAAATTGATCAAGAAACCCTAGTCATGCATTGAAGAACTTGAGCAATTCAAGAATTAGAGCTTCGACGTGAGATTGGAGCGAGGCGTTGTGAGAACGCAGGATTGATTGCAAGAAGATTAATTGGAAGAGAGATAATCATGAGAGGTGTTTATCGAGTCTGTAAATTATTAAATTATTGTAGTTCTTTTTCACATAGTGGATTATTTAGTTGTCGGGGATTCGACAACAACCTGTGGGTTTTCTCCTGATAAAGATTTTCCCACAGGGTTAAAAATCTTTGCATGTGTATTTAATTTCCAACTACTTGTTTGACATTAGATAATCGGATTAACTTGATTTAAGTTTATCTTAGGTCATTAATTCAAAGGAATTAGGACCTGACGATTTAGACCTAAAATGATCGAAATTGATTAGTCTCAAGCGTCTAAGAATTTTAACACAAAAATGAATACGCCCTCAGTTTCATAAGTGCCTCTGCCCTACGCTTCATCATGTGGATAATCATTCTACAATAAGAAACACAATACCCCAACTAATAAAAATGAAATGTTGACACAAATCTAATCAAAAATACTAAAATCAAATCAAACGTAATCAATATAACTCAAATTGAAACAAACCCCATTAAAGCAACACAAATCGAAACAAACCTCATCAATGAAACTGAAATCCAAACAAACCCCGTCAACAAAACTAAAATCAAAACAAACCCAACATTAAAACACAAACACCATCAATCAAACATACTCTGAAATTCAAATTGACAAATAGAGAGAGAGAGAGAGAGATGGGATTGCTGACCCGTAATGGTTCTTCAGATGATCTCAGCATGTGATTTGAAGTGAATCGGACCATGAGATGGCTCGGTGTTCATGCATTTGGGACGAAACCTTTGAAACTTCATCTTCTATTGAACGATACTGCTCAATAAACAAATCTATTTGAATCGAAGCATGAAGAACTTGTTTGCCATGGTGACTCTTCAAGGTTATGCAGATTTATCCTGATTATCGAAGTTCCTTAATCAATATAAAGAACCCTTTTATAACTTGTCCCTCTCAATCATCACGATTTCAATAAAAAAAGAGCAACGTCAGTAGCCAATAAACGACTTGAAAAAGACTATGTAAGACATTTTCTTTTTAAGGTCATAACTGAAAATGACGTTGATACAGAAGAAGACAATAATTAATGTTACTTTATAATAAAATGGCGTGGATATACAAGACATTATGTCATTTTAGAACTATAATGTAATTTACAAACAAAATGATGTTGTTTAGATGATGTGAAAAATCATATTTGTTGTAGTGATGTAGTCATAATTTCATAACTGTCCCCAATACAACTTTAATGTCAAATCAATCAAGAAAGCAATTAATACAAAGTACAGTCTCCAATACAGAATAGTCTCTATTTATTATTATTTGCTACTGAACTGTCATTTTCAACAAAGAATGTCTCATTTGTTTGTTTCCATTATATCATTATTTGTTTACGAACTGTCATTTGTCAACAAATAATTTCTCATTTGTTTATCTATTATATCATTGTTTGATACTGAGTTGTCATTTGTTCAATAGAATTTCTCATTTGTTTGTATCCATTTAATCATGATTTGCTACTAAACTGTTATTTGTGCACAAAGAATTTTTCAAAGCAAAAAGTCAACCAAACATATCAAAAAAATCAAAACATATATGTTTATACAAGAGAAACTAGTACAACAAATGTTCATAAACCCTTACTTGAGGATCCTTGATTACGTTCCAAGCATTCCACATCGTGCTCCAATGTCAAGATCTTCTGCTTGAGACAGCTAATCTTAGAAGCTGACTCCTCCCACAGTTTCTTGTGCTCATCCCGGTCCAACTTGACAGTACAGAGCTGATCTTCCACGAAGTGTATATGGAGCCTGAACTCTTCAATACACTGATCTCTCTTTTCTATCACTTTACCCATTTCATCCAACTCTCTTAATATCTCCTTGAACTGTTGGTAATGCACTTTAAACATTTGTGCCTTCTCACCGGAGATATCCTTCTCCATTAGGCATAATCTATTCAATTTCTAAAGACGTTGGTCACGCTGATCTTCCTGCATCCCTACCGAAGTAAACCAATCGTATGGAGTGTTCGAAGAAACATGGCTACATCGAGTAGAGTGCGACATCTTTCTTGAAACTCTGTTGAGAAATGAGAATAGTTGAGAAATTAAAGAGTGAAGAATAGTTTATTTCAGACTAGGGTTTATATATAATGGAGAATTGAATGGATTGGGAAGGGACGCACAAGCCTGGGATTACGGGTTTAGGGTATGATTACTTCGGTGCCGTCGTTTGAAATTGTTGTACACGTAAGTCATAATAAATGAGAATTTAAACTGAGTTGCCTAATCAAGTATAATTACTAGACACATCGACCTATCATTGGTTCAATAGAATTTTGCATTTGTTTAGTTTGATAGATCATTTTTTCCGTCCTGAACATTTATCTATCATTGTTCCGGGGGTACTTACCATTTGTTTGGTTTACATATTTCATTAGTTTTTGAGGGAACTATCCATACAATGGAAACCATATAAAAATAAAACAAACTAAAACCTAAATACAAACTAGAAACAAAACAAAACAATACAAGTGATTACAACTCTTTACTTGAGCACTGATCATGTTCCATAGCCTTGATCTTCTGCTTGAGATAGCTAATTTTACAAGCTGACTCCTCCCAGAGTCGCTTATGCTCATCCCGGTCCAACTTTAGGGCGCAGAGCTGATCTTCCAAGAAGCGGATATGGAATTTGAACGCTTGAGAACGCTTTCGTTTTTTTTCCTATAACTTTATCTAGTTCGCAATCCATTTTATCAACATCTCCTAATATCTCCTTGAACTCTTCATAATGCTCTATCAGCAGTTGTGCCTTCTCACCGGAGACATCCTTCTCCATTAGGCAAATTCTATTCAACTTGTAGAGATGCTCGTCACCCTATTCTTCCTCAATCCCTACCGCCTCAAACCAATCTTGAGGGTTATTGAAAAAGGTATGGCTAAATCGGGTGGAGTGGAAGTGCGACATCTCTTGGGAATTTGAAAAGAGTTTACGTTTTGAATAGAATATAGCTTAAATGAGTTATTAGGGTTTTATACTTGGGACTTTGAATCACGCGTAGCAGGGTTTAGGGCTTAGGGTTTATAGTGGCGGGAACCACGTGGATGTATTGAATAGATAGCTTGTTCTAAATGTAATCGAAGTTAACTTTAAGCCATGTTTTCATATCGACTGTCACATCAACCTGTAAAGGAAAGAAGCTGTCAGATTTAAAGCATAGAATTTGGCATTTGTTATAACAAATGGTATCATCATAATGAATGTTAATTGTCACTGTAAAGATAATAACATCCTCATATATGTTATTCTCATTTGTTTATAAATAAATTGTCATTTCCCTACTGTGAATAAGCACCACTATTGAGTATTCACTAGATAACCTACACACTTGCCCCCAATTCATTCCAATTTTTAAGCATTACATACTTCTTAACCAACGATGCATTCCCTTGCTTGTTGGTACGGTAAAACTTGTGATCTTCATCTCTCTCGCTCATGCCTCAACCATAACCGCTGGTTCTGTCAATGCGCTCCCAAATTTGGTGGGTGTAGTTTTGGGGCGTAGGTAGTTGAGGTGAAAAAGTGTGATTGTGGTCTCATTTCTAGAGTTTCTAAACTGCTCGGCAAGAGATTCTACCATTGCCCACAATACCATTGTTAGTTTAAAACTTGGTTTCGAGAATCCTCTACGCCCAATAATTCTAAAAGGCCACAATCGTCAACGACAAAAGAAATCAAAAATTCTGGTCAAGGGAGCAATCAGATCCTGGACACTATTACAAATGAGACTTATACTCAACTAAGGAACTTCAAGGTCAGAACATAGATATTGCAAGATTTTTTGTCTAAGTTAAAATCTCTAGATCTTAAGAAGTAACTGCCATTTAACTCGAAGGTTCTCCGAGGTCAGAACGCAGATGCTACAAGGTACTATGAGGAATTATCATTTGTTCAGAGGCAATATCTCATTAGTTTGTTCCCTTATCACATGGTTTGAATAATGCACTGTCATTATTTGGTTTCTCTGTATCATTCTTTGCTTCTGAACCGTCATTTTTAGTATAAACTTTAGCATTCGTTTGTATCGTTTATATTATTAAGTTCTTCATTGTGACTTATATTTCATAAAATTTCAAATATATTCAACTGCACTAACACTTTAATCAATATGTTTTGGCCATCCTGGCTCTTGGAACATCTGCACCCGGGGATCATTTCCAATGTTCCTTCTTGAATATTTGTTGTGGTTGTGGGGCTCCCGAGAACCAATGGCTTTGGTCAAGATTGCTACATTGGAATTTATTCGGATATTAGGAATTTGGAACGCAGCATTGAATGGAGTCTTTCCTAAAAATATTGTTGTGACTTGCAGTGGCAACTTTGATTTCTCAAGTGCTTCTTTTATTCCATATCTTTTGTAACTCATCTCTTTATAACCAGACGACGAATGGATGCATATTTCCATTCTCCGTCTCCCCCACTCTTTTACATATGAAGGTAGTGGTGGGGGAGACGGAGATTAGAAATTTGCATCCATTCGCTTCAACAGTCATTTGACATTTTGACCCGAACCTACCTAACCCTCGCTTAATAAACAAATTGGTTAGGGTTTAACCTAAGTGGTTCGGGTTGACCCATGACCTATTTATGTAATTTTCTTTAATTGTAATTTGCTATATTGAAGCTACCCTTTTAAGTCTTTAACATTTAGGTTAAAAACAAGTCTTTCAAGTTTTGGCTTCAAAGTTTAAACAATGCCTCCTCACTTCCTCACTTGGTCCTCAAACCACACCTCAGGCCTCAGTTCTCATTAACAAGAAATTATACACTTTCTAATCAAGAAATTATAGACTTGTTTGCCCCAGTGAATCTATTAAACCGATCAAGATTAAACCGATCAAGATTAAACCTTGTTCGGGAGGAGAAATTATAGTATAATGTTTAACAAATTTAATCAGAGATAATTTCCAATCTATGATTAAATTTGTTAACTGATCTATTGCTTCTCCCCCGAAGAAGCATGAGCTAGATCGGTTCATATATTCTCCTTGGGATAGCAAGTCTATAATTTCTTGAAGAAGTGCTTCAGCGCCTAGACAGATGTAATATAAACTATAGATCAATCTGTAGGTAAGTTCTGGAATTGTGTTCTGTAACAATATTCAAGCTAATGAAAAAAAAAGTGTGCCCATTGTCAGTTACATTCCGTAATCCTGAAGGGTCCAGAGCATGTTGGTAGTCTGCGGAAACGTGTGATTGTGTAGGTGATGGAGAAGGACCTATCGTGATGATGTAAAGGTTGCATCGTTAGGTGGCCTAGTTGTAACTAAATGAATGAATGAATTGTTAATCAGTTTTTGTACGAAATAAATGTTGTAACTCAAATTTTGATACTTCTCGAACTTGGTATGCTAAAAATAAAATCTTAGATAGATATTAAATCCCAACTCATATACAACAAATGACAATTCATAAATAACAAATAACAAATCATTGATAAAATAACATATCATAGATAAAAATGACAATTCACAGATAAGAAATGACATATAACAGATAATAAATGATAAATCATATATAACAAATGGAAAATCATAGTAATTGCCATTTGTGCAGTAAGAATTTCTCATTTGTTTGTATTCTAAATATCATTCTTTGCATTTTGAACTGTCATTGAAATTTGAGACTTTATCATTTGTTTGAATCCCTTATCTCGTACATATCTTCAAGGGAGCTGTAATAAAGGGTAAACTATGTGAAAGCAAAAAGCAAACGAAACAAAATAAATGTTCATATAAGGGTAACTATTACAACAAAAATCTTTTATTAGCTAAAAACTATGTATTACATAGCTCTTTACAAAAAACATAACAATACAGAAACTTTCTACCCTTTACAATAGCAATACATATTTTAGTGAGTCTTTAGATTCTAACTAAAGGAGTTTCTCACACATGAAACGAAGGTGATGGTTGTGATGGAGGCATACTTCCAGTCAGACATACAGAAGCATATTTCCAATCTCAAACCACCACCACTATCCCTTCCTCTGTAATATTCTACCGCCTCTACGATACAGAGAAAGGCGGACAAAAGTGCTTGTAACACCACCTCCACTCACCAGAACTTCTTGGAATGTACCCCAACGTCCTCATCTTCTTCAGAAATGGCATCCTCTGCAAGAAGAAGGAGACATGATCGGCGATGCTCAGCATTAGTGACCGCGTAATGAAACTGCCACATATTATGATAATCATTCTCTGCCTCTACCACTTCCTCATATGTTATCCCATGATAAGTAGGGGGAACAGGAATTGGAGTGGGCAAAGAAAGGGAGTGGTTACCAAAATACCTAAACTGAAGTTTCTGCACCATGGCCAAAACCCCAGATTCGTATACTTGGCATCTTGTACACACCATTATGCATAAAAAAGTAAAACAGAGTCATAGAATTATGGAAGGAATAACCATTGCTTTGGAAACAGTTTTTATAAGAAAAAGGAAGGAAGGTTTTATTTTAGAACAGTCTCCAATAGTCAAATCAAATAGTCATTATTGCAGAACACTCTCAAATATAACCCTCAGGTCAAATCAATAGTTAACGCAAGTAATGCCAAGCCCAGTCTTCCACATGTTTCAATCAAATATTTCAGAACTCAACAATATTAAGAACAAATATCAAATATTTTATTCAATGGTGACGAAATGTGTACAACCAATGCCAAAATAGCTATAAATGGATGACATATAACTCCGAAAATGAAAATGACATATAACATTGTGGCAAATAAAACATATTTCAAAACTAAATAACAAGGTATATATAATAAATGACAAATATGACATCAATGAATGATATTTACAACTGTTTATAACTTTACAGTCATTGTTAGTAGAGACTTTATCATTTGTTTGTATCTTTTGTAACATTAAGTACTTCATTGTGACATATATTTCATAAAATGACAAATACATTTTGGCCATCTTGGCGCTTGGAACATCCGCACCCGGGGATCATTTCCAATATTCCTTCTTGAATATCTTTTGTGGTTGTGGGGCTTCCCAGAACCAATAGCTTTGGTCAAGATTGTTGTATTGGAATTTGTTCAGACATTGGGGATTTGGAACGTAGCATTGAATGGAGTCTTTCCTATAAATACTGCTGTGACTTGTAGTCATAACATTTATTCCTCAAGTGCTTCTTTCATTCCATATCTTCTACAACTCATCTCTTTGTAACCAGACGACGAATGGATGCATATTTCCATTCTCCGTCTCCCCCACCCTTTCACATACGGAGGTAGTGGTGAGGGAGACGGAGATTAAAAATTTGTATCCATTCGTTTCAACCGTCATTTGACATTTTGACCCAAACCCGCCTAACCCCCGTTTAATAAATAGATCGGTTAGGGTTTAGCCTAAGTGGTTCGGGTCGACCCGTGACCTTTTTAAGTAATTTGGTTTAAGTACAATTTTCAATATTGAAGCTACCCTTTAAGGCTTTACCCTTTAGGGTAACAACAAGTCTTTCAAGTTTCGACTTCAAAGTTCAAACAACACCTCCTCACTTGGTCTGGTCCTCAGTACTCACCTCAGTCCTCAGTTCTCATTAACAAAAAATTATAGACTTGCTCACCCCGGGGGAATCTTTTAAATTGATCTATATTATTTTGTTCAGGAGGACAAAGGATAGTACAATTTTTAACAAATTTAATCAGAGATTAGAAATTATCCCCGATTAAATTGGTTTAAAATTTCACTGTCATTTCTCCTCCCAAACAAGGATAATCTAGATCGGTTTAACAGATTCCCCTCGGGTCAGCAAGTCTATAATTTCTTGAAGAAATGTTTATGTGCGTAGACTGATGAAATATAAAGTGTAGATCAATCTGTATGTAAGTTCTGGAACTGTGTTATGTAACAATATTCGTACTAATAAAATTTTCTTTTTTTGTTCCCATTGTCAGTTGCATTCCGTAATCTTGAAGAGTCTGAAGCATGTTGGTAGTTTGTAGAAACCTATGATTACGTTGGTGATGGAGGAGTGCGCGCCATGATGATGTAAAGGTTACGTCGTTGGGTGCCTCAGCAAAAATGAATGAAATGTTAATCAGTTTTTGTATGGAATAAATGTTTCAGTTCGAATTATGATAGTTCTCGAACTTGGTATGCTAAAAATATAATCTTAGATAGAGATCAAATGCCAACTCATATACAACAAATGAAAAATCACATATAACAAATGACAAATCACTGATAATAAATGATAATTCCTAAATAACAAATGACAAGTCATAGATAACAAATGAAAATTCATGAATAACAAATGACTTATACCAAATAACTAATGAAAAATCATCGATAACAAATGACAAATCATAGTAATTGTCATTTATTCAGAAAGAATTTCAAATTTGTAAAATTATAAACAGTTGTAAATATCATTCATTGATATCATATTTGTCATTTATTATATAAACCTTGTCATTTAGATTTGAAATATGTTTCATTTGTCACAATGTTATATGTCATTTTCTGAGTTATATGTTACCCATTTATAGCCATTTTGAAATTGGTTCTACACCTTTCGTCACCATTGAATAAAATATTTGATATTTTTTTTGAATATCATCCAATTTTGAAATATTTGCCTGAAACATGTGGGAGACTAGGTTTGGTATCACTTGCGTTAACTATTGATTTGACCTGAGGGTTGTATTGGAGACTGTTCTTCAATAATGACTATTTGATTTGACTATTGGAGACTGTTCTAAAATTAAACCTTCCTTCCTTTCTTTTCTAAAAACTGTTTCCAAAGCAATGGTTATTCCTTCCATAATTCTCTGTCTCTGCTCTACTTCTGTATGCATAATGGTGAGTACAAGACGCCAAGTATACGAATCTAGGGTTCTAGCCATGGTGCAAAAACTTCAGTTTAGGTATTTTGGTAACCAATCCCTTTCTTTGCCCACTCACATTCCTGTTCCCCCTACTTATCATGGGATGCCATATGAGAAAGTGGTAGAGGCGAAGAATGATTATCACAATATATGTCGGTTTCATTACACGGTCACTAATACTGAGCATCGCCGATCATGTCTCCGTCTTCTTGCAGAGGATGTCATTTTTGAAGAAGATGAGGACGTTGGGGTACATTCCAAGAAGTACTGGCGAGTGGAGGTAGTGGTACAAGTACCTTCGTCTGCCTTTCCCTGCATCGCAGAGGCGGTGGAGGTTATGGAGGAAAAGACGGTGGTGGTGGTTTCAGATTAGAAATATGCCTCTGTCTGTCTTACTGGAAGTATGCCTCCATCACCTTCATTTCATGTGGGAGAAACTCCTTTAGTTAGAATCTGAAGACTCGATGAAATCTGTAATTCTATTGTAAATAGTAGAAAGTTTATCTATTGTTCTGTTTTCTGTAAAGAGCTACGTAATACCCAGTTTTTAGCTAATAAAAGATTTTTGTTGTAATAGTTACCCTTATATGAACATTTATTTTGTTTTGTTTGCCTTTCATATAGTTTACCTTTTATTACAGCTCCCTTGAAGATATGTACAATATAAGGGATTCAAACAAAATATGAAGTCTCAAATATCAATGACAGTTCAGAATGCAAAGAATGATATTTATAATATAAACAAATGAGATATTCTTATTGCACAAATGACAATTACTATGATTTGTCATTTATTATCGATGATTTGTCATTTGTTATTTTGTATAAGCCATTTGTTACATACGAGTTGTCATTTGTTAACTATGATTTGTCATTTTTTATAACTAGATGACATAACTCAAAAAATGACAAATTCATTTAACTAGACAGATACTACATTGTGACAAATAAAGCATATTTCAAAACCGAATGACAAAATATGTATAACAAATGACAAATATATATCAATGAATGATATTTACAACTGTTTATAACTTTATAAATCTACATAATATTATTTACAACAAAATGGATGTTAATTTTTACAACAATATAGCCTCCTAATCAGCTCCTAGCTTTAATATGTTATTACAAATTGTGCAACGTCATTCATCACCGACTATCAGCTCTGGAAAGCTCATGTCCCTAAGTACATTGTCCAAAAAGACAAGCATAGAGATGACGCAGTCATTAGTATTTGGCTGTCTTGGACACTCCCCAAAACGAGTTGTCCAACTGGAGTTAATACTATAAGATTTTATCTCTGAACTAGTTGGTGGTGTAGTACAACCAGTAAAATCAGCAAATAGAAATATTCTCGTGAGCATCTTTGATAACTATTCATGAATAAGCTTTTGTCCAGGTGATAACTTGTTCTTCTTCTTCGCATTCGCAATTTTTATATCAACAAGAGAATCGTAGATGCATATCTGTATGCTCTGAAAGGACACATCATAAAGGACCCAATGCTTGCAATTGAGATTCCAAGGAAGGAGTATGAATTTGGAATCCTTTACTTTGAAATCGTAACATTGGAAGTAATGCTGTAATGTAGAATCCCATTTCGCAAAACAAATTTGTGCCCAATGTGATTTCCCCTTTATTTCCATAGCTTCTGGGGAGGACGTAAGCCGAGTCCAGACAGTGAAGGCCCTCTCTATATACTGACCCGCGAACACATCCGTCAACACAATCCTTTCTTTTGATGTGCGAGCACGACGTTGTGAATCAAATAAATGAATCAGGGCTTTAATGTAAACATTAATGACCTGAATAGAAAACGGAAATGACACATTATCAACAAAATATGATAAAGTTGAGGAAAACAAATGATAGGACCGAGGAAACAAATGGTAGAGAACCTTGAACAAATGAAAGTTTTTAAAGAAAATAACAAAACTGACAGAGGAGATAATAACAAATGACAGAGGATAGGCAAAAAAGAATATAAATACCTCACTATATAACCATTGCTTTGGATTAGGTGTAGAGAGCGTTCAGGCAAACAGTTTCTTCACCTATCCACCTATAAGTTCGGGTGTTGTATTCGATATCTTCAGTGGATAATTTTTCATTCTTAAGTGACCAAACATGGTCCACCTAGTTCCTCTCATCCTGGGAGATGGGTCTTTCAATAAAGGATTGGAATAATACTTCAAGAAGAAGCTCGTCAAGGTGAGCATGTAATTTGTTCATTTGAATAGCAAATGATATGTCTGTATCATCCACTTCTCACTCCATTAAATCAAGCTAGAACAGATGAATTACTTGAGTAATAAGAAAATGTAAATGTGCATATTACATGAGAATGAGTAATAAAATATATGTCATCAAATCTTATTACTGAAGGTTTGGATTAAAAATACTTCATACATTGGTCTGCTCAGTAGCCATTTCCTTTATAATTTTCAGAGGGTCTGGTTCTCCTGTGGAGTTCCATCATCATCATCCTTTCCTTCAGCCTCAGCTACTTCCTTACTTTATTCCCCAACCGCTACAGCAGTTGTTTGGTCTATACTCATCTGCAAATAAACAGACTATAATTGATATGAGTGTTGAATACATGGTAAAGTAATAAAAAACAAATGATATGTTACCATCAAATAAATGAAGACTAATAAAACATAAATGATAAGTTACCTCCTTAGCTTCATCAGCACCTTCCTCCTTAGTCTATACAGCAAATGGTAGAGAAGAAACAAATGTCCAAAATGGTAAGTATCGGTGCACAAATATTATTGATAGCTAGCTCAAAAACAAATGTTAGTTAAATACCTCATTGGCTTCTTCTACTACATCTTCCTCCTACTTCAAGAATACTACTTGAGGTTTTGCTACCTCTACTACCTCTACATCTTCCTCCTTACATACCTCTTTTTTTTTTAGCATAACAAATCACTACAGTTTGTTGTTCTGAATCCTCCATCTGTAAAATAGGATATACATACCACGAATGGTAAAATGAAATAAACAAACAACAGGGTAGTACACAACAAATATGATAGATAGCTCAAAACAAATGTTAGATAACTATCTCTTGAACTTCCTCTTCTTCAGCAACTTGAGGTTGCTCTTCCTGAACAAATTTAGCTTCAGGTTCTTCATCTTCCACTGACTCTTTCTTCCACTTCAAGTATAATAAATGAAATGAACAAAGACATTAGCATAAATGACAAAGACGTCCCAACAAATGCCAAAACACTCTGAAAAAATGGCAGACTTCAAAACAAATGATAAAGTTTAAAAAGTAAATGCCAATGTTCTAAAAAATAAGTGTCAAATAAAATCAAATAAATGATAAGAAGTCGTAAACGGATAATACCTCTAGAAGCTCACCACCATACTAGGACGATATTGCTTCCAAATTCACTTCCCTATCAACTTTAACTTCATCATCTACCCTTAAATCTTTTACCACCTCCAATCCATCTCCAGGGGCAACTAGCTGAATCAAATTTTTTGTAGTTAACTGAATTTTATCAGACTTAAGTTTTGGGAATTCCCCCCTTCTCTTCCTTGGTGCTTTATTACCCAAGCCCTTCTTAGGGATCTTGGGGATTAAGGTTTTCAATTGGATTAGTGGGACATGATCCAATTGTTTATCAGTGAGAGCTTCTTTCTTCGTGCCTTCAATTTTTTCCTTCGAGGGCACATCAACTTCTTCTAACTTTTTGTTCTTCTTATTGGCATTGGTCTTGTGTTTTATTCTATGTTTTTTTGCCTTCAGCCCCAGAAAGAACACTTCTTCCCTTTCTCTCTTAGCTTTTTTCTTCTCTTTAATTTTTTTATTTTTTTGTTAGAGCTTTCTTTGCCAGTTTCTCGGCTCTGCCTTCTTCCTTTTCCCAGCTTCTTTCTCATTATCTTCTTCTCCTCACTTGTATTTTATAATTTTCTCAGGAATAGAGAATGGGTATTGTCCGAGGAGTAGAGTACCATCACTGAGTGGTAGAGTACTGTCTCTGACTGAAGACATCGTATTTGGCTCCAAATTTTTCCCACGGCTCTGCAACATTTTACCATGGTTCTTCAACTGGTGGCATACCATTTTACCATGGTCTTCCAATAGGTTGTATGCCTTTACCACTACAGCTCCGATATCAACTTTGGAAGAACTACTACTGATTACAGGTGCTTCAATTGCAGGTGCACCGTCGATTACAGGTGCTTCGATGTGATATCTCTGATATATTTAAATAATTGACAAAAAGTGAGTTAGAAATGACATAACAAAAACTAAACAATGAAAGATAAAGAAGTTAACAAATGTCGAACCTAAGCAACTGCAATGATACGAAACCTAAATTAAATGATAAGGAAGTAATAAAATGAATCATTCATACAAGGAAAGGAAGATTATCATGGCCTCTTACACAAATTCTTGTTATATGTCAGTCTTAAACGCCTTCATAGCTATTACCTCTAATTGGGGGTTAGCAAAAAACTTTTAATACGTCACAATTTGGTGATGCTTAAAGAATGTCATCCTCCATCCCTGTAGCTTAGGAAACAAATATTTGGATTCCTTAATTCTTTAAAACTTAAGGCCAAGAATAGAGAGGAAAGTCCATATCATCAACACCCAGGTATATTCGTGCAGTAATAAAGCTTTATTCAATTTTTTATCAGCGGCCGGTCGATACACGGAAAACTCTACTATTTGACGCCACAAAAACTTATAGACTTGTTGGCCCCAGGGGAATTTGTTTAACCGATCTAGATTATCTACAAGATCAACATACCTCACCTTAACGTTTCTCCCCTTGTTAGGAAGGAGAAAGGTTAATATCATCTTTAATAAATTTAATCGAAGAACATCGTCTGCAAAACAATATCACACATGGCAAAGAATAAGAATTGGTAAACAATGTCAAAGAATACATAATGTAATGATAAGAACCTTAGAACATAATGACCCAAAAATATAAAATACAATACAACATTGTTTGGGGGCTAAAAATACATTCTAGAATAATGATAAAGCAGACCAAACAAATGCCAGATTAAAATCTAACGATGATGTCCTTCTAATTTTGCCTGTTTTAAAGCCTCGTCAATTTCCTTCAACCCATATGTATTTTTCTTCTTGGGGAATCGCCTCCTTCTAAAATCCGTTATATACTCAAGATTAATAAATAATAACTCATTTGCAATAGGAGTGACACGTAGCCCCAAAATTAGGCAAACATGAATAGGCTTCATCTGAATTATTGTTCCCCCAAATTGGAACTTCATATCTCCGATATGATGATCGAATATTTCCACAACCAACATCAACATCATGGCTATTGGATCAATCAACAGTAATGGTGCAAAGAAGGTGGTACGAATTTGCGTCTTCACCTCTTCAGGCAGAGCTCCAAATATTTTGTGAACTCCCACACCTGTACACCGAGAGGTATAATTTTTAGCATTATGGGTTCCCTTCTTGACTCCACCCTCCTGCATTTGGTTCTCCTCATCAAATTACTCAATTACTTCTGTATCAGACTTCATTGTGAAAGAAAAAACTAGACTTTAATAAAATACTTGGTAGGTGCAGTAATCACACAGATGATTTGCCACTAAAATTATACATATACACGATGTGTAGAATCATGACGATTATGAAAAAATAGATTGTACGACCAAGACGGTTTGTAAAATCGGGACGGTTTTTATGGTTTTTGCAGTCGTTGCAGTCGTCGTGTAAGGAGAAAGTGTTTAAGGAACAGGGATCATTTTTGGCCCCATAAAGCCAGACGAGCTCGTGTGAATCGCACGTGTTACCCAACCCTAAGCAACAGTAAAGAAATGCCAAATAATATCATAATTGGTGACAGCGTCGCCTATAACTTATTACAAATTGTGTTCGAGACGTGACAAATTATCTTCGAACAAATGCCAAGTAATACATGAAATAGTGACATGGTCTGCCTTACACGTCTCAAAATAGTAATGTCACGTGTACATCGATGAATTAAATTTGGACAGGTGGCATGATTTATTATTTTTAAATGATTCAAAAAATATTATTATTATTTTTGAAGTGTCATTCGTACTTGTGGGGCCTACGCCAACAAACCTATTATAATATTGAAGCAATTGTTATTTTTCAAATTAGATGGCAAAGTTATGTAAAACAAATGACAAAGTGGACTGAACAAATGGGAAAGTCGGCATTGATAATGACTTCTAGTTGTTATCAAATGACATAGGTGTCTGAAAAAATGCCAGAGTTGAACTGCAAAAATAACATAGTTTGGTTAGCAGCCACGCAGACGATTTTCCCTCGTTTGTTTCATGAGTATAGTACCATCTGCAGAAGTAGAGTAACATTATTTTCTTCTTGCCCAAGGAGTAGAGTAGCAGTCTTTAATCAAATACTTGGTATGCAGTAGTCACACAGACGGTTTATGACAAATAATCAGGACGGTTTTTGTAGTTTTTGCGATCGAGTAAGAAGAAGAAACTATTAGATGAATCGGGATCGCTTTTGGCGCCAAAAACTAGACGAACTCCTATGAACCTAACCATAAACAAGATGTGAAATAGTAAATAGAAGAGTGTCTTCTTTCAAATAACAAATCTGGTATATAGCAGGACAAACTATCCCGAAACAAATGCCAAGTAATGCATGAGATGATGGCAGTGTCTGCTTTACATGTAAATCGCGGAATGCAAATTGAACACATGGCGTGATATATTATTTTTAAATGAGGTTTACAATTTTTTATTAGATCGGAAGTTACATTCGTACTTGTGGAGCCCAAAACCAAGTAGTTGTCTACTGTAATATTAAAACTTTTGTAGGGGTAAATTTGGTTTTTCCTCTTACTAGTATCGATTTTGCAATTTATTGTTCCCTGGGTCTGATTTTGCAAATATGGCAAAAAGTAGTATTTCTTCTCATAATTTCCGTAGCAGTATAGATATCTTATCCTTTCCAATTCTATCAGCTAAAATGTACAGCAATTACAAATATAGGGACGGCATACTGCACAAATAATACATTTAAAAAATATCAGCAAATTAAATCTTATGAAACAACATGCAACAACCCTTTCAAAATATGAAGATAAAGAGACATGATATGTTTTTGAAATACAGGTATTTAGGAACAAGCCCTGATGATTTTTGAAAATTCATGATATGTAACCAAAGTGTAAATTAATAAACATACATGAATATCATGTTTAATTTATATATATATCGACAAAATATCTCACGTCAGGAACAAATGATGATGCTCTTCCTCCCTAGATATGAAACCCAAACTCTCTTTCAACTTTGTCCTCCTAATGTCAGGAGCAATGAGAAACTCGAGGATGAGATGAATCTCCTCTGTTTTGAACAAAGGATTATGAGTAGCATCCTATCCCCAGCATCTCATGAACACGGGACTTATCTTACACACTCTGAGATCATTCCGAAGGAAGAAATGGGTTCACAAACATAGGTACACCCCATTAATGGTCCTTTCTTTTACACAACTGCTTCTTGTCTTTTGATTTTGAATCAATACATTGAATGGGGCTATTGGGTTTTGATCGGGTATACCTGTTGGTTATTAGATAAAACTAGACGAAAACATATACCATAGAATTATTGGGCAATACCAAACCCACAACACATAATTGTTACAACCTGTAAATATACGCTGTCAAGCTGCTCATTTAACAAACAGGTAGTGGTGGCCCTTCAGCCACCACAAATGCAATGAGGATTACCTGCTGGAATTGTCGTGGTGGAGGGAAATCCACGACAATTCAACAGCTTAAATCCCATATTATCAAAGAATGGCCAGATATTATTTTAGTCAGGGAAACAAAAATGGACGAAAAACATAATAAAATGAAAATCAAAAAACTCGGTCTTGGAAATTCTTGTATCATCCCGGCTCAGGGTACCAAAAATGGTCATGGCTTCTCTAGAACGATACGATTAACTTAGAAATCATTCATAGTTGTGATTACTCAATCCAAACACTTATCACCTCTCATCCTCATACTTAGAGATGGCTGTGCTCTTTCACCCATGGGATTCCTGATAAAAGATTCCGACATATCCTTTGGGATGGACTAAATCAATTTGGGAAACTCTTAATCATCCCCTGGTTACTTATTGGAGATTTAAATGAGGTTATTGATCCTCTTGATTGACTTACAACCCACACGACATCTTTTCAAGTTAACCCTGCCTTTTTAAACCTGATTAATGAATACGGCTTAATTGATATTCTGTATAGTGGGGTTCCCTTTCATTTGGTCTAATAATAACCATAAAGGCAACCTTATTTGAGAAAGGATTGACCGTGGATTAATGAACTCTCGATGGAATTTTCTCTACCCAGAGGCGGAAATTAAAAATTTTCCCATCATTACCTCTAACCATAGTATTATCCTCCTAAATACCAACCTCAAAAATCTAAGGCTGCTTCAACAATTTCATTTTAAATCAGCCTGGTTGAAGGATCCAGAATACAAACCTTTTTTGGAGAAGGTTTGGGGAATAACTCACATCAGAGGAAATTCGGTCACCATATTACAAGCTAAACATTTGAGCTTACAAAAAGCTCTGAAAAAATGGAATCAGGAACATTTTGGAAATCTAACATGTTAAATTAAATAAACAGAAGATCAAATTTCGCACATCCAAGATAAAAGATTGGCTTATTGTAATGACCCTGATTTTTTATTTCCTATTTATAACTATTATTATATTCTTTGGTATAATACTCCGCATATTCTTTTTCTTTATCACGTCGGCATATTAAGTATCCATGATAAGTCTGCATACATTTTCCGCATGTATTCCTTCTTCATTTATGCCTCCATTATTTATCTTGGAGAGTTTAGCTTATTAGATTCCTTTTCGGCGTTCCGGTGGTTTTAGGCGTTAGGGCGGTGTTGTGATTTATGGGAACCCCTGGATGGATTGTATTTGGTGTTGGTATGGCTTGTGGTTAGTGTAGTGTGGGGTTCGTGATGTTTGTTGTGTTTTGGCGTTACTTGAGGTGGGGGTGCAGCAGGTGTTTCCCGTGGAAATCTTTTATAGGTACTTTGGGGTTCTTTTTCTGAACTGACCAATTCTATTCGAATAAGACTTTCTCTATTTGAATAGGATCCTTCTGGTAAAGTTGGATTTTCCCATTGAGTTGCTTTATTCGAATAGGATATCCTTCTATTCGAATAGGATCCTTCTTAGGTCAGTTGATTTTCTCCCTGAGCTATTTTATTCGAACAGGATGTTTTCCTATTCGAATAAGGTCCTCCTTGAACAGTTGAGTTTTCCTCCCTGACCATTTCTATTCGAATAGGAATATTCTCTCTATTCGAATAGGATTATTTCTTATTCGAACAGAGGCGCGTTTTAGGCAGCTGTTTGGTTTAATGCTCTCCTTTTTCTTTATTCCCAACACTTAAAAACTTTCTCTCCTCACTCAAACTCTCTCCTCTCTCTACCAAATCCCCTCTTCTCCTTACTCATATTCCAACCTGATATTTTGCTCTCGGATTCTTCGCCAACTTCGTTGCAATCATCCCTCTTATCCTTAGTAAGTTATCCTTGGAAAGTTATTCTCGATTCCCTTCCGTCGTTTTACTCGATTTTGGCGTAGGGTTAGATTCTAGAGTTTGGATTATTTATTATTTTCTTAAAATTGATTGGTTGTTTATTATTCTCGGCTTTCCGTTTGCCGTTCTGAGGATTTTAGTTGGGTTTCCGAGTTGGTTTCCGCAGGACTTGGTTGTTTTCAGGCGAGTTTTATTCCCGCATTACTAAATTTCTATACTAGTATCGTGTAGTGCATTAGAGTGTTAGATTAAGCTTAGGGATGCTATGTGATTAATTATAATTTAATATAGGAATTATTTTGTTAGAATTGTTAACCTGTAGGTTAGGCTTGTTAATTATTCAAGACTTGATTTATAGTTCGCATAAGACTTGGGCTTAGTTAGAAGCTGTGGGTTAGCGTTATCATGGCTTTGCCCCTGAATTCCCCTCCCAGCCTTAAGAGACTATTGTGTTGGATGTAGTGACGGTTAGGTTGATGTGTCAGCTATGATTAGTCGGTGCGACCGAGTCTCTGTTCATCCTGATTGTGTTGCCGTGTGAGCGGTAGCTGTGTCGATTTCTTATGCACCTATTGCATGTTATATAACTCCTAAATTCTTTAAAACTTATTGAGATTGGATACACGAACACTCCTCTTCGGTTAACCTCCGATAGGATCCAAGTTGTCCTAAGAACGGGTTAAAAGACTAGGTGAGATTGGGAATGGCACTATTATACCTAATTCAACCACCGTGGAGTGTGGGATGGTATGAGTCAGAGTCATGGAGATCCCAACTTATCCTCGTTGAGGTTGAAATTCCTTGAAATGATACGGACTATTGCTCCGTGGGGTAACACCCCATATCCACTTTGATCAAGTGAGACCTATCCTTAGCTTGGTCGAGCTTAACCAAATCGTACCAGTGTGTCACTTTACTGATCTCTTTAAGATATCTTAAGCGCTGTGGTTGATCAACCTACTATTTTAGGATTCGCGAGTATTGATTTTATAACACCACCACACACTGCACCCAGGATAAGCATGGGATTATCCTAGTCATCATGTTCACGTCATGGCATTGCATGTTCTCTTATCATCGTATTTCCCTTCTCTTCACTCCTGACTCTATTCTGATCCTCTTTTAACTCCTTATCCTTTGTAGTCTCATTATATATTGTTAGACTTTTATATATCAGTTCCTTTATTATATTCATCTCTACCTCTATTTTCATTACAGGTTTATTAGTAGGATATTTAGTTTTGTTGGGTTTAGTGAGCCGTGGTTTGCTCACTCTCATTTTGTAACCATTTCAGAGGTTGAGTAGCTTGGACTGCCGCGTGGTTAGCTAGTTCAGAGACAAATTTTGCCGCTATAGATTTCCTTTAGTTCTAGATTTCTGTATGTGATCTCAGCATATGTCGCTGATCATTTATTCGAGATATTGTATTACGTTTTCTACTGATAAGTATATATATATATATATATATATATATATATATATATATATATCTTCTGTTTCCGCTTTGTTATTGTTTTTTTTTTTACTCTGATGATTATTGTTATATGTGAATAGCCGAGCCAGAATTTTTCTACGGCTTGGCTATTTGTGGGGTAAAATCTTTGGATTCCCTGACCTGTACTACTTAGAATCTAGTAATTGGTCAAGCTATCGATTACTGGATTTTGGGGCATGACAGACTTGGTATCAGAGCCTAAGGTTAATCTTTATCTTTTTTATTACAAATTATATGACGAGTTACTCTTTTGACGGAGTTAGGATCGATTCTTTCAGATTTTCATATTTTATCGTATTCTTTTCCGATTCCTAATCCCTTCATATCCGTTCTTGAGTTGTATATCTTTATTCGTAATAGATGGCTAGAGGTGACAGAGGCAGAGGTTGTGCTCGAACTCGTGGGGGTATCCGAGGAGGTGTTCGCAAGGGTTTGTGCAGTGGCGCAGTGGCTGATGAGTCAGTGATTAGTCAGGAGAGTACGGGATCTGTTCCGATCCTTCAGGCAGAGCCATCAGTTGTTGAGGCTGGGGTTACTATGGGAGTAACACCAGGGGTTCAGATTCATCAGGGTACCCCACTTACTCCAGTAATTCTAGGGCAGCCGGGCATTCCACCAGTTCCAGCGACTTCTAGTGTTTCAACCGAGATGAGACAGTTCATAGAGAGCTTCGCAGCTTCATTCCAGCAGGCCAGGATCCCGATACCTAGAGAGCACAGTTACTTAAAGCAGCTCCAGAGATACAAGCACCCTACTTTTTCCGCTCATTGATTCCTTCAGAGGCCGAGGCATGGTTCAAGTCGATTGAGAAGACTTTGGACGCGATGAAGTGTCCCAAGGATTAGCAGGTGACACTTGCAGTATACCTACTTCACGGCGAGGCAGATCATTGGTGGGATATGGCCAAGAGGACGGTCGCAGAGACTTCTATTCTCTGGGCATCCTTCCAGGATCTTTTCTTTGATCAGTACTTTCCCCAGACTTACAGAGACACATGCGTTTCAGAGTTCTACATACTTGAGCAGGGAGATATGAGTATTGCTAGGTACGACCAGAGGTTTAACGAGCTTGCTTGTTACATACCGTTTATCGTTCAGGATGAGGGGCAGAAGAAGATGAAGTTTCTGAAAGGTCTTCGTCCATTCTTTAGGAGGTTCTTGATTTCATCTGGTTTTAGTACTTACAGAAAGGTTTTGTTTAAAGCATTGGCTTCAGAGCAAAATGAGGTCGAGGATTGTCAGTCCAGGAACGCGAGGAATGCAGCAAGACAGGATACTAGACCCGACAAGGGCAAGGCGGTTTAGACACAGTATGACAGATTGGGTTTCAAGAGGCAGAGATACGAGGGTGCTCCAGTTCGGGCCAGTTCGAGCTACAGGCGGACAGTATTTTGAGAGAGCACCGCTTTCTTCTCGTACTTGTTGTAACTATGGGGAAATGGGCACTTTAGAAAGTTCTGCACTAAACCAGACAGGGGTCAGCAGCCGATACGACAGTTTCAGAGTCCAGTTGGTTACCAGCCACGACCGCAGTAGGTTCCTCAGATTCAGCAGTTTCCACAGAGGCAGATCCAGAGTCCTCAGGGAAGACAAATGGTTTTGGGTTCTTAGGGTATACAGAGACCACAACATCTGGGTCAGCAGCAAGGATAGGGTCAGGGCTGAGGGTAGGGTAGGATGTACACAGTGGGGAGGCGCAGCACTCGCACTGCCCCACCAGTGGTGGAAGGTACGATACATATCTCTTATTCGCACGCTCGTGTTCTTTTCAATTCTGGTGCATCGCATTCATTCATTGCATCTGCATTTCTCTGTATTCTTGGCTTTGGTTCCTCTTCTTTGATTGCTGAGGTTTTCGTGGGTACTCCTCTAGATTCTTCGGTGTCTATCTTGCGTATATGTAGAGATTGCCCGATAGTTGTTTGTGGTCGCGTCCTATCAACAGACCTATTAGTATTGCCGATGCAGGAGTTTGACATTATTCTGGGTATTGATTGGTTGTCTATGCACTGGGTTACTTTAGACTGTTTCGAGAAGACGGCTACCTTTAGTATTCTAGGTAAGAGGCATTTTGTTTTTGCTAGTTTGAAACCTGCGCAGCCAGGGGATGGCTTATTAGCTTTCCTAGAGTTAGAGTCCCCGGGTGTACACGTTAGCTCTATTTCCGTCGTCTGTGATTATTCTGACATTTTCTAGCAGATTCCCAGTTTACCGCCGACGAGAGCGATTGATTTTGTCATAGATCTTGTTCCTGGTACAACACCAATTTCGAAGGCTCCACACCGCATGGCGCCAGCCGAGCTGAAAGAGCTAAAGGATCAGATTTCTGAGTTGATGGATAAGGGATTCATTCGGTCGAGTACTTCACCGTGGGGAGTACCTATTTTGTTCGCAAAGAAGAAGGACGGTACGATGCGTTTGCGTATTAATTACCGCGAGTTGAACAAAGTCACAATCAAGAACAAGTATCCATTGCCGAGGATCGAGGTCTTGTTTGACCAGCTTCGAGGAGAGTAGTTTTTTTCGAAGATTGATCTCAGATTGGGTTGCCATCAGCTGAGGATCAGGGACACTGATGTTTCGAAGATAGCTTTTCAAACTCGTTACAGACACTATGAGTTTCGGGTGACGCCGTTCGGTTTGACGAACGCTCCCGCAGCCTTTATGGATTTGATGAACCATATTTTTAGCCCTTTTCTTGACCGGTTCGTCATTGCGTTCGTCGACGACATTCTTATCTATTCGAAGACCGAGGCCGAGCACGAGGAATATTTGAGGATTGTACTACAGACCTTACGGGAGAATGTGTTGTTCGCGAAGTTTAAAAAGTGTGAGTTTTGGCAGCAGGAGGTGAAATTCCTAGGACACGTAGTGTCTAAGTATAGAATTACAATAGATCTTTCCAAGGTTGTAGCAGTTGCAGATTGGGCAGACCCGATGAGCATTACAAAGATTCACAGTTTTCTGGGTTTAACGGGTTACTATCGCAGATTCATTGAGGGGTTTTCGCGGATTCCAGCTCCTTTGACCCGTTTGACACAGAAAGACATTCGGTTCATCTGGGATGCTAGATGTGCTTCAGCATTCGCAGAGTTGAAGGACAGATTGACTACCACGCCAGTTTTAATTGTTTTGTCCAACGGGCAGAGATACATAGTATACAACGATGCTTCGCTCAGTGGACTTGGTTTCATTTTGATGCAGGAGGGCAAGGTGGTGGCTTACGCTTCAAGACAACTTAAGGTACACGAGGGGAATTATCCTACTCATGACCTCGAGTTAGAAGCAGTGGTTTACGCGCTGAAGATTTGGAGACACTACTTATATGGGGAGAGGTTCAAGCTCTTTTCAGATCACAAGAGCTTGCGGTATCTCTTCTCACAGAAGGAACTAAATATGAGACAGCGCAGATGGATGGAATTCCTGAAGGATTACGATGTGGATTGGTAGTATCACCCAGGGAAGGCGAACGTCGTGGCCGACGCTTTGAGCCGTTTGCCTAGAGGATTACTTGCACGTCTGATGATTCGTGAGTGGACGATGCTTAGCGACATTGCGGAGTTTAGGCTGATTTTGAGTTCACAAACAACGGGTGGTCTTGTTGTAAACTTGAGAGTTCAGCCATCTTTGATTTCTTGGATTACAGAGGCACAGCAGCAGGATGACAGATTACAGTCTTGGGCTTTAGACGACATCGGACCAGATTGGACAGCTAGTTCAGATGGCAGCATCAAATACAGGGGCAGGTTATGCATGCCAGATTCCGAGGGACTGAAGCGTGAGGTTTTGAGAAAGGCTCACAGTTTGAGATATACTATTCATCTATATAGTACGAAGATGTACCAAGACCTGAATAGACATTTTTCATGGGACAATATGAAGCGCGAGATAGCTGCATTTGTTTCCAAATGTCTAACTTGCCAGCAGGTGAAGGCCGAGCATCAGAAATCGGTGGGATAACTTAAACCTTTACCTATTCTAGAGTGGAAATGGGAGCACGTCACGATGGATTTTATTTTGGGTTTTCCGCGGACGAAGAAGCAGTATGATTCTATTTGGGCGATCGTGGACCGATTGACCAAATTGGCACATTTTATTCCGGTTCACACGACTATGACGGTCGATGAGTTGAGCAGAACCTACGTGAGGGAGATTGTTCGTTTACACGGGGTTCCAATGTCGATAGTGTCAGATAGGGATGCTAGGTTTACCAGCAAATTTTGGCAGAGCTTTCAGCTAGCTATGGATACTAGACTAAATTTTAGTACAACATTTCACCCTCAGACCGACGGACAGACCGAGGGAGTGAACCAGATTCTTGAGGATATGCTTCAAAATTGTGTTTTGGACTTCAAGGGCAGCTGGGATGAGTATTTACATTGGGCTAAGTTCGCGTACAACAACAGCTTCTAGTCGAGCATCGGGATGGCACCGTACGAGGCTTTATATGGTAGACCGTGCAGATCATCTTTGAGTTGGGCAGAGGTTGGCGAGGAGAGCTTACTGGAGCCAGACTTGGTTCAGGAGACTACTGAGGCAGTTACTACCATCAGGGATCGTTTACGCACAGCACAGAGCCGACAGAAGAGTTACGCCGACATCCGCAGGAGACCGTTAGATTTTTGGATCGGGGATCATGCTTTGCTGAAGGTTTCACCGATGAGGGGAGTAATGCATTTCAGCAAGAAGGGGAAGTTAGCCCCGAGATATATTGGTCCGTTTGAGATATTGGATAGGGTTAGAGAGTTAGCATACTGTTTGGCATTGTCGCCGCAGCTGAACAGAGTTCACAGCATCTTCCACATTTTGATGTTGAGAAAGTACGAGCGGGACCCTACTCACGTAATTGACTGGGAACCGATAGAGGTTCAAGACGATGCCTCGTATATCGAGCATCCGATACGCATTTTGGATCGCGAGGAGAAGGTTCTTCATAGCAAGGTTATTCCATTTGTAAAAGTCCAGTGGAGTCACCATGAACCAGAGGAGGCGACCTGGGAGCTAGAGACTGACGTGAGGAGGCACTATCCACAGTTGTTTTGGAGGCTGAGGTATGTATTAAATTTTGGATGAAATTTCTTCTTAGGGGGGTAGATTGTAATGACCCTGATTTTATATTTCCTATTTATAGCTATTATTATATTCTTTGGTATAATACTCTGCATATTCCTTTTCTTTATCACGTCTGCATATTAATTATCCATGATAAGTCTACATACATTTTTCGCATGTATTCCTTTTCTTCCTTTATGCCTCCATTATTCCTCTCAGAGAGTTTAGCTTATTAGATTCCTTTTCGGCGTTCCGGTGGTTTAAGGCGTTAGGGCGGTATTGTGATTTATGGGAACCCCTGGATGGGTTGTATTTGGTGTTGGTATGGCTGGTGGTTAGTGTAGTGTGGGGTTCGTGATGTTTATGGTGCTTTGGCGTTGCTTGAGGTGGGGGCGGAGTAGGTGTTTCCCGTGGAAATCTTTTATAGGTACTTTGGGGTTCTTTTTCTGAACTGACCAATTCTATTCGAATAAGACTTTCTCTATTTGAATAGGATCCTTCTGGTAAAGTTGGATTTTCCCCCTGAGTTGTTTTATTCGAATAAGATATTAATTATCCACAATAAGTCTGCATACATTTTCCGCATGTATTCCTTCTTCCTTTATGCCTCCATTATTCCTCTCAGAGAGTTTAGCTTATTAGATTCCTTTTCGGCGTTCCAATGGTTTTAGGCGTTAGGGCGGTGTTGTGATTTATGGGAACCCCTGGATGGGTTGTATTTGGTGTTGGTATGGCTTGTGGTTAGTGAAGTGTGGGGTTCGGGATGGTTATGGTGTTTTGGCGTTGCTTGAGGTGGGGGCGTAGCAGGTGTTTCCCGTGGAAATCTTTTATAGGTACTTTGGGGTTCTTTTTCTGAACTGACCAATTTTATTCGAACAAGACTTTCTCTATTTGAATAGGATCCTTCTGGTAAAGTTGGATTTTCCCCCTGAGTTGTTTTATTCGAATAGGATATCCTTCTATTCGAATAGGATCCTTCTTGGGTCTGTTGATTTTCTCCCTGAGTTGTTTTATTCGAACAGGATGTTTTCCTATTCGAATAAGATCCTCCTTGAACAGTTGAGTTTTCCTCCCTGACCATTTCTATTCGAATAAGCTTTCCCTCTATTCGAATAGGAATATTCTCTTTATTCATATTCCTATTCGAACAAAGGCGCGTTTCAGGCAGTTGTTGGGTTTAATGTTCTCCTTTCTCTTTATTCCCAATACTTAACACTTTCTCTCCTTACTCAAACTCTCTCCTCTCTCAACCAAATCCCCTCTTCTCCTTACTCATATTCCAACCTGATACTTCACTCTCGGATTCTTTGCCAACTTCGTTGCAATCATCCCTCCTATCCTTGGTAAGTTATTCTCGATTCCCTTCCTTAATTTCACTCGATTTTGGCCTAGGGTTAGATTCTAGGGTTTGGATTATTTATTATTTTCTTAAAATTGATTGGATGTTTGTTGTTCTCGGTGTTTGGGTTAGCTTGTCAGGCGTTACGTTTGTCGTTCCGCAGATTTTAGTTGGGTTTCCGAGTTGGTTTCTGCAGGACTTGGTTGTTTTCAGGCGAGTTTTATTCCCGCATTACTAAGTTTTTATACTAGTATCGTGTAGTGCATTAGAGTGTTAGATTGAGGTTAGGGATGCTATGTGATTAACTATAATTTAATATAGGAATTATTCTGTTAGAATTGTTAACCTGTAGGTTAGGCTTGTTAATTATTCAAGACTTGATTTATAGTTCGTATAGGACTCGGGATTAGTTAGAAGCTGTGGGTTAGCGTTCTCGTGGCTTTGTCCCTGAATGCCCCTCCCAGCCTTAAGAGACTATTGTGTTGGATGTAGTGACGGTTAGGTTGTTGTGTCAGCTATGATTAGTCGGTGCGACCGAGTCTTTGTCCATCCTGATTGTGTTGCCGTGTGAGCGGTAGCTGTGTCGATTTCTTATGCACCTGTTGCATGTTATATAACTCCTAAATTCTTTAAAACTTATTGAGATTGGATACACGAACACTCCTCTTCGGTTAACCTCCGATAGGATCCAAGTAGTCCTAAGAACGAGTTAAAAGACTAGGTGAGATTGGGAATGGCACTATCATACCTAATTCAACCACCGTGGAGTGTGGGATGGTATGAGTCAGAGTCATGGAGATCACAACTTATCCTCGTTGAGGTTGAAATTCCTTGAAATGATACAGACTATTGCTCCGTGGGGTAACACCCCATATCCACTTTGATCAAGTGAGACCTATCCTTAGCTTGGTCGAGCTTAACCAAATCGTACCAGTATGTCCCTTTACTGATCTCTTTAAGATAACTTAAGCGTTGTGGTTGATCAACCTACTATTTTAGGATTCGCGAGTATTGATTTTATAACACCACGACACACTACACCTAGGATAGGCATGGGATTATCCTAGTCATCATTTTCACGTCATGGCATTGCATGTTCTCTTATCATCGTATTTCCCTTCTCTTAACTCCTGACTCTATTCTGATCCTCTTTTAACTCCTTATCCTTTATAGTCTCATTATATATTGTTAGACTTGTATATATCAGTTCCTCTATTACATTCATCTCTACCTCTATTTTCATTACAGGTTTATAAGTTGGATATTTAGTTCTGCTGGGTTTAGTAAGCCGTGGTTTGCTCACTCTTATTTTGTAACCATTTCAAAGGTTGAGTAGCTTGGACTGCCGCGTGGTTAGCCAGTTCAGAGGCAGATTTTGCTGCTACAGATTTCCTTTAGTTCTAGATTTATGTAGGTCATCTCAGCAAATGTCGCTGATCTTTTATTCAAGATATTATATTACGTTTTTTACTGATATGTATATACATATATATATCTTTTGCTTCCGCTTTGCTATTGTTATTTCTTTTACTCTGATGATTATTGATATATGTGAATAGCCGAGCCAGAATTTATCTACGGCTTGGCTATTTGTGGGGTAGAATCTTTGGATTCCCCGAACTGCACTACTTAGAATCTGGTAATTGGTCAAGCTACCGATTACTAGATTTTGGGGCGTGACACTTATGACTATAACCAACTCAATAATTTTCAAATTCACCTTTGGCAACTTATTGAGAAAGAGGAATGTTACTGGAGAAATCAGAGTAAAGAAATCTGGCTTAAAGAAGGAGATAGGAATACTTTATTTTTTTTGTAGAGCAGCAAAAATACATCGAAGCTCGAATCGAATTGAATTCCTCAGAAACAAGAACGGAGACTTGAAGGAAAAGCGACATGAAATAGGAGCCATCTTTATTGATTACTTTAAATAGCTCTTTTCTACATCTCATTGAACACCAATGCAAACTTCTCCCAAACATATTGGTCAGCTTATTCAATCAGTTATCCTGGAATGTCATCAGAACACCCTCAATCAACCCATTTCTGAGGATGAGGTGAAATTGGCTTTGTTTACGATGCACCCCTACAAAAGTCCTAGTCCAGATGGGTTCACCCCATTTTTTATCAACAATCCTGGAATTGGATTAAACAGGACCTGGTGGATTGTTGTAATCATTTCCTTTCCCCCAATCAAAGTAGAAACATGATAAATCATACCAACTTGACTCTCATTCCAAAAACTCGGAATCCGTGCGGAGCATCTGATTTCAGACCTATTAGCCTGTGTAATACGACTATGAAAATTGTTTCTAAGGTTCTGGATAATATGATTAAACCATTCCTCCCTACTATGATAGGGCCATATCAAAATACTTTTACCAAAGCCAGATATATTCAAGATAACGCGGCGGTAGTACAAGAAACACTCCATACCCACAAAAAGAAAAAGAACGAAATACAAGGGTACATGGCAAATAAACTCAATATAAGTAAAGCTTATGATAGAGTATAGTGGGATTTTCTCGAACAAGTCTTAACTGCTTTTGGCTTCAAAGATAACTTCCTACGAGCTATTATGACGATTGTCTCCTCTGTTACATATCCTATAAAACTCAATGGATCGCCTTTTGGACTCTTCTCCCCCTCCAGAGGGCTTCGGCAAGAGGATCCTATTTCTCCATATTTGTTCATCCTATGCAAGGAGGTTCTCTCAAGGATTTTACTTGAGAAGGAGAGAACAAAGGAGATTCATGGGATTAAGGTTGGTAGATGAGTCCCCCCCCCCCCCCCCAATTTCTCATATGCTTTTCACATATGACTCTTTTGTTTTTGCTAAAGCAAATCTGAAAGAAGCATGCACCATCAAAGACATTTTACATCAGTATAATATCATCTCTGGACAGGAAGTTAACTAAAATAAATCAGAAGTCTTTACTAGCCTCAATATCTATGGCAGGCATGGGAAAATTATCTGCAAAATCCTAAGGATCCAAAAAACTCACATCACGTCTAGATATCTTGATACACCGATCCATCTCTCTCAAAGCAAAAAATGGGATTATGGATATATCCTGGATAGAATTCAAAGTAAACTTCAAAACTGGAAAACTCAATACCTTAGCCAAGCTGGTAAAACAACCCCGATCAAGAGTGTTTCTTCTATTATTCCTGGCTATCAGATGGCTAGCACTCTGCTACCCATATCTCTGACAAAAAAGATGGATGCCCTCAACAAAGATTTCTAGTGGTGCTTTACAAAAGATGGAAACACCAAGTATCACCTTACTCAATGGAGACAATTAGTAAACCACGTAAAAACAAGGAACTTAATATTAAAAAGGTACATCTTCAGAATATAGCCTTAATGGCTAAATATACCTAGAATATCCTTACACAACCCAACACTTTTATTAGCAAATTCTTCAAAGCTAAATACTTCCCCAAAAGCCCTTTCTTACACAGTAAGAAAACTCCTTCACAATCTCGGTTCTCGAAAGACGTGATTAATGCTAGGGATGAAGTAAAAGACTATTTAGGATGGCTTGTTGGAGATGGGACTAATATCCATATCTGGAAAGATAACTGGCTTCCTTCCCTCCCAACCTATAAACCCACTCGAAGTAACACAAACAAACCCGAGATAATTTGGGTATCTCAACTTCTTCTCTACCACCCTACTAGGTGGAATGTGAACCTTTTACAACTTATCCCTGCTGTGTAGATCCTGTACATTTTGGGATTACAACTTCAGGAACACACAGGGAACGATATTATCCAATGGATACCAGATAAAAAATCCAAATTCTCTGTCAAATCAGCCTATACTCAATTGGAAGAAAAAATAGTGCATCACAGTATTACTACCAGCTCCCATTACTTCCCATATATCTGGAAACACAAAATTCCCCTTAGAAACCAGTTATTTATTTGGAAACTGTTGCAAAATCACCTGCCAGTTAAACAAAGGTTATTTCAAAATCATATTATTTTGGATGATATATGTCCTATTTGTACCAAAGAGCCAAAAATAATACAACATCCGCTTTTCCAATGTAACTGGGCAGTTAAGCTTTGGTTCAGCTCTTGCTTTACCCTTCGAACTCAAGAAGACACTTTCCACTACCAAGAGGTTCTTCAAAAAATATTTGAATATAGCAAAAGAGACAATAATGGCTATCATAGTATTTCACTGTATTGTGCTATTTTAGATGGTATCTAGAAAGCCAGAAATGATATAGTTTTTAACAACATACAACCAAATACTGCACAGATTTTAGCCACGGTACAAAGTAACATTATTGTTATTAATAATTTGGATTGTCACCCAGTTTTGTACCAAACTGACTATGCTGATCATACTTTTGCCTCTATTATTGCTACATCTAGTTTTAAACTCTTTACAGATACATCCTGGTCAGAAACTACTCACAAGTGTGGAATGGAATTCCTTCTTATTGATGAGGCTAATAAACAAATACTTATAGGACACGCATCCCTCACAGCTGACAGCGCGGAACAAGCTGAAAGGCAACGCGTTCCCTGGGCCATCAAACTAAGTGCTCATGAGATTATAGGAAAGGAGGTGTTACTCTTAGCTGACTGTCATAATGTGATTTCCTATCTACGTGACCCGTTATCCGGAGTACAGTGGTGTACAGCAACACAACTTAACCCCTGTTTATCACTTTGAAAAAATTTAGCTTGTTTTTCATTTTATTGGATCTCTAGATTTGTGAACTTTATCTCACATGACCTAGCGGCTCTAGGCACTAGTTATAGTGGCTTGTATTATGTTAACTCTATGCCGGGCTGGGTCCAACCCGCTACCCAAACCTTGTTTTAGCTTCAATAAATGTTTGTTTGTGAAAAAAAAAATGATGATGCTCTTCCATCCATATAAACCATGTAGTATTGCAACTTTTCGAAACTAATAACACGCATTTATTTATGAGAAATGTTTTAAAATTGCCTTAAACTTCTAGTCCATTTCCTTCGCTTTGTTGTTAAGACTTAAGAGCAGATGTACCCATGCTTATTTAGCTTAGATCCATCGTTTTGTCAAGGGAAGCAACTCTGGCAATTGTTGTGGATGTGAACTAACGGTTCACATAAACCATCTGTGCTGTGTTGAAAGCATCTTTCCTGTCCTTGCCAATCATAGTGCTTACAACATCCTCTGTATTTTACAAAAGATTAAGTACCATTTCCATCTTTATTTACATTTATGTGGAGATTAAGGGAAAATTAGGATAGATTAAAGGGAGAAGTATAAAAAATGTACATATCTCGAATGACCTATTATAATCTTTCTTAGATTCCAACTAAGATTTAGATTATCTTCTTCAAAATTGTTAGTTATGGTCTGAATTGTTAAGGTATGAACTTCAACTATGCTTGTCGAAGTTCGTTCGAGCTCGTGGAACGAGCAAAGGTCGAAGATGTATTAATACAGAATGTTTAGATTTGAACTGGTTATGATTGACAGAAGTTCGAGCTGGTTAAGTTACCTAAAGATTTGAACTGGTTATGTTACCTGAATTTCGAGCTGGTACTGTTCAACCTGAAGTTTGAACTGGTTGTGTTACCTGGAGTTCGAGCTGTTTCTATTCGACTTGGTCAAAGTCGTTCGAACGAGATTTGGTTTTCTGAAGAGCAAATCCTTGCTGAGGCTATTTGAAGGAAAATTTAAGTTGGTCATTCGAACAAGACTGGAAGTCATTCAAACGAGATATGCAAGTTTCTAGGGTTACGAACTTGGTCCCGTCGAAGTCGTCCAAACAAGCTTATAGTCGTTCGAACGAAAAACCTTGTGAGATGGTTTTATGATTTATTCTGAGACGTTAAGTTCTGCCTAGAGATCCGTTCTACTTGTATTTAGTCCTCTACTATATAAAGAGAACTTAAGTTATGTTTAATCTATCTCGGTGAGTTTAACCTTAAGAGTTAGGTTTTGAAGAGACTCCATTGAAAGGCTTTGAGAAAGCTTGAGAGATCGTATTGCAAAACGTTTGATTATCATAGTGAATTTTTTGGGGAGTAGTTTTTTATCCCCAAAGGTTTTCCACTTCCCTCCTCTGGGAATTCTTTTGTCGTTATTATTCTTGCTTGATCGTTTTTCTTATTAAAGCTTATTCTGTATATCATTCTTGTCAGAGATGAGAGATTAGCTACCTCGGTTTCTCTACAATTGGTATCAAAGTGAGCGTTACAGGGCTTGTTGTGGTAAAGAATGATGGCCGATCAAGAAAAATTGAAGATCACAAAGTTCAATGGATAAAATTTTGGAGTGTGGAAGATGCAGATAGAAGATTACCTTTATCATAAGGATCTTGATTTACCACTGGGTGGAGTTGAGATGAAGTCTGTAGATCTTGATTCTGTGAAGTGGGCGCGATTGGATTTTAAGGCGCTTGGAACCATTATGTTAGCACTATCAACTCAGATTCTGCACATGATCTCCAAAGTTACGACAACGAAGGGTTTGATGGAGACGTTGTCCGCTATGTACTCGAAACTGTCTGGGGCAAACAAGGTGCATCTTTTACGGTGTTTGTTTACTTTTAAGATGAAGGATAATAGGAGTGCGTAAGCTCATATTAGTGAGTTCAATACCATTCATGCTTAACTGGAATCCATTAATATCACTTTTACCGAGGAGGTGAGAGCGTGGGCTCTTTTAGGGCAGATGCCTGAGAGCTGTGAAGGGTTCATTACAACTATGAGCAATTCATCAGGGAATGATGAAGACATTAAATTTGACACTATAGTCTCATTGATTATGAGTGAAGATAATAGGTATAAAATATCTTAACCCTCTTCAAGTTCAGATGGTAGTATGTTGAATGTCGAAGAAAGAGGGAGATCTTACAGAACAGGGTCGAAATATGGAAGGGGACGATCACAGTCAAGAGGTCCCTCCTCTAGGAATTCTTGTATCGTTATTGTTCTTGCTTGATTGTTTTTCTTATTAGGGCTTATTTCGCGTATCATTATTGTCAGAGAGGAGAGATTAGCTACCTCGGTTTCTCTACATAAATTGTCAATTATCTTCATAAGAATAGTTTTTACTTTTTAGACTGTACCTTTAATAATCTTCCTCATGTTTTCTCTTTCTCTTATTAATCCTTCTACCTTCTCTATCGTTGCACTCGACTAATCTTCAGAGGCGAAAGGAGCAAACCAGAAGCAAACGAGTTATCCAAGCAAGAAACATAAGCAAGCAACAATACAAATATGCAACCTCCTTCCCTAATTATATCATCCCATCTAGCTACAAACTCCTAAAAGAAAGTTGCTCAAAAAAATTTAAAGAGTTAACTCGAAGGAAAAAAGTAGAGCTTTGATCTCCACTAGAAGTGTAGTGCTACTACACCTGAAAAGCTTTTATAGTTCAATCATAAGGACAAGCCCCATATAATATCAAATATGATCATCTTCCACGAATCTCTCCATTTTCATGGAAGATTAACACTTGGTCAAAAAAGGAGTTGTGCAAGTGATCAAGGCATGGCATAATTAAGGTAAACCCCATTGAGGAAATATGTCTACACCCGTTTAGAATAAGAAGATAAAATATTATTTATCAACCCAAAAAATATTTTTAAGAGAAATGCATAAAATAAGAAGGAACTAGAAAGCAAAAAAATAACAAATGTCAAATTCAAATGAGCATTGTCACGGCCCAGTTCGGGGCGAATCTATAGTGCCCAGAGCATAGTGGAATATGAAACCATGCAGCGTACATGCACATGGGAATGGCATGTACAAACCTTATTCACTTTGTGCGATGTACCAGTGGAATATAGTCACGGATGCTAGAGCGACATCCAGCTTATCCTGGATACTCGTGAGGGTCATCATATAACCATGCGGAATAGGCAACAACATTGAAGGTTTCCTCAATAATCCCTACAGTGTAATCTCCCGTGGCTGGGCACGAGGAACGGATAACACACCTATCATGGCAGCGGATCAAGATAGCTCAATATGTTGGGTTCCTGATATATGTTGTATGTGACGGGGCAACGAGCTTGGACTAGTTACATAGTCCTTTTATAAGGTTCGGTGGATCTCGATTAGCTCGTGGGGCATAGCGGCGGCATAGCGGTACCCTATATAACCCTATCTGGAAAAGTGGACCACATTACGAGGCAATGTCTCCTGGCCCTTCCTAAGCCAAGGAAAACTCATGAACATCCCTTGTGGATGGTCCATGAGTCGGGGTCCAAGATGACCAAGCGTTAAAGGTCATTTAGTCATGGGGAGGTTCAGACCATCTTCATCCTTAATATAGCTACTAAGGAAACGGCTAGTTTCAAAAAGGAAACGATAAAAGTATAGATAGAGCATACTGACATTTCTCGCCCCCTTAACTGATTCCATTTTCAACGAAACTTGGCGTATAGCTATATTAGGATATAGATAACATATATCCAAGGTTAGATCTCAATATGCTCGGGAAGATTTGCCTGGCATTCGATAGGTCGTCATACCCTCTCGCACTTAAAATAATCTCAACGTCCTCGTCGAAACTTTCTTCTACACGGCTCTGCAAGGATTTAATCTTATGCAACTTCAAGACACTAACACTCTCCCGCACTCAGCTCAGAGTGTTGCACCTTCTTCTGGACTGGTGGACACTGAATTAAACTGCTACTCTTGATGCTTACAACTGTGGTCTTCACAACTGAACCTTGATCTACGGCCTTTCCAACTGAAGTGCTTCGATGACTGGACTTCATTCATACTCTAGAGTCTGCTTCTTCTTCCAGATACTGTCTCGTGGCATTCACCTTCTATTATGTGTATGGGTGGTGCTTCTAGCATCACGCCCTCTGAAATGCGTTGTATCCTACTACAAAGCGCCTTCTTCCCTAACTGATTCAGAATGTCGCTCTTCTCGACAAATCGGTTGCATCTACTTCAGATGGCCAGACAAAGATGTATTCAATCCCGTCTATAAGGTCCACTCCCACCTGAGTTACACTGGGGTGCTCTTTCTTTGAATTGGCCCCCCTGCCTTTGCAAGCCGAGTATTTAATCTTCTGCGAATCTCGGCACACTCTTCATCTGTGAGCGGTAAGGAGTAAGTCTCTTAAAAACCTGGGGTAAACTCTTCCCAACTGCTATGGATCATCTGCTGCGCTCTCAAACTGTATGACTGCCCTCCTCAATTTAATCTGTAAAGGTCTTCAAACTAGTCCAGTTTCTTAGGGAACATCTGGGATACAAGATCAGGATGTGGCACTCTTGCCTTACTAGTATGGAACTGAACTGGTACTCATTGTTCACTTGGGCAAGGAGTTAGCTCTATAAAGGTCATATACTCTCAACAAGGCATGGATACTTCGTCCTAGCGCCAATAAAGCCATCAAAGTGGGCGCGGGAACTCTGATTGACCCTGCCGCCAATGAAACCTTCAAGGTCCACCATGAAGGCGTAATGGGTGAACTTGAAAAGCCCATGAGATATCTATCAGTACGGTAACGCATTGCTCTACCAAACTTCGTGGTACCCCATCATCTAGCCATTGAGCAATAGATGGCATCTGCATAAGATCGCAGAAATGGTTGATCGCTACTTTGGCATCATAAAGGTCTCTAAACTTTGGATAACATATATCCAAGGTCAGATCTCAAAATTCTCAGGTAGATTTGCCTGGCGTTCGATAGGTCGTCACAAGCATGGTTCGAAACAGAAAGAAGGATGTCGGATTCAAAAGAGCTAGAACCCTCCATGACAACAATGGATCTTGAAACTGACCTCCCACATAACATTTTAGTAAGGTTATCCTCATATTGGGCCAGCCACAAATGATGTTAAAGCTTTTGATACTTGACATTAAGTTTATCTCCTAAAGGCTTTGGAGAATGTAGACTCCATAATAATTTCAACATGACAAAGACTTTTTGGAACTTAATTGTTGGATCAAATAATTCACGGATCATGTCAATTAGTCAAAAATTTCTTTATGAAAACTTTAGTTCATTTCTATTGAAGCTAACTGTTACTGTAGAAGCCTAATTTCGTAGTAGCACGAAATAGCTCAAAAAGGCTCTTACACCAGATGTACTTGTGACAAATAATTGAAATACTAAAAAGATAACACAAGTGATTTAGTGTGGAAACCTTTGAAATAGGTAAAAACCACAACCTCGAGTTGAGGATTTAGTAACTATGACTTTATTGCTTGAGGCTGAATAATCTGTTACCCTTAAATTTGTTATTTTCCAAGAAAGACATTCATTTTGTGTGAGTGTCTGTGCAAGATCATGCATCTAATTATGTTCCCCCCATCATCTTTTTCAAAATCTTAAAAAAAATAAACGCATTGCTAAATTATCAAAATACTCTGCCCCAATACTCTCAGGTTCTCTTCTTCCTTTAGAGATAAGAAATCCTTGGGACATCCACAACTTGATTAGCATATATCTTTTTATCACCTCATATTTTGGAAATATGGCATAATACGTAAAACAAGGCTTTAAATATGAGGGAAGAGGGAAATAACTCAACAATAAAGCTGGTAAAATGCCTTGCTCAACCTCTTAAACTCCCACGTATGACTATGCAATACCTCATACCAATCTTGGTTGGTTTTCTTAAAGACCATCAAACTTCCTACAGCCTTAATAGCAAGAGGCAAGCGTTCACACTTATTTGTGATTTCCCTGCTAACTTTTTCCATTTTATTGCATTCATCCTCCCTCCTTCCCGCAAACGCAATACTACTGAAAAGTGACCAAGAATCGTCCTTGGACAAGAGTTGGAGATTTTGTATATTAGCCGAGCCCATCATAAGTGCAACTTTTTTACTGCGTGTGGTGACCACGATCCTACTTCCTCGTGCACCTCTATTAAGTGCATCCTTTAAAGGTTTCCACTTCTCCTCATCCTCATTCTAGACATCGTCTAGAACAATCAGCAACTGCTTTCCCTTAATGGAGTTGCACAAGAGCTGATGCAGACTCTCCCATTCAATGTCATCTGGGAAAATGAAAGGTTTTGGTTTGTCTCATTTTGTGTTTGTGGAGTCCCGTGGTTATCTCAGTCGAAGACACTGACATAATAAAGACCGCTGGACTAGTCGTCTATCAAGCAACAACCAAGAAGGTAAGTTGGTAAGTAAAACTGTAATAAAGTGAGCCAAAAACATTTTAATAGCTTTCAAAACATATTTTTCTTTTTTGTTCGAACTAGTTTTCTATTCGTTGGAACGAGTTTTGAGAAAAACCAAGCAAAACCTAGCTATATCTTTTGGAGGCTTATTTGGGAATCTCGTTTGAACGACATTGTATCTCGTTCGAACGAGTTCTGAAAAGTCAACCTTCTCAAAATGAATTTTGAACTGAAAGTTCTTAAGGCTTATTTTGGCATATCGTTCGAACGACCTTAGGTATTGTTCGAACGAGTCTCAAGAGAAACTGTTTTATTATTTAAGCAAACCTTGTTTTTTTTTCATGCCGCTCTCTCTTTGCTCAAAGTTTATTTTTGAAAGAGCTCTAAATACTTTATCAAAGAGACAATTCAATATCAATCAAATACCTATTAATCTTGAGATTGATGTTGAGTTAGTTTATACTACTTCCTTCAAATTATTCTAGAGTGATTTAATAAGGGCAATTCTTGGTGTAAGATCAAGAAGGGCCGTTGCGAGAACAAAGAAGATAGGGCGGGAAGCTTTAGTAAGAATAGGGATAATCACGAGATGAGGTTATCAAGTCTATATGTGTAATTCAGTTTATACACTTTTTGATTAGTAGATTTTTGGTTGTCGTGTTCCTCGACAACGACCTGTAGTTTTTCTCCTGAGTAAAGAGTTTCCACAGGGTGAACAATTGCATGTGTTTTTTAATTCCTTGTCTTTACTTTTGATTATTTATGTTTAATCCTAGATCATTGATTGATTGAAATTGTTCTGACCAAATTTCTCGAAATACATTAAATACAAGCAAAAAAGAATTTCAAAAACTACCACCAAGGTGTTTCACTATTGTCTTGGCAAGTTTAATAACATTAAAAGGATCTTAAACACAAACCCACACACTCATCTTAAAGTAGAATATCACCTTATCATCGTTAAAAACTAGTTGGGCAACTTGCTAAGCCCACCCATGCCTACTATAGACACGACAGGGACGTTATCCGGGTGACTACCCTCGCTCACCAATTAGCTTACTATAATTCCTCTCTCTTGTTCCCGGCCACATACCTCAAAAACATTGATCAGGGGGCTAGTCCCTAGTCGAACTTCTGGTACCTCAGTTGCATTACTTAGTTTGAAGTTATACTTAACTTTCTCACTCGCAATCAAATCTAGTTTATCCCTTATTTCTTTCATCCTATGACCAATGTCATGGTGCAATGTGATTTTATTAAAAGAATTGAAAGGTAATAAAGGGCAAGAACATACCTTTTTCTTGCCAGCCTGAGCACTCTTAACTCCACTTACTTGTAATTTGAGGACTCTTGTACACCATTCATCCAATACATCATCAATGTCGTACGCTACCTCTTTAAGCTCCTCTATCCAAAGTTTCACAGACTCATCTTTAATTTGTTGTTTCACTGCATCATCCAGAACAGCGTGGATCTTCTTGAATGTTGCAGAAAACTTTTTAGCCTCTCCATGAGCACCGGTCACGAGTCCCACCTCCTCTTTGAGCTCTTGAACTAAAAAAAACATGAGTTTTTTAGTTTATACCCCCCACTTGGTTCCTGATAATAGTGTTTACCCCCCATATTTGTCATTTATGAGTGTATACCCATTATTTTAGTCTTGACTGTTACTCAACTGTGGGAGACTAACGCTGACTCGGTTACAATTTTTGTTAAGACTATTTTACCCTCACATGACAAGCACGTGACCTTCACAAGAAATGGAACCGGTGGTTTCACTTCACCATTGTTTTTCATGTTTGTTCAAGCTCTCTCTCTCTCTCTCTCACCATTGTTGTTCAACCTCGAGTTCCTTCACCTCCACTGTGATTCTCCTCTACCTCTCGTTGGTTTCACTGCTTCTCCACCTCCAATTCGAAGTATGGTTTTCCAATTTGGTATGCTTTGCTCTGATTTCTCTCTCTCCTTGTTGGGTTTGTTGGGTACTTGCATTGTTGGGTTTGTGGAACTGCTATGGTTGTTGATTGTTGGGTGTGTGAGTGCTTGCATTGTTGGGTTTGTGGTTCGAATACAAGGAATCTTTCCTGTTCTCCTCTACCTATTTGAATATTTTTGGGTTTTGTTCGAATATAAATATCCAGGTCGATTTTTATTCGAATATTTTTGGGTTTTGTTTGAATACAAGGAATCTTTTCCGTTCTCCTCTACCTATTCGTATATTTTTGGGTTTTGTTCGAATATAAATATCCAACTCGATTTTTATTCGAATATTTTTGGGTTTTGTTTGAATACAAGGAATCTTGTATGTTCTCCTCTACCTGTTTAAATATTTTTGGGTTTTGTTCGAATATAAATATCCAGCTCAATTTTAATTCAAATATTTTTGGGTTTTGTTCGTATACAAGGAATCTTTTCTGTTCTCCTCAACCTGTTCGAATATTTTTAGGTTTTGTTCAAATATAAATATCCAACTCAATTTTATTCGAATATTTTTGGGTTTTCTTCGAATACAAGGAATCTTTTTTGAAAAATTGTAAATTGTTCCCCAAGTCGACTCTACATTTCTGGCAGGTGATTGGGTTGTGCAGTGGTTGATAAAATCTTGAATTGGGGTTGTTCAAAGTGCTTCTATGTATTAATGGGTGGTGGTCTTAAAGAAATCTGAGGTAATATTGGTTTTGTTTGAGAATTTATTTTTGCAAAATTGTATTTATGTGTTATTGCATATTAGTGCATAAGGGTCAGTTTTATACTAGAAATGTCTTATGTGATCAGGTTAAAAAACTTTAATTTTGATTTTGTATATGTGTTTCTTACAGGTTGAATGTTGCCCACTTTGCTATCAAGGTTCTCATAGTGTGGAGAGTTGCCCTTGGGTTTATAGCAAGTGCAGAAAACCCAATTGTAATGGCCTAATGAAACTTTGTATTTCAAAGACAACTAAGAACCCTAATAGGAAATTCTTAGCATGTCAATACACAACTTGTGAGGGCTTTCAATGGTTTCCAAAAGCAATTGGGATATAAACTGAATCTTGTACAAGTTCCTTTAAAGGGGGATGTTTTGGGTGTGCTGGCACTGAACATTGGTGGAATCATTGTCCATGGAGAAGTGTTATTTGTGAAAAGAAAGGTTGTGGGTCTTCAATGAAGTTGTGCACCTCTAGAACTGAGAGTAGCACAGGCAAGAAGTTTCTCAAGTGTCAAAACATACTATATGGGAAGTTCATATGGCTTGAAGATGCTATTGAAGCAGCTACAAAAAATAATGCTGGAACTAAAGATAAAGTGCACATGGAAGTGAAAATCAATGTAACAATGGATTTAAATGAGTTTTGCAGGGAGTTTATGGGCAAGTCTAGTCTAAGTTGAATGTAATTGGTGTAATTGCAAGAGTACTCCAATTGCAATATGAGAATGTAGTTGACACTGTGTTTATGAATGTAATAGTGGATTGTAAGAGTACTCTAGTTTGTGTACTTGTGTTTATGAATGGCATTGTGTTTATGATTGTCTTATGTATTTGTGTTTATGAACATATGATCCAGGATTTAGCCATTTAGCACCACTAAAATACTATATATTCTACAATAACACAAACTGATCCACAAAAAGCTTTATATTCACAAAAAACTATATATACATACACAAAAAAAACTGTATATACATACACAAAGCACCACTAAATGCATTCAAAAGTTAAATATGTCATCAACCCTAGCTCCACCACTAAATCCATTTTCTTCTAGGTTGAACAAATTCTTTTTTGTAGGGATTTGAACTTGAAGCTTGAGCTTGAGACTGTTGGTTTTGTGACTGCATTGGAGCTCTTACTTGTGATTGAGAAACTTGAGTATCACCTTGTGAATGCTTTGGAGCTTGAGAAGTAGATACTTGAGTAACACCTTCTGACTGCCTTGGAGCTTAAAAAGTTTGCTTTGCTCTACCCCTAGCTCCACCTCTATCTCCACCTCCCCTTGTACCAGTTCTGCCTCCAACATTCTCTCCTCCAGTTCTTCCTCCTATTGTATTTCTTCCAGTCCTCCCTCCACCTCTAGTTTTTCCTCAATCTCTACCTCCTCTTGCACCAGTCCTTCCTCCCACTATATTTCTTCCAGTGCTCCCTCTACCTCTAGTTTTTCCACTATCTCCACCTCCCCTTACACTAGTCCTTCCTCCCACTGTATTTCTTCCAGTCCTCCCTCCACTTCCAGTTCTACCTGAATCTCACCTCCTGTATCTACTCGTAAGCCAATATTTCTCATAAAATTAGCCCTACTGGTATTTACGTCTAGCCTTTGCCTAGTTTTAACCACTCTTGGTGCTGGTACTACAGGTGGACCCTTACATGTTTTGTTATGACTAAAGCATCAACATGTACCACAAATTTTTTGAGGCCTTTTTTCATCTGGATCATGTATCCTTTCTTTTCTTGGCCTTTCAGGTCCTCTCACTAATGGTGGTGGTAAAAAGTAAGGAGGTTAAGGCTATATAGACATAAACAAACAAACAAAACTTTAAGAAAACATATGGTATTGGGACATATAAGAGTTAATTATGATAAAGTTGATAAAGGTATACATGTCCCCACTCTGAAGGATCAACCATAGGATATATAACATCTTTATATGAAGACACTTTGTGATATTCAGAGACAAAACTGCCAGTTAACCAAGCATTGTCGCATATGGACATAGTAGGCATTAAAATAACATTAAAAGTACTTTAACATGGAAATAATACTAAAGAATACTTACTTGGCCCATGAATATCTATAAGGGACTATAACAAATACAGCATGGACACATGGAAGTCCAGTAACCTGCCACTCATGACAATCACGTTCATGTGTCCCAAAATTGACTCTCCATCTCTGCCCACTCACTGCAATTACAACATATTGGCCAGTATTACCATCCCCCTTCTTAGTCCCTTCAATCCTATATTGACCATACTGTATCTTTAGCTTATCAATATGTGTTTGTGCTCTAGGCACTAACACCAAACCTGTATTTAGAGAAGCATAACAATTATATATTACCAAATTATAAATTAATTAAGTTAATCTTACCTTTTTCTTCCCAGTCCTTTATTTTTTGTCTCCTATCAAACATTAACTTCATCAGCATTAAGTTTAATTTCTCTAGTGCTTTATGAATTGATTTATCCTTGATCTTAAGAATCCAGTTGTTGAAAGACTCAGAGAAATTATTTGTGATATGTTCACACTTAATAGTGAAGTTAAAGTGGGATCTAGCCCAATGCTCAAATGGCTCTTTCATCAACCAGTCATGTGTTGATGGGTTGTCCAGCTTCAGTTCATCTAACAGATTCTTCTTCTCTACCTGTTTATATGTTCTTACTGCTTTTCAAACCAAACTCTCCAAATGTGTACCCCTGTAGACTTTTTTCATATTCTCATACATGTATCTGAAACAAAACCTGTCATAATACACTAATAGTAGCTCAAGTACTTGTGGTTTGAAAAAAAATAGAAAAAGAAAAAAAGAAAAGAAAGAAAGTTATACTTGTGGCTTGCAAATGGAAATATGTTTACAACTGCATAAATAAGTCATTTCTGCCTATCTGATATAAAGTCAATTTTGTATTATGCAGAACAAAATAGGGATGCATTATCTGCAGAAATAAGTGTCATGTGTCTTTATATTCAGACCTACAAAAGTATACTCCTAATGAGAAGAGTCCATTATTACCATCCAATCCAATAGCTGATAGGCACACACCCCCATATTTACCCTTAAGAAATCATTCATCTAAGCCAATAATAGGTCTGCAACCATTAAGAATCCATCAATACTTGCCTTAAACATCACACATGTCCTAGTCCACTGGCTAGTATCATGGTCTTTGCTAACAGCAGCTATGCTCCCAGGATTTGAATGTAATATATGTAGACACAACTCTGGTTGCATGATGTATCCCTCATCATATGAACCTACTATCTTCTCCTTGCAGATTGACCAGGCATTCCAGGCTGTATAATATGAAATGTCTACACCAAATTGTGTTGATATCAAGTCTTGGATACCAACAGGTCTAGTAGTCCTCACATACCTCATCATTGACTCAACTTGTTTGGCCACCTAAGTAGTATTTGCCAATCTATTCTTAGCTCTACTACTACAAGTATGCTTGAGGTTACTATTTTTTCTTAAAGTGAATGTGTGACCATCAGTAGTCCTCCTGGCATAGAATATCCATTCACAGCTTTCATCAATGCAAAACAATCTAACCTTGTAATTTTTATTTTTTTTCTTGATAATACTCAAACATATTCATTATTGACTATTGTCTAATGTATGCCCTGCATTCATACACAGTTGCTCACTCCATCCCAACTCTTAACTCACCATAAGTAGATTGAGGAGGTACACTATGAACTGCATCCTCTTCTTCAGCAAAGATGTTATCATACTCCTTAGCTAGATCTCTAAATTCAAGATCGCATCTGTTTATGCCTGCCTAAGTGGGGCCATCATCACCATCTTGAGATGTATGTGCAGAGTAGTAGCCTTCTTCTGCATTTAGATTGTCTGGATCTAATTCTGCCCAATTATCAGTATTTACACCCATATCCCCAGCTCCTCTACGATGCTCTCCATCAATAGTGTTTCTACCCATATCCTCAACTCCTTCCCCAACAGTGTTTCTACCCACATTAGTATTTTCTACAATAACCTCATCATCACTAAAATATAATGGTGGGAGCTCATCTAATGCCTCTTCAAGTAGCTCAGATGGTCTTATTTTTTAAGTTTTTGGTTCACCCCTTGTTGTACTTTCCTTTTTTCTCTTCCCTTTATAAACTTGTTCTTGATCTTGGACTCATTCTGGAACTTGGACTTGCCTTGGTTCTGAAACTTGGACTTCAACTTGAACTTGTTCTACATCTTCTTCATCAACCAATTTCAAAAGAGTTTTTTTCTTCTTTGACCTTGACTTTGTGACTAGCTTTTTTGGTCTTTGAGCTTGAATATTAGAAATAATAGGCTCCACAATAGGTTCAACCTGAGTTGCAATCTCTTCAATAGGAGCATCATCATCACTATCAATTAAAAGGACTTCAGGAATTGCATCTAGATCAATGGGGTCAACAATTCCTGAAGGTACCTCATCCCTTTGTTCTATATAAAAGTGAACATCCCACAAGCTTTCTACATCACTCATCTTCCACATTTTAAGTAAATCTGTATCATTTCTCACTAAGAATTTGTTACCAAGATATAATATCATAACGTCTAACACAACACCAGGCTGGAATGTTGCATTCATTTCAGACATTGTAGAAAAAACAAAGTCTAATAGTCCATAGAAATAGAATTGGTCCCCATCAATATTATTTATAATATGCTTATGACCATCAACATAGAGGTCATGGGTATATCCTATATCTCTTCTAGGGCCCCCCCCCCCCCCCAATATAACACCAAATCTTTAATCAAATCCCTGTTGGTATATGGCAACAATTATTAATACACAACATCAAACAATACAACAATGTAAACTATAGGGAGAGAGAGAGCTAGGTGGAGAGACTTACATCTCAAAGTAGTGAGAAATCAGTTGCTATAAACCTGGGGCAACTCTCCACACTATGAGAATCTTGATCACAAAGTGGGCAACATTCAACCTGCAAGAAACACATATATACAAAATCAACATTCAACCCCATTTATATTTGAACAAAACCCAAAAATATTCAAATAAAAATCAAGTTGGATATTTATATTCGAATAAAACCCAAAAATATTTAAACAGGTAGAGGAGAGCAGAAAAGATTCCTTGTATTCGAACCAGAAACCCAACAATGCAATCAACAACCACAGCAGTTCCACAAACCCAACAATGCAAGCACCCAACAAACCCAACAATGAGAGAGAGAAATTAGAGCAAAGCTTACCAAATTGGAAAACCACACTTCGAATTGGAGGTGGAGAAGCAGTGAAACCAACGAGAGGTATAGGAGAATCGCAGTGGAGGTGAAGGAACTCGAGATTGAACAACAATGGCGAAAGAAAGAGAGAGAGAGCTTGAACAAACATGAACAACAATGGTGAAGTGAAACCACCGGTTGCATTTCTTGTGAAGATCACGTGCTTGTCACGTGAGGGTAAAATAGTCTTAACAAAAATGTTAACCGAGTCAGCGTTAGTCTCTCACAGTTGACTAACAGTCAAGACTAAAATGGGGGGTATACACTCATAAATGACAAATATGGGGGGTAAATACTATTATCAGGAACCAAGTGGGGGGGGGGTATAAACTAAAAAACTCAAAAGACATTAGTTGTTCAATCACAGTGGAAACAAGTGCATCCGCCATAGTTGCTTGGTTCTAATAGGAAATATGCAAGAGGGGAAGATCACAAGAATACATAGATACTTGTGAAATGTTCTGTGAAATGTTTTGATCAACAACTACTTCATTTTATAAGACATCTTCTGTGGAGTACACATTTTCTTTATAAAAGTAGATGCTTATCTGTTAGAGCAAGTTTCGAATCTATATATCAAAGCATGGATGAAAGTTTTACTCCAAGAATTATGCCAAGGAAAAATAAGGAGCATCTGGGCTAGTCCTTTATTATAGATGCTGATATTTACTGCTTTATATTGCGACAGTGAAATGACATAAATCCAATGGAGAAACTTCACGGAAGACGTAAACTAAATCTAACAAGTACATTAGTAACATTACAAGAAAATTGCTAACGTTTCAAACCAAACGGTGAAGATTTGCATCAACAAGCAAAAATGGGATAATATCAGTTACTCTAATTTCAAAAAAGTGGGGTCTCACAAGTCACATCTAAGAGCATCCACAACAACCTCCCTAAACTTATTTTAGGGAGGAAATTTACTAAAAATTGGCTTTTATAGACTCTCTATTAGACTCCTTATCCCTATATTTCACTTTCTCTCTCCTCAACAATAGGGAGTGGGGGAAAAGATTTGGTTAGCCACGTTGCAACTTTAATCTTGCGTGGAAACTAAATTTGTTACGTGGAAATATTAGGAAAGAAAGATGGAAATCTGTTTTAACAGATTTTTCTAACTTTTGACGTGGCTAATATAAACTTTTGAGGTGGCTCTTTTTATTTAGGGAGACTGTTTTGTGCACAACTCTAAATTTGATTTAAAACTCCTCAAATCACTCCCTATAAAAAGGAGTCTACTGTGGATGCTCTAAGAGACCCAAAGATCAAAATGCGCCATACCAACTACCAATAGCTCAAGCCATGCACCTCAATAATATGACAACTCCTCTCTGTGCCAATTGGTTTTGATATGGAAACTCCATTTCTAATTATTACAACTATGAAATCATTGAAATGGTCCTAGTCGCATGGAGAGACGACGGGTGGTTGTCGCTAGCATTAATATTAAAAAAAAAATCCACCAAAAACTAGATTTTGAATCGTAATCTAGAATTTCAAAAATGCCAATCTATTTAGTTGTCAAATTCGGGTACAGCCCAAGCAAGACATAATTCATGGAAAGCATTTCCCAAGAGGCAGTCCTTGTTTGCGCACAAGTTAGTCTACCATTTCCCACAATTGTACAAAAATAAACTAAAAACACTCGCCAATATATAAACTAAACTTGAAAATGTTCTCACCAAAACTTGAATAAAAAATATGAGAAAAAGATATTACTAAACACCGCAATACAAACTGCTACAAGACTACAAACACAATTAATGATGAATTGTGATTTACACAATTTAAGTACATCCCACATTGCTGTTGAAGAAAAAGCGGCAAAAATCTCCCTTTGAAAAGCTCTCAGTAACTATATATGTTGTTTCAATGTCTGGAACAACTTCAACGTTGACTCACATATAAGTTCAAACTCCGTAAGTACTGTAATGGCGCGTTTTCTCAAAAAAATCACATCAGCATGACAAATTTCTACCACACCCACTTAAATATTTTATATTAATAGGAAAATAAGAAAATCAAAATCACATATATACCTAAATTAAAAAAGTGGTTGTATAACCCACAAAGGTGTATTGCTGAAAAAGAGATACACATCCTTATGGTAGATTAGAACAAATACAACTAATATAGTCCCAAAACTATCATTACAACAAAGAGAAAAACTGCAATTACCACAAAAAAATCATCTTACTATGATTTACTATTACTAGGCAACCTACAGTAGCATGAATGATTGAAAAGTCTAATTCATACTAGAATGTTTTATGGTGTGAATCACCGTAAAACAACAATAGTAATAACGCACATATGCTTAGAACAAGAGAAGTTGTAAGAAGAGCAAATAGTTATACTGCTATATCCACTGCATGAATGAGGAATATAAGGGTCCATATGAGAAGCATGTATCTTCCTTCATGACCATTGGAGGAATCTCGAAAACTGTTGGTAATATGAGCAGGCATATTAATTGTTACCCAGCCTGGCTCATTATGTCATTTATCATCCAATTAAGCAGATTCGGAGTCTGTACAGGTTCTGCCAAATTTTGTAACAACTATATTGCAATAGGTATCGCTTGAGTTGGTTAGTTCAGCATCTTCCTCAATATCACTACTACTTTGTCAGTGTTGTCTGCCATATCTGCAAAAGTATCATCATAATTTGCTAATTCAGAGTCGTTTTGGTCACTGCCACATTCAGCTTCAACTGTACTGTAATCGGTAAAGTGGGGTGGCTGCGAACTTCTCTCGGTCACACTGCCACTTTCATCAGTATTGCCTGAAAAGTTATCATCAGAGGATTGTGTTCCATCATATCCGCTTTGGTCACTGCCACATTCAGCAATAATTGTACTATAATCGGTTAAATGAGGTGGTTGTAAACTTCCATCGGTTCCACTGCCACTTTCATCGGTTTTGTCTGGAAAGTTATTATTAGAGGATTGTGCTCGCTCAGACTCGCTTTCGTCACCGCCACATTCTACAATGGTGCTATAATGGGGATCATCCAAATAGGACTGTTGTAGGCTTTTCTTAGTTCTGCTACTACTGTCGCCATCTGAGTCCTCAGATACACTTCTGATAATACCATCTTCGGTGTGGTCTGCTGCTACAACATCATCCGGGATATCATCATATGTATAGTTTGGTGCAGTATCATCATTAATAATCAAGAAGGTATGAAATTCATCAAGAATGAACCAGATCATGTTTTATAGTGACCCGTATTTTTAAATATTTGTTGTGGGCGTTCGTGCATATTATTTTATGGCTTGTTGCAGTTCCTTTCTTTTTATTATCTAACATCGTAGTACATTGGATCATAACCTTTATAACATCTTGTTTCAATTTGAAATCAAGTCCAGATCTCTCCCATCTCCTATTTTCCTCCAACCTTGCCGCCAAAATATAGCAGCTAAACCCCCTCCTTCATAAAAAATGGAACCCAAGTTGAAAAAAATAGAGGGTAGGCGTCGATTATGTAAAATCGCATTAAAAGATGATACCCCGAATAACCAATTTGAGCCCGAGGAACCTAATTTTGGAATTATGGATTTTGATTCACCCCCAGAAAGTATTAGGGGCATTCTCGATGATTTGAGTTCGAGATTGGAGTTTATGTCCATTGAGAAAAAGAAACCTGTTAAAGCGGTTGAACCCTCGTCCCTTTTAACGAAAGAGGAATCGCTGGGTAAGCAACAAGTAGGGAAAGTTAATCTACAGTATGATAGTAAAGCTCTAATTATCATAAAAGAATACGAAGGACACCAATTGGTTAGGAAAATAAGATATTCAATTGTTTAATCAAAGTTAATTACATAGATAGAAAAATAAACTAAGTTCTATTTATATACTAGGGAACTCAAAATAATAAGATAATGAATCTCAAGGCAAAATTACGCATTAAAATCACAAACTACGCCAAAGTTGTTTGAACGGCATCTAAACTCGTTCGAACGACTTTACGTCTAATCGGTCTAAACCCTAGAAAATTGACAACTCGTTCGAACGACTTTGGTTTCCTGGGCCAAATTTCAGGGAGGTTGTTGGGTCGTTCGAACAACTCTCAACCTCGTTCGAAAGACTTTGGGTAATTTTTCAATTTCCCTAGATCCTCCTAGATCAAAATTGAATGATGATGTTCCAGATTATAGTAGTGCTACTTCATCATTTTCTGACGCACCCGACAAACCCAATTTGTCACCTGATGTTCAGGGCGGTGGAAATGGTGAGATTCGCGAAAATGAAGTTGAGTGTGGTAGTAGTTTCGGCGGTGGAGTGAGTGATTGGAAGATATTGGATTGTGGGGTGAATGAGACTTTTATTTCACTTTCGGATGACGATGAAGACGATGATGATTATCGTGTGGTTCTAAGAGGCAATAATAATGTGGCTAAAGAAGTTAGCACTGTTGATGATGCCTGTGAAGATTATTCGACTTATGTTTGGTTCTTTTATGTCAGACCGTGACTGCGTTGGTCTTTCTCTTTTCTCAGTGCTTTATCTATGGTCATATACAAGACTTTTCAAATAATTCTTGAACATTAGACATGTTAATTTCCTTAGTTATTGGTTATGATTTATGATACTTTTGTTGGCAATACATTCGTATGTGATTCACGATAAAATAGTCCACCGTAGATCGTAAATTAGACTTGTTTTAGTTGAAGTTAGAACGTATTGTTGATCTAGTGTGCATATTGTTTAATGAGTTGGGCAATTGCATATAATCCAGAGCTTACCATCCTTTAGCGAATGTCATGCATATTCTTATGAATTTAGTATATGGTTGGATTTACTTCATGCACTAGATCAGATTCTAGTTGTAGGTCTCTTTGATAAAGGGAAGGTGGTCTTGCTATCTATAAACATACATCAAGGACTAGTTAGTTAAGGGTACTTAGTTAGTACTAGAAATAAGGCCAGATGTTGATAAAAGATGTTTGCATTAGTGATAAATAATTCATGAACACTTAATGGTGTGTAGTATCATCAGTTAATATACGTAGATCAACTGAGACCTCATAGTAATTGTTTGCATGGTTCTAGAATAATGTATGATAAGAGACATTGTTGGTTTTAAGGTGTTTCATTGGTGGCATTGCCATAATGGTTTAATTCAAGGGTAATGATCTTCAGGTAGTAGATATAGGATGATTAATGCTTAGCTTGAGATGTGTTAGTGTTTATTATTGGAGATGGTTGGGCTAGCATGGTTAAGCCTATATTCTTAGATGAATCTTTGGAATGTCCTTCGCAATATCTAATCTAGACTAGGAGTTCTCAAGATTCAGTAGTCGCGACTTAAATTCGTTTTCAGGTTAAGGACTTCCATTCGATATAGTCATATTGACAGATAGATCATTGGATGTTGGAGCTTTAATTCATTTGATAGAGTCCCCACTTGTTATTAAAGTGAGGGTAGATAGATTATCTGGTTGTAAGAACGGTAGGTCTTTTGATATAGTCCCAGATACTGATTAGGCAGGGGCAGACAAATCATTTGATTCTTCTAGGATTCAAACCTCTTTATTTCTATTCCGTTGGGTGACTTCGGGTTATTGTACACAGTAGGGCTATGCTGTTACAGTCATTGGGTTCGATTCCCTAAACAAAAGATTTGGTTACTGCTATCCAGTGTCCCAGGGTTACAAGCCCTTAAAATAATACCTCAGTTACCTATCGGCCTTGTTATTCTTTGTGAATACTCCCCGTGGGCATAGATCCCTAAAAGTGAAAATAAATTAGGTTTTAGACCTATAGGTGAAACTCATTGAACACCCTGATCAGGTGCGTTACCCGCTAACTCCTAGCTTAATAAAAAAGAATCCGCCAATCTCTGGCTCGACAATAAGAGATATGCTTTCGTTAAATATAGAAGGATGCGAGAGTGCGGTCCCACTGAATTAAAAGTGACCATGTGTACTTGACTTCCTAATTCTCTTTCCATATCTACTGTACCTCTTAAGTCGTAGTAGTTAGATCCAAGTTTAGGCTATCGTTGTTATCGTATTGGGATTTTTAGTTTTACTTAGACCGTCTTATTTCGGAATCGTAGTATGGTTGATCTTCTCTTATACTATTTCTGGGTTCTTCATGTCTCTTAACTATGTTTATCTTGGTCTGTCATGTCTAATGACCTCGGATATTTGTACTTGCTGGTCGTTGCTTGTTGACGCCTTGCACATATACTTTTCCAGGTGAATTGTTGCAGTAGCGATGCTAGTAGTTGGAGCAAGCTGGACTTGTATGTTTTGGAGTTTTTGTCATCCATGTGGTATTATTTATGATTATATATCTTTTTAGATTATTCTTCCGTTGCATAGTTCCATAGTATTGTAGATGTATTTACGATTTATTTTAAATTGTAGTACGTCTTTTGGGGGTTCCTCTTCAGGATGCTCAATGTTGCACCTCAGAATTCGTGTTCTTAATATATTATTAAGAAGCCAATTTTGGGGTCGTGACATGTTTTCTGACCCCACCACAAGTGAAAAATTCCTAGTATTAGAGATACATAAAGAGGCTTACTCTATCTTCCCGCAGTGGTTCTTCAACGATGAACACAAACAAGTGCTCAGAATCAAGAATGAGAAAGAAAAAAAAAACAAAGTTTTCAAGAAAGCGATAAAATTGTACCCAAACGATTCCTACGACAATCATAGATCAGGGAAGAATGATAACTAACCTTTTTTCTACTATAAGAATGATAAGAAGAACGATAACTAACCTTCTTTCTGCTTAAATGCCTTCGGCAAAGAACAACAAAGTATGACGAGATATGTACATCATCATACAATCTGCATCCCATATTATGAAAAAATCATCCATAAGATCAAGAGTGACACGCAGTAGAGAGGTTCTGAAGGACCTGAGAATGATAATTAACAGTATCATGATTTTAGATTTCTTGATTGAGAGAGAGGGGGAAACTAGTTTACAAATATTTTTAGAGAGAGAAAGGGAGTATTTGGTTAAAAATGTAATTTTCTTATTTTTAAGATGTCAGTCCCTATATAATATTCGGAAATTATGAGAATAAATACTACTTTATGCGAACTTTGCAAAATCGATACTTTGGCAAGGTTTTTGCAAAATCGATACTAAAATTAACAAATCGATACTGGTCTACTACCCCCTATCTGCCACCCTATTCTCTAACATTAAATGTTATTCAGTAGTCTAATCTGCAACAGTTTTAAAACTACCACTCACAAAGATTACTGAACAAATGACAAAGATATTAACAAACAATTACAAATATTTCGATAAGAATGCCAATGTTCTACAAAACAAATGACAAATAATATAAAACAAATTAAAACTATCCCAACTGAAGTTGGTGAGTACTATAATCTGCTACAGTAATAAAACTATGTCATTTGTTCAAAATATTCTCTAACATTAAATGTTGATGATTAGTCTAATCTACTGCAGTAATAAAACTACAAAATGACAAAGATTTCTAAACAAATGACAAAGTTCAATGCAAAACAATAACAAAGATTTATGAACAAATGACAAAGTTCTCGAAAAACAAATGACAAATGACAAAGATTTCTGAACAAATTGAGAAATTATCCATACTAATGTTGTTGGTCCCACACCTATTCCCTATTATTGACTACCTACCTCTTAAAAGTAACTTTAACATTTTATATTCCTACATTCAATCATTGAGAAAGACTTTTAGTAATAAACAATGTCATAAATGTAGGTAAAATTATTAAGCAAATGAAATAATAATAAAAATGGGCTGGTCTTTTATAAGTTGCCAAACGGGGCTTAACAAACCCATTTGTTTAGTTTCACTTAGATTTTTAGTGATTGGTCACCAATACCTCTTAAAAGTAACTGTCATTTGTCATTTGTTTTAAAGAATTTGTCATTTGTTTTTGGAAAAACTATCATCTGTTTTGGTAAAACATATTATTTATCATTCAATACGGTTATCATAGCTCTATAATGTAAATTATTTTATGAAATAGTCACGAGAGATAGAGAGGTTGACAAAAATTAAGAGGAGATATCTTATTTTGTGTCCTCAAACAACTAGATTTTGTCATATGTTATTGAACTTTACGACACTCATTTTTTAAAAGGTGACATTTTTTTTGAACAAATGTCAAAGTTTTCTGAGAAAATGACAAAGTTTTGGTAAAATAAATGACAAATAATTTTGAACAAATGAGAAATTTCTGAGAAAATAAATGACAAATTTCTGAATAAATAAGAAAGTTCTGGAAAAAACAAATGATAAAGATTTTTTAACAAATGGCATTGACTGCTGATATAATGACAAAACTTTGCTGAACAAATGACATAGTTTTATGAACAAATGGTAAAGAACAAATGGTGATGACACGTGGCGTGATATATTATTTTTAAATGAGTTTTACAATTGTTTATTATTTCGGAAGTGACATTCGTACTTGTGGAGCCCAAAAATAGGTGGCAGTCTGTTGTTATATTGCAACTTTAGTAGGGGTAAAATTGGTTTTTCCTCTTTGGAGTATCGATTTTGCAATTTATTGTTCCTTGGGTCTGATTTTGCAAATATGGCATAAAGTAGTATTTATTCTCATAATTTCCGTATAATATTTACCGAATTACTAACTTACCACTTACTGTTTTGCCTCCACGTGGGAAATAGAGAAATGAAATTTATGTCATCGAATGTACATGGTAGTATAATTTTTGAAATATATATAATAAAAAATTGACATTTCGATTGTCGTGATTGAATATTACTAATATAAATCATTATTACGATATATTGATTTTTTGCATTACACTTGCAGATATTTTTTTAATGTTGCCAATATTTTGGACAGGCTTAATTTAAAGAAAAATTGGGAAACTATAAACATTATCGATTTTGAGTACATATATTTTGGGGGATAAAGTTATTTCGCTAGGAAGGATTCGAGAGATGTTTGAAATTACATTGCTAATTTTGACTCCAATATCTCCTCGGATCGTTGCTAAGAGCCCAAAACCCAAACCCACACCCAACACGTTCCAGCAGTTGGTTGACGTATTTTTAAAAAAAAAATTAGTTATCAAAACACCGCGCAGTGTTCTGATTAGTGCGCGGTAATCAAAACACCACCGATATTTCTATAAGATAAAAGACCATATTATTTCCTTCCCTCCCACACTGTTTATCAAACTCATACCAAAATTGCTCAAAACCTTTGAATTTTTTTTATCAAATTCAAACTTTTAGAAGTGGAAATGCCACAGGGAGAGGATCACCCAAGTTTAAATCATAATTTTAGGGAGACAAGAGATTCAGAGGAAGCTGTAAAGAGGTCGAGGTCTGGATGAAAAAAGAAAAGAGTTGTATTTAAAGAACCAGAACAACTTCACGACCTACCACACCCAACCCAAGATGAGTTCCATATATGCAATTTATTACCGCCCTCCCAGATGGCGTTATTTATATATATCACACTGGTAAGGATCTCACGGTAAGTTTTTGTTTAATGATGACTTTGTTATTTCTGTTAATCAAGTATTTAAAAAAATGCTCCAATGAACAGAATCATGATTCGATGCGTTCGCACGGCACATTCACTACGGTGATCAAAGTTTGGAATGAGATTTTCCCAATTCCAACAATTAGGGATCCCGTAGTGAAGATATTCGAGAGGTTTATGAATATCAAATTGGGTAATTCGAATAATCGGCTAATTCAGGCACTAGCAGAGCGCTGGTGGCCGATAACTCACACTATTATCTTCTCGTGTGCAGAGATAGGGATCACTCCATTAGATTATACAATGCTGACATCATTGCCAAATGGTAAATATCCTACACAGTTGCCGTATGACGACCGATGGAGTATTATATCTAAGGCGGGCAATTTCTCCCCCGCATGACAACTAACAAGATAAAGAGTTGGCCGGAACGTCAGCATTGTACATCTGAGAACATACTTGACCGTCACAAATGATCGGTTAAATGACAGTACGGTGGCTCGTGCTTTTATCCTTTTTATGATAGGACATTTATGGTTCCAAACGGCCAACGACACCATCCCGCTTGGATATCTCGAGGCCGTGGCTGATTTGGGTGAAGCTCCCTCATATGACTAGGGTTCCGCTATTCTTGTTTTTCTGTATCATGGCTTGGATACTGCAATCACGACTGGGGGTGCCATCACTGGATTTTCATAACTTATTGAGGTACACATTGTCACTTTTTCCTTATAAGCTACAAATCAAATATCTTTTAATAAACGTCTTAAATGGAAGTTCTAATTGTTTTTTATGTTGTTCCGAAATGAAGTATTGGTTCTACGGGTATTGTGGGGTTGCTCACCCTATTGTCAAGAATGCGCTTAAGATGACGTCGTATCCTCGCCTTAAAGCCTGGGATAAGGGGAACAGGAAGAAAACAAATAACCAGGCAAGGAACTTGTTTACTATAGCCAGATACCTCATTGACCACCAGACTATAGAATCGATCAACTGTCGTCCTTTGAATACATCTGTGGCTTTAGAGTTAGATGACGTACGTATCGCGTCAGATTTGTCTCGTAAGAGGATGTCACTTCAAGTCTTAAATGGAAACAACGAGTTTTACTTGGGGGATAGATGTTGGAGGCAGTTGACTGGCTATGCGGGTATTCCGATGGATCCTCCGTCTAATATGTTGCCACACCTGAGTCTAGCACTGATTTACAGGCTTTGAGAGAGTCAAGCTTCATTGTATGTGACTAGTTTTGATGGACGAAGAGCGGCAGACTTACGATATGTACTGGCATTGCCAAACTTTAGAGATTGGTCAACTGTTGATAGATTCGCAGAGGATGGGGAATATAGATTTGTTCGGACCCAGTGCACTCAAGGCTAGTATTACACCTGTGGTGGTTGCATCAGCAGAGGTTCATAGCTTATCCCAGGACTTCACTCTGCCCAACTTGGCGATGGGGCCAGACTTGGGGTAGAATATAGAGTTGACATGGGGGAGTCACACGATCCCCGTCTACCGCGTGAGCGAGCCGTCACCCATATCTGACCCCTATGGCGCAGAGGAGCTGTGGCACCTCACTCATGATATGCGGCGAGTCGCCCTTGTAGAGTCTGCCTAGGACACCCAAGCGATCCACCAGTTGACTGATAAGGTTGTTGCACTGACGAGGAGTTATGATACTATAGACGATCAACTATATCAGCGTATAAGTAATTTATTTATGTTTACTTCTTAAAGTCATATTTATTTTGTCCAAATCTAAATAAATTTTCTTTGTCTCATTCAGAACATGCAGCTGAGGAAGACATCGACGTTACAGGTGGTGCCGCTGCCAGCTAGAGGTAGCGCGAGGATGAGGTAGGGGACCCGTGGACATACTATTTAAACCAGGGGAGCCGGTAGTATCCATAGGGGGCATACTAGGGATGATTTTGGTTCGTCTCAGTAAATATAGGAGTGAGATGAGTGTTATTGTAGACGTAGTATTGTATGATTTTTATTTCGCCATATAAATATTTCTACAACCTGATGATACTCTTCTTTAAATTCAATTAATATTGATCAATTTTTGCTCTGACTTGAATTAAAATGGAAATGGAATTACAATTCTTACAATAGCAGTTCTGAACACAAAATTAAACTCAAAGCAGATACAATTAAACCTAATTTATCGTTCACGACTGATGCAGGGATTAAATTCGGACCATTCAGTAAGGGGGAGCGGATCCCATCTATAGTTGGAACGTTGATAATTTGCAGGAAACTCATCAGGCGGGATATAGTTCTGGTAAATAATATTGTATAAAGTCTCGAACGGAAGCGACTGGTTGTATTTCCCATACCATTCGTCTCTGGCTTCACGTAAAATACTGTCTAATAAAACACCTCTGACCCGTTTATCAATACTCCTCCGTATCTCATAGAACTCATCACAGTTAGCCTTAAGTACATTCCACCTATTATATAAATCTCCAACAGGGTATCGAAGTTCCGTATGCACCCTAAATTGCATATAAACTCGGAGCCATAACAGGTCGAAGTTGAGTTGCCAGAGAGGTAGATTATCAAAAAAATATTGCCAAGACGCAGTGAGGGTGAAGTCTTCATTCTAGCCAAATGCTACTGATAAATCCTGTGTCATAGCTAAAAAACTCGGCATTGTTGAGTTGAAGTGGAGGAATTGTTGTTAGAGCATCTCCAACTAGGGTATATATATTAAAAAAACATAGCCGTTAGGATGCCAAATATAGCTGTTGGGAAGGACCCACATGAGGAACTAGCCGTTGGGAAGGAAAATATAACCGTTGGGAGATCAAAGCCTCGCGGTGGTATTTTAATTACCGCGCAGTAATCAAAACACCGCCGCGAATTCTAAATTCCACAAAGGCTAGTTCTTCTTCCCTTTATTCCTTTTACATTTCTCACTTCTCTTTTTTCTCTTATCTATGTTTCTTCCTTCAACACCATACTCTCAACACCACAGCCTCAAATGTCTTCCTCATCATCCGATACATCCATTGGTGATCCTCCACGTGTATCGTCCTCCTCCGACGACGATTTTATGTTTGATTGTATTACGACAATGGTCGTTATACACCAAAATGCAGTAAACCTAGTAGTACAAGATAAAGCTTCAAGTCACCGCGGGAGTGCCATGGGCCAAAGGATAAAAGAGTGATGCGAGACCACAAATTGGGGTATTACAGCATTATGCAGGACTACTTCAACACTCCGTGCACATATACTCCGGATGAATTTCGACGATGTTTTTGTATGAGTGGACAAATATTTTTGTGCATATTCGATGCAGTAGTTACACATGATGATTACTTTTTCTAGAAACCCAATAGCACAAAAACTATGGAGTTGTCACCGTGCCAAAAGATAATCGCGGCACTACATTTCTTAAGTTACTGTGTCGTGGCGGATCCTTTTGACGAGTATTTAAGAATAGGGGAAAGCACAACCTTATTATGTATGGAAAGGTTTTGTGTTACGGTTATCAAAGTTTTTGCAAGGAATATCTACGATAACCAAACGTGGCCGACATCAAAAGGTTAAAAATGATAGGAGAGTCATGGGGATTTCTCGGCATATTAGAAAGTCTTGATTGCATGCATTGGATATGGAAAAATTGTCCAATAGCTTGGCACGGTCAATTTACTTGTCATTACCCCAAGGCGACTATGATTCTTGAAGTGGGAACTTCATACTACATTTGGTTTTTGCATGCTTTTTTTAGGTTACCAGGGGGTAGCAATGATATCAATGTCCTGCAACAATTACATCTTTTCACGGTGTTTGGAGTCATTGCCACCATTCATACCTTGGTAGATCTTATGTGCATCATTTACTATAATTCCTAAAATTACCAAATACAAATAAATAATGTGTATATCCAAAAAAAAAAATGAAATTGAGTTAAAGAAAATTAGAGCGTACCCGATCTTCGTCAGTTTTCCCGCTCTCGTACCGAAATTGTACTTGAGCAATTATCCCCTTATAAGTCACACATTGTGCATTAAGGGGATACCACTAAGATTTGGTGGACCCACACGATCGTCGTGTGGGGTACTGAGGGTCTCCGTTAAATGCAATGTTGACCTTTGATAGAAAGTAAAACCCTTTGTGTGCCCCATGGTCTGGACAGAAGCCTTTACTAATGCCCTTGTGAGACACATGAAGTTCGCATCTGTCCAATGAAGTCCAACATCATCTGTCTCGTCCAAAAACTCAAAATTATCGGGCACTTGCACGTTTAGATTTTATTTTGCATGTGCTCTTTTATTTTTTCCTTTTCCTTTTTCTTTCTCGGGCGCCGCCGCTTCAACAGGTATTGGAGAACTTGTGGAACCCATATTGAACTCGCCAGCTTCATCACTGAATAGGTAGTTCTAATAGAAATTTGGAGGTTCAAAACCTTGAAGTTGATTGACTGGATAGTGTTGATAGTACGGGTTAAACGCCTGAGGTTGTAGTTGAGTGAGTGTAAATGGATTTTGATACGGAAGTAGGGTATGCGATTAGAATTGAGATTGGTTGGGGTAGAGCTATGGAGTGAATTGTGATGATGGGTGTTGAGAGTATGGTGTTGAAGGTGGGTTCTCGGAGGATAGGGTTGACTAGGGGTGCAATTTCTGTCTAAATTTCAAAAAAAAAAAATCATTTCCGATCCGATTTTTCCGATTTTGGAATCCTGTTTTACAGTTCAGATTTCCAAATTTTTCTGAAAAATTTTGGATCAGAATCGGAATAGCCTTGAGCTATTCCAAAATTTTCGATCCGATTATTCTAAATTTTTCGATCCGAATTTTTTGAAAACCATCAAATCTAATCAGAAAAATATTCCGAATATCCCTCTGATCCGATTTAATTCCGAATAATCCGAATTGAAACATATAACATTAGATCTTAAGATTCTTAACCTATGGCATTCTTCACCGCCTCTTCTTCTCTATTCTCCACTGCCCTCCACTCCCTCTACTCCTAAGTTAAATCTTCATTGCCTTCACTCCCTGTACTATTAAGTTAAATTTTTATTGTCTCCATTCTTCACTGCCACGATTTTGATTCGGAGAGAAGAAGAAAAGTTAAATCTCCTCTCTGGCTTTAATTTTGAATTTTTGATTCTTGGAGAAGTGAGAACTCTGTTATTATGATTTGATTTGGAGAACTGAGAACTCTGTTATTCTGAAATTTATTCTGAATTTATTCTGAATTCTGAAATTTCTGAATTCGGATGTATTTTTGCAGTTCTGAAAAAAATCGGATTGGATCGGAACAGATTTTGCAGTTCCGAAAAAAATTGGAAAAATTCCGACCACCTTCATTTTCAATTCGATCCGATCCAAAAACAGGCCTAGGGTCGATGGTGTCGAGTTATTACTGTTGGTGCCGAAGTTTGCCATTTGGGGAATGCATAGAGGTTCTCTTCTCCCCCCTGAAACTGGGTTAGAGGAAAATAAGTAGTTAGGGGAGAGATAAGCCAACCATTATGGATAAGAGGACTTTTGATTACCGCGCGGTGTTCGTATTACCGCCCGGGTTTTTTTGGCGATAATCAGAACACCACGCGATAATTAAAAGTACGCCAAACTCATTATTATTATTTTAGTTGGAGGAGCTCACAACCAGTTGGGTTCTGACAACACCATGTCATCAAACCCAAAATAAAGCTGTTGGGACGAGTTTGAGTGTGGGTTTGGGTTTGGTCTTACAACCAAAACCCAACCCACACCCATAATTCGACTGTTGGAGATGCTCTTAGTGAGAGAGATGCCCTCAAACCTAGGGTGTACAGTACACCCACCGACCCCAGCCCCAGGCCCAGACCCGCCTCGAAACATAGATTATAACCCATATCTAGTGAGAGAGAGATCAGACAACCGAAAATGTCCCACTAAATATACTCCTAGGGAGCGTGAGATAAGAGATAAGAGATAAGAAAAGATAAAGAATAAGAAGAATCCCAAACCACTTAGGAGTTAGGACTAGGACTAGGACTAGTAGTTGGATTAGGATAGTTCCGGACTCTTTATCCTTTTCCATCACGAATTAGGAGTAGTACAGCATTATATATGTGCATGTAGTTTGGGAAGTATCATTGTTAAGAAATAATGGCTTTACCTGTCACAAATTTTGAACAATCTATGATCGAGAACGCTTCGTTGATCAAAACTTTGAGTCTGCATACTTGGATCTTGATGCTTTTCTTTTATGGGGCTACGTTCTCGTTTCATTTTGAATTACGGGATAGAGAATTTCCTCCTACAGGAAGAAGAGAAAGGTTTTGAAACTGGGTAGACTGGTGCCTTTTATTAGGGACATTAGTTGGTCATTGCCATCCAGTGCTAGTGCCAAAGAAGACGGCTGGTGAACTGTTTGAGAAAAAGCCATTTGGAACTGCAAGTTGGAGTCGTTTTTAGATTGCACTTGGCTGCAAATTTTGATATATGGTTCTATGGTAATCGTTTTTCTCTGGTTTCAGAAGAATAATAAATACAAAGACGAGCTAATAATACTCATCATCAACGCATTTGTGGGTTTCGTCCTCAGCTTGTTTGCATGAATTACGTTTTGTGTATGGGTTCTGGCAGATATCGTAATGGATAACCAACAAAGCCTACTCTCGACTGTCTAAAAAGCTTTTGTTTATGTAAATTACGTTTACTAGAATCTTGTTTTTTTTTAAGCTCTCAAATTTGCCTTCAACTTACATGTAGTTCTATAAATACTCAATTAAGTTGGTATAAGCGTACATTATACACTTGCTTGCTTGCTTTTGTGATTCCATGTGAAAGCTTAGGGATATGTGAATGAGAAACCTAAGATATGATACTTGCGATCCTATTCCTCTCAGACTCGAGATTTCTGCCTTCACAATTAGTTTCTTCAATGTCCTCTCTGTGTAGAACAATATCCACAGGTGCCCTGAAAATAACCATCACCGAACTTTCAATACAATGAAAAAGCAAGAACCACACCTTTTGCAGAAATTGAGAAATATCTAATTAGTTTGTTCCTACTACTAAACCATGAAGGATTTTCCCATTATTAGTTTTTGATAAATCAAGGGCAGTATAAGATTACATTAAAAGTAAGCTGGTGGTAACAAGTTGCCTAGACTAACATTGTGTCCAAGGAAAACCTCTAAGATACAAAATTCGAACCATTAAACTTCGTAATCTTCAATTTCTCTTTATCGGCCATCACTCTTCACTACACAAGCCCTATAACAAGCACTCTTATACCAATTGTTGAGAATCGAGGTAGCTACTCTCACTTCTACGCCAAGAACGATAAGCGAAAATTGCCGAAACAAGTAAACAATCAAAGTAAGAACAATAAACAAGGACAAAAAGATTTACCCGATTGAGGGAATTGGAAAACTCTTACGGATGAAAAACCACTCCCACGAACAATTCACTATGATATCAAATAGGTTACAACGATCTCTCAAGCTTTCTTTAGCTTTAATGGAGTATGATCTTCAAACCCTAGCTCTCTAGAGTTAAACTCACAAAGTATGCATAAGAAACACTCCCTAGTATCCTTTATATATATATGAGATGTCATTACATAAAGATGGACTCAAAGTACGGATCACGAGACACACCAACGCCTCCAAAACAACCTTCCAAAACGGTCTTTACGAAGTCTATTCGAACAGACTTTGAGTCTATTCGAACAACTTGGGTTCTGAGCGCTTTATTAGAATAGACAAATAGTCTATTCAAACAGACACCTTTTGTATTCGAATAGACTCAAAGTCTATTCAAACAATCTTGCCTCTGACTATTTTATTCGAACAAGCTGAGAGTCAATTCGAACAGAACTTTGAAAAAACATTTTTTCAAACCGTCTTCGATCTACGCTTGTCTCACGAGCTCCGATGAACCTCCTTCAACATGATTCGAGTTCATACCTTAACAGAACATTGTGTCCAAAGAAAACCCCTAAGATGATCCACCTCTAAGATGCAAAATAGAAAGTTAAAAGTTGGAAACAAGAAAAACCTTTGAAAGATTAGACAACAATTTTCCCTTCCACAGAAAGGGAAAAAATCCGCCCAGGGTGTTCGTAAACATGATATACAACAACAGAGGTACTATTTGGCATTTTTAAAGTAAAGACGGTATTTTCTTTTCTACTGAAAAACATACTTAGTACGTCCTCTACAGATATCCTAGCGGAACATCCCTTGTTAGTATTCGCTTAATCAGATCTCGAGCAGGTGCAAATATTGACTCCCATATCCCACTGTCAAAATCTAGTTTCACCTTCTTGATGGCCTCGAATACTGCATCCAGTGAATCTCCATGAAACGGCAGTGCACCAATTAACAGACAATGTAGAACACCACTAATGAAAACATATAACATCCTGAATCACTCAACCTTCCCTTTGTGGGAACAAAAACAATCTTCTTCACCTCAGGGAAAATAAGTAGTATGCATACATCTTCGGGGAAGGATTCCCCTACACTCTCATTTTGCTACACACCTCCTACACTCTCTCCTCTCTCCTCTTCACTCAAAATGCCACCTCACCTGCCCACTCAGCTCTCCCTCTCTCCCACTCACCTCTCCCTCTCTCCCACATGGCCAAAAAAAATACAAAAAAAACTCTCTCTCTCCACTCAACTCACTCTCTCTCTCTCACTCGCCAAAACTCACTCACGAAATTAGTCGCTTTCTTTCTCTCTCTCTCGAGCTCACTCACCGTCTCTCTCTCTCCATCGAGCTCAACAACGTACTCTATGTCGCTCAGTTGATGCTACTCACTCCGTGTAGTCCTCCGATAACTCCTCGCTCTCACTCAGTCTCTCACTCACTCTCTCTCTCTCTTACGGTGGTGACCAATTGTTTTATCTCACAGTCGGCATTCTTTTTGTTCTATGGGCATTTAAAAAGTGAATATTGACATAATAGATTCTTAGAGGAGTTGGGAGAAAGCCGGGAGTCATCTTCCGAAGAATCTGATTGAAGGGAATATGTTTGGGATTGGGGACCTATATATAGAGGAATTTGTATCATTGATATTATCAATTTGCTCAATACATCAACAATTAATTATCGAATTTATAGAAATACGACAATTTATTGTCAAATTTACTACGGCAATTAATTGTCGAGTTTATAGAAATTCGACAATAAATTGTTGATGTATTGGGCAAATTGACAATATCCATGATATAAATTCCTCTATATATAGGTCCCTAATCCCAAACATATTCCCTTCAATCAGATTTTTTGGAAGATGACTCCCGGCTTTCTCCCAACTCCTCTAAGGATCTATTATGCCAATAATCACTTTTTAAATGCTCGTAGAACAAAGAGAATATCGACTGTGAGATAGAACAATTGGTCACCATCGTAAGAGAGAAAGAGAGGGAGAGTGAGAGCGAGGAGTTATCGGAGGACTACACGGAGTGAGTGACAGCGACTGAGCGACATAGAGTATGTTGTTGAGCTCAGTGAGAGTGAGAGAGAGAGACAGAGACAGAGACAGAGCGACTGATTTCGTGAGTAAGTGATGGGAAACGACGGGAGAGAGTGTGAGATTTGAATTTGAATTTAGTGTCAGAGAGCGAGTGAGTGAGACTGCGTGAGTGATGGGAGAGAAAAAAAATTTCTTTTTTTTTACTCGCCAAATAGGCAGCTGAGTGGGCAGTTGAGCTGGCTAGTTGTGTGGCTGGGAATGAGTGTAGCGGGGTGTGTAGCATTTGGGGTGTGTAGGTGAATCCTCCCCCTACATCTTCATTATTTGGAAGCAAAAAGTTATGTCAAATTTCAGCTTGAAGTAACACTGTAGGATCCTTTAGCCACGTTAAAGACTATATTTCTTGAAGAAGACAAATTAAAGAAATTTGTGACAATACTTGTTATAAATACAGGAAAGATATTACTTTAGCATTACTGCTCCTTCTACTCTTAACGCTATGGTTTCTTCTAAGTAGGGTTGTCAATTACAATTGAATCGATAGTCCCTTTTAGGTGAAGGCGTAAAAGTCAACTATTAAATTGTATGTCAAGTGAAGAATTATACTACAGGAAAACCCTTCTAAAGTAATAATCCCTCTATAATAATAAAAAAGTGTCGGTCCCAACTTGGTATCAAAGGATATAGTAATAACCCCTCTATTATTATTATTACAACTTCGTTTATAGTCCATGTATAAAAATATGGTCCCATCGATTATATATAGTAATAAAATAGTCAAATTATAGAGACCAGTAACACAAAATATAACACCTTAGTGTTCATCTATTGACTTCCAAAAAAGCATTTATCTATAGTGCTTTGAACCAATGACTTGGTCAAATCTATAAACAAATCCCTTTTATCTCCTAATAGGATATATGCACTATATAATTTCTCCAATAATCAAGTATTTAGGCCCACTTTTTATATAGTAATAACCCCTTTATAGTAATATTGTGGGGACAGTCCCCACAACATTACTATAGAGGGGTTTTACAATAATTAAAAAAGGGCCTCCTGACAGATATGTGGAAATGACAATAAACCATACGAAATGCAAAGGCAGATACTAAACTAGCCATAAAGTCCACGAAAGAAATATGTTTTGAGCATCACATATTCGGTTGAAAGAGATGATCCTTAAAATGATCGGAAGTAGATGTAATATCTTCTCTCTAACCAATCTATTTGCATACCAAATGCCCCAAAAGAATGGCAAAATTGACAAGACTCCACTAAAATAAGACCTTGGGACCTTTCAAATCTTGGGTCACAACACATAGTGATCTTAACCAAACCTGGCATAACCCATGCTACCATAGAGGTAAGAAAAAAAACTCAGACCCCGGAAATAACCTAATGTAACAAGATGTAATCCACTGTCACGTCACATACAACACATATTCACATTAACTCGATAACTAGCAATATGTTTTAAAAAACTTAATATTTCATCTATTGCAACCTAGTCGGGGCCACGTAAGAGATTTTAGAGGGGATTTTGGGGTTAAAATATGGTAAGTGTAGTGGCTTATTTCCAATTCTTGACCTAAACCCAGATTTTAACCTTCAGCTCGATTAGATGAAAGGGTTAGTTCCGAATCTCGAGCTTAAGTCAGCATTCCACCGTCACACATTTACTCGACCTCGCTAACATACATGTGGCATATTTATGGCATATTATGGAGCGGTTACAAAGAAGAAGAGTTACTCAAGCCGTTACTCAACCATTATGAAGACTTATCAAAACAATATATTATAACGTTCCTCATTAAAGTAAATAACGGTCATAAAACGGTCATAATATAAGACCTATAAATAGGACCAGAGAACTACAGATTATGGGGGGACCTTTTCTGATAGACTTTTCTTATCAAAAAAGTCTACTCATAACTCTCTTTGTAATAGCTAGCAATCATCTATAAATATATCTCTCTTTCTAAATCCTCAAGAGAGGTCGTGGCTTTTAACCTATTCAAAGGTTTTCCATGTTAAATCTCATGTTAGCAATTACTCATCTCTCACTATCGTTCTGATTAACTTCGGTGTAAGGTACAATCTTCGGCATAACAAAAATAGGCTATTACATTTGGCGCCGTCTATAGGAACCATGAACAATTAGTCAGTGTTCAAAAATCGAACCAACTGGACAAGACGCCGAGCTTAAACGTTTGAGGTTTCTGTTTCTCTCTCTCTCTTTCAATATTCATAAAACGTAAAACGAGAGCCAAAAATACATTTCAAACTCCTCTCGAAAAACCCCCCTATCTCTCTTTCTTCTCCCCCAAATCAAAACCAGAAAGTTAAAATTTCAAAACCCTTAAATATATGCTCGAAGATTAGACTTTCTTTTGTTTAAGTTTATATGCTCGACTAATAGTTTGCCTTTCGACAAAAGGATTCCAAACAACATCAACAATTCGTGAAGCCCCAATGAGATTTACAGGTTGAATTATCTCTACATCGACAATTCGTGAAGACCAAATGAGATTTACAGGTTGAATTATCTCTACATCGACAATTCATGAAGCCTCAATGAGATTTACAGGTCGAATTGGTTTGCCAATGGTTCCAACAATTCTATTGTTGTTACAGTAGCGTCAATGATCGAATCATCACGATCATCTACGAATCTAAAAGGCAACAACGAAAATGATGATGGATCAGCGAGAGTTTCTCGATAGCGATCTTAGCAGAGGAGTTTCATTGTTCATTGAGAGAAAAATCAGGAAAACATTTAGAGCACAGATTCATCGTTGATGAATTTCCGAAGAAACCGTAGATGTTAGCCTAGAAGAGTAGCCTTCTGATGCTGCTTGGTATCCATGTTCCTCAACCATCTTGAAGAATTGGCAATGCCGATTCTGATGTTGGATATTTATGTTATTCCACTCATATTGCAATAGTTGACGAAGCCCATATGGAGGATTTTCAGGCTCATAAGTTGGCCTCCGAGCAGCGTCTTGATCAACAAAATACTACAGTTGATATCACTTAACTATCTACTAATGTTGCGACCTCTCCTCATGGGCGCGACAACTTCAAAACCAAGGAATTATTTCCATCATCAAATGTCTTCATATGGAAGCCAACAACCATATCGAGGTCGTGGTCGCAATCCTTACGGTCCGGCTGGACGATCAAGATATTTTATCTTTCATATAATATCATCTGAGAGGTCTGGATTCTCGTAAACGAGCTCGATCGAGCTCTGGATTCTTAGTTTTGAGACGAAGATAGGAGTCTGATCATAATTTCAATACATTACACCCACTGCTATCTTCTGTTAGTTCGTGCACTTTCGTCATGGATAAAATTATGAAGCTTTTGCAGCTTCAAAAAGCAAACAAGAGTCTAATTGATCTCTCAGGCTCACTTCGCTCTTAATTCTGTACAACTGGTGCACACAAAATTCTCAAACAGGGAGTTCAGGAAACCAAAGATGGGAAGTTAGGGCTAGAAAGTTGGAACCATACCTAAATTCAAGCAGTGGTATCATTCGCCAAGTCAATTGTATCTTCAACTAGGTCTCTACCATTTGAGCAAGTAGAATCGGGTATTCAAGCAATTACCAAACAGTCATTGGAGTTTGCAACAAGTTTTTTGGGAGAAATGGGCGACGATCCCTGCCTTCCAGATACTCGGGGCAATCCTGACCTCAGCTTCAGACATAATGCCCGACCTTAGCTTCAAACTCGATACTCGATCTCATTATTAATTCAATCGACTTAACTCATACTTGGGTCGAGCTCGACCAACATTTTATAGGTTAGTTATTGGTTCGTCTAATTCGACCAAATAGAATACTTCTTACATATTATTACATTCGAACTTTCTACATCTCTGTTAACAGTTGGTTATTGGTTCGCCTGATTCGGCCTACACATGAGAATTTAATAGTTGGTTATTGGTTCAACCAGTCTAACCATACTGTTTACATTCTATTACATTCGAACTTTTTACATCTCTATTAACGGTTGGTTATTGGTTCGCCCAATTCGGCTTACACATGAGATTCTAACAGTTGGTTATTGGTTCATCCAGTCCAACCATACTTCTTACATTCTATTACATTCGAACTTTCTACATCTCTATTAACAGTTGGTTATTGGTTCGCCCAATTCGGCCTACACATGAGATTCAAACAGTTAGTTATTGGTTCAACAAATCCAACCATACATCTTACATTATAAAGATTGGTTATTGGTTCAACCAGTCCAACTGGACATCTTACATTCTAAAGTTTGGTTATTGGTTCAACCAGTCCAACCATATATCTTACATTTTAAAGGTTCGTTATTGGTTCGACCAATCCAACCATACCGTTTACATATCTAAAGGTCAATGATGCTTCTCAACTAACACCACTCGCTCATGATTCTTCTCATACTCTTGGCTGAGACGGGGTAATTGTAGTGGCTTATTTCCAACTCTCGACCTAAATCCATATTTTGACCTTCAGCTCAATTGGATGTAAGGGCCAGTTCCGAATCTCTAGCTCAAGTCAGCATTTGGCCGTCACACATTTACTCGACCTCGCCAACATACATGTAGCACATTATGGAACGGTTACAAAGAAGAAGAGTTACTCAAGCTATTACTCGACCATTATGAAGACTCATCAAAACCATATATTGTAACGTTTCTAATTAAAGCAAATAACGGTCATAAAACGATCATATTATAAGACCTATAAATAAGACCAAAGAACTACAGATTATGGGGAGACATTTTCTGACAGACTTTTCTTATCAAGAAAGTCTACTCATAACTCTCTTTGTAATAGCTAACAATCATCTATAAACATATCTATCTTTCTAAATCCTCAGGAGAGGTCACCTATTCAAAGGTTTTCCACGCTAAATCTCGTGTTAGCAATTACTCATTTCTCACTATCATTCTGATTAACTTCGGTGTAAGGCATCATCTACGGCATAACAAAAATAGGCTATTACAGTCAGAACCATAACTGAGTGGTCAGAGATACCAGATTTCAAAAAATCAACACAAGAGTCAGTAAAGCAGGATGTAATACTCTCCCCTAACCCGACATTGAAAGCTCTCGAACTAGAGTAACTACACAGTGCAATGCGGGAAACACAAACTTATTTTCAACCATTTCCACCTCAATTTCATTGAGTTTCTCCCTTATTAGGTCAAATCTATACTACTAACGAATCAATGGATATAAAAAAATTAAAAAAATGTTTCCTCTGTTGTGGTTAAATCTATACTACTAAGCAGTTGATATTTTGAGTGTAAGCTAGGTTTTTTTGTCAACCCACACTCAAAACCCAAATTTTTCTCCTTTCTACTAGTCAAACAATTGGGTGTGAATTGTTGAGTTGGCGACCTTTTTCTACATGTTGATGACTTATTTAGAGCATCTCCAGCAGGGTTTAGGTTGTCAGATTAAACCCAAACTCAAACTCAAATGCCTCCCAGCAGCGACAAAATGGGTTTGAGTTTGATGATATGGTGTTGTCAGAACTCAACTGAGTGTAAGCTCCTCACACTAAAAAAACGAGTTTGGCGTACTTTTGATTACCGCCGCGTTTAAATATTTTTATTGATGTGTGATAGAGATAAACAGTTGTGCGGAGTAATGAATACTGCAGGGACTAAAGATTACCGCCGCGAATTAAATTTAAAATAAAATAAAATATACAACTCACACTCACTGCTGGAAGGAGTTGGGTTTGGGTTGGGTTTTTTGTGGCCCCGTGTCAGAGCCCACACCCAAACTCAAACTATCTCCTGGAGACGCTCTTAGGACTGAAAATATAACATCCAAGTAGTGACTCAAACTCGATCGTCCACTTGACTATGCTTGAAATCAAGCTTCTTCACTCACAACTTTGTTCGAAAAGTCGAAACTTCCTAGAAGAACCATTGCCCGAATCTCTCAATCCAAAGTCCAAAACACACCAAGCCCTTCTTCAATCCCTACCATCCAATCCAAATCTTCAACCTAAACTCAATCAGTAAAACTCATGCTTGGGCTTAGGGATGGCAATTTGCCCCGCCCCGATGGGGATCCGCCCCGAACGGGGCAGATTTGGTATGAGCTAAGCGGGTATGGGGGTGGGGATGGTATAAGCTACCCAAAATCCGCCGGGAATCATGGCAACCCCATTCTATATCACTTTCTCACTCAGTTTGTGTAAGTTTGAGATTGCTTATATGTTTTGTTGAAACAGGGAGCTGGAGGACCTGATGAAGATGAGGATACAAAGTGGCCGCAATGGCTACGACCTTTATTGACAACGAGGTTCTTTACACAATGCCAATTTCATTTGGATTCTCATAAGAGCGAGTGTAATATATTTGTTTAGATTGTATGAATGGAGCTCTATGTTCTCTTTGTCTCTCTTACCAAAAAGATTACTCATTTTTTCTTACATGGGGTCTATTTTTTTGGGCAAAAGAACATTGGGGTTTCTTAAATTTGAGGATTTATACAGGGGTAGCTCTGTTTTTGGATTAATTTGATGTTTTCTTTCTTAATTTTAATAAGGTTTATCACTTTGAACATTTGGGGTTTATTGTATTTGATTAAATTTTGATATGGGTACTCCAATTTGAAGTTTTCATTTTCATTCCGGCCAAAACAATAGCTAATTTCAATTGGGGTTGCTCTGTTTTTCTTCTACATATAAGAGGTCATCATACCAACTTATATTTAAATGGGGTGGATTTGGGGATCCCCGTGAATGTCTTTTAAATGGGGCGGATTTGGGATCCCCGTTTATTTATTTGGGCGGGGATGGTATTGAACTTATTTAAGTGGGGCGAATTCGGGGATCCCCGCTTATTTTTAAATAGGGATCGGGGCGGGGATGGGAGGAGATTGGGATGGTATTGGCTCCCCGCCCCATTGCCATCCCTACTTGGGCTAAGACCTGGGCCCACCCAAATTACACCAATTATCAAAATCTCAACGCCTAATGATACCCCATTTCTCTCTCTCTCTCTCTCTCCACAAAATCCCCAAATCTCTCTCTTTCTCTCCAACAACAACAATGGCGTCTCCCCAAATTCTCCCAATCTCCAACAACAACAATGGCGTCCCCCAACCCTCCTCTTCATCCATCACAACCCCAGCCTTTCGAGCCTTCATCGCTCGTCTCTCAGACTCAACTCGTCAAGCCTTCTCTCGACGTCGTCCATGGCTTGAACTCATCGATCGAACCTCTTTCAATCGCCCAGACTCCTTAACTGAGGCCGCATCGCGTGTTCGCAAGAACTTCTCTTACTTTCGAATCAACTATCTAACCCTTCTCGCTTCCGTTATCGCTCTTTCTCTCCTCTCTCACCCTTTCTCTCTCTTCGTTCTTCTTTGCTTGCTTGGATCTTGGCTCTTCTTGTATATCTTTCGCCCTTCGGATCCACCTTTGATTGTGTTTGGAAGGGTGTTTAGTGAAAGAGAGACACTTGGGGTTTTGATTGTGTTGACAGTGGTGGTTGTGTTTTTAACGAATGTGGGATCGTTGTTGATCTCGGCTTTAATGGTGGGGTTGGCGATTGTTTGTGTTCATGGTGCGTTTAGGGTTCCTGAGGATTTGTTTTTGGATGAGCAAGAACCGTTGAATGCTGGGTTTCTTTCGTTTATTGGTGGGGCAGCATCGTCTGCTGCTGCCGCTGCGGTTCCTGCTGTCGCCGTGCGCGTTTGAAGGTTAGAATCATGATGAGGTTTGATTTTGTTATAAATTTCGAGTTTTTTTTGTTATTGTTGGTGGTGATGAATTAGGGTTTTGTTGCAATTGTAGATTTAGTTTTTAATCTTTCGATTTTATGTAACTTCTGATGATGATGGTAGTGGTGGTGGATCTTTCGATTTTCTGTAATATCTATACATTTATTATACAAATTGAAATGAATTTGTATTTAAAATGTTATCGTATTGAAATGTCGTCTTTGTATTTGTGATTAGATAGTTTGGAATATGTTTTGGCATTGCTTAGTTGGTCATAGTCTCATAGATAACCTTTAAGGAAAATATTGAGAGCAAATCGTAAGTAGAAATTTTGGATAAAATAATGTTAGAAAGTGAAGTTTTTGAAAAGGATACAAACTCTAGAGGGGAAATCCGTAGAGTAAGTTTGTATTGGGGGATCAGAGAGGATGTCCTGGTAGAGAAAATATTAGATAAGAGAATAACGGGAGGCAATTCAGAAAGATAATTTATTGAGAAATAGAGGATTTCAAGAGAGGAACTTTGAAGAGGGAATGTCAAGAGAAAATTTAGAATGAGATGATCTAGAAAAAGGCTAAATTTGTATCTTTCTTGAGATTTTGTCTGTTAAGGCAGAGGAAACCTAAGGAGTTATTTATCATTGGCGTCACAAAGTTCATGTGGTTGTTGCAAATATGCATATCTGTAAATTAAGCATTAATTTCTCCATGTATACAGTATAACAAATTAGGAAAGCAGGTTTCAGTAATTCAGTTTCTACCATTTTCATGGAGGCATTCATTTTAGGTTTATGTCTGGGCATCAACTACTTTGATGTGGTGGTAAACTATGTTCTGAGTGCATATTGTATTTAGTTATACTTCACTTTATTGTCTGGTCATCCTGTAATTGAGGATCACCTTGCATAATATGAGTACGTGCATGTGTTGATTACTGTATTGTAAGAATTTTATACGCTGCAGTTGTCAGCTGAATGGGATGGGATTCTTTCTCAGTATATGGTTATTATAGGTATTCACATGTTGTTATATAAGAACAGTTTAGGATTGAAATTGGAGAATGTGCATGCAGCTTGGTCTTGTCTTATTTAGGAATACCATTTACGATTGAAATTGGTATGTATATAAGCAATAGAGTTCGGTAATAGTGTATTTTTTTGCGTTGGAAGTTGCTTGTGGGAATTGATCCCAGGTCGTCTTGGTTTTCATTTTCCAAGTAATAGTGTATTTGGTCAAGGTTGAGGGGGAGAGTCTAACCCTGAGAAAACATTCAGAGTAAGGAATGACTTTGTGATTCTAAATACGACTAGGATAACCTTTTGTAGTGAGAAAGTTTGATGTTTAACCTAAAACATGTCAAAATGGATTGAGTAGAAACAAAAGCTTTATATGTGAAGTACATAATAGTGTATATGCATGTACAGTGTAATTCCTCCGCTGTATTCTTCCCCAAACTGGCTTTCTTCTTAACCTCAATTTTCTCTTTAACCCATCTTCCATTGCTATATCTAGTTCAGAAAAAGGAAATGATGTGAAAATTGTTGTCATTTTATGTAGTATCGAGTTCTATTGTACTGCTTTTCACTTGTGTTTTTTTTTCTTCTTCCGTAAATGTTGCTGTGTGCATGTATACAAGGAGTTTTTCTAAGGTCGAGCTTCCAGTTACTGCACTGATGTGTATCAGGTAGATGGTAAGATGGGTTTTGAAGTTGAAAACAATGAGATCTGAAAGTTTTCTATAAACTGCTATGATATATTAGATGTAGTTACTGAATTGCTGAACTCAACCCTGTATAATGTGTTGCGTTTTATTAGATGTTTGTTTTCAGTGTTCTGATTGTTACATTTTTAGGTTGACCTTTTAATTTGATCTTCGTTAATGAATTCTGGATGTTACAATGATAAATTGTTGGGTAGTCAGTGCTCTCTGGTTGCATGTCAGTGTATGGGCATATAATCTTGAATATGATGTATGCTACGAAAGTTGAATACAATCGCAAAATTAGGCATGGCCACAAAGTGTAGATGAGTTTGTAAACTTCTGATAGATAATTCATCTGTGAATGCTTTAGCTGAGAATTGTGCTGCAAAAGGAATGTTTGCTGTAAGATAGGGAATTCAGGTGTGATTTGAACTCCAGATGTAACCTTTACTTCATTGGTGAAGAAACTTTGTGTTAATCTCAGCTGAACAAATTACATGATTAATGAAGAAATGATATAGCCAAGCCACCCTTAAAAGTTCAAGCAGTTCCTTGTATCAAAACTATGTTTTCTTAAGAAGGCGCCCTCCATTCTCATTGCTGATCTAAGTTATGGCTGTTCAGGGTTCTCATCTTTGAAAGGCCGGATCCATTAATTTGCACCATGTGTTAATATACAACCATTACCTCAAAGCGAGTAATATGGTTAAGATTATGTGTTTCTTTTGGCACATTCTGAACAATTAGATCAATGTCTATGATTAGAATCCCTAGGTAATCCAATGGTTAGCAATTGTCAAACCATCAAAAATATTTCGGATCACAAACATTTCCAGTGTTTGAAGCAAACCCTAAGAGCATCTCCATTAGTTGGGAGTGGGTTGGGTGTACTTGGCGCACAGGTCAGACCCAAAAAACTCAGGCAAATCTTTATTTAATGAAAATATTTTTTTAATCTCCGTCAGACTTCTTTACTCACCACAATTATTTATCTCATCTCACACCAATAAAAAAATATTTAATATGTGTGATGTAATTTAGTCCGCGCGGTGTTTTAAACTCCTCGTACCCATTTTTTTTTTAGTGTGAGCTTCCCACACCCAGTTGAGTTCTGACAACGCAACTGAAACTCATTTTTTGGTCTACTGAAAGAGAAATAGTGCGAGTTGCGAGTGTGATCTGACACAAAACCCAACCCACACTCGTTTTCACAAGCGATGGAGATGCTCTAATATAATGGTCTTGTCACGATTCTATCCTACCCTTGCACAGGTGAAGCCATCACCAAAATTGTATTATGTATTATGATCAAAATCATTGAGATATGTGTCTATCTTTGGTGATTCAGATCTCAAAAAAAAAAACTCTTTAAGTAGATTCAGGTATATCCTTTTCTCTTGGCTAAACAAAGAGAAAATGACATCACATATCCTTTCTCCTCGTACTGAAAAGTCCTCATCATTCCTCACTTTCTCAAGGGTATCTCTGTCATTTCAGAACTCAAACTTGCAGGAATATAGCCGTTGAAGATGCGCTCAGGTAAAGAAGGAGTTAAGTTTCAGTCAACAAATACATTTGCAGACAAACACAGAGAGTAAACAAATGTTAAGAAAAAAAACACAGAAAATATAGCCGTTAGGGTTCACAATATCAACACACAAGATTATTTTCCCCTCTCTCTGAGTCTCTTCTTGCTCATCACATGCTCTGTTTCTTTCTCTTTCTACAAAACCCTTTTTTTCTTTCTGACTTATCACTCATTTCATCTCACTCTTTACTAGATTTCCTCCACAAAAGTAGAACCAAACAGTCTCCAATCCATTGTTTCTACTTTTCTGCAACAACTCATTAATGGTGATGAAGAAACAAGATCACTTTATCAATGAGTTTTGCAGATACCCATTTCAGCTGGAGATGGAAGATAATCCATGTTGGGGTTCGGATAAAATAAAGGAAAAGTGGAAGAATGAGTCATTTGGGAAAACCCCATTTGAGTTTTGCAAGTTCAGATTCTGGCGATGTAATCATTTGTTTTTGCTTCTTCAGTTGCTTGTGATGGTGTTTGTGTTTCAAACGGTATCGGGAAAATCGGGAGATTGGGATGGGGTGATTGTCACGGAAGCGGATTTTCAGTCTTTACAAGCTATTAAGCATGAGTTGATTGATCCTAGAGGGGTGTTGAGGAGCTGGAACGATAGCGGCAATGGAGCGTGTTCAGGTGAATGGGCAGGAATTAAATGTGCTAAAGGTCAGGTTATTGTTATTCAGCTTCCGTGGAGGGGATTGGGCGGAAGGATATCGGAGAAGATTGCACAGTTATCAGCACTTCGGAAGCTTAGCCTTCATGATAATTTGATTGGGGGTATGGTTCCTTCTTCTCTGGGATTCATTCCTAATCTCCGAGGGGTCCAACTCTTCAACAATCGTCTTTCAGGTTCTATCCCTCCTTCAATAGGTTCTTGTCGTTTACTTCAAAATCTCGATCTTAGTAATAACTTGCTCACGGGAATAATCCCTGAGAGTCTTGCGAACTCCACTAGACTTTATAGGCTTAATCTAAGCTTTAACTCGTTGTCTGGTTCGATTCCAGTTGGTCTCACTCACACCCCTTCTCTCACCTTCCTTACTCTCCAATACAATAACATCTCTGGTCCAATTCCAGACACTTGGGGCGCAACCAAAGACTATCAGCTTCAGTCCTTAACCCTTGATCATAACTTAATCTCTGGAACACTTCCTGTTTCTCTGAGCAAACTACGCTATCTCGAAGAGATATCTGTGAGTCATAATAGGATTACGGGAAACATACCCGATGAAATCGGAACTCTACCTAGACTCAGAAAATTAGTCCTTTCTAACAATGTCATTAGTGAAAGAATTCCTGCGACTCTTGGGAAAGTTTCCAGCCTTGCCCAACTTGATTTATCAGATAATGGTCTGAGTGGAAACATTCCCGATTCAATCTCCGATTTGCCCAACCTTGACCTCTTCAATGTATCTTACAACAAACTCTCAGGTCCAGTTCCGATACCCTTATCTCAAAAATTTAACTCAAGTTCTTTTGTAGGCAACATTCTGCTCTGTGGTTACAGTGTTTCAACCGCATGTCCTTCTCCTCCACCTTCTCAAAATATTCCCTCCCAATCACCTGAAATGTCGAAATCTCATCGCCACCATCACAAACTAAGTACAAAAGACATCATCCTCATAGCCTCCGGAGCTCTCCTGGCAATATTACTTCTACTATGTTGTATTTTGCTCTGTTGTTTGTTCAGGAAAAGAGCAGCTTCAAAGTCAAACAAGGGTCAAACTACCACGAGGCCTGCCGCAGCAAGAAGCGACAAGGGCATACCTCCGCCAGGAACTGAAGTTGAAGCCGGTAGTGAGGCAGGAGGAAAGCTAGTCCATTTTGATGGGGCATTGCCTTTCACAGCAGACGATCTCTTGTGTGCGACTGCAGAGATTATGGGGAAGAGCAGTTATGGAACCGTGTATAAGGCAACCTTGGAAGATGGAAGTCAAGTAGCAGTGAAGAGATTAAGGGAAAAGATAGCAAAGAATCAAAGGGAGTTTGAAGTTGAGGTTAATGTACTTGGGAAGATTCGACACCTAAACCTCTTGGCTCTTAGAGCTTACTACTTAGGCCCTAAAGGAGAAAAACTTCTTGTCTTTGATTTCATGCCCAGAGGAAGTCTTGCAGCTTTCCTCCATGGTAAGTAGAGCACTAACAGCTTTAATTCTCGAGTTTTCTTTCAGAGAAAAAAATGCCCTCTAACCACTGGAAATGCGAAATATAGATAAAATCCTAAATACTTTAGCCTTCAAACTCGTACTAAAATAGTGAAATATCAAAAAACAACCCATGTTCTTTAGGGTTGATCCTTTCTAATTATTCGGGGTTAGGGTTGATCCTTTCTAATTGTTTGGTATCTAATTCTCCTTCACTTATACTGCAGCTCGAGGACCAGATACCTCAATTGATTGGTCCACAAGGATGAGCATTGCCATGGGGACGGCACGAGGACTTAACTACCTTCACACCCATGAAAACATGGTACACGGGAACATGACTGCGGGAAACATTCTACTTGATGATTACACAAATGCCAAGATCTCTGATTACGGTCTGTCTCGGCTCATGACCACCGCAGCCAATTCTAATGTAGTTGCAACTGCTGGTGCGCTTGGTTATCGTGCCCCTGAGCTCTCGAAACTTAAGAAAGCGAATACAAAAACAGATGTATACAGCCTCGGGGTCGTGATTTTAGAACTACTTACAGGAAAATCCCCCGGTGAAGCAATGAACGGAGCTGATTTGCCTCAATGGGTGTCCTCAATTGTGAAGGAGGAGTGGACCAATGAAGTATTCGACTTAGATCTGATGAAAGATGAAGAAACCACAAGTAATGAGTTACTTAACACTTTGAAATTGGCTCTGCACTGTGTTGACCCCACACCGGCAGCACGACCAGAAGTTAAGCAAGTTCTACAGCAACTGGAGGAAATTAAACCAGAACTGGCTTCTACTAGCTCAGGTGATGATGGTAATGGTACGGGGGACACTGTCGTTCCTCCATCGACAAGTGAATAATAAAAATCTCTTCCTTGTTACTATTTTGTTAGTAGTAAGTAACTAATTAAATTCTTTCACTCTTCAATTTAGAGTTGGTTAAGAGTTATTATATGTTCTTTTCTTGGCGTTTGTAAGTATAAGCCTATTTAGTTTAATCAATACACATCTTTTGTTTTCTTATAGAGGCTTTACATTGAAGGAATAAGATATAAATAGAAAATATATATTTTTCACAATTTTTCTGATACTGTTCCCAGCAAGGATGATAAATAGAAAGGAACTGCATGGTGATGTTGTGATTTCGTGAACAAAATGCTCCGCAGGAAGAAACATATGTATAAAAGAAATAATATGGATGTCTGCAAAATAAAACAGTAAAGAAACATTCAGAATGATCACAAGCCACAGCAGAATAGATTATGTGAAACCCTCCAGGGGAAAAGAGAAAGGAACTGCCTGGTGATGTTGTGATTTCGTGAACAAAATGCTCCGCAGGAAGAAACATATGTATAAAAGAAATAATATGGATGTCTGCAAAATAAAACAGTAAAGAAACATTCAGAATGATCACAAGCCACAGCAGAATAGATTATGTGAAACCCTCCAGGGGAAAAGAGATTGAAGATTTTATTAATGCTGCAGTACCTACTGGTTTAACCATTAATATTACTCTTCAGCATTTCAGACATGAATTGGTACAGTGACTTGAATGTCACTCATTGCCATGGAGAGATGCAAGTGGAGACTGGAACTTTATGTAATGAAATTGAGTAAAAGCATGGTGGGTCTGAAATATTTATATTATTTCTCTCTCTTTTTTTATGAAAATGCTGCTTTGTTCAATGCTAGTAAATATAAATGCAATACAAAAGAGAGAGAGAAAAGGCTGAAACCCCAATTTTTAGAGTGGCGCTCCTGTCGCAAATTTAGTTGTTTCGTCAGCAACCTTTCCCCACACATCTGCTATCTTCTCTGCGTATCCCACCTGTAAACATGCATAGAAGAATCTCAATTGCAGTATTTTAACTACTACTCAACAAAAGTTACTTCATCTGCTATTTGTCTGGCTGATTCAATGAATCTATTTCCCATGTCTTGCCAATTTACTAAATCCATTTTCAAAGTTTAGCAGTTAATTGCTAGGAACTTAAATGTTGCATACAGATTAACATCAAAAATTAAGAGTTCTTGCAAACTATACCAAATAAATACTTTAAAAATAAAGAGCCCTCAGATTAATTCTCATATCAAGCAACTTCCAACTCGAAAAAAAAATGGAAAGGGAAGTATTTAGATTCTCAATTTTCGTTGAGATTAGGTTTCACTGTCTTGTAAGATATTTATTTCATGCAAAACTGGAAATATGGACCTAGTTTTCCTCCTATCTTAGGCTTTGACTTTCCTGTATTTTATCTTAGTCATTCTATACAAAAAGTAGAAGGAAAATAAATAAATTCTCTTATCAAAAACTGAACCGAATGGGTAGAGGAAATATCCAAATGATTAAATTCTGCATACTATTATAGAGATAAAAACCTAGCTTACAATATGGAAGGCACTGGTTAACAGACTTTTATGTTTACATTGAAATGTAACCCGTCCCTATAGTATCAAGTATCTCCTGTTATATTGCATATTCGGCGCCTTATTGTCTTGCTTGAGACTAATACCAAAAAATGAGTTTAATCAAACACTTCATCTGTGTACGTCTAAAAGTGCCTTTAATTAAACCATCCCCAAAGCAAACTGTACTAGTGTCATAATTCTCGTAAAAAGATATGAGAAAATGTGTGATTGGGTTAATTAGAAAAAGTGAAGTTGCATGAAAGGTTGTCAGGCAAGGATAGTCCAAAAACATACCTGACTAATTACAAACCCTTTTAACATACTCAAGAAGTCCTCGTGTCTTTCTTTATCTAACCTTTCAAGCTCACTCCTGTTGTTTTCCTGCAATTTTAACAAAATAGTGTCATATAAGACCCGGCAATAAACAATCAGTTATCGTGACCTTCATTGTTCTGATTATATATCACTATTAGAAATTTATCAAAATCAGGTCATAAGTTAATATTATTTCCTCGCAAATTCCCCTGAACGAAAATTAAAATAATTTTGAAAGCCTGCATCCATGGAGAAGCATTTATTTCCACTAAGTATGAAGTTAGAAATGTTTAAAACTCTACACGGAGAACCTAACAATTAAATGGGGGAGAAATTTGTTCAATAATGTAATTCTAACATAGGCCTTGAACTCCTACTTCGAGTTTACTATGAAACTAACAACTTCAACCCACAAAAAATCCAAGACACAGTACTACGGTTGTTAAGACAAACACATTAAACACAAACCTTGATCTCCAACATTAGTTTAGAATGCTTTTGAATGAAGGAAAGAAAAACGGAACACAAATTTTTAGGGCGAAAAAAGAAGAAAAAAAATGTGGTCCATACTTCCGGATTCGGTAACATTGGAGGAAATATAGGCTCCTTCTAACAACTCAAACCGTCTTTTATGTGGACCTCTTTCGAAGATCTCTAGTAAGACTAATCAAAAAGAAATGATAAGAAGATAAAGTGGAGATAATAGGAAAGGGAATCCTCAGAGCACACTAAACATAGAGTCAACAGGACAGCCTTTAAAATTCTCTCTCAACCATACAAATCACGAGTTCGAAACCCAACACCGGGGGTCATCTGCCAAGATTTATCTTGACATAAAATGGAGCGTGCGGCTTGCGGTGGTACCGTGGTGAGCCCCGGGAGACTAGTTAGGAGAATGGTGAAAAATGATGAACCCGATGAACTTCCGGATTCCAAAAAAAATAATAAATAAAATAATGCATTGGATGAAGGAGGAATAAGAGAATGCGTCTCAGTAGAGGATGCCCAACAGGCTTAAAGGATAATTACTAGAAATGATATTTCCTCCAATTAGGATCCATGGCATATTCTGAATCGTCATTGGATTTAAAACCTAATGATTTGGGAGAGAATCACAACTGTGGTTTTCCCCAGTAATAATTGATCAGGTTTGGAGATTCTATCAAGTTCAGACAGCCGTATTACACCAAATTAGGCAAGTTAATTTTAATAAGTGTGTTCTCCAAAAGGTTCATTACTTTATAGTCATTCTTTATTACGTTTCTAATCATATAAGTATGATTCAGGTGTCTTTGCAGAAGTCAAAAATGAAGTAATGTTGTTACCTTGATCCTTTCATAATCTCTAACTGCACGAGTTTTAGCATCTTCGGTAACTCTTATAGTTTCCTTCAACTCTGAGATCTTGTGAATTCTAGACTTGTCACCACCAAATATTTTAGACGATGCGGCTTCAAATTTTTGAGCTTTTGAATCCAACGAAGACAATTCTGATAGAACAGATTGTAACGTCAATAAAGCACTTGAGCGATCTGAGAATGCACTTTGTACTGCTAGCATTAGTCCAAGATAATCGTGGAGTGTATCCTGCAACAAAATTCGAAATTTAACTTCTTCAAAAAGAACGATATTGAATGTGTGTTTAAGAATCAACTGAAATGGACTTCCAAACTTTAATAGTTGAATTCGTCAGTATTCCAGAAAGTTACCAAATGTTTAACAGTTTGAGCATTTGACCCCCTGTACAGTCTGCCCACTTTAATCGCAGCTGTTGCGACTCGTTTCACGTCAACAACTCGTATTCTTTGATGACTACATGTGGCCTCTTCCGTCTCAAATTTGGCCAGTTTGATCAATGCTAACCCCAATTCGCCCATTGTTTCTCCAATATCTTGTTGAGCTTTGACAAGTGATTCTGCCTGCGCCACAAGCAGATATTAGAACCCTCACTGACAGTTCTACTTACTGCTTAGCACCACTATTTATTCAAAATTACCAACACTAAAAAAGGGTTTGTTTGGTTCCTAGAAAACAATGAGCCAAATTTCAGTGACAATTTTGGTTGCGTTTGTCTTGTTAGAAAAATCAGGGGAAGAAATTTGCTCCTCTGAATTTTGGCTGAAAATGATAATCGGGCATACTTTGAAGTACAAAGTTACTGCAAGTTATCAAGATTTTACTAAACTTTATTAAGAAAGATAGAGGCCTTTCTATGAGTTTGAAAAACTGCCACATTTTTGTTGATCGTCACTAATAAGTTGACCAATGTGTAAGTTACTAATAAATAAGTCAAGTTCTAAAGAAATTTATTAACGTAGTGTATAAAATACCTTATCGGAGACATTGCTCAGTTGCTTCTCAATATCCTTCAACTTTTCTGTCTTCTCTAAAAATTCTTTATCATCCTCTCTCGTGGGCAATTTTGAACTTCCCCAGTCATTTGTCACAGACTGTTTCATCTCTCTAAACATCCTTAACAAATCCCTCCCACCTTTTACGGCCTCGGTTGGAATGATTACCCTCGCAGAATCCCCAAATGGAAGCTTTCCTTCAAGCTGCAAAAACATCTTAAAATCTTCGCTTTTCTTGATCACGGGATGCACCGCAAGTCTACGCAAATACTTCTCCAACGCTGCCCGTCTCTGCTCAACAAACTCCTGCTTCTGCATTACTTGCCTCTCCACCACATTCTTGTCCGGCCTCAACGGAATAACAAACCCTCTATAACACTCCGATAACCTATCAGCCAACCCTACAACGTCTTTAAACCGCCTCCTCACATTAAACTCCGACCCTCCAAACCCCACCACATTCGTCTCCGTCGTAATCAAATACGTCATAAAACTATTCCCACCCACAACCGAACTCGACATCTCATGCTCCTTCTGTGGATTCGATACCGTTATCTTCATATAATCAGCCCTCCATGAACCCGACCTCAATACGCTCCCCACATTTCCACTACTATTTCCCTCTCCAACGTCATTCTCATACGAGTTTATGCTAACATCAGTATACATAGTCGATTCCAAGTCAGACATTTTGGCTAAATTAGGATTTGGGTCATCTCCATTTTCAGGCAAAAACAAGGGATTCTCAGTTTTACCCATAAATGGAGATGACAAAGGGTGGTCAGAATCAGACATGGGTGTCCGATACTCCAACAACCCATTCGTCGAATCGTTTTCGACATCGAGATTATCGATTTCTTCTCCGGGGGTTTCCTTCAGTGATCCTTGGTTCTTAGAATTAGAACTAATCATCTTATTGGGGTTATTTGGATTACAATCAATAAATCAAAACAATTGAAACAACAACAAAGATTAAACTATGCTATAACAGTGTAATCGTTACCAAATTGAAATTCGAGAAGGAGAGAGTGATTGTGTGATTGAGAATCAAACTCTGGGGTTGTTGTGTTGTAGAGCTGAGTGAGAGATGAGTCTGCGTTTTCGTTTGCGGTTGATTCTAACTTGCGCGGAAGGGTGAGATTAGTGAGAGTTTCTTCTGTGAGAAATGGAGGGAGAAGATGAAGGAGAACATTGGATCAAACAATGATGAAGTGCAGGTCATGTAGCACTCAGGTGAAAATATTTAAATGTTGAATGGTTGTTTTATCACAGGGCCTACTTGTTGTTGGGCCATCTCCACTAGTCCCTGGTGCTCTATGCTCTCCTGGTGAGCTCCATGAGTGCACCCGATATGGAGCATACTGAGTGTTGAGGAGCCCCCTTCGCAAGCTCGAAGCTCGTCTAAGAGTTGGACAAGGCGTGCATAAGTATTATACGCCTGAGTGAGATTAAATAAAGATCGAAATAGATGAAGAAGATATCGAAAAAGCTAGGGAAGTGGTAAGACCATTTTTGGCCTAATTATGTTATTTTTTCCTTAAATTGTGCTATTAGGGAGGGGTATGTCGAAGTGCTGACAGTACACATCAATCCTCTTTTTAGAAGTCGTTTTTTTTTTATCTATCCCTGACCTTGAGTTCAGACAAGTAGGTAATAGCCATTGTTGAAGCATTTCTGATGGTGTTAGAGGGATATGCATTGGTGGGGATGTTGTTAATCGGACCAAAGGTCATTTTGGTAGACTCTAATAGAGTCAAACTAAACAGGACCTGTGTCGGTGACTTTGGTTTTGGTGTATGTGAATGACCAAAACCATTAGAGCATCCACAACAGCTAGGTGGATTCTGAAGTGGCAGGGTGAATTCACAATCCACCCACAAATCCACCCCAAATGCTTTCCAGCAGCTAGGTGAATTGCTTACGTGGCATACACAAAATTTACCCTATGGGTGGATTTGGGGTGAATTCACGCCATGCGGTTCAGAAGGGCGCGTATAAACAAAGCCTTTAAGATTATAACACGTGGCTCCCATCCAGTGGCTCTCATTGCGCGTAGTTCTGAAGTGCGCATAGAGTCAAGGGACAAGATTAAAACACGTGGACGGCTGAGATTGCAAGATTTTCAAACGGCTAGTTTTGCCGTACGGTTCAGAAGTGCGCGGCAATAGTCTGCATGAAAAATATCTTTGGTTCCCCATTATTTCATCTTAGTTTTTCCCTAATCAAACTTCTTCAACAAGATGCTCAACGGCTATAAACGGCTAGTTTTTTCTCTATTTATAAACTTCATTCATCTTCTACTCTCTTCTACAATCAAGTCATTCATCTTATATCTCAAAACTCAACTTTCTTCATTTCTTATCAATTACGCCGAATCATGTCTGACGAAATCATTGTTGGCCTACTCAAGCCTGACACATTACTCTCATATTGGAAGTTATCGTCTTCATCGTCGTCTAGTGACGAAAAGCTATTCTGACGTCAAATTGAGTTGTTATACGAGTATAGCAAGATTATGATTGAGATGGGAGAAACAAAAGAAAAAGAGCAAGATGCGACATTATCACGGAAGCGGGGAGGTAGTAAAAGGGGAAGGATTGACAAGCGGAAAAGCCGTGAGCATAAATTGTGAGAGGTTAGCCTTAACCGGGATTACTTCGCTGACAACCCAAGATTCAAAGGTATCTCATTTCGTCGTCGATTTTGTATGAGCGAAGGTGTGTATCAACGTATTTATCATCAAATACTTTCTTCGAACCCCTATTTTATTCAAAGAGAAAATGCTACTAAGACTATGACATTATCCTCGCTCCAAAAGATAATGTGCACACTTCGCATGTTATGTTACGGTACGAGCGCAGACGCCCAAGAAGAATACCTTCGGATTGGGGAGTCTACAACTATTTTGTGCTTGAAAGAATTTTGTAAAACTATTATAACACAATTCAAAGCTCAATACCTTAGATATCCCAATGAAGATGATGCATTACACATGTTAGAAGTGAATGGATCGCGAGGCTTCCCGGGGATGTTAGGTAGTTTAAATTGTATTCATTAGAAATGGAAGAATTGTCTTACCGGGTGGGCATGACAATATATCGGGTATAAGAAAATCCCGACAGTGACTTTAGAAGCGGTTGCATCCCAAGATATTTGGATATGGCACGCATTCTTCGGGGTGCCCGGTTCTAACAACGACGTGAACGCCTTGCATCAAGGGTGGCTTTTCAACAACTTGTCTAATGGAGTTGCACCGCCATGCAATTATAATATAGGCATGGTACCGCACATTATAGGGTATTATTTAGCGGATGGAGTCTATCCAAAATGGCAAACACTTATTCAAACTATAAGAAATTCGTCCAACGATGTCGAAAGACATTTTTCGAAGATGGAAGAAGCATGCCGGAAAGACGTAGAGCATGCTTTTGGGGTATTACAAGCTAGGTTTCAAATACTGGCACACGGTGCGCGATTTTGGAAACCTAGTGATGTAGAAAATGTTATGTACGCATGTATAATCCTGCACAATATGATCGTCGAAGATGAACGTCATACTTACATCCAGCAAATAGACATTGATTCCGAGTTTAGAAAATCTATGAATACTTGGAAGGAGGACTTAAATTCAAGACACGCGATCAACACTATGGCATAACACATCTAGAAGGTTCATAAAATTAGAAATGAAGGAGCTCATTTCCAATTACGAGATGAACTTGTCGCGCATTTGTGGAGTCGAAAAGGGGCAGAGTAATTGCAGTCTTCATCATTATTTATTTATTTTCTAAAGCAATGTATTTTATTTCTAAGTTTAATGTTGAAGTTGTAATGTATTTTGTTTCCAAATCTTCATCATTGTAACACTTTAAGGAAACATGGTTTACTGCTTCTACTTTTTGATTTTCTAACAATTTTAAGGATTACGAACCATTAATAACAATTTTATTAAAATAATGAAATTACATAGAACTTAATAACTACTATTAACGCTAAGAATTACATTAATCTTCATCACTAAAAATGTCGTCATCACTTGGAGACTACTCCTTCAACTTCTTTGAATATTCTTTAATTTGCTTCTTCATTCAATGCCTTTGTGCTGGTAGTAGGTTATTTGAGTCCATTGCCATCACCTTAAACATATGCGCATCGTCGACGGCTTTTATTCGAGTTAGCTCTGCTTCACGCCTCTTTTGAATCTCTGCCTCTTTAGCCAACTTTAGTTCCTCTCGTGCTCTAGTTTTAGCTTCTTTTTCCTCCCTCTTCTGCTCGTCTTTCTCATTCCATGACTTTATCATATTGAACATTGTCTCAAGCATCCTCTTCCCCCAAAAACCTATACTTGACTTTGCCGCTTCTTTTTGATCGGTATGGGTGGAAGGCCCCCACCGTTCTACGAGAGCATGAATGAGACGGTTATCCGAGTTTCCTGCCTTAATAAAGCAAAACTTCTCAAAACCCATATCGTCGACCAACTTCTTCAACGTCGGGTACACGGAAATCCATTGGTACCACTTCAGTACCTTATCCAATGATCTCCTACATTATAATTCATCTCGGTTCTGACAAAAAAAAACACATTAAAACGTTAGAAGTTCATTCAGGCATTTTATCGAACACATTGCAATATACGTTAATAACACTTAAAATTTACATAAAACTTACCGGCATTTCCTCAGATCCAACAGAAATATGAACCCAGCCCGTCCGGGAGGATATCTACTCGGTTCAACTCATCGTACGATGGGGTGGGATCGTTGTCATCCGTCAATTGATCTGGCCAAACATTTGTTACATCGGCGTTCCCCCTTCGTTTTACTTCCGCGTTAGAGTTACGTGTAGTTTTGGAAGCATTTTTCCTCGGTCGCGAACTAGACTCTCCCGACATTTTTAAGTGATTAATAGAGAAAATGGGCTGGGCTGGGAAACTTGTAGAGTAAGGTTGGGTATGCCAAGCTTAATGCCTTGGATATGCTTAATGCCTAGGATATGCACTTGTTAATGCCTAGGATATGCACTTGTTGAGTAAAGGTTGATGTTCAAATACACTTGAAAGGAAGTATAAAAAATTAAGCCTAAAAGATGCAGGGTGAAGCCGTGCGGTTCTAAACTGTGCGGCTTAAAAAAATCAAATGATCCACGTGTCAATTTTTTATTGGCCAAGCTTGCCGCGCGATTTAGAAGTGCGCTGGAGAGTGGAAGGCTGAGATTAACAGACGTGGACATATCATGACCGTTGGTTCTTGGTTGCGGTTCTGAACAACGCTTGGTGAATTCACCTTGATTTTTTTTAACAACTACTGTAGGGTGGATTGGATTTACCTTGCTTTTGGGCAAATCCATCCACCCAACTGTTGTGGATGTTCTTACCCAACAATTATATAATCTCATTTTCTCACTTCTCCTTTTAAAGATATTTGGAGATATGAGCCGTTGTTTCGTCGATTCTCTATTGTCCAGGTTTGTTTAATTAAACCTAATATCACCACCATTTAATGTATGCTCAGGGACGGCCCTGGGGTGTGCGACGGCACAGGCCCCAAAAAGAAAAGGGCCCAAAGGAAAGGAAAAAAAATTATAGCCCAAGCAAAAATATATATTAATCCCAACCCAATTCAGATTCGACCAAGAGTATACAAAACCAAATTCATTATACAGAGGCATATGTTACGAGATTGACACATACTTACTCTTTGTAGGCATAAGCTTGTGGTTCTTAACCAATAGCTTATTGTTTTGCTCAGAAAATGAGGAAAACTTGAATTAGGACTTTATGCACAGTGAACTATTAAATGTTGTCTCGAAACGCAATATTTGAAGCGTAGAAAGTTTAGCCGAATATTTATAATATCTCTGTTTACCTCAACTATTTCTCCACATAACATCATAATGGGGTTGCACTGTCGAATAAAAATTCTGCCGCAGTCATACAATACTAGAATAGTGTAGGGTAATCCATTATCAGGTCTTCATGAGTATGGAGGTGAGGGTACAAATAAAGCTCATACTTTGTTATTTAGAGACTCATTATTCTCAACAATAGTCTTTTCTAGATTTTGCAATAGCAGATGGGTTTCAGTATCCATACAGGTTAATTTTATTGGTACCAAAATAAAGTTATAATATGAGAGGTACTCAATGTTTTGAGTGTCGATCGCCAACATTTATTATGCATGTAGATCAATACCAGTAGTAGTACTTGATAAACATTCTTTGCATAAAAGTAATTCATAGTATTCAAGTCAGTGATTCCCAATCATTACTTATAGGTAAACCTTGTTCATGTCATATTACTCATGAAATCCTATTTAAATACATGATTTCTAATTATTACTTGTGGTTCATAGTATATAGTGCAATGAAGTACATGATTCTCAGTCATTACTTGCAAGTGAACCATGTTCATGGTTTTATACTTATGAGATCCTATTAAGCGTCAAATCCCAATTTTATTCTTAAAATGGTAATCTTAACCTTAAGTACATTTTAATAGAGTCTTAGCCAAGACAGCTATCAAAACCATTAGATGTTGTGTTACTTATTCTAACAACTATGGTGTTTTAATTCCTAAAGTTCTATAAGATTTGTAATAACCAAATAACCATATTTGCTACGAATATAAGGGGTATTAGATGTTTAGCTGATAAGTGATCTTACCCCGAAGTCTGTTGAGTTCACAAGATATGTAGATTAGTCATGTCTTTGAACTAACATTTTAGGCTACTATATGTTGTTATTAGTGCTTATATATCTCTAAATATTATCAAGTAACATCTAATTGTACCTAGATACGTAAAATTGGTTCCTCAAACACCAAGTTTAGAAAATAAGATTAATTCAATTATCAATTTATCTATAATTATTATCCTTAATATTTAACCGTGATTTAGATATGATTCTCAGTCGTATTCTAAATTAGTCTTGGTTTTCGTATTATCTCTAATCCCCGTTCAGGATAATTAGTATCCTAAGAGCATACCATTAATATCATATAAGTTATCGTAAGATACTTAAGTAGGTATTAATCGATATTCTTATATCACATATAAGTTAGTCAGTTTTCATATACAAGACACTTGTTCCCAAAAAACTAAATTTAACCAAAAATTGATTTTTAAAACCAATTTTAGTGTCTGGACCAGTCTGACTTGGTCTGGGTCAAGGCCTGGACCGAGTTGGACCAGTCTAACCGGTCTGGTTTGGTCTGACGCGTATCATCACTATGTGGTGACACGTATCACTGCTACAGTAGGCCACGTGTCACTGCTACAGTAAGCCACGTATAACTGCTACAGTGGGTCACGTGTCACTGCTACAGTGAGCCACGTGTCAATACTGCAGTGCACGTGTGGGTCTCGCATGCTACATGGCTTGTTACGTCAGTATGTATGGGTCCCATATACCACGTCAGCACGTATGTGTCCTACATACACGTGTCCTGCCATATCAACACGTGTGGGTTCCACCTGCCATGTAGCCTTGCCACGTGTCATTGTGGGCCAGTTCCCTGCGACGTTACCGAACCTGATTCGGTTTGATTTTGGTTGATTAGGTTTGATTTAGGTCTAATTTTCCTAAAATAGGTCTGGATCTGTTGTTAACATAGATGACGTCAACATGACATAAAAAAATCGCAAAGGCTTGGTGACGTCACCCTGACATAATTTGTCGCAAAAACTTGGGTTTTTGGTCGTGAATTGCCCATATTCAATGCCAATTTTCTGGCGACAGGGACATCTCGCGATGGAGTGTAATATATGAATGTGATCGTCATAGAGTAGGCTACGTAACAAAATTACAAACGCATTAATCTGATCACTAGAACGGTCCCTATTTTAGTTTGAAAAAAACATTTCACAAGGGTGAGAAAACACTAAAAATAGGTCTAAAAATTCCAAAAATAAAAAAATATTAATCCATAAAGTCATATCTACATATCTTATATGTTAGATCATGCAATTAATACTTAAAAATAAAATTAATAAAAAAGAGTACCTCTCCGCAACAACAAAAATCTAGAAAGCGTTCATTTGAGAGCTTTTTCGTCCTTTGATTCACTAGCTTTTCGCAGTGCTGATAACATGCTGGATATCAAGCTATTCTAGGCAAAAAAAATCATACACAATAGAGTAGTACTAAGCATATGAGAGAAAGAGAGAGTTTGATTTTCATTGATAGGTTGTTCTCTTGTGTTACAATACTGAACCCTTTTGGATGTTAAATACTCTCTAAAATTCTGCCCATAAGCCCTAACTTATATGGGCTTGTTAGGAGACCAGTAGGGCACCCTAACCCAGTTGGGCTCCCACCTTGACCAGACCCAACTCCTAACAATTTCTATATTTTACGGAGAAGGTTTGGCCATGTTTGGTACACCAAGAATGTTTTGATATAGCAGATGTTTCGGCTGGTGTTTGCCAAGTGAGCCTAGTCCAGATAGGGATGTACAAACGGCTCGGGTTAGGTAACCAAATCTAAATATTGCGAGTATTTTGAGTTTCGGGTTCGAGTTGGGCTTACCCATTATCTTCAGGTTCGGGTTTGGGCCGGGTTTTCTAAGAAAATACTAAACCCGAAGCCAACCCAGTACCCCAAAGTACGAGTTATAATTCGGGTAATGGATTTTGAAACCCAAAATCTAATTTCAATCTAAACCCGTAATTTATGAGCTAAGCAAAATCAATTTTTTAATTTATGTTATTTATAAATGTAGGTTAGTGTGTCTTTTAAAATTTTCATAGAACTAGTAATTGTCGTATACATTTTAATTGATCACATTCACGACTATTAAAATATTGTTGGTTGTTTATATTATCATATGTTGTTTGTAATTTTAGAGTAATAACTCGTATGATTGAGATATTAAGAAATTAAATGCCTTAACTTTAAAAGTAAATATACTTTATACATGGATGTACCTAGAAAATATTTAGACATGTTTTTATTCGGGTATTTTTTTTCTTTTCGGGTTTCTGGTAAATTTCGGATCGGGTATAACTTTCGGTTGGGTACCTGAAATTCGGGTTCTGATCGGGTTTCAGGTTATTTCTTTAGGGACCATATATTGTTGTGGTGATATTAATTTGTAGTTGTGTCGGTAGTTGGATTGGACGACGAAGTAATATCTCACACGGGTAGCAAGATTGACTTCGAAAGTCGACTGGCAGCGCTAACAAAATCTAAGTTTAATTTTAGATAATTAAATTGATTAAACCATTAATCATTTTAGTGCTTCTCTATAAATAAACTTCAATCCTTGCAATTGGAGAGTAGGAGCAACACTTGCATTATTAGTCATGGAAAGCTTTCTAGTTTTCTTTCTCATATCCCTCATGGCCTCAGGTTTGTAGTGATGTAAACGTTTTCTATCATGACTACGTGAAATACTAGTTTTTAGGCATATTTTTTACGCTATTTAATATATATATTTTCCTTGCAATTTTGTTGATGTTAACAAAAAATATCGTGTGTTTGGACTGCAGGTGCACATTCAGCGTCATTTACATTCACAAATAGATGCCCGTACACAGTATGGCCAGGCATTTTATCCGGGGGAGGCTCAAGCCCCGGTACAACCGGATACGAACTAGGTTCAGGTTCATCCACTGTTCTAAATATCCCTGCTCCATGGACTGGTCGTTTTTGGGGTCGAACCCAGTGCACAAACAATGGCGGTAGATTAGTATGCGCCACCGGGGACTGTGCCTCGGGCCAGGTGGAATGCAACGGTGCAGGAGGAATCCCACCTGTCACCTTAGCGGAGTTCACTCTAGGCGGTGATGGTGGTAAAGATTTCTACGATATCAGTTTAGTTGACGGGTTCAACTTACCCATATCCATAAGCCCACCTGGCTGTACAGTAACAAGTTGCCCTGCAAATGTAAACTCGGTTTGTCCCTCAGAGTTGAGTGTAAAAGATGGCGGAGGAACGATTGCATGTAAGAGTGCTTGCCTTGCATTTAACAGTCCACAGTATTGTTGCACTGGTGCATATAACCAGCCTTCAACTTGCCCTCCAACGAATTATTCGAGAGTCTTCAAGAACGCGTGTCCTCAGGCATATAGCTATGCTTTTGACGATACGTCAAGTACATTTACTTGCGGAACGGGTGCAGATTATACTATTACTTTCTGCCCTTAAAGCGTGCTTTGCTATTTTTCTTGAACAACATCAGTATATATGTATGAGGGGGAATTAGCCCAAATAAAGGAAATAAGTTCAGTTTAATAAGATATATAATAAGATTAGCGTGAATTCGAGCGTTAAGTTGTTTGCACTTAATATTTGGGCGTTAAGTTGTTTGCTCTTATATTTCGGACAAGGTTTTTAATGGTTGTCACAACGGCATAACCAGTTTATAAGCGAAATTCAACCACCTCGATCGTATTCCTGCATTAGTCTGTAGTCTTTCATTTCAAGTGGAGGCAAGTTTTGTTTACGGTTTATTTGTAGTACAGGTTGTATAGAGTTCACAAGAATATGAAATCGGGATCTTATACCTGTTCAAGCTAAATAACAATTTTCGCTACGAGCAAAACTAATACAAGGAAAACTAATGGTGGAGCTTTATTTTTTCCGCTAAATACGAAGAATCCATTAACTAAACAAAAACAATACAAGGAAAACTAATAATGACCAAACACATTCAGGAGCTAAAGCATCACAAGGGGACTAGGCATCCCAACTATGTTCGCACTTCTAACCCCTAGATCATCTGCCCAAAAGGGGACTAAGCATCACAAGAGAAGCGAACTTTATCCATCCTACTTTTTAATAGAAGCGGTAGAATCAGCTTCGACCCAAGCTATGCGCCAGCCATTAGAGATTACCCACTGAAGACCCTCAATGGTCGCCTTACATTTTCTGCAATGAAATTAGTCACCTGGCCCAAGCCTAAGGCAATAGTCCCCAAGACTCTTCCTCAGTGATCCCAAAAGACGACACCGACATCCCCTTTACCAGGATTTCCTCTTGCAGCATCTGCATTAATCTTCACCTCATTAGAGCAAGGCCGCCTCCAAACTTCTCATTGCGCGCAGTTCTGAAGTGCGCGTAGACTCAAGGGACAAGATTAAAACACGTGGACGGCTGAGATTGCAAGATTTTCAAACGGCAAGTTTTGCTGTACGGTTCAGAAGTGCGCGGCAATAGTCTGCATGAAAAATATCTTTGGTTCCCCATTATTTCACCTTGGTTTTTCCCTAATCAAACTTCTTCAACAAGATGCTCAACGGCTATAAACGGCTAGTTTTTTCTCTATTTATAAACTTCATTCATCTTCTACTCTCTTCTACAATCAAGTCATTCATCTTATATCTCAAAACTCAACTTTCTTCATTTATTATCAATTACGCCGAATCATGTCTGACGAAATCATTGTTGGCCTACTCAAGCCTGACACATTACTCTCATATTGGAAGTTATCGTCTTCATCATCGTCTAGTGACGAAAAGCTATTCCGACGTCAAATTGAGTTGTTATACGAGTATAGCAAGATTATGATTGAGATGGGAGAAGCAAAAGAAAAAGAGCAAGAGGCGACATTATCACGGAGGCGGGGAGGTAGTAAAAGGGGAAGGATTGACAAGCGGAAAAGCCGTGAGCATAAATTGTGAGAGGTTAGCCTTAACCGGGATTACTTCGCTGACAACCCAAGATTCAAAGGTATCTCATTTCGTCGTCGATTTTGTATGAGCGAAGGTGTGTATCAACGTATTTATCATCAAATACTTTCTTCGAACCCCTATTTTATTCAAAGAGAAAATGCTACTAAGACTATGACATTATCCTCGCTCCAAAAGATAATGTGCACACTTCGCATGTTATGTTACGGTACGAGCGCAGACGCCCAAGAAGAATACCTTCGGATTGGGGAGTCTACAACTATTTTGTGCTTGAAAGAATTTTGTAAAACTATTATAACACAATTCAAAGCTCAATACCTTAGATATCCCAATGAAGATGATACATTACACTTGTTAGAAGTGAATGGATCGCGAGGCTTCCCGGGGATGTTAGGTAGTTTAAATTGTATTCATTAGAAATGGAAGAATTGTCTTACCGGGTGGGCATGACAATATACCGGGTATAAGAAAATCCCGACGGTGACTTTAGAAGCGGTTGCATCCCAAGATATTTGGATATGGCACGCATTCTTCGGGGTGCCCGGTTCTAACAACGACGTGAACGTCTTGCATCAAGGGTGGCTTTTCAAGAACTTGTCTAATGGAGTTGCACCGCCATGCAATTATAATATAGGCATGGTACCGCACATTATAGGGTATTACTTAGCGGATGGAGTCTATCCAAAATGGCAAACACTTATTCAAACTATAAGAAATTCGTCCAACGATGTCGAAAGACATTTTTCGAAGATGCAAGAAGCATGCCGGAAAGACGTAGAGCATGCTTTTGGGGTATTACAAGCTAGGTTTCAAATACTGGCATACGGTGCGCGATTTTGGAAACCTAGTGATCTATAAAATGTTATGTACGCATGTATAATCCTGCACAATATGATCGTCGAAGATGAACGTCATACTTACATCAAGCAAATGGACATTGATCCCGAGTTTAGAAAATCTATGAATACGTGGAAGGAGGACTTAAATCCAAGACACGCGATCAACACTATGGCATAACACGTCTAGAAGGTTCATGAAATTAGAAATGAAGGAGCTCATTTCTAATTACGAGATGAACTTGTCGCGCATTTGTGGAGTCGAAAATGGGCAGAGTAATTGTAGTCTTCATCATTGTTTGTTTATTTTCTAAAGCAATGTATTTTATTTCCAAGTTTAATGTTGAAGTTGTAATGTATTTTGTTTCCAAATCTTCATCATTGTAACACTTTAAGGAAACATGGTTTACTGCTTCTACTTTTTGATTTTCTAACAATTTTAAGGATTACGAACCATTAATAACAATTTTATTGAAATAATGAAATTACATAGAACTTAATAACTACTATTAACGCTAAGGATTACATTAATCTTTATCACTAAAAATGTCGTCATCACTTGGAGACTACTCCTTCAACTTCTTTAAATATTCTTTAATTTGCTTCTTCATTCAATGCCTTTGTGCTGGTAGTAGGTTATTTGGGTCCATTGTCATCACCTTAAACATATGCGCATCGTCGACGGCTTTTATTTGAGTTAGCTCTGCTTCACGCCTCCTTTGAATCTCTGCCTCTTTAGCCAACTTTAGTTCCTCTCGTGCTATAGTTTTAGCTTCTTTTTCCTCCCTCTTCTGCTCGTCTCTCTCATTCCATGACTTTATCATATTGAACATTGTCTCAAGCATCCTCTTCCCCCAAAAACCTATACTTGACTTTGCCGCTTCTTTTTGATCGGTATGGGTGGAAGGCCCCCATCGTTCTACGAGAGCATGAATGAGACGGTTATCCGAGTTTCCAGCCTTAATAAAGCAAAACTTCTCAAAACCCATATCGTCAACCAACTTCTTCAACGTCGGGTACACGAAAATCCATTGGTACCACTTCAGTACCTTATCCAATGATCTCCTACATTATAATTCATCTCGGTTCTGACAAAAAAAATACATTAAAACGTTAGAATTTCATTCAGGCATTTTATCGAACGCATTGCAATATACGTTAATAACACTTAAAATTTACACATAACTTACCGGCATTTCCTCCGATCCAACAGAAATATGAACCCAGCCCGTCCGGGAGGATATCTACTCGGCTCAACTCATCGTACGATGGGGTGGGATCGTTGTCATCCGTCAATTGATCTGGCCAAACATTTGTTACATCGGCGTTCCCCTTTCGTTTTACTTCCGCGTTAGAGTTACGTGTAGTTTTGGAAGCATTTTTCCTCGGTCGCGAACTAGACTCTCCTAACATTTTTAAGTGATTAATAGAGAAAATGGGTTGGGCTGGGAAACTTGTGGAGTAAGGTTGGGTATGCCAAGCTTAATGCCTAGGATATGCACTTGTTAATGCCTAGGATATGCACTTGTTGAGTAAAGGTTGATGTTCAAATACACTTGAAAGGAAGTATAAAGAATTAAGCCTAAAAGATGCAGGGCGAAGCCGCGCGGTTTTAAACTGTGCGGCTTAAAAAAATCAAATGATCCACGTGTCAATTTTTTATTGGCCAAGCTTGCCGCGCGATTTAGAAGTGCACTGGAGAGTGGAAGGCTGAGATTAACAGACGTGGACATATCATGACCGTTGGTTCTTGGTTGCGGTTCTGAACAACGCTTGGTGAATTCACCTTGATTTTTTTTAACAACTACTGTAGGGTGGATTGGATTTACCTTGCTTTTGGGCGAATCCATCCACCCAACTGTTGTGGATGTTCTTACCCAACAATTATATAATCTCATTTTCTCACTTCTCCTTTTAAAGATATTTGGAGATATGAGTCGTTGTTTCGTCGATTCTCTATTGTCCAGGTTTGTTTAATTAAACCTAATATCACCACCATTTAATGTCTGCTCAGGGACGGCCCTGGGGTGTGCGATGGCACAGGCCCCAAAAAGAAAAGGTCCCAAAGGAAAGGGAAAAAAATTATAGCCCAAACAAAAATATATATTAAGCCCAACCCAATTCAGATTCGACCAAGAGTATACAAAACCAAATTCATTATACAGAGGCATATGTTACGAGATTGACACATGCTTACTCTTTGTAGGCATAAGCTTGTGGTTCTTAACCAATAGCTTATTGTTTTGCTCAGAAAATGAGGAAAACTTGAATTAGGTCTTTATGTACAGTGAACTATTAAATGTTGTCTCGAAAACGCAATATTTGAAGCGTAGAAAGTTTAGCCGAATATTTATAATATCTCTGTTTACCTCAACTATTTCTCCACATAACATCATAATGGGGTTGCACTGCCGAATAAAAATTCTACCGCAGTCATACAATACTAGAATAGTGTAGGGTAATCCATTATCAGGTCTTCATGAGTATGGAGGCGAGGGTACAAATAAAGCTCATACTTTGTTATTTAGAGACTCATTATTCTCAACAATAGTCTTTTCTAGATTCTACAATAGCAGATGGGTTTCAGTATCCATACAGGTTAACTTTATTGGTACCAAAATAAAGTTATAATATGAGAGGTACTCAATGTTTTGAGTGTCGATCGCCAGCATCTATTATGCATGTAGATCAATACCAGTAGTAGTACTTGATAAACATTCTTTGCATAAAAGCAATTCATAGTATTCAAGTCAGTGATTCCCAATCATTACTTATAGGTAAACCTTGTTCATGTCATATTACTCATGAAATCCTATTTACATACATGATTTCTAATTATTACTTGTGGTTCATAGTATATAGTGCAATGAAGTACATGATTCTCAGTCATTACTTGCAAGTAAACCATGTTCATGGTTTTATACTTATGAGATCCTATTAAGCGTCAAATCCCAATTTTATTCTAAAAATGGTAATTTTAACCTTAAAGTACATTTTAATAGAGTCTTAGCCAAGACAGCTATCAAAACCATTAGATGTTGTATTACTTATTCTAACAACTATGGTGTTTTAATTCCTAAAGTTCTATAAGATTTGTAATAACCAAATAACCATATTTGCTACGAATATAAGGGGTATTAGATGTTTAGCTGACAAGTGGTCTCACCCCGAAGTCTGTTGAGTTCACAAGATATGTAGATTAGTCATGTCTTTGAACTAACATTTTAGGCTACTATATGTTGTTATTAGTGCTTATATATCTCTAAATGTTATCAAGTAACATCTAATTGTACCTAGATACGCAAAATTGGTTCGTCAAACACCAAGTTTTTAGAAAATAAGATTAATTCAATTCTCAATTTATCTATAATTATTATCCTTAATATTTAACCGTGATTTAGATATGATTCCCAGTCATATTCTAAATTAGTTTTGGTTTTCGTATTATCTCTGATCCCCGTTCAGGATAATTAGTATCCTAAGAGCATACCATTAATATCATATAAGCTATCGTAAGATACTTAAGTATGTATTAATCGATATTCTTATATCACATATAAGTTAGTCAGTTTTCATATACAAGGCACTTGTTCCCCAAAAAACTAAATTTAACCAAAAATTGTTTTTTAAAACCAATTTTAGTGTCTGGACCAGTCTGACTTGGTCTGGGTCAAGGCCTGGACCGAGTTGGACCAGTCTAACCGGTCTGGTTTGGTCTGACGCGTATCATCACCATGTGGTGACACGTATCACTGCTACAGTAGGCCACGTGTCACTGCTACAGTAAGCCACGTATAACTGCTACAGTGGGTCACGTGTCACTGCTACAGTGAGCCACGTGTCAATACTGCAGTGCACGTGTAGGTCTCGCATGCTACATGGCTTGTTACGTCAGTATGTATGGGTCCCATATACCACGTCAGCACGTATGTGTCCTACATACACGTGTTCTGCCACATCAACACGTGTGGGTTCCACCTGCCATGTAGCCTTGCCACGTGTCATTGTGGGCCAGTTCCCTGCGACGTTACCGAACCTGATTCGGTCTAATTTTGGTTGATTAGGTTTGATTTAGGTCTAATTTTCCTAAAATAGGTATGGATCTGTTGTTAACATAGATGACGTCAGCATGACATTTAAAAACAAAAAAAAATTGCAAAGGCTTGGTGACGTCACCCTGACATAATCTGTCGCAAAAACTTGGGTTTTTGGCCGTGAATTGCCCATATTCAATGCCTATTTTTTGGCGACAGGGAGATCTCGCGATGGAGTATAATATATGAATGTGATCGTCATAGAGTAGGCTACGTAACAAAATTACAAACGCATTAATCTGATCACTAGAACGGTCCCTATTTTAGTTTGAAAAAAACATTTCACAAGGGTGAGAAAACACTAAAAATAGGTCTAAAAATTCCAAAAATAAAAATATATTAATCCATAAAGTCATATCTACATATCTTATACGTTAGATCATGCAATTAACACTTAAAAACAAAATTTATAAAAAAGAGTACATCTCCGCAACAAAAAAAATCCAGAAAAGCGTTCCTTTGAGAACTTTTTCGTCCTTTGATTCACTAGCTTTTCGCAGTGCTGATAACATGCCGGATATCAAGCTATTCTAGGCAAAAAAATCATACACAATAGAGTAGTACTAAGCATATGAGAGAAAGAGAGAGTTTGATTTTCATTGATAGGTTGTTCTCTTGTGTTACAATACTGAACCCTTTTTGGATGTTAAATACTCTCTAAAATTCTGCCCATAAGCCCTAACTTATATGGGCTTGTTAGGAGACCAGTAGGGCACCCTAACCCAGTTGGGCTCCCACCTTGACCAGACCCAACTCCTAACAATTTCTATATTTTACGTAAAAGGTTTGGCCATGTTTGGTACACCAAGAATGTTTTGATATAGCAGATGTTTCGGCTGGTGTTTACCAAGTGAGCCTAGTCCAGATAGGGATGTACAAACGGGTCGGGTTAGGTAACCAAATCTAAGTATTGCGAGTATTTTGAGTTTCGGGTTCGAGTTGGGCTTACCCATTATCTTCAGGTTCGGGTTTGGGCCGGGTTTTCTAAGAAAATACTAAACCCGAAGCCAACCCAATACCCCAAAGTACGAGTTATAATTCGGGTAATGGATTTTGAAACCAAAAATCTAATTTCAATCTAAACCCGTAATTTATGAGCCAAGCAAAATCAATTTTTTAATTTATGTTATTTATAAATGTAGGTTAGTGTGTCTTTTAAAATTTTCATAGAACTAGTAATTGTCGTATACATTTTAATTGATCACATTCACGACTATTAAAATATTGTTGGTTGTTTATATTATCATATGTTGTTTGTAATTTTAGAGTAATAACTCGTATGATTGAGATATTAAGAAATTAAATGCCTTAACTTTAAAAGTAAATATACTTTATACATGGATGTACCTAGAAAATATTTAGACATGTTTTTATTCGGGTATTTTTTTTCTTTTCGGGTTTCGGGTAAATTTCGGATCGGGTATAACTTTCGGTTGGGTACCTGAAATTCGGGTTCTGATCGGGTTTCAGGTTATTTCTTTAGGGACCATATATTGTTGTGGTGATATTAATTTGTAGTTGTGTCGGTAGTTGGATTGGACGACGAAGTAATATCTCACACGGGTAGCAAGATTGACTTCGAAAGTCGACTGGCAGCGCTAACAAAATCTAAGTTTAATTTTAGATAATTAAATTGATTAAACCATTAATCATTTTAGTGCTTCTCTATAAATAAACTTCAATCCTTGCAATTGGAGAGTAGGAGCAACACTTGCATTATTAGTCATGGAAAGCTTTCTAGTTTTCTTTCTCATATCCCTCATGGCCTCAGGTTTGTAGTGATGTAAACGTTTTCTATCATGACTACGTGAAATACTAGTTTTTAGGCATATTTTTTACGCTATTTAATATATATATTTTCCTTGCAATTTTGTTGATGTTAACAAAAAATATCGTGTGTTTGGACTGCAGGTGCACATTCAGCGTCATTTACATTCACAAATAGATGCCCGTACACAGTATGGCCAGGCATTTTATCCGGGGGAGGCTCAAGCCCCGGTACAACCGGATACGAACTAGGTTCAGGTTCATCCACTGTTCTAAATATCCCTGCTCCATGGACTGGTCGTTTTTGGGGTCGAACCCAGTGCACAAACAATGGCGGTAGATTAGTATGCGCCACCGGGGACTGTGCCTCGGGCCAGGTGGAATGCAACGGTGCAGGAGGAATCCCACCTGTCACCTTAGCGGAGTTCACTCTAGGCGGTGATGGTGGTAAAGATTTCTACGATATCAGTTTAGTTGACGGGTTCAACTTACCCATATCCATAAGCCCACCTGGCTGTACAGTAACAAGTTGCCCTGCAAATGTAAACTCGGTTTGTCCCTCAGAGTTGAGTGTAAAAGATGGCGGAGGAACGATTGCATGTAAGAGTGCTTGCCTTGCATTTAACAGTCCACAGTATTGTTGCACTGGTGCATATAACCAGCCTTCAACTTGCCCTCCAACGAATTATTCGAGAGTCTTCAAGAACGCGTGTCCTCAGGCATATAGCTATGCTTTTGACGATACGTCAAGTACATTTACTTGCGGAACGGGTGCAGATTATACTATTACTTTCTGCCCTTAAAGCGTGCTTTGCTATTTTTCTTGAACAACATCAGTATATATGTATGAGGGGGAATTAGCCCAAATAAAGGAAATAAGTTCAGTTTAATAAGATATATAATAAGATTAGCGTGAATTCGAGCGTTAAGTTGTTTGCACTTAATATTTGGGCGTTAAGTTGTTTGCTCTTATATTTCGGACAAGGTTTTTAATGGTTGTCACAACGGCATAACCAGTTTATAAGCGAAATTCAACCACCTCGATCGTATTCCTGCATTAGTCTGTAGTCTTTCATTTCAAGTGGAGGCAAGTTTTGTTTACGGTTTATTTGTAGTACAGGTTGTATAGAGTTCACAAGAATATGAAATCGGGATCTTATACCTGTTCAAGCTAAATAACAATTTTCGCTACGAGCAAAACTAATACAAGGAAAACTAATGGTGGAGCTTTATTTTTTCCGCTAAATACGAAGAATCCATTAACTAAACAAAAACAATACAAGGAAAACTAATAATGACCAAACACATTCAGGAGCTAAAGCATCACAAGGGGACTAGGCATCCCAACTATGTTCGCACTTCTAACCCCTAGATCATCTGCCCAAAAGGGGACTAAGCATCACAAGAGAAGCGAACTTTATCCATCCTACTTTTTAATAGAAGCGGTAGAATCAGCTTCGACCCAAGCTATGCGCCAGCCATTAGAGATTACCCACTGAAGACCCTCAATGGTCGCCTTACATTTTCTGCAATGAAATTAGTCACCTGGCCCAAGCCTAAGGCAATAGTCCCCAAGACTCTTCCTCAGTGATCCCAAAAGACGACACCGACATCCCCTTTACCAGGATTTCCTCTTGCAGCATCTGCATTAATCTTCACCTCATTAGAGCAAGGCCGCCTCCAACGACACCAACATCCCCTTTACCAGGATTTCCTCTTGCAGCATCTGCATTAATCTTCACCTCATTAGAGCAAGGCCGCCTCCAAAAGCACGACATAATAGTGGGAGCCCTTCTAGGTTTAGAAGCAACTCTAAGAGATGCAGTGACTTTCAGATCAGTAGTAGAGCCATTAGAACAAGATTTAGACAAAAAAGGTTGTCTCTTGAATACCTTGTAGCAAGCTATACTGCAAATTCTTAAGATTCCACTCTTTGTCATCAAAACACTTTGATACAACCAAGTTGTATATTTGATAGGAAAACATAAAAGAGATAGATATTTGGTTTACTAAGAGCATCCACAGCAGCCTCTATATAATGGGAGTACTTTTGAGGAGTTTCAACCCAACTTTGATGTTGCGGATGTAGCAGACTCCCTACAAAAAGGAGCCACATCACATAATTAACTACCAAAACCACTTCAAATTAGTTTACTTCAAATTAGTTTAGTTTAAAAATAAGAGGCAAAAAATAACCTTTTGTTTACTTTAAACCTCTAAAACAACTTTACACGTAATATAAGAGTCTCACGTGGCTCACCAAATATTTCTCTAGACTTCCCATACCTGAAGAGAGAGAAAGGGAAAAAATAGGGATAGGGAGTCTATAAAAGCCATTTTAATACTTTTTGCCTCCCTAAAATAAGTTTAGGGAGGCTGTTGTGGATGTTCTAAGGAACCAATAACCTCTAAAACAGTAGATATTTGGTTAACTGGGTCTGAGGGACCAATGGCCTCTATGGCAACTACTCCTGTTGGATTACAAAATTGTTAGAATTTAACAAAAGCGTCTGGGCTTGGGCTCATCTTTTCTTTTTACAAAGAGGTTATCCACTTGGACTTGGGTTTGGGTTGTGAACTCTTGCTTGGTCTCTCCACCAACAGCTAGTGGACCTAATCTTTAGGAACTCGTCTCCACTTTAACAGTTCAAAGAGTTCAAACTTTCATTGACGAAAATAAAGTAAAAAACTGTTGCATCTTCTCTTTAAATACCTTTGGTTCTACCACCTTTAAAACTCAGAAAAAGAACTTCTCTCTATCTGTTTTTTTCATTTCTCTCTCTCTCTCTAACTTCATTTACGGTTTGCCTGAGGTGCACACTTATTCTTTTACGTAGACTTTCGGGATAATTGAAGCTACTGTATACGTTACGCTCGTTGTATCCTGGAAGAGATCAGACCTTCGTTGCCTTACCCGAGGTAGGTCGAAATCTTTATTTTTTTAAGAGATCAGTCCCGTTTTGATAATGGTTACTCCCTCCTTTAATAGGAGTTTGATTACAACTTAACCACCCAACACCCCCACTCTCTCCAGTACTTTGGTAATTCCTACTATTTATCCCTGAACTAATAATTAAGGTTATGGCTGGTTGGCTGCATGGCGATACAAATGCAAGCCCTTGCAGTCATTTGAATTTGTGGACTGATTGGTTGGTCAAATGCATGGCGATGCATTGCACTAGCTTGCAGGAGATCTACAGTTCTGTTAATAAATCCACTACACCCAATTGCAGCAAAAAAGGGTCTATAGTGGCCAGTGGGTTACAGTCGACCATTGCTAGTGTGATATTTGAAATTTCTCCGACTTGAAAACTTCTCAAATATTTTTTGTGTCGATCTAATTAAAATCACGCCTGAATGAAATCAGCTCTCGCTAAATCTCTCTCCCCATCTCAGATCTCCACAAAATCTCTCACAAAAAAATCTCAGAACACTCTCTCCCTCCCCATTAATGGATTGAGCATTTGAATTGGGTTTTTTACTTTCAAAATTTAATCTACGCACAAATATACCCGAACCAATCACCTGTTCGTCAATGCATTGCACCTCATTACAATTGCAGTTCCTTGTGGAATGCATCTCTTATTATGACACTCTAGACTCAATCCTAAAATTAAAAATACGTAACACATACACTTCCCATTTCTAGCTTGCATGCCTTATTAGGACACTCTAGACTCAATCCTAGAATTAAAAATACGTAACACATACACTTCCCATTTCTGGTCCACACCAATTTACATGTCCTACAAGAACGGACTCATATGGTCGGACAACCTAAGAATGTTAATGTTTTTATGAACCATTTGTTGTTTAAATAAACTAAGTACCCAATCCCATAGCTTGATAGTTTTGCACTTCCAATAAGTGATCCAACGTTTCTTTAAGCTCACGACATATGAAGCACCTGGAGGTAATCGACACTCCCATTCTCTTCCAACTATGCTCAGCGGGTACTACGTAGCACTCTATGACACCCATGGCTTTTATTTTGAAGTGCAAGGCTCTATGCGTCCGATGTGAGACTATATATCTCAACAGTTGCACCGGTGCATATGGTGTTGAATATAGAACATATGTTGAATATAGAATATACCTAATATAGGATATATACTAAATATAGAATTCTTTAAATATAAGATATTCTTACTTAGTGCCCAAGTAATTATAACTATATAAGGAGAACGTCTTTTTCTATTGTAATCATCGAATAATAATAAAGTTAGTCATTCTCGAATCTTTTATTTTTCATATTAGTTTCTACATGGCATCAGAACGGGTTCGATAATTGAACTTGGTTCTTTCGAATTGAATTTCGCTATGAATTGCTGTCACGAAGCTTAATTATGTTGCGAAGTTCAAAGTTACTGTAGCTGTAACAGTTCGAGGTACTGTAGCAGTCTGAAGTTGTTGTAGCAGTCCGAAGTACTGTAGCAGATACCAAAAAATCATTGTAGCAGTAGTATTCAAAATTATTATAACAGTTCGACCAATGGGTTTCAATGATGATACAACAATGGTATCATCAAACTCAAACCTTAATCCTCCTTCAGTGAATGTTGCCCAGTCAGGACTTAGTGACTCGACAGGTTCTTGGTAGTGGTGTTAGAAAAGGCAATCTCTACTATTTGGACCTGACTAATAGTGGAGAGCAGAGAATTCATCAGGTGAATAAAGTTAGAGGAATTGAAGAAGAAAAAACTAATGTATGGTTATGGCATCGGCGACTGGGTCATCTCTCCTTCAAGTATTTTTAGAAATTAAATTCGTCATTATTTTCAAATTGCAGTATTTCAGAGTTTAAGTGTGATATTTGTGAACTCGCTAAGAGTCACCGTATTACATACTCTCCAAGTTTCAATAGAAGTTCAGAACCTTTTAGTATTATTCACTCTGATGTGTGGGGTCCTGCACGTATTCCTTCATTGTTTGAAGCTCATTATTTTGTGACTTTTATTGATGAGTGTACTCGTATGCTGTGGGTATCCCTAATTACCCATAAAAGTAAAGTCTTTAAAGTATTTTAAAAAATTTATCAGATAGTTTTGACCCAATTCCAAAGGAGGATACAAGTGCATCAATCTAATAATGGAGAAGAATTTATTAGTAATGACATGTCGGAGTTCTTGACAAATAACGGCATTCGACATCAAACCTATAATGTTTATACCCCACGACAAAATGGGTTAGCTGAACGAATGAATAAACAACTGTTAGAAGTTATTTATACTCTCTTTTTGGAATGAATATGCCATTTAATTATTGTGGAGTAGTGTTAAAATCTGTTGTTTACTTGATAAACCGCACCCCATCTAGGGTCATTGAATTTCAGACCCCCTCCCAAAAACTTCATGATCTTATCACCATCCTTGCAATGCCAAACCTAGAACCACGTATTTTTGGATGTGCTGTCTTTGTTCATATACCTAAACATCAGCGAAGAAAATTAGATCATTGTGCTCGAATGTGTGTGTTTCTTGGATATGCTAATTTTAAAAAGAGTTATCGTTGTTATGATCCTGTGGAGGGGAAGGTGTATATCTCTTTGGATGTTTCGTTTCGAGAATTGGAGGCGTATTTTGTGGTATCTTCCCTTCAGGGGGATAAACATAATGATGGTGAAAGAAAGTTTCCTATTATTGGGGATATGTTTCAAGAACTAGAGGATTTGATAAGTAATTTGAACAGGCACAGTAACCTAACTGATGATGAAAAGGAAAGTGAAGCAGAACAGATAACAGGGGGAGATCAGGGTATTGAAGATGAACTTCATATGAATGGAGAGGATCAGATGACAGGGGGAGATTAATCTGAAATAGTAGAAGCTGCCTGTGACTCCAACATTCTAACACCATCTACCGAAACACTGTCACAGAATGTCAAACCTCAGGTATTACCTAATCCTAACACTGTTAATAATATTCAACCTAGACGTTCAGAAAGGCCTACTAAAGGTATTCCAAAATCTACTTATGAACCAAATATCAATTCTAAAGCCAAATACCCAATTTCTGATTATGTGTCCACCCATATGTTGGCTAAGTCGTTTACATGCACTATGAATCAATTATCCTTTGTATCTATTCCTAGTAATTTGCAGGAAGTACTGTCAGATCTACGATGGAAGAAAGCCATGAACGAAGAGATGAATACATTACAGAAGAATTCTACTTGGGAACTTGTTGATAAACCCCACGGATATTGTATTGTTGGGTGTCGTTGGATCTTTAGTGTAAAGATGAATTCAGATGGAAGTATTGATAGGTATAAAGCCAGACTTGTTGCCAAAGGGTATATGCAGACATATGGTGTGGATTACGAGGAGACATTCGCCCCAGTGGCAAAGATAAATACTATTTGTGTACTCATTTCTCTTGCAGCCAATCAAGGTTGGTCATTACAACAGTTTGACGTGAAGAATGCATTTCTCAATGGAGACTTAGAAAAAGAAGTATACATGGAGTTACCACCTGGAGTCACGAATTCTAAAGGAGGAAAACTATGCAAATTAAAAAAGGTATTGTACAGATTAAAACAGTCGCCACGCGCTTGGTTTGGACAGTTTTCGAAGAGCATGAAGACATTTAGATATAGACAAAGTAATTATAATCATACCTTATTTATAAAATGAAATTCAAGAAAGCTTACCGCTCTTATTGTTTATGTTGATGATATGTTTGTTACTGGAAATGATTCAGTAGAAATGGAGGTACTGAAGAACTATTTGTCACGGGAATTTGAAATAAAAGATTTGGGACAGTTAAAATACTTCTTAGGCATATAAGTTGCAAGATCAAGTCAATGTATTTTCATGTCTCAACGAAAGTATATATTAGACCTTCTTGCAGAAACTGGGATGCCTGATTGCAAACTGGTAAATACACTAATTAAAGCGAATCATCACTTGGGAATATTTTTCGACCAAGTTCCATGCGACAAAGGAAAGTACCAATGCTTAGTGGGAAGACTAATTTATCTCTCCCATACTCGATTGGATATTAGATATGCCATTAGCGTCGTAAGTCAATTCATGCATAATCCAAGTAAAGAACATATGAAGGCGGTCTTTCGAATACTAAAGTACTTGAAGAAATCTTCAGGAAAATGTCTCTTATTCCAGAAAGGTGGTGATATAGAAGTAATAGGATACACCAATGCAGATTGGGAAGGAGATATGACGACCAGAAGGTCAACCTCAGGCTATTTTACGTTTGTATATGAGAATTTGGTGACATTTAAAGCTAAAAAACAAAAGGTTGTTGCTAGATCAAGTATAAAATCTGAGTTTTAGGATATGGCTCATAGAGTATGTGAACTGCTATGGATACGGAATATATTGAAGGATCTTGGATTTAAACTCATGAAAGCAATGGATCTACACTGTGATAATAAAACAGTGATCATGATTGCACACAATCCAATTCAACATGACCGTATGAAACATGTTGAAGTGGATCGGTTCTTTATCAGAGAAAATATTGACAAAGGGTGTATATATTTTCCATTCATGAAGTCGGAAGATCAACTTACAGATATTCTTACGAAGGAGTTTGTGGACGAATATTTAACGACATGATTGGCAAGCTGGGCATGATTGACATCTATGTTCCATCTTGAAGGGGAGTGTTGAATATAGAATATACCTAATATAGGATATATACTAAATATAAAATTCTTTAAATATAAGATATTCTTACTTAGCACCTAAGTAATTGTTACTATATAAGGAGAATGTCTTTTTCCATTGTAATCATCGAATAATAATAAAGTTAGTCATTTTCGAATCTCTTATTCTTTGTATTAGTTTCTACATATGGTCAGCCATCAATTTGCCCTTAGACAAATTTTTTAAGGTACTAAAAATAAGTTCAACATCATGTCAAACTAAAACCCGATCTTGGTTAACAATTGGATTTTTTTTTTAATTAAACTCATTATAGTATCAAATTTAAACACATGGAAAATGAAAAGAAAAAAAAAGTTTATTAATAATTGAACTTTAGGCAAGGTGATCAATGCCAAGATTCTTAACCAATTGAGCTACTTCCATTTAGAATAAAAAAAATGAAGAACAATAATCATATTATATTTATGCTTATGACGATAGGACCTAAGTCATATGAACCGCCAATTAGGGTAATGATTCCGCTCTCGACCTGCCGTTCAACGATTTTGGGGATGAATCTTGATTGATTTGCGCTCCTTGATTTATGGAATCGCGGTTTTGTATTACTAATTCGCGCTTCCTTTTTTAAGGTTAAGTAAGATCCGTAAGTCTTTTGAACTAAAACTACAACGGTAAAAATGCATCAGGTTTGAGGAACCAATGGAGTGAAGCCATGTGGCAAAATATAAATACCAAAATATGAAGAAAAGCAAGGAAATCACCAAACAAAGAAATCAAAGAAATCGTCTATATTTTCTTCTTCTTTTTGTCCTTAATTCTTAATATCATTGTTATAGTTATTATAAGCACTTAGGCACGCGCTAACGCGCATGCTAGACCGTTATGCTCATAAAATATTTAGGCTTTAAGTGTGAATAGTATTTGTTTTTATTGTAGAAAAACATTAAGTGTTGAAGGTCTATTTGAAGTTGGTTTTGGTTATTAATTTTTTTATCTAAACAAAATATAAAGGATTGCATAATATTGGTTATATATTAATTTTTACATGAGAAAAATTATTATCAAATAAGAATTGTCGTAATATAGAACATGAAAGAAATATAGTCAACCTATTGTTGGAAAATGATAGATTATCTGAAATTACATCACATAATTAAATCATAAAATATTAAATAATAGTAAAAATAATATTTAGTTTGTGTCCTCATCTTCGCTTATGTTTTCTTCCTTATCACCATTTTCAACATTATTGTTGGATATATCGCTTGAGGTATTATCATTGATATCTTCAACATCTTCCATGTTATCACACGCAGTTGTTTCTGACTTTTCAGTAACGCTAAAAATTTCACGATTCACATGCTTTTGTAAGATAGGGTTTTCATTTGTAGGTTCTATCTCTGAAGCAATAGTGGTTGTGTCATTTTCAAGCATTTTTCTGGTAAAAATTTACATATAGTAGTTAGTAGTGTTCTAATTGCAAAATTGTAAGCAACAAATTGTATGATATTGTGTATTATTTATATTGTATACCTTAGTAGGAACGTCTTCCAAAGTTGGCATGGTTAGGGATCTAGGACTATCAAGTTCATCTTCTTGAGACTGCAAAAAATAAATAAAAATGTTTATGATATATAATTATTTTGTTAATAATAAATCTAGATTATATTAATAGGTAAAATATAATTAACCTTATCATCGGACGGTTGTTTGGTGAGTTGTTTCCTTTTTTTTTACTTTGCATTTGTTGTAGTAGTTTTAACATGAATATCTTCTATTTTTGACATGGTTCGGGACTTAAGACTACTAGAACCATCATCTCTTAGCTGTATGAAATAATATTATGGATGTTAATTATATTTTATTTATTTATTATTGTATATATGTAATATATATCTAAACTCAGTTTCAAGTTCTGTAGTGATTCTTTATTTCTTGTTTTTCCCCTTCTGATTTGTTGTATGAGCTTTCTGTTTAGTTTTAACAAGCACATGCTGGAAATCTTTTCGTATCACATTTTCTTCAGGTTTATCATTTTTCTCTTCTTAAAGTGTAGATACGTTATACACTCTATAAGTACTATCTGGCATCCGTTTATGTCGTATATACGTATTTGAAATACTCATTTTTGCCACAATAGGATCTTCTCCAAATAGTACTTTACCTTTGAGTCACCAGAGTCCTGTACATATTAGTAAAGCATATTATTAATCATAGAATTATTTCATATTGTAATCTAGCTACAATTTATTACCTTTTCCATCATATCCTTTGTTTGGGCAACAGTATTAGGTATGATCATTTGAACTTGTGAGTCAAACATGATTATCTTGATAAATGCTGCACTATCATGAATATCTAGCAGTAATTTATACCTGTATTTGATATATTTTTAGAAATTGACTACTATAATAGTATGAACAAATATGCACAGTACCTTGGTATTGGGATTGTGACTATTTTCTTACATCCGTAACAATAAAATTTATCTCCTTTTTTTTTTTTTTTTTTTTTTTTTACAGTTGCTACATGACTCATAATAGAAACCATATTCATGATAAATTCTGGAAATTGTTCATTTGATGTTAAGCATTGAACCCTGAAAAAATAAAATTAGTCATTGAATTGTTAAAATGAAATCCCCATTCAATTATAATGAAATGAATAAGTAATGTAGGTACTTGTATTTACCTTTGTTGTTAAATGATCGGAAACATTCCTTTTTAGGGTCATTTTTGAAATATAGTCTTCTACCATTTTTTTGTTATATCGTGTAGTCTTTTTAGTTGGAGTTATTTCAATTTCTTTTGGATCACTGGAAAGTACAATTAGTTATTGCCTATTTGATTAGTAGTTAAAGACTCGATGCAAGATATGTTGAAATATATTAGCATGTATTTAATATTAAAAAAATACCTATCATTGAATATTCCAGTTTCTGGGATGTCTATGTTCAGATAGGTTTTTGTTGGGACTTCCATATCGAACAACTCTTTAGCGATCAAACTCCCTTGTAATTTGCTTAAATCATCCTTGCTGCTGAGAGCTTAGGCTTTTATCAATTCTTTGATACGTTGATCCATGTGTTCCTGTGTGACGTAATGTCGTGGTGTTGGAACTATTTATCGTGCTTGTCTGGGAATATGATCGTATGTTTCCCTCACTCAAACGTTCTATGAATGGCACACTGGATTGAGGTCGCGGTTCCTCCCCTCGTTGCTTGGAGTGCCTATATCCCCTACTAATTTCTGTATGATCTTCCCGTCTCAAATGAATGGAGACTTTCGGTATCTGTTTATCATCGCGGTAGACCCCGAAAGTTTCTTTGCTAGCGACACCTCGAGGACCTAATCTATTGCGTGCTAAAATATTGGACATCGCAGGTACAACTTCAGGCTACCTAGGAGGTAGTCCTGGTTGATTGTCTTGTAGAGCTTTCAAAACAGTCTGCAATACTGCCAGCCATTTTTCTTATTATTTTGATTATGTCTGTCAAACTTGGCGTTCACCTTCAAGTTCTTATTCGCAGAGCTCTCGGTCTGCCACCAGTTGATGTTTGAGCTCATTGTGCTTATCTGTTTCAGCGTCAAGGTTCGCCCTTAATTTCGCAAGTTGATCAGACTCTATGGAGCTTCCATGTTGAACTCCTGAAGCTGGTCGTCTCGAATTCACCATGATCGAAAGTTGAGATTTGGGTAACTGTTGCCTTGAGATTTCCTAAAAATGTATTCTTTCCCACAAATGACGCTAAATATAAGAGCCTAATTTTGTAGAAGCTCGAAATAGCTCGAAATGGCTCTTACACCAAATGTACATGTGACGAATTAGTATAACTCAATACAAAAATAACACAGGTGATTAGCGTGGAAATCTTTGAATAGGTAAAAACTACGACCTCGACTTGAAGATTTAGTAACTGTAACTTTATTGCTTGAGGCTGAAAACCCGATTACAAGTTATGATTTCTTGAGCTAAAGAAAACTTGGTCTCATTTATAAAATTTATCTCCCCTTTCTCTTTTGGAACTCAGTCCTTTTATAGGCCTTACTCTCAGTTCGTTGTCGTGTGTAGGCATGTTCTCCTAAAAGTGGGGGTAAGTGGCAGTTAGATGTGCAACTGCTAGTTCGTGGGAGACAAATATCTTTGACTTGTTCTGTTTTATCTGTAGTGCTCGAGCCACGTTCTTCTTCAGTTCGTGGTTTATGTGTTATTGCTGATGGTGTATGTCACGTGTATATTGCGTGAGCTTGGTACTGAATTAGTTCGAGTTTGTCTTAGCTCAAGGGATATGTCCATACACTTACGTAAAGCATAAGAAGGCACTTTTAAATTTTGTCCTTCTGTGTATTAATTTTGGGAGCAAACCATTGAAGAAAGTCTATCACATAATCGAACATGCAACAATTTAAGAAACCCAAATCTAAATATAATCACATCAAACAATTGATTGAGAGAGATAGAGATAAGGGTTTGAAGAGATGTTACTAGTAGAGATTGCATTTGAGGTGAATCTGGAGAAGAACATTCATTAAATCCTCAGTTGTGAGGCTTCCCCAATCCATCTTTGATAATTGATTGATGATAATCCCTCTCTCTGAGCATTGAGGGTTAGATGAAAAGAGAGGAGTTTAGATCGATTGAGAATTGGTTATAACACCTTACAAGGATTGAGCAGGGATTCAGACTTAGGGTTTGGATCGTGATATACAGAAGGGAGGAAGTAGTGATGAACAAATACTGAAGTTTGCCATATGATTTAGTTTTAAAGTGTAAAACTAATGTTGTATGACTGAAAATTTAGCCTAATTCGATAGATCATATGGCAGTTTATAAGTATGAAACAATTCTGAAATTTGTTGTGGATTCCGATGGCTGGGACATAATTTTAAAGCCTAGGAGAGATTCAAACAGTCTAAATAATCATCGACTCACGACAGATAGGAAACAAAGGATTTGGATCGAAAATTGGTTGATGAGTGATTCTTTTAGGTGTATAGATAGATAGGTAATACCAAAAAAAAATAGTATAAAAGTAAAAAAAATCAATTTGTATTCTTCGCACATGGCCTTGTAAAACCTAGGGCCCGGCCCTGGGTCTGCTAGTAGTATTACAACCACCACTGTCCTCGGTAGGTAACTAACGACAATCCTAAACTAGCTACCCAAGGCCAAGGGGGCAAATATCTTTCCAGCCGAAAATGTATCAGGGGCAAAAACTTACTTTTTTAACGGGTGTTGGTTGGGCAAGTTTCATTTGGGTTTCCCGCGCCCGATTCAGTGATCCCCAGCCACCCCATTTGACCCACCGAGTCCCTCAACAATACCTAAACCAGGCAGACACCATCTAAAAACCCTTTTCACACACATTCTCCCTCTCTGCTCCTAATTTCGAAACCAAAACATCATTTCAACCTCTCTCTCTCTCTCTCTCTCAAAGAGAAACACAGAGAGAGATCGAAAGATTAAACCCTAATTAAACCCTAATCATGTCTTCGAGGTTCGGCATGGCAGGAGGGATTCCAGAGCGACGTGTTCGTCCAATTTGGGATGCCGTTGACTCCCGTCAGTTCAAATCAGCTCTCAAGCTCTCAACTTCGCTCCTCTCAAAGTACCCTAACTCTCCTTACGCCATTGTAAGCTCAATCACTCACTCTTATCTTGTTTCAATTTGAATTTGATTGATGTGTTTTCATGGGTTTTGTTTGGGTTTTGTGTTAGGCACTTAAAGCACTTATATTGGAGAGAATGGGGAAAGTTGAGGAAGCGTTATCGGTTTGTTTAACTGCGAAAGAACGGTTGTATTCGGATAAGTTGGTGTTTATCGATGATCTTACTCTCAGTACTCTGCAAATTGTATTTCAGCGTCTGGGTCATTGTAAGATTTTGTTTTTTTAAAGTGGATTTTGCCTGAATGTTTTAATTTTGGATTGTTAAGTATGGGAAATGATTAGTTTTAGTTTGGGTATTGATAATTGGATTCATTTGTCATCAGTGGATTTTGCTACGAGTTGTTATGAGTATGCTTGTGGGAAATTTCCGAACAATGTGGACTTGATGATGGGTCTCTTTAATTGTTATGTTCGTGAGTATTCGTATGTGAAGCAACAACAGGTTTGACACTGATATATATTGGGTTATGTTCGTATTAATGTGGATGATAAAGCTAATGTGTTATGCTTGTTTCGGCAGACTGCAATTAAAATGTACAAGACTGTTGTAGAAGAAAGATTTTTATTGTGGGCTGTTTGCAGCATTCAACTTCAGGTCAGTTATCAAACCTGAAATGTGTCCTTCACTTGTGTTTAACAAGAAGAGATCTTTCTTCTAGATAATTGGTTTCAGTCTTAGTCGTTACAGTGCATATTATTGTGTCATTTGCTATCCTGAAATGTTACTCAAAAAATCTAACCCTGTACTGGCATCATTTGAAATTGAAATTTACCCTTGCATTGCGTCTAATATGACACTATGGGTGAGTAAGCATTACACTTATTGTCATTGGCTCGTAGTATGGCGATAATATGACAAGTGACCAATTCTCAAGAATTAGAGTTTGGTTCAATATAGATTAGCAAATTTAGAAGAACCAAATGCATAAAAGATAAAACTGTATGAAACGGTAAGTGGATAGACAAGGTCTTGTATAGGTAAGTGGCCAATGGGTTACAAGGTGTCTTCGTGAAACCACTTAAACTATTGGTTCCTGTTTGTACTGCTCCATACAGAGATCAAAACAGCTTCGATAGGGCCGACCAAGTCTCAAAGAGCTGGTAAACATGTCTTCTCCTCGAAAATTTGAAACAACTAGATGTTATTCAAGAGTCAAGACTCAAAACTGATGGATTCAGTCGACCGTTATGTTTTAACATGAGGAATTTTCGCTTAATTTTGGCAAACGCTGGTTTACGTAAAATTGGCTGTATTTTTTTATCAGAGAATTTGTGACGAACTTTAGTTCATGATTTGTAATGACCGTTATTGTGCTCTATCAGGTGTCTTGTGGTAACGGAGAAGAAAAGTTGTTGCTCTTAGCTGAAGGTTTACTCAAAAAGCACGTTGTCTCTCATAGCTTACACGAACCAGAAGGTGGACCCTTTTATTCTCATACCTATTAGAAGATGGGCACGCATTTTTCATTTTTTAATGACTCTTTTCTAACTGCCTACATTCTGCTGTAGCACTTCTTGTTTACATTTCTGTTTTGGAACAACAAGCCAAGTATGGGGCAGCTCTTGAACTTCTCTCTGGAAAGATGGGATCACTTCTAGTGATTGAAGTCGACAAGCTATATATACAGGTATTTTCTGAAGCTTTCTTTCTACTTTTCATCTCCTTTTGGTATTAGATCAAGGGACTAGGATTAATCATGTTTAATTGATTGGCTCGGGCAGTCAGCTCCTTATATGCTTCGTGTGCATGCAGATGCACACACTGTCACGATTTTGGGATACCACAATTCATAGAGACTCGTGAAAGAATTTAAAAAAACACATGCAAACACGTATCACATATATAAAGTAAAAATATTTTAACACTTCCCTATTCGTCTGATATATTGAGGGAATTATTGATGCTTCTCAGATAGACGGTTTCGATGGACCTTTTATTATTGCATTGAGCTTCTTAGATGGTCGGTAGGCCGACGGTTAATTTGGCCTACGTTGTTTACAAAACTTTTGCAATTTCTTCTGAAACTTGGGGGTTCTATGACTATGCAAGTAAATAAAACAGGAAATCATTAGTAGCCTAGCCCCTGCCTATATGATCCAAATTATTACGTGGCCACCATACATATCACACATTACACTGGCGTGCATTTACTCCTGTACTCTTACTATATTTTTGGAGAAAGGGATAGAGTTTCTTGCGATTTTGAAAACGTTTTACTATAACGTTTTTCATTAGTAATACGGTGTTTTTGTGCAATTCTCAAAGACTAATCTAGAAGATGCAATAGGCTAGTCGAACTTCAGCATTTCTACTGATAAATTAGAAGATAACCTTTTTTCCTCAAATTGGTTGGAAGATACCTATTTGAGAATCACCAGTCACCCAAGTGTTGGTAATTGGATCTTGTCTAATAATTTCTTTTTTTATCGCAGGCCTATTTGTTGGTCTTGTTCATTTTACTCATATTTCTAAGTTGTATGCTTCTCTCTGTATTGTTTGATTTCAAGTTGACAGGGGAGGCTTCTTGCTCGTTCATGCGACTATGTTGCTGCCGCCGAGATTTTCAAAAAAGTAATGGAAATATGGTATGAAAATGGTTTTTTTATCTTGTTTTTTTGTTGTTGTAAGAATTATTATCTTGTTAGGAAACACTATTGTCACGCCCCAAAATCCACTTTCTGATAATATATCATAAAACACATTCTAAGGCTTGACAAGTCGGGCATCCCACGGATGAAACCCCACAGATGTAATATATTTCTAAAGAAATTAACTACATCTACTTATCAAAGAAACGTAGCGGAAAAATAACTCAATTATCGAATAAAATAAATAATATTCTCAACAAATTATACTAACAAGAAAATAGATTACGACAATGAAATCTGAAGTAAAAACCATAAATACCCTACGACAGCTCAGCGATCCAAAGAACTCCAAAGAATCCCGAAAATGATCAACCAAGCCTCACTAAGCAAAAACCTACTGTGCTCGACCTCCTGAAAAATATAGCGCACAGGGCGTCAAGCAAGCACAATTATTACCGGTCACTGAACATGACAGACCGATCTATTATACAAAAGTACTAGTGTGATATAATATTATATATATAAGAAAATGATGCAATGCATTGAGGAAATGAGGTTCAATTATTAATGTTGTTTTTAAGCGTCGGCGCCAACCGGTATTATAAAATAGTTATAAGGTATTATTAGGTGTGGGAGATAACTAATAGACGATGTACGCAGGGTCACTTTTAATTCAGTGGGACCACACTCTCGCACCCTTCTGTCCTCAACAGAAGTGTATCCCTTATTGTCGAGCCAGGGATTGGCGGATTCCTTTTTAGTGAGCCAGGAATTAGCGGGGAAATCACCGGATCAAGGTGTTCAAAGAGTTTCAACCTACAGGTCTAAAGCCTGATTTATTTTCACTTTCAGGGATCTATGCCCACGGGGAGTATTCACAAAGAATAACAAAGCCGATATGTAACTGGGGAAGAGTTTTAGGGGCTTGCAACCCTGGAACACTGATAAACAGTCACCAAATCTTTTGTTTAGGGAATCGAACCCAATGACCCTGACATCATAGCCCTACTGTGTACACGACTCTAAGTTATCCTATGCATGAATGATTTAAGAGATCGACACTCAATCAAAATGACCTATCTGTCCTTGCTTTATAGACAATGAGACTATATCATATGATTGGCGATATTAAGCTCAATGACCTTTCTACCCTCACAAATATATGAATGGGGTCTCAGTCGATGATATTATACATTAACTATCAATGATCCTTCTACCTTAAGTTAATAAAGGTTATATCAGTAAAGTCCTATAATCGTGGCTAAGTTAAGCCGCTGACTGAATATCTTTATTTATTGGTAAACATCTGTACACTTAGTCTAATATACTAAAAGTACATCTGGTAAGAACGAACTACAAGGCAACTAACTATAAGGTTCACTTCTAATGCTCTCGCGCCTTAAATAATATTATTATCTAGACCATGTGTATTTACATACTCTAACAATACTAAGAGCACCCAATTAAGTAGAAAACATATATAGTTATAGTCTGACTACAATTTCAAACCATGCTCCCTAAATATTTTTGCAACATCAGGTGGTGCATGAACATGTGAGCTATAAGAGGTAGGCGGTTAACTATGATTGACAAATACTATAGATTGTTTAACAGGAGAACTACTAACCCAACTAATATCAACTATATTACTGATAATCTTATACAAGGTTTACCCTTAATCTTGTGAACTCATGTGATATGTTGTAATCATTTCAAATCACTTAATGCCAATAACATAAAACATTATACCTTAAGTATGAGCTATAATAGGTTACTAATACAGGAACAATTCAGATCATCAATGAAATTAGATAACCATCTACTGATTTGCACTAATGCTGATTAAACTAATATTGCATATGCATACGATTATACTAACATTGAAATTGAAAATTATCACAATCAATCAACGCTAAGTGCTCGATGATAATGGTACTTGCCTTAAATCGACAAATCCGTGGTTTAATACGAAAGGAGAACTCTGCTCTCAATGCTCCAACAATCTGATTTTCTGGTTCAAAACAGCTAGCAATGGTGAAGTTGAGTTAGGAGAGGGGTTGAGGGTTTTCGAATTAGGGATTTGGGTTTGGGGTTTAGGAATTAGGGTTGGGTTTTCGAATTAGGGATTTGGGGTGCACCTCTCTCTCTAGATTACAAAGAGAAGAGATGGGTTTAAGGTCTTGTTGTTTAAGTGGAGGAGAAGAAGGGGATTGTGGAGGATTTGGGAAGAGGAGATGGAGAAGAATATGGAGGAGAATGAGGGAGGGATACGATGGAGGTTGAATGGGTTTGAATGGGTTTGAAGAAAGAATAAAAGACCTATGATAACATACTCCACCATGTAACTTACTAAACTACAACATCTCTAGAACAAAGTTATATAACGAAAAAAAATAAAGCGGGGCGCTACAACTATAAGGCCCAATAAGATGCAAGTTCTAATGGTTGATCATTTATTTTGGTGTTCTATATCTTTGATGCGTGCTCAATATCTCTACATTAATTACATGTAGTTCTCATATGAATGCCGTGTTTCATTTGCATTTATGTGTTTTCTTTAACTTGTAATATGTGTTCCTTTTTGGCAGCCCTGATGATTGGGAGAATTTTCTGAACTTCTTAGGCTGTTTATTGGAGGATGACAGCAGATGGTGCAACGGAATGCTCAGTGACCAGATTCATCGACCAAGATTTGTCGATTGCAAGTTGTCTCATTTAGCAGATGAAGTGGTATATCCACATAATTCATTTATGTTCATATTTTAAAATTTATTTTTGTGTCCCATGTTTTGATTATGAAAGAACTTGTTGGCAGTTTGATACACGCGTATCGATTGCATCAGACTTTGTAGAAACATTACAAACAAACGCCACCAGCGATTCTCTCAGATGTCCTTACTTGGCAAAGCTTGAAATCGAAAGACGAAAACATCTATATGGAACGGGTGATACTGTCAACTTGAAAGAGGCATTGTTGAAGTACTTTTGCAGGTTTATCTTGCATCTGTGCTTTTCTTTTCCATGATTTGTGTAGTGTTACTTAAATATTGATAACAACTGAATCCTTTAAGGGATGAAGGGCGGGGTAGTATAGTTACTTAAGACTAGACCTACTTTCGGATCGGATTGGAAGTGGGGGCAGTCGGAATTTTTCCGAATATTTTGGAACTGTTCCGATCCGATTGTTTTTTTGGAAATCCAAAAATTATTCCGAATTCGAAAATCGGATTTTTCGGATAAAAAATTCAGAAATTTCATATAATGTTTGTGAAAATAATGAATATTTGGCTTTTTATTATGTAAAATTGAACGTAATGTTCCCAAATCAAAATATCCAACCCTTACCCATACAATAGTAACATCACCATCTAACCAAAAAAAAAACTACAAAAAACACATTTAATATTAAATAAAAATATTCAGAAAAATCGGATTGGAGGGTATTCGGAATAATCGGATCGGATCTTGTTCGGAATAATCGGATCATAAATTTCAGAATAGCAGAAAGCTATCCGATTTCGATCCAAATTTTTTTGGAAAAATTAGAATTCAGAAATGTAAAATAGGGTTTCGAAATCGGAAAAATCGGTTCGGAAATCGGAAAAAATTAAAAATTCGAACAAAAGTTGCAACCCAGTTTAAGACTATGGAACCGACGTCTTGCATGCCAACCGTGTGGGAATCAGTGTTTTCACGATTCAGTGTCAATATATGTGAACTTGTCAGTAGTTAGCTTTATTAGATAAATTTGATGGTATCACTTGGTACTCGTATCTGTGCCAAGTTTGTAGCGATACATCTCTCTCTCTCTCATTTAGGTGTCACACACCAATACAAGTATTCTCTTTATAAAAAAGGGTAATGTTTGTATTTATTGCACTTAAAAATCTGTATTTTGTCCGTACAGGTTTGGTCACTTGGCTTGTTTTGCTACTGACGTTGAGATGTTCTTTCAAGTGTTAAGTCCTGATGAAAGGACACAACTGCTGACAAAGTTCATCGAAAGTTGCGAACCTCCTCATACAGCACAACTAAAAGTGCTAGGGAAATCAATTACCATTTTTAAAATCCGAGAGCTGATTGGAACCATGTTCAGACTCCCTGTGAACAGTTGAGCCTCCTGCTTGATCATATTAGGGGTTTCTAAATAGTAATTTAATTTGTTTACTTATCAAAAATGAGAAAAATATTAAGTCTCGTTTTGTCTCACTTATTACTTGTTTTCATCATCTCCAGAGCTTGAACGAGCAGTCAAATTTATGGCAGAGTTGTACTGTCAGAACCTTTCACTTTCAAAAGACTTGGATCCACAAGAAAACATGCCTGGTGAAGATCTTCTATCTCTGGCATCTAATGTTCTTGTTCAGGTAATCAATTATATTTTTCTGCTAATCTGTATGACATATTTTTATATAAATAATTTATAGTTTGATTTTTCAATCTGGCATTGCATCTTATACATAGTTGCCTGCTGTCTATAGTTATTCTGGCGCACCAGGCTCCTTGGTTATTTGCTTGAGGCAGTTATGGTTCTGGAATATGGATTGACTATCCGAAGGTCAGATTTCATATGCCAGCTTTGCATATAATTTCTGTCTACGAAAATCTGAATCTGTCTTCTATTATTCTAACCATGCCTAGACTTCGTTCTACATATTTGTTGTACTTGATAAATTCTTACTGTTACGCTTCAGTTCTGCCGGTGAATCTGTTCAACCATTAACGCTTACAACCCGACTGCTCTAGTGAAGATAATTGTTCTTACTGAACTCAAGGAGAGAAACCCATGAGCGGTGGTTGGACCACTGCCCAGGTCCGGCTTGCATAATTCTAGTTTGATCTGTAAACATGGGTTATATACTGCAGCTAGATTGACGCGGCACATGCCAACACTTTTTTCCTCCCAGGGGCCTATACGTTTGAGAGTCTACTTTATATTATTCTGGAAGCCCAGCTATGTTTTAGCCATAGGTCATATATTATTCTGGAAATCCAACTATGTTTTAGCCACTGATCAATGAGTCCGGCAGTCACATTTTCACGGTTTCTCCATCTTATGGATATTCTTATCTAATTAATGGCAGAGGTCTCAAGCCCATTTGGGCCTTTAAGCTTAGCAGTTGTAACGTCTGTCATGCTCTTGCTTGTACATTTATTGTATACATCCTTGTTCTGGTTTCATTTATTTTAAGAGACTAGGTGTTTGAGGTCTGCCCCCATATTTTTAATATTGAATTTACTACTACCGCTTTCAACATGCATAAACCAATTGGTATGTGTGATTAATCCGTTCTTAACTGTTCTGAATAGTAGCAATCTCTTTTCTTTTTTTGGAAGGCAAGCTGGGGGACAAACCCCCATGAGATAGCAAACAAAAGATGTAATTACAGGATGGGGACAACTAACAACCCTTACAAACAAGAGATGAGAGAGCCTAAACACCAAGAAAGGACAGAATATACACTGGCAATCTCTCTTAATCTTCTTAAGATCTTCCGCAAAGGAGCTAGGGATGACTTCAAATTGACCAAAAGATGGAACATTGTTTGCCAAATAATCAGGAGCTCTAGTAACAATCTCTGTTACCAGGGTAAATGAATGGGGGGTTTAAAACGGCAAGTTGAAGAAATTTCAATTCGAGAAATTGGTAAATGTCGTGAGTTTCATGTGTCACGTCTCTCTCTCTCTCCAACAACATAATTAAAATCGTCATGAGAACCTGGAGTGAATGTGAGAGCTTAACCTTATAATGAGTGATTTGTGTTGTTTATAAGCTATGCTATTTTAGGGTCATAATTAGTAACAGATACACCAAATGAACAGCTAAAATGCATGTTCAACCCTATTTTTTGTTTTTGCAAAGGGGTGATCTGGGTTCATAAAATACAATACAGGTGTAGCTGAAATAAACACTTTGCCGACTGGTGTATGAATGAATTGTTTACAGAAGCATATTCATATTTTCTAGTTTAAGCTGGATGAAATCTTTAAGCACAGTTTTCCTGTAATTTCCACCTGTTTGGTTGTATGTCACAAGCTTTAAGGTAATACCAGTTTGTTAATTTTGATATTGTTGTTGGGTAGACGAATAGAAATGGCATGCACTGCAATTTAGGAGTTCATATGTTGTTGATGATAACCAGTGTTGTCTATGTTTTACAGATACAGCTGGCAGTACAAGGTATTGCTGGTACACTTGTATTCTCATTTGAGTGCGCTACCATTAGCATACGAATGGTAACAGAAACTACTATCTGAGTTTTTACGAAGTGAACCCATTATTTTTCTTGTCAATCTATTCCACACTTGTTTTTTCCTTTTGTTTTTGCCAAAATTTTCCACTTCTCCCAATGAAGTTTGCTCTTGTAACCTGTCTCCATACTTCGCAACAATCATTAACTGCTCGGAAGTGTTATTCAGACTTCTCTTACTTTGAGGCTATGTTCCTTAACTAACTAATTATTGATCTACAGGTATAAAACGTTGGAGATTAAAAACATCATGTTGGAGACAGTGTCGCACCACATTCTGCCCCAGATGTTGATATCGCCGCTTTGGGTTGATTCATCTGACATACTAAAGGATTATCTGAAGTTTATGGATGACCACTTCAAAGAATCTGCAGATCTTACCTTTCTTGCATACCGCCATCGTAATTATTCTAAAGTAAGCAAAACGTGTTCTTCTATGCAGTAGTTTGATAAAAGTAATACTTGATTTTTTTTTATAAAGGTAAAAAACAATACTTGATTTTTTTATTTATAAAAGTAAGAAATAATACTTGATTAACTTTATTTTAACTTCTGTGTTACAATGACATGAGACATGCAGACAAAACTGGACTAGACATAACCCTTACGTCAAGATGCCTAGGCTTCTTTGGTACTTTAACCGACTTAATGTATTGCATCACCTATGCATATCTCTATAACAAAATTAAAAATATGTTCCTATAATAATAGGATTAATTGTTTATTGGAAAAATTGGACTCTAGGAAACCCATCAAGTTTCCTAGACTATTAGATATTGTGTAAACGACTATACTTCAATATACTGTGCCACCCTTTATTCTCTTACGTATAATCTGAAAAAAGTAGTTCTTATAATAGGGTGCTATTTTACATGGTTCAAATTGTAAAATTTCCATGAAGATGCATCATGCACATCTACAAATACTAGTAAACCAAAATGTTTTTATTACCTACTAAAGTAAAGTAGGAAAGGAGCATAACATACAGATACTACATTGATGCGTTTGGCTATCTATTTGGATATAAATCTGAACTATATCCTGCTTGAAAGTCTCGCGTATAATATCTTTGGAGATCTGGATTCCCACCGTCCGGCATTATCATAATCAGCTTCCATTATTTTATTTTTTCAGGCAGTTGAGTTTGTTGAGTTTAAAGAAAGATTGCAGCATTCTCATCAGTATTGGATGGCTAGGATTGAAGCCCCCATTCTACAACTAAAGCAAAAGGCAGATAATATTGATGAAGAGGAGGTAACATATTTTATGCCCTACTTATTACCTTATTTGAGGAAGACGTGTAATGAGTTGCATTCTATCAGTGCGTTCTGGAAAACATGAATTCCGGTATTCAATTGATTGACTATTCAAGTGAGGAAAGATGCAAAGCATTGACTTTTAATGAAGATATGCAGTCACGACCGTGGTGGACGCCATCATCTGATAAAAATTATCTCTTAGGTCTGTTTGCTATTTGTTACCTTATTTTTTGGTCTCCTTTAGTATATGCATTTCGCAATCAATTTGAATCTTTATTAGGGATTTTACAAATATTTGAACTATAATGAAGCCTCCAACAAGAAATACACGGGTTAATTTGAAATAATATAATCAGTGAAATATCTAAATATGTAATGTAAGATCTTATCCAAAATATATAAAATAAAATATTTGATGAAATATTTGACCGCTTACATGAACAGGACCATTTGAAGAAGATTCTATTAAGACTAGGGAAAACCTGGTATGTTATTTTCCACATCTTCATGCTTTCATTTTTGTTGCTAACATTTTTATAAAGTCTGGTTTTCGTGTCTTTCAAATCTTGCCATATGTTCTCTTAATTTTTGCGGCAGCTGCAACAGCAGCAAACTACTGAAAGGGAAGTTAGAGCTCGGATAATTATTCAGATAAGGGCCCTTGTTCCCCGCCTGATATATCTATCTATTCAAAGTGCTTCATCATCGCTCAAGGAGACCCTAGAGGCTAATGATTCTATATTTGATGATAATATGTCCTTGAAGATGAAGTCTCTACTTGAATGCTATGCAAGGAGCCTTGGCTTGGCATTCAATGATGCTGTAAAAGAGATTACAAGTATTGCAAATGGCCAAAAGTCTCTCGAGGTATGATTTCTAGATTAGTTTCAATTATGGGTAATCTTCAGCTTTTTATGGTCACTTATGTTGATGTTCTGCCGCTTGCCTCGCATTTTTTCACTAATCATGGGTACAAATTTGGGATAAAACAGGTTTCTTGCTCGAGTATAATCGACTGGATGAACTTTGCCGTGTTTGTGGGTGCATGGAAGTTGAGTTCACGTGAACCCAGTTCACCAGATGGGGATAGTTGGAGGCCGGGTTCATTGCACATAGTTGATAATTTTCTAAAGAAATTCATCATAGAGAAGCTCAAGGCCATGAAACCTCTAACAGAGTTTCCAGGAAATGATTTACTTATTTTAGTGCAGATGGTGACTGAACCCTTAGCGTGGCACAGTCTCGTAATCCAGTCTTGCATTCGAGCCTCATACCCATCTGGGAAAAGAAAGAAGAAAAGTGGGCCTACAACAGACCTGTTAACCTCTCCATTGTTTCAGGCCATTCAGGGTTCAATCGAGTCCTTACGTGGTACCCTAGAAGAGCTTACAAAATTTATGCAGGATCAAATAAATGCGTCAGATGATGAAATTTTGGATAAACTATTTGCTCCTTTTCAAAGGAAAGGATGCAGTGAAGGTCCTGGGCAAATAATACATATTCTAGAGGATTTGGCTTCTGGTTCCAGTGAGGAAGAACATGGTGATCGGATTGCTCGAGCGTTACATTCATGGAGTTCCATTGATTGTTTAAGGAAGATATTAGTTGGTCAGAGAAAGGTACTTACGGAGTTTGAACTTATTTGTGAATCAAAGTTGAAGTTGTTGCAGACATTGAAACTACAAATGTAGTTACTGAGCTTTTCAAAGGGAGATTCTTGCCGCTTTTTTTCCCAACAGCTATGTGGGATGTACTCGAATTGTGTAAATCACAATTCATCATTAATTGTGTTTGTAGTCTTGCAGCAGTTTTTATTGCGGTGTTGAGTAATCTCTTTTTCTCATATTTTTTATTCAAGTGTACACTAAACGGTGTCGAGCTCCCTTCTCATTCAGATTTTGATGAGAAAATTTTCAAAGTTTTGTTTATATATTGGTGAGTATTTACAGTTTATTTTTGTACAATTGTTGGAAATGGTAGACTAACTTGTGAGAAATAGAACTTGGGAAATGCTTTCCATGAATTATGTCTTGCGGGCTGCACCCGAATTTGGCATTTTGAAATTCTTATCTAATTTTTGGTGAAAAAAAAGAAAGATAGGCAACAAGCCTCGAAATGGATTTTCCATTTCAAAACCAATTGGCATGGAGAGGAGTCTCATAGTATTGATCATATTGTTCAGGTGCATGTCTTGAATACCCAATGCGGGGACTATGTATCTCCTGAACACAGATTATGCAGAAACATATTTAAGATGCAAGAGAAACAAATTGGGAAAGCTATTGGCATATATTGATTCGGAAGCACAGACCATTGACGTTGATTCTAGTAGTGTCATCAAAACATGATAACGAAGTTTCTCCATTGTAATTAGGTCACACTTCACTGTCGCAATATAAAGTAGTAAATATAAGCATCTTATAATAAAGGACTAGCCCAGATGCTCCTTATTTTTCCTTGGCATAATTCTTTGAGTAAAACTTCCATCCACGCTTTGATATATAGATTCGGAACTTCCTCTAACAGATAAGCATATACTATGGCTGCTGCACTTGTTTCCACTATGCTGGAACAACTGATGTATTTTCTAGTTCAAGAGCTCAAGGAGGAGGTTGGTCTCATTAGTCTGATTGTTTTGATCAATATTGACACTGATAAAACTACACCAGAACAATATATGAGAAAATTTCTTCTCATATATATTGGATGTAAAACTTCTTCTAAAAGTATCATTATAAAGTAAATATCGGCATCCAAAACAAGGGACCAGATTCACCCCTTTAATGATTCCCAACTTGCTAAAACAGCTAAGCAAATACCATAGATTTCAATTATTTTGTAAGGTCATTGTCTTATTATAAAGTAAATATCAACATTTTTGTGTGGTTTAAACATTATAAAGTAGATTCGGAACTTGCTCTAACAAATAAGCATCAAAACGGAGTAGTTGTTGATAAAAATATTTCACGGTCTAATAAGTATTCTTGTGATCTTCCCCTCTTGCATATTTCCTATTACAATCAAGCAACTATGGCGGATGCACTTGTTTCCACTGTGATTGAACAACTAATGTCTTTTCTTGTTCAAGAGCTGAAACAGGAGGTGGGACTCGGGCCGGTGCTCGTAGAGAGGTTAAAAAGCTTTCTGCAACATTCAAGAAGATCCACGCTGTTCTGGATGATGCAGAGAAACAACAAATTAAGGACGAGTCTGTGAAACTTTGGATAGAGGAGCTCAAAGAGGTAGCATACGACATGGACGACGTATTGGATGAATGGCGCACAAGAATCCTCAAATCACAAGTAAGTGGAGTTAAGAGTGCTCAGGTTGGCAAAAAAAAGGTATGTTCCTGCCTTTTATCGCCTTTCAATTCTTTCAATAAAATCGCATTGCACCATGACATTGGTCATAGGATGAAAGAAATAAGGGATAGATTAGATGTGATTGCCAGTGAGAAAGTTAAGTATAACTTCAAACTAAGTAATGAAACTGAGGTGCCAGAAGTCCGACTAGGGACTAGCTCTGTGATCAATGTTTTAGAGGTATGTGGCCGGGAACAAGAGAGAGATAGTATAGTAAGCCAATTGGTGAGCGATGGTAGTCACCAGGATAGCGTCGCTGTCGTGTCTATAGTAGGCATGGGTGGGCTCGGCAAGACAACTCTTGCCCAACTAGTATTTAACGATGATAAGGTGATATCCCACTTTGAGAAGAGAGTGTGGATTTGTGTTTCTGATCCTTTTGATGTTATTAAACTTGCCAAGACAATAGTGAAACACCTTAATGGTGGTAGTTTCCCAGATGATATTGAGTGGGAGAGTCTGCATCAGCTCTTGTGCAACTCCATTAAGGGAAAGCAGTTGCTGATTGTTCTAGACGATGCCTGGAATGAGGATCCGGAGAAGTGGAAACCTTTGAAGGATGCACTTAATAGAGGTGCACGAGGAAGTAGGATCGTGGTCACCACACGTAGTGAAAGAGTTGCATTTATGATGGGTTCGGCTTATATACAAAATCTTCAATTCTTGTCCAAGGACGATTCTTGGTCACTTTTCAGTAGTATTGCGTTTAGGGGAAGGAGGGAGGATGAGTGCAACAAACTTGAAAAAGTTGGCAGGGAAATCACAAATAAGTGTGGACGCTTGCCTCTTGCTATAAAGACTATAGGAAGTTTGATGGTCTTTAAGAAAACCAGCCAAGATTGGTATGATGTATTGCGTAGTCATATGTGGGAGTTTATGGAGGTTGAGCAAGGTGTTTTACCAGCTTTATTGTTGAGTTATTTCGCTCTTCCCTCACATTTAAAGCGTTGTTTTACATATTGTGCCATATTTCCAAAAGATGAGGAGATAGACAAAGATTTCCTAATCAAGTTGTGGATGTCCCAAGGATTTCTTATCTCTAAAGGAAGAAGAGAACCTGAGAGTATTGGGGCAGAGTATTTTGATAATTTAGCAATGCGTTCGTTTTTTCAAGATTTTGTCAGAGATGATGAGGGGAACATAATTAGATTCAAGATGCATGATCTTCTGCATGATCTTGCACAGACACTCACACAAAATGAATGTCTTTTCATGAAAAATAATGAATTTAAGGGTGGGTGGCAAGGTACGTCATTTAATTGCATGGGAGTTTAGAGATGCCAACTCCATTTGCAGTACAAATAATATACGTACCCTCTTCACACATGAAGAAAGTATCTTGAGGCTATTTCATCAACTCACTTACCTTAGGGCACTGGTAGTTGGTGGCAGAAATATTAGTATTCTTCCCCCTGAGGTAGAGAAACTGATACACTTAAGATATCTTGTTTTGTCTGGGACAAAGTTGAAAGAATTACCTGAAACAATTACCAATCTTTACAATCTGCAAACCTTGATGCTTAACAATTGTACCTACCTGTGTGAACTACCTCAAGGAATGGGGAACTTGAGGCATCTTGGAATTGAAAGAACTCCTAATCTTAAGTTTCTTCCACAAGGAATTGGGAGACTGAGCTCTTTAAGAAGTTTAAGCAAATTCGTAGTGGGAGGAGGCTGTAAGATTGGAGAGCTAAAGAACCTCAATTTTCTTCAAGGAAACCTAGATATAATGAATCTGGAGAGAGTGACGAATAAAGACGAAGCGAAGGAGGCAGAGTTGAAGAGTAAGCAATACTTGCGTGATCTGCGGCTATCCTTCAAATGTAATAATTCGTCTGAGAAGAGTGAAGTAGAGAGGATTGAAGGTGTTCTTGAAGGCTTGGAACCCCACAGCAATTTGACAAAATTGACAATTGATTCATACATCGGTTCTAAGTTTCCAAGATGGATTATGAGTGGTACAGTTCTGTCCAATCTGCGTGTTTTAGATGTGAATGATTGTAACTGAGTGCAATTGCCTTTTCTAGAATCGCTTGAAAAGCTGGAAATTAGGTGTATGCCAAAGGTGAAACGGATTGGGAGTGAGTTTTTTCTGAAAATTGATAGCAGTGATAGTGTTCAGAGATCATTTCCCAAGCTGGAAACCCTCAACTTTGGATCAATGGATAACTTGGAGGAATGAGATTTGAACATGAAAGATGTTATGCCTCGACTCAAACATTTGAGGGTTTGGAATTGCCCAAAGTTGACGTGGACACAATCATGCCTTCCTCCTCTCTTAGAGACACTCGAATTAATGGGTGATGCAGGTGATCTCTTGAAGGAAATACCAGCCAGCAACAGCCTCAAAAGTTTGATTATATCAGGTGCTAAGTGTGTCTCACTCCCTCAAGGCTTGGCACAACATATTACACATTTCATCCTGCAATAATATCGAATGTATTCCCCAAGAGTTGCAGCATCTCACCTCTCTCCAGCAATTGAATTTCCGCTTTTGTTCTATTCTGAGACCACGTTGCCAAAAAGGAGGAGAGGATTGGAATATCATATCGCACATCCCCAACATTAAATTTGGCTGGGAGAAGATCCAGGGAGGTAAAAGAACAAGTCTAACATTTCAATGCAAACATAGTTTCTATATTTCAAATATTGATGTTTAAAATTGCAGTGTCACCGGGTTAATGGTTGCTGCATAATGCACTTGTAAATTATGACAGGTAATGTTTCTAGCTCATTTTATTCTTCTTCTGATAATTGATTCAGTGTTACTGATTGTATCCCATTTGGGCTTGGTAATAATTAGATCCCAATTCCGCTTCTGTTACTGCTAAGTCAATTCCATGCATGGAATCAAACACTCAGTTACAATGGTGAGAAAGGTTACTATTATCGAGCTGCTGGCTGCTGCTGCAAGCTATGAAAAGATTATGGATGATAATTGGAACGTACTTATAAGTTAAATTCAGATACTTTTATTTATGCATGAAATGCGTATGACTAGTGTTATAATGGAAACATCAATGTGTTATTTCCCATTTTTCAAATTTTATGAGATTCCAACTTCTGGCCTGTACAGTCGCCCTAGGGGCAGCATCAGTCTAGTCGTTTTACTTGAACCACAATCTGTATCTGTTGTCTAGCAAATAAAACAACTGAATATCTTCTTCTTCGTTTTCATTGTTGCCTGGTTCAAATCTTAAGAGCATCATCAGCTTACTCAACCTTTTAGCTTAGCCGAAGGGAACCTTTTTTTCTGGGAAACACAATGCATTTTTTTAAGCAAAAGAGAATATATTGAATAAGCAAGAAACAACATGAAAATGTAACCAAATCATTTAGGCGGCTTAATGCCCGTCCATCTGCAGATGTCGCAATTGTGAACTAAAACATAGACTAGATGTCGCAATTGTGAACTAAAACATAGACTGGATGTTGATCCATACACATGCTCGCTGTGAAAAATAATAGAATGAAAAAGATTAAGAGTAACTTTGTATATATAACTGTGCCCTTACATAAGATAATCAAAATTTCACGCAAGGGAATAGAATGTTAATAAAAATTCCCAACGACCTTACCTAAATTACTCATTCCTTTTTAACTTTCGTGCCCTCTTTCCTCCATTGTGATCATAGAATGTTAGGTAGGAAGTGTAGAAGATTATTAAGGCCAAGGTTTGAAGACAAAAATCTTTAAGGATTGTAAGCTTGCTTTCTCTAAAGAACCCAACATGGGATCTATTCGACTTGAGGTTTATATATTTTTAGGTGAAAAGTATTAGAGAAGATTTGGCTAAAAGGCAAATATGTTTGTTCACCTAGGGTTTTAAAAAGCAAATATGTTTGCTCGACAATGACTTTTTTATATTTTATATAGATGGACCAAGTCTGCCCCATGAGGTCGTGACAATATTCTTCTGAAAACATTAAGCTAAAGTATTTACAACATTTGGATCATCGTCCAAACATGAACTTTTCATGTGTTAATTATGAGGTTCAAACAGTACAATTATGCCTTAGGTTCAAACAGCTACAATAGATAACTGAGTACACTCGATCTGTTGTTCTGTGCACGACAACACTTTCTGTGATGAAAAACAAAACAAATTACTGTATCCATTATCTAAAGTTTAAGTTACAATCTTTATCCTTGTCTGATCAAATTGGTGTTACTATGAGCTTGTGGGGTTTTCTTTTTTCGCATTTCTCTTCGTCTTCATGTCAATAAAACATGGCTTACCTATGAAGTCCTTATCTATAGTATAGAAGATTATTATGGATTACCACATAAGTTTAAACATCATCAAGGCCAACGGTTGACGCAGCAATAAAACTATTTGAGTTTAGGTTTTGAAATTAGCCGAAAAGCATATTTGTTTGTCCGCCTAAAGGTAGAAAGAAAAAAAAACATCCGACGAGGTATGCCGTAACCTTTATCGATGGTGGAAAATACTTAGGATAATCTAAGATTATGACCCCAAACCCGTTTCCTGTCTTAAGTTATGCCCTACAAGGGCCCTATTACACTGACCTCTTAAAATATTGATATATGTTTCAAGAGCGAAATGCTTTCTTTTAGCTGATACAAATATGTCTGGATATCAATATATATCAGAAGCCTGCAACCATCACTTAAAGGACTTGTATTATACGATTACCCCTGACCTCCCCAGAATAACAAAAACTCAAATCAGGAAGAAGAAACTGTTTGTTCTGTATGTAAGGAATGAAGTATGGACAATATCTAGTGCAAACAATACAAGAGAGACGTGTTTTGATACCCAAATATTGTTCTTTCTGGGGGGAAATTGGACTGAATAGTTCAGATTGATATACTGAAAAGTAACTAAACGTAAGTTGGACAAAGGATTTACAATGGATATGTAATCAGACATATTTCGTACATAATTGAGTAAAAAGTAATTTAATGATAGGGATTCCTTAATGATAATAACAAGAAGGATGATGATGTTTTTAGACATGACTCTTTAATTTGGGAGTCTTAGTTATGAAGTTTCTGAAATTATAGGCCTAGTGGGTGCACCAACTCTACTTCCTAAGGTTGAGCTAAGTAGCCCTATGAAATAACCATTGGTTTGACCATTTAACCTAATCTGCCAAACTTTAAACAACCTTTTCCTTCGCCTCAACTCTTATATATGTAGGACCCTTTTCTCTTAATCTCTCACAATACCACCTAAAGTGTTCATTGATCACCAAGGTCGTAGTGTTTACTACTAGCAATGGACATTCAGAACCACATTGTCAGGCCATGGTGCTCTTACCTCATACTCCTGGGCTTTCTCATCTTCTTTATCTCAGAGTCATCTTTCGTCCATGCAAAAACTCACTACCACGAATTTGTAGTACGTCTCCATTTCTTTCTTTTATTTTTTTCCTTTTCCACTTCTATTCTCTAATATTTATAGTAAATACTACTATCATATGGTTAAGAGATTAGAATCTACTGGCAGTTGGCCGGAAACGATTTTTTGTGGCAGTAATTGTGGGGGATTAGTTTGTTGCTGATACTGTACTTGGAATTTAACAGGTTCAAGCAACGCCAGTGAAGAGGTTGTGCAAAACTCATAATGTGATAACGGTGAACGGACAGTTTCCAGGGCCAACTCTAGAAGTCAGAAATGGTGATACACTAGTTGTCAGCGTGGTTAATAGAGCACGATACAATGTCACTATTCACTGGTAATAGCGCAGATGAGAATGAATACATAATATTAGGTATCATATGAATGTATGCAAGCATATAAATAAAAATTTCAAAAAAAAAATGTCACGGTCGCAAGGTCTACTTTATGAGACACTTCTTTCTTATAACATTTAACTTTTTACCCTTTTACCACTCAATGTTACTTCAGGCATGGAATTCGACAAATGAGAACGGCATGGGCTGACGGTCCTGAGTTTGTGACTCAGTGTCCGATACGTCCAGAAGGGAGTTACACATACCGATTCACGATCGAAGGACAAGAAGGAACACTCTGGTGGCATGCTCATAGCTCATGGCTTCGAGCAACTGTCTATGGAGCTCTAGTAATCTACCCTAAAAAGGATTCTTCTTACCCCTTTACTAAGCCGAACCGTGATACCCCTATTCTCCTAGGTAAAGAATGTAAAAAACCCAAGTTAGTCTTAAGTTGAACTCATGATTTCCGAGTTTCACAGTGATAAAAGCATAACTGACCTGATATAACTCATTAAATTGTGCTTATAATGTACAGGAGAATGGTGGGATACGAATCCAATCGATGTTGAGAACCGGGCAGCTCGAACAGGAGCGGCTCCAGCCATATCTGATGCCTTCACCATAAACGGCCAACCCGGAGATCTCTATAACTGTTCAAGCAAAGGTTAGTTCTAATGCTTTTGACTTTGATGATTATCTCCCACTAACAGAGACTGCCATTAAAGTAATTATAATATTTTCCTTTTAGTATGTATCTAACCAGACATGCTCATACCATGCAGGGACTGTAATAGTTCCAGTGGACTCTGGCGAGACCAACCTTCTCCGAGTCGTCAACTCTGGGCTAAACCAACAACTTTTTTTCACTGTTGCCAATCACAAGATGACAGTTGTTGCCACCGATGCCTCGTACATAAAGCCTTTCACAACGACAATCATCATGCTCGGACCAGGACAGACCACCGATGTTCTCATCACTGCCGATCAAACTCCAGCACGTTACTACATAGCTGCACGTGCCTATGCCAGTGGTCAAGGTGCCCCCTTCGACAACACCACAACCACCGCAATTCTTGAGTACAAATCTGCACCCTGCCCAGCAAAAATAGGATCATCTACACCACCCGTGTCCCCCTCTCTTCCCGCCTACAATGATACAGCTGCTGCCACCACCTTCACCACTACCCTCAGAAGCCCATCCAAGGTCGATGTCCCAACGGACATTGATGAGAACCTATTTTTCACAATTGGTTTGGGGCTGAATCCTTGCCCACCGGGTAACATTTGCCAAGGCCCAAATGGAACCCGCTTTGCCGCTAGCATGAATAACGTCTCTTTTGTGCTCCCATCCAACTTCTCCTTGCTACAAGCCTACAGACAAGGCATATCCAGAGTCTTCACAACCGACTTCCCAGCATTCCCTCAGCTGCAATTTGATTACACCGGCAACGTGAGTCGCGCTCTCTGGACACCAGCTACTGGTACTAAGGTCTACAAGTTAAAATATGGTTCCAAGGTTCAGCTCGTGTTACAGGGAACAAGTATCCAAACTGCTGAAAATCACCCTGTTCATCTCCATGGTTACGATTTCTACATCTTAGCAGAAGGATTTGGCAATTTCAACCGAAAAACTGATACATCCAAATTTAACTTAATTGATCCACCTATGCGAAATACAGTGGGAGTACCTGTAAAAGGATGGACAGTTATTCGGTTTGTTGCCGACAATCCAGGTAAAAAAAAAATTGTTTCGAATTCTTTAGAAATCATAGATACTTTCATATCTAAGATTCTAAATTGCAGCCAAATTCACATTATCATTTTATGTTTGAAAATTTTAGGTATTTGGTATATGCATTGTCACTTGGACGTTCACCTCAAATGGGGTTTGGCAATGGCTTTTCTAGTCGAGGATGGAATTGGGGAGTTGCAGTCTTTAGAGCCTCCACCAGCTGATTTGCCCCAGTGTTAAGACCAGTTTAAATATTCTCCCACGAAATTCATGATTCATTGAGGACATGACCAAGTTATAATTTTTAGTCCTGCAGCATTGTTTGTAGAGCTATGTAATAATATAGATATAAGTTTTGATGTATTCTGCTTGGGTTTTAGAATTTTCGTTTAAACAGCCAATTCCATTGTTCCGATTTTTCAATGGTTGCACATTTACCCAAGGATCAATTGGAAAATTGTGATATCAAATAAATAACCAAAGAACACAAATCAAACAAGAAAATAACGTACAGTGGAGACAATATTTACGTCAAAACCTCCGCGATGGAGGAGAAACGGGGACAATAATTCACAACAGAAATCAGGAAGTTATAATGAATGATCTCACAACTCTAATCTCTTTCATCCAGAAACCCTGAGTTTCTTCCATTAATATAAGCAGGGAAAGAACTTAGAAAATATGTCGAAACTGCTCTCCCAGAGTCCCAAAAGCCTAAACTATTAGAGATGGGATCCGACCCCAGAAATCTAAAAATCAAAGTTTTTGAAATTTTTGCCAGTCTGAAAAATTGTTGAGAAATTGGCTCGGTTTCGAAGTTAATAGCATCGCACGTATCAATTACGATAAACTTAAACATTAAGAGAAAGGAAATATGTACATCATATTTCAGACAATGTTTAGAAGAACAAGCAATCATGCTACAAATTTTTGACAACGAGTATCATTGTGAATAACCTGACAACGACAAGAACAGAAACGCATACCACACCTCACGCACGTATAGTTAGCTTTGAATCCGCAAACAGTACAGAAGTGGCGACGGGAGGTTGAGCTTGGAGGTCCCACTGCGGCCCTTAAATAAGAGGGAATGTGTGACGGTACTGATTCCAAGTTTGCCTGTTTTATACAACAAAATATAATTATTCAGTACGACCAAGTTCAATTAGTGATACAATTAGGGCAGTGCATAGAAGAAAAAAACTCCTCATAGCTACCTCCTGTAAGAGCTCCATAAATGTCCTTGGGGCTTTCTTTGCATTCTCAAGTGCTTTTGCTTGTCGAGTTTTGCGCTTTGTGCTCTTCGACTGCTTCTTTACATATACTACAATGTAATATAATGAAAATAAACATTATAATCATCACTAACATCAATAGACAAACTATTACAACTAGTTTCTTCAATTTGGGATTATAGTATTAACTATTAACGCCCATTTCCCAATTTTCCCACGAAAGCGTCCACTACGGGGCGCTCTAAATCATATACACTAACCACATTTAAATAACGCTTTATACACTTATAACGCCTACTAAAGCTTTGCTAAACTTTAACAATGATATACCTTGGTCGTCGTCATCATCAAGTGAAGCATCATCATCATTGTTAATCTCGATCGCCTCTGTAGCAGCATTATCATTCTCCAACGCATCAAGACGAGCTAATGCCGCCTAAAAAACATAAATTTTTCACACAATCAAAACTAAGGGTACCTTAGAATCAATTCAAATGCACTTAATTTCACCTCAAAATCACAAAAATTAAAACTTTAACTGAGTTCAATGATGAACCAACATACCTGGGTTCGATTATCAGTGCTAGCAAGGGCAGCAACCATTCTAGAAGCGACCTTACGAGTTCGACCCGATGTACGACGAGTTGAAATCGGGGTTTCATCGCCCATTTTGGGGGAAATATTTGATTGGTGATTTAGGGTTTAGGGATTTGATTTGATTTGAATTTTGAAAATGGGAATTTAGAAGGGGGGGAACAGTATAGCTCAGTAATTTTGACTTTTACCCGCCAAAATTGTTAGAGTATCTCCCTAAGTGTCTAGCGCTGAAAATCAGGGCTTTAAGCTCCCGGGCCACCGGCGACCCGCCCAGACCATCAATTCCTAACTAGATCCTCTAGGGCTTGTGCAGTGGCCCACAAACCACAGGAACCAGGTCACAGTGGCACAACACCAACAGAGTTCATACCTGTAATGGCCTAATTCTGGGATTCGAACTAAGCCTTTACAAAAGTTATTTAGAAAGCTCAATAACAATAAACAACAAGATAATTTAGCGTGGAAAACCTTTGAATAGGTTAAAAACTACGACATCTCTTGAGGATTTTGAGAAAATGAAGTTTATCTTATTGAAGTCGCTAACTTATTACAATGAGCACTCTGAGTATCTAGAATTTTGGGGTAATGATTCTTCTTTATAGAATTGTCTGTCCGTAATTTGTTGTTCTCTGGTTCTACTTATAGGTCTTACAATATGACCGTTTGATGACCTTTAATATTCTTAATGGTGGACGTTACAAAGTATATGTAAGATACTATTTAACTAGATAGTGTAATGTTCTGACCTCTGTTGTTGTACAACGGCTCTATTGATGATTGTATATTTGCGCAGATCAAACTGTTGGTGTAGAGGTTGAAAGAGATGTTTTCGAATTGAGGAAAGTTGATCATGTTTTCGGTAGTACTTCTTGTACGTTGATGAGATCGAGGATGAAACTTGAGTCCGAGATACGAAATAAACCATTACAAGACGGCTCTCAACCAAGAGCACGAGAATTACTATGGACGAGTAGTGTTGGTTGAGAAATTTGTGATGTCTATGTTTCCTGATGTTGTTGTGCTACGTGCTCTATTGGTGAGACCGAAAGCTCATGTTGGTCGAATATGAAGTTTGAGTTCGAGATGCAAAATAAGCTATTACAATACCAACCTCAAATCTCACCGGTGGTGAGATTCGAAACCTTGACCGCATGATATGTGTTACACTGCCATTTCCACTAGAGCTCAAGGTAGTTGGTGGCTCGGTGCTTTGGTTGCTCCAGCGGTTTTTTTTTTTTTTAACAATCAAATACTAGTGTTATGTACCTTTGTTTTCTTTCTTTTTTTGTAAATATAATGAAAAATTTGACAGTTGGAAAATCAATTTAAGAGAAGCATTCCTTCATACCTCTTGATCCAAGCACCGATATTGAAGTTTGGATCTGGAGTACTGATTTAAGCACAAGAGTGAAACATTACTTGAACTGGTGTGTTTGGAAGCCTTTATTTTTTTATTTTTTTTTGAAAAACGGTTTCTTAAAAGAAAACTGTGTTTCTCATCTAAGTGGTTGAGAAACTGTTTCCCACTTTTTTCAGCCTATATTTTATTTATGAGAAACCACATTTCTCATTTTATTTTGGTTGCCAAACACCCAAAGTCAGAAAATCATGTTTAAAATTTTATTTTCTTACTTGTTTTCTCTTTTATTTTATTTTTTTGGGTTACCAAACACACCCTTAAATTGGGACGTGACCGACGCTTAAATCTAAGCCGTTAAGCACCAGATCCAGCCACGACACATATGGACATGGTCTCAAAACTTTTAATCACCAGTATTACTATTTGGTATCTGAGCTTGAATAATCAACACTCTCACAAATGCCCCAGCAATGCTTGGTCTTTGGAGTTCATAAATACATCAAAAATCATCTTAGAACAACTCTTCTAAAATCACTGCAACAAAAACCACTAAAAATGTTATTTAAGCCTATAGGCCTAAAATATTTGTCGTAATTCGACAATGTTCGTTGTTTATGGAGAAACGACATGAAACAATTGTACCATAAAACACACGATATACCAGGCATTTAACAAAACCACGGTAGAATCTGATACATTCGATCTAACTTTGAATCTCTCTCTTCTTCCACAATGGACGATCTTCCCTTTCAGAAGATCACCATTACAGGCGCAACCTTAGCTTCAATCATCCAACGGTTCTCCTCATCTTCATCTGACGTAGATGGCCTCCTCTTTGGCCACGTGTCACAACCCACACCTTCCAATCTCCTCGACGATGACGACGACTCTCTCTCCTCATCAAACTCTCCCTCTCTCGTTGCAACCATCACCAACTACTACTGCTCGGGCACCATTTCCACCTTCTATGACTCACTGGGTCGACTCAACGAGTCCGCGATTCGCCGATTCACTGGGTCTAACTCAAACTCCAACTCACAACAACAACTACTGGGTTGGTTTGTGGGTCGTCGAAGGACTCGTTTGAGACCCTCTATGAGAGAATTAGCTGTTTCGTCTTCATTTTCTAACCCCAAAGCCCTAATTTCCCTAAATAACATTGGGGATTCGAAACCCAATATGAATTTGAAGTTTGCCCCATGTGTGTTTGTGATATTTACAACCCCATTAACAGACCAATTGATACATACCCACGAGCACAGAGCGTATCAGTATCGAAGATCGAGTCTTCGATTCGAGCCGAGATCGATGGATGTGGTTAACATTGGGCCGGCGTTTAGAGTGCATTATGGGGCGTTTGCGCCGAATGCACAGTTTCCGTTGTTGCCGAGGGTGGCGGCGGGGGATATGGAAGTGGGGGAGGATAGTAAGAGTAGGGATTGTTTGAGTTCGCTTAGACGGGTTTCGAAGGAGCAGAGGGGGTTGGATATGTGTGCTGAGGGGTTTGATGTTGGGAAGTTGAAGCAGTTGATGGGTTTGGAGGCTGCGAGGTATACGATGGGGTTGGAGGAATTGTATACGAAAATGCTCGTAAAGTTAGAGGGGTTGGCGAGTTTAGTGGAGAAGAGCTCCGCCAAGGTCTTGGAACAGGTAAAGTTTTGATCTTTAAGTTTAGCTTTTGTTTGAATTTGTTCTAGCTTTGGTTTATTGGATTTAGCGAATTTAGACAATCACAGTTCATTTTTATTTTATTTTGTCGCAAATTCACATAATGGGTCATCGGTATTGTGCTGCACTGCAACCTTATTTGCAAACGATTATTTGTTAAACTGTGATCAATGGAATAAAAAGAACATATAACTGTGCTGCAACCTTATTTGCATTTCATTTGTATGACAGACTATAAACGTGCTGGCATTGAATTGGTATCAATCAAGTGTTGTGATCACGATTAAAGTATTCGTTATCACGCCATGGTTTTAGAGTTGTTGAATTTTGATGCTGGAATTCTACACAATAAACTTTGAGGTGTTTCTACTATATCTATCAACACTTTAATAGTTCCTTAGAAAATTGTGGCGGAATAATGTCTTTCTTTCGCTGATTCCACATGTTCTAGTTCTAACGATCACTAGGTCCTGCAATTTGAGCAATTTGCTGTAGTATTAATATTTTTGATTTTTGGCAGGAGCAACGGAATATAAAGCTTAGGAACAAAGTTGCAGGTTTGGAATAATTGCTGCATGCTAAAAAGTTTTTTGGTCTATCAGGTAATGATTTATCCGGTACGATTTTATGGTGCTCTTTGAGGAACATATAGTAACATATATGATTACATATTGCATTTTTTGACATTGAGTTCTATTAAACCTTTAGTGTGAGGCAGCGCATTATGATGATTAACTCTTATGCCTAAGAATATGTCTTTCCAGATAACTGATTTTATCTTGTGTCACATGTTATCCCTCGTAATTGTACAGCTTAACAAAACTGTATTTTTGAAGAACATTAACTAAGCACTCAAGAGCTCAATTACCTTATTATTTATTATAGTGAAAGAGAAATGTGTGGCCACTTCTTGTAAAATCTATTCAGGGTTGTAGTGACTCATGCATATGTGTTCCAGTCAATTTCAAGTAAAATGGAGCTGCGGAAGTGTTACTGAATTTGTGAACTTACTTTAGGATATAACATGTGTAGAGAGAATATCTTAACAAGCTTAATGGAGCTGCAAATGAGCTCCTGAGTATGTGAACATAAATGAAGATATAATATTTGTAGAAGAGAGAATCTTAACAAGCCTCCATGCACATCTTACATTGTGTTTTGCACTTTTTAGTATGTCAGTTGTTAGTAGAACTACTGATACTACTTTAACATCAAATGACCAATCAGAAGATTTCAATACATTTGAGCATACTGTAGATAGTTTACCTTTGCCAATAGTATATAAGGAAATAAGTAATAGCAAGCTATTGCAATGCTGTAAACCACAAGATTAAAGTGTAAACCTTTAAACAGTAAGTAATTTATTTTTATGAGAAGTGTGCATCGAAACAACTGTAGGATGTAATTGCCTTTCTGTTTGTTGTTGTAGGTTGTCATAAACTACTTTTGTAAGGTCTCTCATAATTCTGTTATCCATAATACCAGAAACGTTTAGATTTTTTACTGTATGGAAAGGTCTTTGTACTAGGTTTTCTTAAACCCTTTTCTTTCGCTCAGTGAGTATTTTCTCTTAATGCCTTTATGATGCAATTATACATCTACCATATTGTAAGTATTCAATACTTGGACAGTAAATGGGGATTGAAATAACTGTATATGTAGAGTTCTATTGACGATGATAAATAAATCTGTGTTTTTCATATAAATCAGATATATCGTCTATATCTCTTGCATTATTAAGATATTTTGGTTATTCCCACTGAATCTATGTCTTCATTTCTACCTTTTGATTCTTGATACAGGTTAGAGCATTCAAGCACACACTTCTGTTGATAATTGATCGATGTAGGGTTTTTTGGTCAGCCATGGTTGGGGGTTCTCTACTGGTCTATTGATATTTTTTTTATCATCCCATCAGCGGTTGGGATCACTCCGGCGGACTTTTGATATATTAATGTCTTTCTTCTCAATTTACCAACTGTTTTCACTGTAACCTTTTTGTTTCTTTACTATGCACCTTATTTTAGCCAAAACCAGATGAAGATGAAGAGGCAATGGAGACAATGTAACTTCATGTCCAGTTGAATATATAACTTGTTTATTTTGGTAGTAAGATTATAACCGAATACCACCATTGTTGTAGGTCATTATCTCAAGTATCTTTGACATCTAATTTATAACATTAATATATCTCTAGTTTCCTTGACCTTACTATCTAAATGAACAACATTCTCACCTCGACAAATTCATAACATTCAGTTTCTTCATTGTGTATTCTTCTTTTCCTGTCCATACACTTTCTTGCCTTACTTCTGCCATCTATCAACATCTCCTTCCTTCTGTTCTTTAGAGTATCTCATCTTCATTTTTATTTTTATTGTAAGCAATCTCAGTTTCACTCTTACTCTCTTAGCAATAAACATAAACTAATATGGCAATAGTTATCTGGAAATTTGGAAATATTATTAGCAATGACTCCATCGTCAAATCATGAATTTACAGAAGCAAAAAATATCCCTAAAAGGTAAAAAATCTCTAAGCCCTCTAGAATAAAGTAATAAACCAAATAATTGCCCTTTATGTACAGGAACAAAACCAATGGCAAGGAAAAAACACTGAAACAGAATTCTTCCCAAATGCGTAGGAAGGATCAAGATAGCCGACTTTTCATTCTTTGTATCCAGCAATTGAAGGTTCTTGGACGTAGTTCCCCCTGTATAACACCCATAACACGATTTTTATTCCACCACGGCTGCTACTCATAAATTCATTTATTTTTCTATGGGTTCTCAATGTCGAATAAGTTCAGAATCCACTTCAAGACACGTCTGGGAGTTCAAAATGTCTCATTTACATCTGACGACCAGTTCCCATTTGAGGATAACACCTGTCCTCTAGCTCCATTGACTCGCCCCTAGTAGCTCTTTAAGTTACAGTTGGTGAGTTAGACCCCAATATTTTTCCCAATCCCACCCCATCAAAATCTAGAGACTACCTTCGTTTAGAAAGATGGAGTTGCACCAAAAACAATTCTGCCCATTGCTTGCCTTTCCCTGTACTGCTTTATGCCCAAAACCTCAGTTCCTGCTTTCCTGCAAGACAATTCTTCTCTTTTCAAATCTAACAAGCACAAATGTGAAAGTACTCAAATCATCCTCCAGGCATGTGGCTCCAAAATTGTAGTAACTTGAAACCATTTGATGATTGAATTTACCATATGGGTTTGGATTTGAGAGTGGTGAAAGATGAATGGTTGTTCTTCTCAATCATCTTCACTTGTCAACTCTGAATCTTCAAAGAGATCTTCGGGTGGGTCAAAAATGATCATACCTGGAAATAATTCCAAGAAATCGTCCTTCACTTTTTCCCTCAGTTCTGGATAGGGTAAGAGCCCTTTCAAGATAACTCGGTAAGACAAAGACATTGGAGGGTCAGGAGACTGCCTCATTTCATCATACAATTCCATCGCCAGAGAGGGCAACCCTCCGTCCAAGAAGGACCTGACAATGTCACCATGTGTGTGCTGATCAAATAAAACTTCCTCCTTCTTAAGATGTTCCCATACACACTTCGCTTCATCGGCCATTTTGTTCCTAGCAAGCATCATAAGCATGTCTCTGTAAAAGTACATATCGGGGCGATACCATATTTCTTTCCGCACCACATCATATATCTGGAAAGAACCAGAGACAAACATTATTACCAACAAAACATTTCATTTCATTCATCCGAAACAATATAGTATCTAAGACTAATAAAGCTTTAATTATCAAATTCGGTGGGAAATATCTCAAGCATTAAAAGTCCAAAACCTGAATTTCCTCTCAGTCAAAAGATATTTGAAAGAACATCCACCAGGTATTAGCAACTTGCAACAAAAGTTCTAATATCAACTTCAAAGAAGGCGATCAAAAGTAGTTCCACATTATACATTAGGAAAATAGAAGAAACTTCATAATCTTCAAGAAATTTTCTTTAATGATTTGATTATATGGCAATGAATTTATAATCTTATAGAGCCCTATCATAAGCTGAATTAGGAGTTTTTATCCCTACATATACACAAAAATGAAATCCCTAAGTTCTTCCGCACTTTTCCTTCTCCTCACTCTAATCATCGATCTTCTTCCTCCTCCTTCCTCAACTTCCCACATTCCTCAAACTAAAACAATTCAAAAACCACTTCTTCGCCTTCTCTAAACTAAAAAAAAACTTGAATATAAACCCCCAGACCCAGTGGTTCTTCGATTGAACTGTAATACTACTTGATATTAAAACTTCTCAACTCCAAATTATCGTCTACTTGTATAACTACCCATTGGCACAAAAACCCCAGATTACGCAAAAGATCATAACTTTAATTCTTCATTTCCCCTACACTTTGCCCTACTTACCCACATTTAGCTAAACAATCTCAAACATTAAACCTTCAAGCTATCATAGTAGTAGAAACATAACTAAACAAAATCACTGACCTTCATACATAAAAAAACCTGATCTTGACGCTGAAACTCAGCGAGAACAGCGAGAAGATCGGTTCGAAGAAGGCGAGAAACATGAGTTTGCATAAACCTATCAAATCGATTCTCATTGGATTTCAATCTCTTGAGCTCCTTAACAACTGTTAAACCTTCCTTCCCCATTTCCTTCTTTCGTCTCCATATCGATAAACTAGGGTTTGAAGCTGATGAACCAGAGAAATCTAGGGTTTGAATTAGGGTTTTAGGTGTTGTTCTTCGAAGTGTCTTTGAAGCTAAACGCAACATTTCCAGATTTTGGGAGATTTGAGTTACAAAGTTTTGTATCAACCCACTATGTAAGTAAGCCTTTGGGCTTGGGGGCCCTTTGGGCTCAAGATTGTAATAAGCAAATAACAATAACACTAGTAAACCATAAACCATAAACCATAAACCATGGGATGTGGCTTGCTTGGTGCAAACGACCGATAGATGAGATATGATGGAGAAATGGGGAGTTTGGTTTGGGAGAGATTAGCAGGTAGAAAGAAAGAGAAAGATGAGGTTGGAGATGGAGGAGATTCGAAAGTAGAAAGAAAGAGACGGACGAAGAAGGAGATGACAGATAGATGGATAAACATTTTATGTGGCATATTTAGCTTTTAACTATTATTTTAAGACACTCCTTGTGATCGTTTGACTAGTACTTGATCCTGACTGGGGCAAAGAGCAATCCCCCAGTGTGTGACATATTTAGCTTTTAACTCTTATTTTAAAACACTCCTTATGGTCGTTTGACTAGTACTTGATCCTGACTGGGGGCAGGCAAAAAGCAAGCCCCCAGTGTGTGATTCATTCGTGGAAACCATTAATCATGGTCTATTATTACAAGTTACTATCATTCCAATTTCCAAACAATATTGATCTACTTTTCTTCGGTCGGGTTGGAATTCTAAGTTCGAAGTAGACGCGGCGACCACCTCGAATAACCAAATTTGCATCAAACAATTCTAGTTGTGAATGGATAAGGTCAATTTATTGTGACTCAATAGTGAATCACAAATTTGATCATAAACAATCCACGTGGAGGGGAGCTTTTTTATACACCATGACTCCTCATGTTGAAACTTGATATCACGCACTCGAGTGTACATTTACGCTTATACTCCGGTACTCTATTGGAAACAATTTATTGCCCCACTGTTACAAGAAACCAAAATAAAAACCGCAGGTTCAGGTTCGAAACCCCATAGGATTGGAAACTCCTATAAAAAACCGGCTTACCTTTCAAAACAAAAATATTGTGCCAAAGATAAATAAATAATGGGTACCTTGATGGTGAGAAATTGCAAAAGTGTCAAACTATAATATTTATTAGGTCAAATTCAAAAACAACGGCTTTTAAATATATGGCATGCCCCATAAATGACCCTAGTTGGGCAACAAAAGCACACAACTTGTTTTATGGCTAGTGGTGCCACTAGTTGTCTATATGTCATTGATGAGTGTAGTCTCTGTTTGGATATACAAGGGGCACGTTTATCAAAACATCATCACTCATCCTTGAAGAGAAAGCATAGTTGAGGTTTATCCGGTGCTTCGGGGTCCAAGGATCCTGTTTGACAGCGTTGGGGAATTATAGAGGTTGAGCTTCAGTTAGAGAAATTCTCCGTCCAGCTTTTAGACGCGCTCTATGATCATAATGGGAGATGGAGCTCGTTTTACAAACACCATATGCTTATGCTCACTATGACAAGCTCGTTGGATGGATATAGTGTAACACTTTTGTTGACCGTATTTGCCAGTGACACCCAAAAGTAGAGCTTTGACATGTTTCAACCCCCAAATGACGAATTCAATGACTTTCATCAAAACAAATAACATATCCCTTCAAACTCTTAAAGAAATTAGTCGATCTTCTTACTGCCTGATGCAGTTGAAGACCCTGCCAGTCCCTATTCGATATGGCGCATTAGAATAAGGTCAAAAATGGCGTGGCTCATACCACTAAACCCCTCTCGCCCTCATGGTATTCACTTCCCTCGACCACTAATAATCAAACAACACTAGACGGAGCAAAATTGGATGTCCCTCAAGGATAGCAAAACTAAAACCAAAGTTGTGGCCCTAGTACCTTGACGAGGGTAATTTCGACATTCACAAATAGGGAAAACTTCGTCACCAAGAAAGAGATAGAGGTACGAAGATGAGTCTAATCTCGAATCTTCGTTTCATGTGTCAAAACGTGTGGCCATGATTCAAACAAATATCACCAGATGTTGCCACGTCACCAATATTTTAAAGATCAAATATCTAGAAACAACGACTATAAATAAAGATCACAAAACAACGATTCACAAATCTCGACTACTCGTCTTCTCAAAACCCTAAACTTCGTGAGCAAGATTTCAAGAACAAAACCGAAACCCTAATTCAAGAAAGATTAAACAACGGCTATTTTTACTATTAATAGAGGTTCTTCACCGCGCATGTCTTCGGAGTATCCTGAAAGGTATGTTTTCATTCGATTCTTTGTATTGAAGTGTGTTTATTGGGATTTTTTTCATGATTTATAGTGAAGTAGAGAGAAATCTATTGTGATTGTATGCTTTTGGTGTAATTGTGGGTATTGGATGATAGTAGATAGTGTTATTTTGTGATTTGAAAGAAAGGGGTTTGGTTAAAATCGATGGGTGTTTGTTTAAATTAGTGGGGTTTTGTTGAATTTGAGTGGGGTTTTGTTAGATTCATCTGGGTTTTTTTTTTTTTTTTTTGGAAAAAGCATTGATTCTTTACTTGGATTTTGTTGTTTGGATATATTTCAATGATTCTCTCTTATTTGTTAATTTTTTTTTTGAAAAAGCATTGATTCTTTACTTGGGTGTATTGAGGGGTTTGTTGTTTGGGTCTTATTTGATTATTTGGTTTTAGGTGAAATGAGGATTTTTGTGGATTGGGTTTCAAGTTTCTGATTGGAAGTGTTCATTATGTACAGGAAGAGGAAATCGAGAAGTAAACGCAATGGGACTAACTCAGTAGCGGAGACTCTAGCGAGGTGGAAAGAAGCAAACATTCAACTAGAGAATAATGATGGCTACAAGAAGATTCGTAGAGTGCCTGCAAAGGGTTCGAAGAAAGGATGTATGAGAGGTAAAGGAGGACCTGAGAATTCTGACTGTAGCTATAGAGGTGTGAGGCAGAGAACATGGGGGAAATGGGTTGGGGAAATTCGTGAACCAAACAGAGGGAGGCGTCTTTGGTTAGGGACGTTTCCGACTGCGGTAGAGGCAGCAATTGCTTATGATGAGGCTGCTAGAGCTATGTATGGTCCTGGGGCTCGACTTAATCTACCAGGAACGTCAAAGGAATCATATTCGGGTGGTACGACGTCTACTTCTGAATCCACAATGACTACATCGGATTACTCGTGTCACTATGGTGATGAAATGCGGGATGTCAAGGTTAACTTACCCGAATACGGAGAATGCCAGATGAAGTTTCCAAAAAGTGGTGCTAAGATGGAGGCTGTAGAGGAGAATGTGTGTAATGTGGGTTCTGATTCTGCCAATTATAGATCCACTGGTAATTTTGACCCCAGATACTTCATGTCCTATGAGAGTTTTGACCCCAACAACATTAAATTTGAAGCAGGTTTCGACTCTAATAATATTCTAGATTTCTCCAGAGTGAAGACAGAGGAGGATGTGGGCTTTACAGAAGTACCCAGGGATTCTAACATGGATAATTTTTCGACGGAGGAAATGTTTGATGTGGATGACCTTCTGCGAGACTTGGATTCCGCACCTGCAGTTCCAACTAGTGGATTTATATCGGGGAATGATCTGTCTGTTCAGGTGGGCTGTACTTTGAAGAATGAAGCTCCACCGGATGATTACTCGTACCAGCTACAGAATCCGGATGCTAAACTTCTCGGGAGCTTATGTCATATGGAGCAAACACCCTCCAGTGTTGATTATAGCTACAACTTCTTGAAGGCAGAGGATGAGAATTTCAGTTTTGGATTCGATGATGATCAAGTACAGTTTGATATGAGTTTCCTTGATACGGGGCTCTAAGTATGAGGTCTCTGCTGCTTATCTTTGATTTTCCAGAGTTGGCGAATTCTCTATAGGTTTTAGACTAGAGAATTCGGCGAAAACATTTGTTTGCTTCCGTTTCGACTTGTGGGAATTGTTGAAGCTGGTGTCTATTCTTCCTTTCATCTCTGTCTTTCTTCCTTAGTTTTGAGTAGAGATACATTCTTTCATGTAAATATTGTATGAAAAAGAGAACATGTTTAACTTCTTGTAGGACAACATCAGATTTCGCTAAATGTAAGGAATAGTTACTTCATTGACTTGTTGATACTGTCTGTGTTTCATGGAGTTCTTGCGTTGTTTTTGTTGTTTCTTCTTTTGTATGCAAACTCGATGCACATTTACTAGTCCAAACCTATATGAATCCTCTTCTTTTTCTTTCTTTTTTTCTGTTGAAATGGCAGAGTTCCTCTCTGTGATCTGTTTCCCCCGTCCCTTTGTCTATGGGTTTAGAATATCTGATCACTGTGCATTAACATTGTGCGCCAGTCTGAGAATATTTTTTTCAATAAGAAACATTACATATAGCATATAAGATAAGTGATCCTGATAGGTACATCAAATTGAAGACAAAACAAAATGTCAATCAAGTTATCCAGATGATAGTACCATTAATCTTACAGAAAATTTGCAGAAAGATTTACAAGGTTCAGTATATAATTGTATAAGCGAATTACCATTATGACTATAATCATGTTTTTCAGTCCTATGGGCTACTGGCCACTGCTCTGTTCAACGACTTCTTGAATTCAGAAAGGTTACTTATACAGGTAGTAGCTTAAGCGGGAACTGATAGTAAATTAGGACTTGCAACCACTGCTGAAGATACAAGTTCACCAGTGATATGCTCCCGAGCAGGAATTATACATCAGTAAGAGGTTATATATCATGCAAAATGCTGAAACTTCGCTACCAACAGACATCCTGAGATAACTAATTTGGTCCCCTTGTGTTGAAACATGCTGTCTTTTTTTGGTGTTTCTGTCAGCTTCGTTTAGGTTCACTGTATTTTGCTTTTTATCGTGCATTCTGATACCATCATCTTCAGATGCATCATGCCAGTACATGGATCTGAGAACTGAATTGAGAAGAACCTTAGTTACTCTCGTCTGTCTCAGGCCAAACCATTTTCCAAGGCCCACCTCTTGTCCCCAACCTGGAATATGCACAACTATCAATTGAGACAAGAGATAAAAGACAAAAAGGGTCATCTATCATGCAACTAGATAATAAATTTTGAGTCTATCAATTGTTTCTAATGATTAATGTCCTGCGAAATTGCCAAGATATTAACCACATATAGAAATGTTTATGGATCACATTACCAGTAAACTTCAAGTAGTGCATCTTTAATAAAAGCCAGTACAAATGCAATAAATCATTCAAATGGTTCAAATTTCATGGGGTGTACTCCCATCCAACTGCTAATGGGTTAGAATAGTATCTAGCAAATAACATAAGATCCACTAGATTCTTTCAAATACGGAAACATTCGGAAAGAATGTGAGTCTGAGTGTGTACCTCCAAATTCCAGCAAGTACTCGCAAGCTCATGAAAAGAAATAGTCCCATCCAAATCCCAGCAAGACCAAATGAAGGAGCAGCCACGAGTAAGAACAACGAAGTTATAATTCCAACAAGTACCTGAGTAGGAATGAGCCCCTTTTTTAACTTTACTGTGATCTTAGTTCCTATACGGAAGATGATAGAGGGACAAAGAACGTAAGAAATGCGCAATAAACCTGAGAATATACCATTGAATATGCAGCATACGCAAAATCAGAAACCCCATAGTAGAGTCCATCAAGAACAAAAGCTAAGGCATTTACAGGCTGAGATCCAGCAACAAACTGCAAAAAGAAACAAACAAACTTTAAGCTGGATTTGACCACTCTTGGAAAAAATGGCCAAATCCATACTTTCATACTGCATATGCAAGGGAGGGACGAACCATCAAAACATAGGTCCAACTAAGACCGCCTTATGCACAAAATATGATGTCATATTCCGGTCTCACCTAAAGAATATATTTTCGCTAGAAGAAGAGAAACATAACCTGGAAGAAGGAATGGAATCCTTGATACACAAACTAAACGGCTAATGGATCTTCAAATCAACATGTTGGTAAATTCTTTACAGATTTGAAAAATAAGGTTGAGTCAAGTAAAGACTGTCTCAACCTTAGTAAACTATGTATGCTTAACCTTTTCAGAACATTATATTTTTCTTTTTGAGAAAGTAATTGATGAACTCAAAAACCCTCTTATTGCATGAAACAGAGAATATAGTGAATAATGTTACGATTTCTTTTCTTTGTGATAATGGCGAGATTTGCTTACAACCTAAGATTTGTGGTAGATTAGAGTGTAATAAAATGTTGGGGAAATGGACTGGTCTGTGTGGAAGGGTGTCATGAATGAAATGGAAGAGTTGTTCGTTAAATGGAGCCTTCATTAAAATTCTAGCCTATATCGTTTTGAATAAGGAGACATGAAAGCATTACTCGTCGGTCCCATCCCTTGCATGCATGCCTCGTATATCAGAAAATCATCACAAGTACGACAATTCTCAAGCAACTATTTCTTACCAAAACACCAGAAGTTGCAATCTCCAAAACAGCAGTATCTGTGCTGAAAAATCGAGAAAAAGGCTCAAATCCGAGGAACAGTATAACAGCCATAGCAATTCCAGTTACGAGACCAATCTGTAATTAATTCAAAGAATAATGAATTCAAATGGTTGCTCGATTTGAGAAAAAAAAAATTAACAGAAAAAGAAAACGACAGAAGCTAATATAGTGCGAGTGATAATTTGAAGGGACGAAGATATTAACCTGTAGAGTCCTGTAAATCACATCTTGTGCTCGTGTATAGTTCCCTTGAATGTAGTCATTGGCTAGAAGAGCCTGTGAAATAAAAAATGGCACATAGCATATAAATTTAATAACAAGAAAAAAAAAAGGCAAACAATGTTTATGGACTTCATAAATTAAATCCCCATTACAGATTTTAGTTCCTCCAAACAACTAAGGCATGTTTGGCACGTATATATATATATATATATATATATCTGGCTCCAGATATCTCAATATCAATTCGTTTTCCAGAAAGAATAATATCACCTTTTACAACAGGAGATAATGCTCACATAATATATTTTTAGTATCTCAAAATCCAGGGTATTCTAGTGCAATTTTGAGATATCTAACAGATATCCAACAAGAGCAATAAAACTTCAAGAACATATACTGCACATTATTTCTCAAAGTCTATGAAGACATTAAATGAAGCATCAAAATTATAGAAACAAAGATCCAATCTCAGTTATTTTCTGTCATAAGGCCCATAACTTATAAACTAATAACGAGATTAGGAGACCAATACCAACTACAGTTACTGGAGTTAGACTTTAGAATAAAAGATTAAAATCCGGTTAAGGAATTAATGAAAAATAATATAGGCAATTATAGAGATATTTGTTGGAACACCTTGATTTTATCTATAACAAATACTTCACCCCGCCCCCCTGTGATAGTAAGACCATATTCCAGTGAGCCCACCAGTTTCTAAATGTAGGAATTCTATGCAAGGATGAATCTCTCTAGAGCTAATTGATTTACCTGACCAGCAAGTGCTAAAGCATCATTGAGTAAAGATACTGCCAACCTAACTTCTAAACAAATTTGATAACCAGCCATGGGAATAGGACCCTGTTGTGCAGCCATTGATGTTGCCAGTGTCATAGTTACAAGAACTGCTACTGTTCTACCAATTAGAAGACCACCTGTAAAATGAATTTCTAGGATTCATGGTTCAAGACGAACAACACAAGAATATTTAAATTAAGAAAACGATTCTTCCACCACATCTTACACAAAGTATTTCCATATACAGACATATTTTTAAAAAATACCGTGCAGTTATATAATGATTAATAGCATTTAAATGACAAATAATGAGTATATACCCATTAAAAGAGTAACTGGGAATCCCTACTGACTAAGGTGGTCAATACTACTTAGAAAAGCGATACTCGTTTTGTGTCACACTGATGCTTTTCAAGGTGGAAAAACAACAGTAGATTTTTAAATAAACTCAAGTTTTAGATGTTAAATGGAGTTGAATAACAATCTGTAACTAAACTTTCACATCAAACACCTAAATATTCTTCATAAGGCAGTTACATTGTGCAAGTCATGTAGGGAGAAGGAGCACAAGGAACATGGTCGCATACACCAACTGGAGAACATTTTCTTGCATCTCCCTAAACCAATAAATAAATTGTGTTTCACAATTTTCCCTTGCACTTTTTTTCAGAGAGAACATCTAGACAGATATCGCAGGCAAGTAAAAAGTACTCAGTTGAATAAGACATACCGGATTTCAGATATCGAGCCATTCGCCATCCATCAATATTTGAAGGGATAAGCAAAACTTTTTTGTTCAACTCCCAGAGAAGCATAAGCGCAATTAAATATCTAAGAAGAAAATGTACATAACAACACAAGTAAATACCATGAAAAGGTGAAGATGATAGCGAGAATAGCATGTGAAGATAGTAGCATTGTTATGAAATTTAATTTACCACATTCTTGACGTACTCAGATATCACAGTAGAGATTGCAGCACCACCAATGCCCAGACCAAAGAAAAATATCAAAATTGGGTCCAAAACAGCATTGAGTAAGTTTCCAAGACCTAAGTATCAAAAGAGCAGTATATATCAGACTATTTATCACAAGCACTGCTCTAATGATATGCTTTATGACCAGAGTGTCTGCCTAGTAGTTGGTTATGTTCAGAGTTCTTATTAAGCCTGATTAATAAATAACAAACATCTTTTCAGGTAGGCCCTGCTTGAGATATCGCTTATGTTATTTCTTATTATGTATAGTTCCTCAACAAAAAAAATGGTTCCGCAACATTACTTTTTACAAAAGCATTACGGAAAAAGAAAAAAGAAAAATAAATAACTTGGTTTGTTGGTGGTTATGTAGAAGAAGAAAAAAGTTTTCAATTTTAGAAAGTTTTCTTTTTCTTGAATACTAAAAATTGGAAAATTTTATCCCAGACAGAGCTTAATCGTGAAAGAAATACCTGTAGCATATAGAGGTGTTTTGGTATCCATAAATCCACGAAAAGTTCCTTGTGCAGCAAGTGCTATTACTATTGGTGGAGCACCAAAAGCCCTCAGAGTAAGAAATTGCTCAGCTGGTAAGCGCATTGGTGAATCCTGTACAGCACAGTAAATATGGGTAAAACTTTCTGACAACCTCTTAAGCGAATATTAAACCATTTTCTGCATAGAGTACAAAAAACTACTCTATCAAAGTTACTGACCAACATTCATGACTGAATAGGACACATTCTCTATGTTTTGCTCTTGCCAATTTAAATTACATATACCATATCTTGGTCCAATTAGTTTGAATTTTATTCCAAAGAATTGCTCGTTAGTGGTGGATAGAACAAGGTGATTGATCGTGACCAATAACCTTTTGACAGTATCTAAACCAACATGCTATAATTGATGGGGATTGCTTTGAGAATCAACAGGATTCAAAATTTATTGCGGCTGCTTTAGGCATTAATTAGCGTCCGCCGGTTAAGAAGACTTCAAGAGCATGCAGGGTGAGAGATAAGGAATATTAGACGATATATCAAGACTTTGAAAGGTTATGATATTGAAAAGTATTACACAAAACTAGTGTAGACAGACGTACAACAGGTATACCCATGATATTCATCAAGAATCCCGAACTGGTAGAGAGTGCAATGGCTTCCACAACTCCAATACCAGCAGCAAGCACTAGGGAAGTTGATACCGCAGGGAGGATTTTCTTCACGTTATCAGTAGGCCCTTGTAGAGTAGACACCGAACCAAATCCTTCATTGCCTGAAATAAAAACAATACAGACTCCAGAAGTAACTCATAAAATAAATACAGTTATAATGCATCCCAAATAAATAAGATTTTGTTATAAAAGAAACCAACTTATACTTAATATAAAAGTGAAAAATTTTGTGTTCATACTTGTGCTTGTTCTAAAAGAAATATTGGTCCTTTCACTTGCTAATGCCTTCTCTTCGGCAACAAAGGATGTTGTGATGTTGAGCAGAGGAACATTAAACAATTTCGAGACCAGATTAAACACTGAAATTGATACTCCAACAGCTGCTAATTCAGCTGAACCTATACAACAAAGATGATGTCAGATGCAACTCATATAAGACTATGCTGTAAATTAAAATTACTACGCTGAGCCAACATAATCATAAAATTTGCATTAAGTTATTAATACCTCTAGGTTGGCTTGGGAAGAAGAAACAATAACTTTTTCAAGATACATGACACAATTTCTTAATATAAAGAATATATGATCAAGTTCTTAAACATGAAAATGAATTATTCAAAAGAATATAAGGATGTTCTTAATGGTGTTATGATCTTATGTCATATGTGGTTCTTTTACTAATATATAAATTATTGGGATCATATTCGATACATTCGTCAAATATAAAGTTTTATGAATCAATAGGTTATTTTGTATTAGTAGTTAAAAGTTTTCTAATACAAAAGGGTTATAACTTATACTGTGCTATTGTTGAAGGAGTTGGCTGTGTATTTAGTAATATGAATAAAATACGCAGTTGAAAACTAAGCTAGGGGGCATAGTGTAAAGATCGGTGGATCAAAGTTAGTCCCACATCAGGTAGAAGATGTAGTTCACACAAGGATATAAGAAGATACGGACTATTAAATTGCACCGAGACCTTTTAAGAACAAAACCCCACACCTAGTCCGACCCAACTAGGTGGTGAAAGTGGGGACAATATCGGTGCAATGAGGGGGCTTGGGCCCTAACAAGAAGTTCCACTAAAGATATGGAGCGGGAAAGATGTGTCATATTCACATTTGAAGGTATTTGGTTGCAAAACCTATATGCATATTTCCGATGAACTCCGTTCCAAATTAAACTCCAAGTCTAAACCATGTATCTTCGTGGGATATGGTGATGATGAATTTGAATATTGGTTATGGGATCCAATTGGCAAGAAGTTACATCGAAGCCGGGATGTTGTTTTTCGTGAAAATCAAACATTTGAAGACTTTGAGAAGGATGATACGGGCGATGAACCTCAAAGGGTAGTTGCTGATTTTTCGCATCCTATGCCTCCCAAACCCGTGCGCCATGATGATTATGATGATAGAGACAAAAACGAAGAAGATGATGAAGATGCTCATAGTGGGGATGAACAAAACTATGAATGTAGCGCCCCGTTTTTTCTCCTTTTCTCATTGGTCGTATGTTGTGATTAGTCTAGACTGCGTGAGGTTAGTTAATAGAATACTTCTTGTTGCATTTGATCATACCTTTTGGGTCATCTATTTTGAGAACAATTCAAATTGTTAATCGAGAGGAGTATTTCTTCTCCACCATCTCAGCACCCACTTCCCCTATTTTCTCCTCAACCCTTATCTCCCTCAAACAAACACTCTTCACCCTTCTTCAGCCGTCAAACCAAGGAGACCAAACTACTAATTCGAAATTCTCCTCTTCGTACCTCATTCACATTTAGTGGTTAATTCTCAATTCTCCATACCCAAATTCTTCAATTCATCCTACTAATTTTAGGCCTGAGACATCTCTTCGAAAACCTAGAATTAAACCCTTAAGAGAAGAGGGAGGCATTGCTGAAATTTATCACCGTTGGAAGCTTCGCACCGCTTGGTTTTCCTTCTTCTATCCTCTTATACTTAATCAAGGCAAGTACCATTATCACCGAGCACTTAATGCTCATGGATTGCTATAATTCATTGATGTAATTTGAGAATAAATCTTATGAATATGCTATGTTAAATCGTTACGTTATTACGATTGTGTTGTATAGCGTATTAATCGCAACACAGTTTTCTCTGTTATGTAGAACCTGTAGAAATAATCATTGACATGCTATATTCTTGATAATGGTGGTCGTAGGTACAGTAATAATAATATTCTAATATTCAGTAAGTACAGTAGTAATAATAGTTAGTAGGTACTGTAGAAATAGTCTTTGGCATGCAGTTTGTTATACTTGATAATGATGGTCCCTATTAGTAGGTTTTGTTTTTATATAAGAAGGTAGTGTAATTGAAAAAAGGGACAGGAAATATTATTGTAAAACATCTCTTCTATTTTGAATTTTGGGAGGGAAATTAGGTTAGCTTTGCTTTATTTACTACTGTTAAATGCCCGATATAGTATCTAGTAGTATAAGCTATGACTTGGTACATAATTTTTCTACAAATATCCCTACCGGTTAGGAGATTGGTAACCATAGAATAGTCTATCTTTTAATATTAGTATTTAAATTTAAGATATGCCCACATGGATCATTCGAGTTGGTGTATCTAATATACGCTCTATTAGGAGGTAAGACCTCGTGATTTTTAAAGTCTAATATATATTTGTCGTTAAGAGATACAATGATGCCTAAATCTTGCAAGTGTCAAGTGAGGTATACGGCTTAACTTAGCCAGGATTATAGGACTTTAATTGATATAACCCTTATTAACTTGAGGTAGACATATCATTGATAGTCAGAGTATAATATTATCGACAGAGTCCTCACTCCTATATTTGTGAGGGTAAAAAGGTCGTTGAGCTTAAGATCGCCAATCATATGATATAGTCTCATTGCCTATAAAGCAAGGACAAATAGGTCATTTTGATTGAGTGTCGGTCTCTTAAATCATTCATGCATAGGATGACTTAGAGTCATGTACACAGTAGGGCTATGTTGTCAGGGTCCTTGGGTTCGAGTCCCTAAACAAAATATGTGGTAACTGTTTATCAGTGTCCCGGGTTGCAAGTCCCTAGATTATTTCCCTGTTACTTCTCGGCTGCATGCTACGCGAGCATCCCGTGGGATTAGATCCCTGAAAGTGAAAATAAATCAGGCTTTAGACCTTTAGATTGAAAATCCTTAACCACCTTAATCCGGTGATTTCCCCGCTAATTCCTGGCTCACTAAAAAGGAATCCGCCAATCCCTGGCTCGACAATAAGGGATACGCTTCTGTTGAGGGCAGAAGGGTACGAGAGTGTGGTTTCACTTAATTAAAAGTGACCATGTGTACATCGTCTGTTAGTTATCCCCCACACCTAATAATACTCTATAATTATTTATAATATCGGCTGGTGCCGACGCTTAAAAACAACATTAATAATTGAACCTCATTTCCTCAAAGCATTGCATTCATATATATATATATATAATATATATATTATTATATCACTTTAGTACTTTTATATTATATCGGTCAGTCATGTTCAGTGACCGGTAATGATTGTGCTTGTTTGACGCCCTGTGCGCTATATTTTTTTACAGGAGGTCGAGCACAGTAGGATTTTGCTTAGTGAGGCTTGGTGGATCATTTTCGGGATTCTTTGGAGTTCTATGGATCGCTGAGCTGTTGTAGGGTATTTATGATATTTACTTCAGATTTTGTTGTCGTAATCTATTTTCTTGTTAATATATTTTGTTGAGAATATTATTTATTTTATTCGATAATTGAGTTATTTTCCGCTGCGTTTCTTTATTAAGTAGATGTAGTAATTTCTTTAGAAATATATTACATCTGTGGGGTTTCATCCGTGGGATGCCCGACTTGTTATGCCTTAGGATTTGCTTTATGATTTTCATCAGAAAGTGGATTTTGGGGAGTGGCAATGAACATACTCCAATTGATGATGACGATGATGCAGGGAAGCAAGAACCAAATGAAGAAGTTGTTGAACCCCAATTGAGAAGATCTACAAGAGTGAGTACACCTTCTACTAAGTACCCTCCTAATGAGTATGTGATGCTCACAAGCGATGGTGAACCGGAAAGTTTTCAAGAAGTTCAAGGCCATAAAGAAAAGGGTGAGTAGTTAAAAACTATGCAAGATGAGATTGATTCCTTGCATAAGAATCATACTTATGAGTTGGTTAAGTTACCAAAGGGGAGAAAAGCATTGAAGAACAAATGGCTCTTCAAGTTAAAGAATGAAGGCGATGGGAAGATAAGGTACAAGGCACGTCTTGTGGTTAAAGGATTTGGTCAAAGAAAGGGAATCGACTTTGATGAGATCTTCTCGCCGGTAGTAAAGCATTCTTCTATTCGGGCTGTTTTGGGTCTAGCGGCAAATTTGAACCTTGAAGCAGAACAACTAGATGTGAAAACCGCATTTCTACATGAAGATTTGAAAGAAGAAATCTATATGGAGCAACCTCATGGGTTTGAGGTCAAGGGAAAGGAACACATGGCATGTCGACTACACACAAGTTTGTATGGGGTAAAGCAAGCGCCTAGATTATGGTACAAGAAGTTTGATGCCTTCATGGTGGAGCATGGGTACCAAATATCAACATTTGATCATTGTGTTTATTCTAGGAGGTTTCCTAAGGGCGATTTCATTATTTTTTTGCTTTATGTTGATGATATGTTGATTGTTGGAAAAGATGCTAACATGATTTGTAGGTTGAAGAACGACTTGAGCAAGTCCTTTGATATGAAAGACTTGGGTCCGGCAAAGCAAATGTTAGGCATGACAATCAAGCGGGATAGAGAGGCGAAAAAGCTATGGCTATCTTGAGAGAAGTACATAGAGCGTGTGTTTGAAAAGTTCAACATGAAGAATGCAAAGCCCGTTAACACTCCACTTGCAAGTCATTTCAAGCTAAGCTCCAAGGAATGTCCTACAAGCAAGAAGGAGAAAGAAGATATGAAAAAGGTTCCATATGCTTCGGTCGTGGGAAGCCTTATGTATGTTATGATATGTACAAGGTCGGACATCGCACATGCCGTTGGTGTGATAAGTAGATTTCTTATAAATCTAAGGAAACGACATTGGGAAGCTGTTAAGTGGATACTTCGGTATCTTAGAGGCACTTCCAAGGTATGTTTATGCTATGGAAAATCTAAACTCGAGCTGGAGGGGTTTACGAATTCGGATTTCGCCGGTGATCTTGATCGTAGAAAGTCTACATCGGGTTACTTGTTTACTTTTGTCGGGGGAGCTATTTCATGGCAATCAAGGTTGCAAAAGGGTGTTGTTTTATCTACTACCGAGGCTGAGTATGTTGCCGCTACCTAGGCATGTAAAGAAATGTTGTGGATGAAGCATTTTCTACGCTAGTTGGGCTTAAAACAAAACAAGTATGTGGTTAAGTGTGATAGCCAAAGTGCCATAGACTTGAGTAAAAATGCCACATTTTACTCAAGGACTAAACATATCGAGATTCGGTATCATTGGATACATGATGTGTTGGAAATGCGCTTGATGAATTTGGATAAAGTTCATACGGATTCAAATCCATCCGATATAATGACGAAGGTTTTCGCAAAAGAGAAGTACGAGTTCTTTAGAAGCTTGGCCGATATGGATACTTGTTAGTACAAGTGGGTTTACCACCTTGGCAAGGGGAAGCCCTCCTCATGTGTTGAAGGGGAAGATTGTTGGGTAGTCCAACCCATGATGAGGCCCATAAACTTAATGGGCTTAGTTCTTATTTTGAAAAAGGTAAATGGAGACTTCTAGAAAAGCCTTGTCTTTTCTAATGTGTACTCTTAGAGAAAATTCTAGAGAGAGAACTTTGGAAATCCAACTTGAAGAAAATAAATCCATCTCCATTGGTGTGAGGTGAAGAGAGGAATCAATCCAAGTATTCTTTGTGCTCCGATCAAGCAATAAAAGAAGGTGTTCTCCGACGAGTTTGTCGACGGAAAGGGGATTGAATGTGTTTTTTCAAGTTGAAGGTAAACAACATTTAGTAGCTCTTGTTTGGGCATACAAGGTGCGGAATTTTATTGTAACCCTCACGATTGAGGATGTTTGTAATCCGTTTATTGATATAGTGGATTCGGATTTGCCCCGTGTTTTTTCCCTTTCACATTGAAGGGTTTCCATGTAAAAATTATGTGTTGTCTTTGCTTGCTTGCTTGTTTATTTGTCCTTAGATTTCTTTTGCTTATCATCAAATTACACAGTGGGAAAGCCGTAATTTCTCAACATATCGGCACATCTCTTCAATCGTTCGAGGTGGAGCTCATGTTCTCTCTCCGTGAAGCTCAAAATGAACGATTATTCTGGCATAGATGTGCGGTGGTGGTGAGATGTGCAGTGGTGGTGGACGGTTATCGTTCGAGGTGGAGCTCATGTTCGCTTCTGTGAAGCTCAAAATGGACGATTGTTGACTAACAATGTTTGATCCAAGGTGGAGATTGTTAAGATCGGTGGATCAAAGTTAGTCCCACATCGGGTAGAAGATGTAGTTCACACAATAATATAAGAAGATACAGACTATTAAATTGCACCGAGGCCTTTTAAGAATAAAACCCCACACCTAGCCCAACCCAACTAGGTGGTAAAGATGGTGACAATATCGGGGCAATAGGGACTCAACCCCTAACACATAGCCCATATACTAGACCAATTATATGCTTTTAATTTATCAAAACATCTATATCCATAAAGAAATACTTTAAGTCACCTTAGAGGAAATTAACTCCAAATCGTAAATCTCCACTTTAGTGATCACTACTACTTCGTTTATATTCTTACACTTTCCTTTACTCTATGAAACTAATTATCTTTCATGGTGAACCAAGCAAGGTCCTCTCAGGCGACTTCATCACTTTTCATTTCAAATCAGTTATCTCAACGAAACTACCTCTCAACACTTGAAGTTTTTCTAAATCAATGAGTCGACACGGAACATACTACCTCAAATAATGACATATTTTCATGCAAAAACAATAAAATATTGACATCACAAGCATACCTAAATGACCAACAAACGCAGAATCAACTAAAGACGCAATCGGATCAGCAGCTAGAGCTACCGCAGCAGGCAATGCAATACCCCAAATCTCAATTCCAATTTCATCAGCCCTAAACTCATTCCTACAAAACAATTTCATCAAACATTCAAAACTCAATAAAACACTGACACGGACAAAACTAAGAAATCTACAATCATCTCAATTGGCCTACCTCAATCGTCGCAGAAGCAATAAAACCGAGTCCACAAAAGAGTGATTCTTACTCCTATTCTGCTGTTGTGCAATTGGGGGTTTCGAATCTGATGATGAAATCGGCAATAGGTCATTAGGGTTTTCCGGAGGCGATGATCTTGGGATAGATTGAAATCGAATTGTGGAAGTTGGAGTTCGTTTGAGTGTTTCAAACTTAGAATTTGGAGTGATTGAGTTGCAGAAACAACATCGATTTGGATTACTGTTTTGGTTTTGGTTTTGATAGAGAGAGTAAATGCAGAGTAGAGGGTGAGTGAGGCGAATCGCCATGAGAGAGAGAGTGAGAGGCCCTGCTTGGCAACCAAAAACCTGTTTTTGAGAGAGAGGGAGAGAGGCCCTGCTTTTGGCAACCAAAAAACCTGTTTTTGAGAGAGAGAGAGAGAAGTTTCTCTGGTTCAAAATCGCGGGAACCGTAGATAACGAGTTTGGAAAGATATTTTCATTGGGTCCAGATGAGTGAAAGCCCAACTGTTGTGAACAAAAGCCCAATTAATTTATTATTTTTGAAATGGTGATTAAAGCCCTATTGATATGAATCAGTTTGGAGTTGGCCCTGAAATTTGAACTGGGTTGGGTCAATCGTGGGTATTTTTTTCCCATACCATTGGCCTCTACGAACGGTAGAGTCCGAACTCCGATAAGCCGCGTCAATTACATGAATAAAGGCACATATCGCCAGTTAAGGGAGTGTAACCAAACTTTACCCTATTGGAGATTATTTTTGTTGAAAAGGGTGGAGTTCAAGTAACAATTCACAAGTCTATTGATAGAGATACTCTAAAGTATCGCTAAAATAGGACACCCTTACGTCGCACTTGGTCCCAAAAATGTTTAGAAATGCTTATAATTGAAAACATTTCTGGTGATTTAGACAATTGTTGACCATGCGCTTGATTGATTTCATATCAATGTAATGGTCAGCATATGTCAAATCAAAGTAATGTTTCCAATCACAAACATTTTCAGTGAACCAAGCGGAGCCCTCACTGACGTTATTATTAAGTTAAAACCATTTGGGGGCCTCCAATTTAAGTATGATCTGATTCGTCGACCCGGGCCACTGCAAACACCACATGCAACGAATTGAAGTCCATGGACCTAACGGTAGGGTCAAACCCATGGATAGTTTTGCCCAAACAATGATAGTTTTGAAATGTGTTTATTATCGTCTTTATTGGAGACCTGCATATTTCAGTGGTAGTACTAAGTGGGTCAACAACTGGGGCTCCTGGCTCCTGGCTCCTGGCTCCAAACCAAATCTACGGATGACTCGGCCTTTGTTGAGGTACAACAGCCACCTTATATTTGTTGGATTTGAAAATATAAGGACGCATTTAAAACTATATTGGCCCAGTGGTGGTTGTGACCTCTACCAAGATACTAAGAGAGAGTCGTCGTGGGTTGGAAACTCATGGTTACGAACCCCTATATAAAACCAGCTTGCCTAGAAGAAAAAAAAAAACAAACTATATACTGTACTTTAGTTTGAGCCACATTATGCATGGTAATTAGATATACATAAACACGGATAAATTGTCTAAATAAATGTACTGCAACTCGATTCATCTTATACCTCGCAACAAAGGGATCGAATCAAAACGTGTATCTCATTAGTACTTGATCACAATTAAAATGTAACATTATGGATTTTCATAGCACATATAATCACAAGATTGATACAACTTTTGGCGTAAAAGGTCTTCCACTCAATTAATAGTTTAACACAACTTTTGTAAAGTGAGTACTTGATTGGAGTTGCTCTCTCTCTCTCTTTGGACTTGGAAACCAATTCCATAGTTTGTGCCTTGGTGTGAAATCATCTTCTCTAGCAGATGGTCAACATTAACAGTTGGTAGTACTATTAAAAATGCCATTAAACCTGCAACAAGTTGTTATCATATCTAGAAGAGAAGCATATAAAATAAGGTAGCTAAAGCCTAAAGGGAGAGCAAAATATATAAAAGAGGTCATGCAGAGATTAACATAACATACCCAAACCACCATTGCAAGATGTGGAGAGCAAGGGCAATCCAGAAAGCCCAGGATGGACAGCGCAAGTGTTGATCATCTATGTGATCAACTATGGCGCTATCCCTCCTGAGCTTTACAGATTATCTCCTACTATGTTGATGATCCAAGAAAGATAACCACCCTAATCTCAAAAGAGAGTGACTGTTATGAGGAGAGAAATAGGGGTGGATGGGTGTGTACTTATAAGAGGAAGAGTAAGGTAAATGAGAGAAGTAACGTAACGTGGGTGTTGTGTTAGGAGTGAGCGGCACGCGCCTCTTACGGGGCCTCTCTTAGTCTCTCCTCGGCTCCTTGGGACATGGGAACTTTCGGGCCCTGACTAAACACTGATTAGCTGCATGCGTCCCACTGTTGGTGAGGAGAGAATGTGTGAAATCACCAATTATATGCTTGTTGGGAGTTGGGAGTTGGGACTATATGATACCAAGATTATTTACCAAGCAACACCTTTAAACATATTTACGATTTGAGTACAAAAGGTTAATCGGGATGAAATAGATAGAAGTTGTGGTTGGATCCCCACCAGTAATAGCCACTCGCCAATATTTATCCTGACTTACCCAATATGTGTGTCTGCAAAGATCTCACGTGCCATACAGACCAAAATTTTCTATTAGAGAGGAATTATTTCAAGATGTTTACAAGGTTGATATATGTGTAAACCCCATATAGGCTGGTCGAACCTACATTGCAATATTAGCATGACCGTTATCCTTATATCCTTGTGTTGGACTTCATCTTCATCTCTGTATAAACCCTGTGGTACACGATCGTTGATGACACGGTAGTTGATGACGGAAGCAAATGAGGAAAAAACACTAGAGGCCCACATCGTTATTTGTGGTTGTGAGTGTGACCAAGTACGAACTAAGTTCATAAGAACAATCATATCTTTGACGACTACACCAAAACAGAGTCACCAGCAGATGCGTTACGGCGTAACGCCTCAAACCACTCCCACATGCTAATATTAAATGCAACTTTAAGTATTAGTGGCAATCTCGTAATTGTTTCGTATTGGGAGAGGAGAAACTTGTCCTATAATTTATCTGACGTGTTGGAACTTGAGCTTGTCAGTGAGTGGGTCTCGTGAAAAGAGATTATTACAGTTGGAAAAGGGACGGAGAAGTAAAAGTCGAGCTTTTAATGTCCTTTATTGTCATTCTGACTCAATTGCAGAAAAAAAAATGCCTCTCCTACATACAAAGTGGTCACAAACGGGCCGGGCTATTGTTACTCTATTAAAGCCCTAGAGGGCCCTGCTTGGACGCAGACGATAATTGTGGCGTTACATTTTATTTTTCAAATTTTTATGTTATATTGCCGGAATGTAGCACCGGTATGATTTGACTGACATTACCGGTTCATATTGGTTTTGAAGGATTTTATTATGTGAGGACCAGATGGCTAGTGTCTCATTAAATGGCCAGTTTCTTAGATACAAGAACACAGACAGACGTACGTCAGTCTCATTTCCTTTTGTGTTTTATGTTACGAGACTATTAAATATTGCGCCACTAATACTTAGGTTTTTATGTGGTGTAGTGGTATTGGGTCTTAACAATTTGTATCAGAGTCAACCACCTCAAGGATGTGTTCGAATCCCAACAGGGGAAAATTATGGAAAAAATAGGTACATGCTAGATTTTCTATCTATATTGACACTACTCAATGCTTTAACTTTCGGTTCACGAGCACACATATTAATAGGTCGTATAGGTGTTATTAGTTGTGCCAAATTGTTGTACCAAGTCAGGGTATAATAGGAAGACCACTCAAACCCTATCAGGTTAAATAGAGGGGAAGTCCCTCTTGGAGGTTACAACACAAAAAACCGTCCTATTAAGTTCTACATCCAATCTAAGGGAAAACTCTACTCAAGAAAAAAAGATTTCCAGTGAGCAGGAGAGAAGAGGTTAGTATAATATGTTTTCCATATCTTATTATTGATCATAATGATTTGTATAAATTTTTCACAGTACCAACTTAAAAAGAGGTTGGGGCATGAAAAATAGGAAAATAGCAAGGATCGGATCGAACAATATGCCATAAAATAAAAAAGAAGTGATATCAATCATGGGCTTATAGTATTAGGCTTTTATCATGCACTTAAAAGCCCAATATAGGTTGCTAGTGGCTCTCTCTTGGTTACTCAAAAGCCCACCCACAGCTTATAATTTTTTTTTATTGAGGATATGAGTGACACATGGAGTACAAGTGCACATGCGTTTTACATAATAAAGTAACTCCCTGTAGTATGAAAAACAGAAACCAGATGACAAATATAGTAAAACAGTCAAACACGTTGAAGCTCCAACAACAATTCTACAGTTACAGAGAGAGAGGTGTTGATATCTCCGCCAAATTATTTTAAGTACCAAACCTTCCCCACCACACCTCCAACAAAACAACAAAGAAACAGTCTCTCTTTCACACACTCACTTTCTCACTTCAACTTTCCCAAGTTAGAGTTTCAGGTAAAAACTCACTCTCACTTTCATAGCTTAATTTTTTTCCTTTTTTTCTTGCAAATTTACGTGTAAGATGATGCACTTGAATTATACATGCATGCAGTGTTTTTATTTTCTTTGTTACTAGTTTTTTTTTCTTGATTGTTTATAATTTTAGATTGTTTTAAAGCAATGCATGTTTTACAATCTGTGATGATTCTGTTGTGGGTGGGTATGAAATAATTGTTAGAGAAAAAGGTGGTGTTGTAAGTTGTAAGTTGTAAGTTGTAAGTTGCAACTTTAATTGAGATGATCCTAATCGATCTTAGCCCAGTTTTTGTGACACTATTGAGATCTCAAGTCTCAAACAATATATATTATGTATATGGCTCAATTATTAATGTGATTTATGCTTTTACTTAGGAGTAAAGAGTGTGAGTGTTTTTATATTTTGTGGTATTGAAATTTGCTTTGTGGGAGATGTAGGAAAATGAGAATGAGTTAACGGAAATGTTTATCGTTGGATTTGATTGGTGGAAAACAGGGGAAAATGTTCGTGTTCCGTTGTATTTCACATTTGGTTGAAAATGGGAAGAAGAACCAAGAATTTTATTTTTTTGGGGTGAGGAAACTTATTTTTGCAAGGAGAAAAAATAAGAAAATATGTTTGATTTTGTAAAAAAAAATAGTTTGGTGAAAACTTGAGTTAGCATTATTCCCCGAAAAGTTATCTTAGGGTATCTCCGATAGAAATGGGCATGGGATTTCCATTATGTGGAGATCCCCACACCCACACCGCCTTGAACTCAAAGAGCACAAAAGAGTGTAGGAATGGGGAAAAAATTGTGGCTAAATTTTTTTCATCACATAGGAGAGAGAAAGAGGTTTAAAAAGTAAGAAAATGTAGGCGCCTATACCAAGGACGCCCGGATTTTTAGGATAAACAATTGGTTTTTTTGAACCAAAAGTACACCTTATTTAATTATGGGCACCTATTGGAAAGCCGCGCGCCTTTACGATAGGTGCAAATGTCGAGTGGATTTTTCCCCCCTAAGTATGCGAATTTGATTTTTTTTTTTTTGGCGAGTGGGAATTCTCATTTTCACTCTCCTGTTAAAGAAGTGAGGGTGAGGATTTCCACTCCCATTTACCTCTATTAGAGATGCTCTCAGAGAGAAAATATTGTAAAAAAAAATTGAAGGAAAAAAATTTAGCGGGAGAATTTTGAAAAAGAAAATTGGTATCAGAAAATCGAAAAATACAAAATTGGATTGCGAGTATAGACGGCCCACACAACACAGACCATAACGACATTATGAAGTGCGCATACCTAACACAAAACAAGCTCCGTGGGCCTAATACAAAAAAAGACACACAGTAGAAGGGGCCGATCCGTAGTTAGAGCAATAGTGAGGAGTTCTCGGTAATTAAGTAACTTAGTTACAGGGAAAATATGCGAAAACAGTTAAAGAAATAAATGTTTGAATTTAAAATAGATAAAATAAAAAATGGATTTTTTATTTATTGAGAGAATCTAGGCAAATAAACAGGAGTATTTTGTATAGCATACTTTATTAGTTCCACAACGAGCAATAAGAGGGTTAGAACATCCACAATAATAGGGTTGATAGAAACCATGATAGAGGCCTCAACCGACCACGACCCAGACTCGACCCATGGTAGTGGGACGATTTTTTGTGTGAAAAATACATGCCGCGGCCTTCTGTTTGCAACGACACTTTAAAGTTTCCACGTGTCTCCATCTTTAATCGATTACAGTTCAAACAAAAAGAGAGGGAGCAACGACAAAGAGTCCACTATTCTCAGTTCACCTCTTTTGAAAGTCCACCATTTTTATATTGATTATCACCATCCCATCTCAATCCTCCATTAAAACACACCTCCAATCTCTCATCTCATAACACACATATGGGGGTTCCTGGTGAGATATATAGTCCCACATTGGGTATTCAAACCTTGCACTTCAATGATATAAGATCTTGGGGCTACTCCTCTCATTGCCAATTGGTTTTGAGATGGAACCTCCTGTTCTAATATGGTATCAGTGCGGGCTTTTCTTCCACGTGTCGAGTCCAACAGTCCATGTGCTACTCCGCGTCATCCAAATATCCGTCCACGTATTAAGCTAAAAAATTACGCCATAAGTAAAGGGGCATGTTGAGATGTATAGTCTCTCATCGGGTATTCAAACTTCGCACTTCAATAATATAAGATCTTGGGGCTACTCCTCTAATTGCGTGAGGATCTAATTGCGTGAGGACGTATGCACCTATCTCTTCGTGAGGCCCCTCTGAGAATGTGACATGTGTACTTTTACAACTCACTTGAAACAAATTAAATCTCCTATTTTTCTCTACCATTTGTGCCCCTCTAGTAACAACGTCAAAAGACTCCAAGTTAACACACCTAATACTTGCCAAATTTAATATTTTGGAGATATTAAGTAAATCCTCCATTTTGTTATAAAATATTTACAAGATAATCTTCCTTCCTTTTGTGAATGTGAATAACTTGTTCAAAATATTCATGACAATTCAAGTTATAAATAATGTCCAAACGTTTACAAAATTAAGAAGAAAAAAAAAAATTAACATTCAAAACTTTACAATTTTGTTGTTGTTGTAAAGTTTCAATGAACAAGAATTCGTAAAAGCTTTTATTGTTTTTGCTCGACACATTAATTTGGATGCTCGTTAAGGTTGCTTTTAAGGTACATTTCTTTCACCATCATATTAATTATGTTACTGGACGTGTTAATACATAAAGGTGCAATGAATGTTTCGGAACTGTCACATAAGCCTTAACCATAAGTCTCAAGTAGATAAATCCATCTATATTACATTCTAGGGTACTTGTATCAAGATAAATCCATAAATTTATAAGAGTCTCTGTATAATATTTCACCATATTTGATTTGAAAATGGAGGGAAGTAATATGATATTTTGGTTCTTACCTTTAATGTTGTGATCGTTTGGCGATAAAAAAAGATTTAATTTGTTTAAAGTGAGTTGTAAAAGGACACATTTCCCATTCTTAGAGGGGCCTCACGTAAAGATAGGTGCATACGTCCTTGCGCAAGTTGGGTTCGGTGTTTTTTTATGTACTGTGGGATGTGTTTTGTATTGGGTGTTTTTGTTTGGTACGTGAAAAGAAATCCTTCTGAGTATGCTGCGGCAAACAGAAAACCGTGACAGCCGCGACAGTCTTAGACCGATCTTAAGGCAACATGTGGCGTACAACTATTGGATAAAAGTGCCGCAGCAAACTGTTTGCTGCGACACCATTAAAATAATAGGCGACCTCCGTGGTCTTTAAACCAACCACGGGTGTCATCCGAAACCACTTAAGTCGAGAGGTAACCCTACTGCTGTGGGTCGAGACCACCAAAATGAGAGTCGCAACATAGTGTCAGGTTGTTTACAACCAACCCGACCCTAATGATCTTAGGCTAATGTTCCCTACCTTATATATAGGGATCCCAAGTTATCTATTTTATCAATCAAGAATAATAAATTCTTCACTTATTTATACATGGCATCTGAGCATATAGTTTCTTCCACGTGTTGTGTCCAATGGCCCACGTGCTCCACCGTCCACGTGTTTGGTTTAAAATTGCCCCACACGTGAGGGGCGTGTTGAGATATATAGTCCCATATTAGGCAAATTTATATCCCAGGGCTACTTTTATCATAGCCAATTGGTTTTGAGATGGAACCACCCGCAGTTCTAAAATGCTTGATCTTCCCATGTCAAACCAACCGAATAAAATTGATTTTAATTTTCTTCCATTTTTATGAAAATCTCAATTCATATCCTTTCCCCTATTTTCTATATTTTGTATACCTACGTAATTCCCCAACATACTTATTTCAGGGTGCCCAACAATTGAATGCATTTTAAATATGATAAATGAGCAAGAAATTGAAGGACTAGTAATTGCCGAAGACATGGGAACATTGCGTTAAGAACTGCGGTGGGTATATGAAATAAAACCTGGTGGGGGTTTGCCTAAACCTCAGCTTCCCGCTAAAAAAAAACACAACCTCAATTTTTCTCTTTCAAATGGGTAGCTAGTCTTATAGCTGGTATTTTTTCCGAGCATGTTGAACAGAAACATGTTAACTATGATTTTATAATGTGTGCAGGTACTAATGGTACTACTGTGAACGCAAACCTTATCACTTACCAGAGCCTTTGGTTCTTATTTGGTGAAAAACCATGGTCAAAGTACATTTGTACAATTCTAGACATCCAATTGACGCATATCGTAAGTACAAAACATATGAAATACAAGATTCTTAATTACTTTCATCATAAATTTATGAGTAGCTACTTCAATACCTTTTGTTGATATTGAAACTCTACTATCTTCAGCTTTCGAGACATTTTACGATGGCTCATGGTGGGGTGTCGAAAGCATAAAATTTGAAAACGGGAGTACCACTGCAGTTATTGACTACCTGAACTTTAAGATAGAAAATAATGTCTCTCTTGTCAATCTCCGTATGAAGTCGAGGAAAGCAAATATATCAGACTGCACATGCTTCTTGAGACCAGGTATAGATGTATGCGCATTTGCAACGATTCCAAGTGAAGAAAGTTTGAGTGAAGAATCTCAACAGCCTGTATGTATATTATTCCCGCTTATTACTTCTATTTTAACAAAACAAATTAATTTTTCTCTTCATATTTAAGGCCGGTGACATAAATTGTTTTACAATGCAGGTTTGGAATAATGCTAAATTAATCTCAATAGAGAGAAATCCACACTTACCTCAATGCACCTGCTGTTTTCATGTAAGCATCGATGGAGTAAACCACAATCTTGGGATTGATAATATAGCAATCCTACAAAAACTTGAGAAAAAACCTAGTGAAGATGTGTACTATAGATGGAGCTATTCTAAGGACTGTTGTGCCAAAGCAGAAGTTAAGTGGTTCCGCCTATTTAAATACGACATTTCATGGTTTATTGTTGCATCTAGTCTGAAAGGGGTAAGTTTTGAAGTAAGATCGATCCAAGGCAAGATGGTGTATCTAATTTTAGATGGTGATGTAGATACGCATTCTTTGGGCTATAATAAGACTACAATACTGAAAGGCGTTAATTTTCGGAGAGATGATGAAGTTTTGAGACCCAATATCCAACATTTTGTCCTAGAGGTCCCAGTCGAGGATGTAAACATTGATGCAGTTATTGATGTAGACGATGATCAACTGTGCAGTTTATTATCAGACGATGCCATGTATTTGAGGAGGTCCAAACGCCAGAATACACAACCAGATTTTTTTGTCAGCGAGCCTTTTACAAAATTTCATGAAATTCGAAAAGGAAAAGGTGGGATTAAAAGACGAAAATATGTTGGAACATTATCCACAAATATCTCGTGCGACTCTGATAACGATTGTGTCATATTGGAGGAGCCACAACTGATTCGTGAGTTAAGAGCAAAGCAAAGAAAAGTTAGTACTTCAGATCAATTGGCAGAGGATCACACTTCTAAAAATATGAAAATTGATGACGGTTGTTTGATAGATTGTTCGATACTGGAGGAATCACAACTGAATCAGTTAAGAGCCAACCGGAGAAAGATTAGTTCAATTCCACGGGAAGATGATGACACCGGTGAGAATACAGTTACTGTTCCCATTTCATATTGCAGGATTCGTCCCCGTACCAAAATTGTTCTAGACAGTCTAAATAAGACTGGTAAGGTCAAGCATGATGTGAAAAGTAGCGCGAATGATACCATGCAAAGGATGAATAAAAATGGGAGAAAGCCTAACGAGGTATTACATGGGAAAGTCTTGCATAGAAAAGATAGCAACAAGAACTATTCTTATTGGAACTATAGTGGAGAATCTTATGGTGGTAGAAGAACGTATGAAAAAAAATCCTTAAGTGTACGTCAGTACAAGGAAATAATAGAGAGGTGTATGAAGAACATAGAGTCAAAAATTGAGAAATATCAAGATCCACTCGTTGTTTCTCCGCTGAAACCAATTCGTCATCCTTTATCTGTGAAGCGTCCAATTAATGATCCAGTTGTCGATAAGGAAGAGGAAGACCCGGAGCTCCAAAATCTGTGGAACATTATGGAAGTTTTGATCAATACTGAAAAATCAATCAATGGAAGTCAGGTATGCTTTGAAAGTATTATCGATTTTGTAGTTTAATATTCGATGTTGCAGAATGTTTTTATAGGTATATGCAGTCACTTTTATTTGTTGTGGAATCTTTTTGTCCCTTTCAGACAAATAACGTTGGACAATTGTCAAGTGACAGAGTGAGAAAATCAAGGAAAGTCGATGAAGAGTTGTGCCCACACGACTACAAATTGGATGAAGAAGTTGGACTCAAATGCCAGTTATGTGGATCCGTTAGTACCGAAATAAGATATATTTCACCACCCTTTGTAAGTTTGAGCTAGCATAAGAGTCCTATATTTGTTTAGAGTGTCTAATAATAGTAACCGGGTCTGAATTGTATTTACAATATTTACATATCTTGCGATAGCGATTATTTGTTTGTTTTTTCGGGTGTAGGTGAAGAGGAAAGTTAACATAAGAAACGGGGAATACTGGGATGAAATCAATCCCAGGAATGCGGACGACACAGACTTTGATCTTTACAACAGACCTCGCCGCTCAAAGGAATTATCTTTCATAGAAAGAAGTGACAGTGTTTGGTCCCTGATACCACAATTTAAAAGCAAATTTCACATTCACCAGAAGAATGCTTTTGAGTTCCTGTGGAGAAGCTTGGCTGGATCTTTAATTCCTGAGAACATGTTAGCCTCAGCGGAGATAAGAAACGGTTGTGTAATCTCTCATTCTCCAGGGGCTGGTAAGACGATGCTCGTGATATCGTTCCTCGTGAGTTACTTGAAAATATTTCCTGAAAAACGGCCTTTGATCCTCGCTCCAAAGACTACACTCTACACCTGGTGCAAAGAATTCAAGAAATGGGAAGTTTCGGTTCCCGTTTACCAAATTCATGCACGACAACACTTCACAAAAGAACTAAGACATCAGAAGCCTAAAAAGGCTCCAGGGGATCTTAATCTGAACAAAGACGCAATGCATGTCGTGGACTGTTTAGAAAAGCTAGAAAGTTGGCATGATCATCCAAGTGTTCTCCTTATGAGTTACCCTGCATTTATAACCTTTATGAGAGAGAACACGAAGTTCAAACATTGGAGATACATGTCGAGAGTCTTGCAGCAGAGTTCGGGACTTCTGATTCTTGACGAAGGGCACAACCCCAGAAGCACCGGATCAAGGTTAAGGAAGTTACTGATGAAAGTGAAGACGGAGCAGCGAATTTTGCTCTCTGGAACATTGTTTCAAAATAACTTCGAAGAATATTTCAACACCCTTTGTTTAGCAAGACCACGATTTATCACTGAGGTGATAAGGAGATTGACTCGAAATGTGGATAGAGATCGATATGTCTATGGAAACAGTAGACAATCGAGAGAGAAGTTAGCAAGGAGAATCTTTGTGGAGAAGATTGCAATGAAAATCCATTCAAAAGTAGAGGAAGTTCGACAGCGAGGTTTGAACATGTTAAGGGAGATCTCGAACGATTTTATAGACGTTTATGAAAGTGGAAAATCAGATACGCTTCTGGGCTTGCAAACCTACAAGATTTTAATGAAACCAACAGAGATGCAACAAGGGATGCTAGCAAAACTGCGAAGTTTCATTTCATCCGCTGTCCGGTATCCAATAGAGTTGCAGATAGCTGTGTCATTGTTATTAGTTCATCCATGGTTGATCAAGAGCTTAGCATATGCAATTCAGTACTTTAGTCTTGATGAGTTTGAAGCACTCGATAAATACAAACTGGACGTGAACAAAGGATCAAAAGTAAGATTCATTGTGAATCTTGTTTACCGATGCGTGATCAAGAGGGAGAAAGTATTGATATTCGCCCGTTACATTGCAACCATGAAGTTATTTGTTGAAATATTTGAGAAAATATTTGGATGGCAAAATGGTGTTGATGTTTTAATCCTTCATGGCAAGCAAGAGTTATTTGAACGTGCGAGGGTGATAGATAAGTTTGATGAAAAAGGTGGTGCAGCTCACGTGCTTATTGCCTCAATCGCAGCTTGTGGTGAAGGTATTAGTTTGATAGCAGCTTCACGCGTGGTTCTTTTGGATTCAGAGTGGAACCCTTCAAAGACAAAGCAAGCCGTTGCACGAGCATTTCGCCCTGGTCAGGAAAAAATAGTCTACGTCTATGAGCTTTTGGGAACAGGGACATTGGAGGAAGAAAAGTATGGTAAGAATACGTGGAAGGAAAGGGTATCGAGGATGATTTCAGTTGGCGCAGAGGATTCTTCTTGCCGTCGGACAGATAACATTGAGGACGAGGTTCTGAAGGACATAGTAGATGAAGATCGTGGTCAGTCATATCATATGGTACTGAAAGACGAGAAGATCTCAAATGATGATTTAATTGCAGGTAATGAACTTGCGGTTACCAACTAGTCTTGATTTGTGCTATTTATCTCCTTCATTGTGATAATAGATCACCCTTTACTTCTACTTTCTGATGTTGTACGTTAATAAAAACAGCATTGTGCAAATGTCTGTACTGTAAACATATCTAGACCATGTTTTTCTCTGTGCTATGTACATATATGTATCGCGATCTTTGTAATGTTGAGCATAACTCTAGTTTTTCAGGCCATCTTGTCTTGATATATAAATTACCATTTCCATGATGTCTGGTTCAGGCCTGGTAATGTTTGTTTTTAGTTTATTTTCCCATGAAAATGCCCGATCATGTGGAACTTGTCTCACTTGCAATTTTACCAATATGAATCAAACAGTACAAAATATGATTTTCTCTGGAAAATAGCGAATCAAACACACCCTTAAAGAATTCCAAAGAATTCCAACAATACGGCGATTTTGCTTGGCATCTCTTTTGTCAAACGATCGTAGGGAATGTTTCGTGTAAAATACAACAATGTCACGCTAAGTTGTTCGTCTGTAATCTGTAAGTATTTTTATCGCCTCACTCTCTCAAAATCTCTCATTGCAAGCACCCTCTCTCGGTCGGGTTCGAGCAACACTCTTCAACCTCAATCTTTGATCATCTTCAACCAGAACCAACCACCATACACCATACTCTAAGTCGTTTCTCCCCATTTACGGTACCCGAATACTAGTACTAAATAAAACAGTGTGTACCAAGCAGTCCCTTAGCTAAAAAATAGAGATTTATTAAACACTTGGTTGTACAGCTCTCTCTCAAAGAGTTGTGAGGAGAGACTTTAGAGAGAGGGAGAAAGAGCCATGGTTTCTTTCTCTCTGAACTCCTTACCTCTCCCTCCTTTACTCCAACCTCGCAAACTCACAGACACAACTTCTCTTCTCAACCATGGAGGTTTGAAACCCATTGTCGTCACTGGAAACCCTCCAACTTTTGTTTCTGCTCCTGGTCGAAGAATTGTTGCTGGTAAGCTTGTTTTCTTCACTACCCATTTGTTTATTTTCTATAATTTCATGTTTTTATTGTTGGGTTTAAGTTATTTGATTAGAATCTGAGATACCCAGTTTGATTATATCATAGTATTGCATCATATCACAATATGAGTATGTTTTAGGCATTGAGAGATGTCATAAAGTGTGTTATTTTATAGTATTACATGGTTTTGTTCAAGCATAGTGCACATATGGACTATATTCTTCATAGATTATGAGTGCTTGCGCTATTGCGGATTGATAGTTTATTATTATGCAAACTTCATTGATAATGGTTAGGTGACACCATCATCATGCATAAGTATCCTGTATAAAATCATATAATACCTGTGATAGTATTTGGAAATGATTATGTTTTGTATTTAAGTGAAGACTATAACGAATAATGCCAAATATAAGAAATCTGAGATGGTGAATTATGTGGTTAGTCGGCAATTAAAATTGTGCTCCAAGACAAGTCTTAAGTCCTCTAGCCGGTAGGCCATACTAATGTTGTCAGCCGAACAACACCATGCTACTCTGCAGGCCAAACCATTGAGAAACTTTGGCTCTACAAGCTTGGCGTTGTCTATAGTATCTCCATATTCAACAGCCAAAGCTTTGCCATTAACTGCGATAGCGCAGTCAGAAAAGTTAGGCTAAATGGCTAAACGAAGACTTCTAAAGATGAAGAAGGTGATCAGCATCACCTAATTGGTGTCACCGCAGCAGTCTCCTTTCCGAACCCTTCACATGATGAGACTGGGGGTTGATTACAGAGATTTTACGAGAAGTTCTTCAATGTCCATGGCCAATAGGTTAAGAGGCAATATCCACTTAGCCAAATAAAACCATAATGGGTGCCATGGAGTACAATTGCAGTGTCAGGCTAGTAATGCCCATGGCTAGTTGGAGTCCCAATTTGCATTTGCATTTGCATTCATTGTTGTTAGTATAGCAATCTTAGTTGCAAGAAGTAATGAGAGGTTAGACTCACACCAATCTGCATGACTTTCTTACAAAGAAAAAGGTGTGAGATGTCAATTTTTCCTCAATATTGCAGCTGGGGCACATAGAATTTCCTATGATTCTTCTTGTTTTGAGGTTTAGTACTATATAATACTTTCTAGAGCTGACGACTAGATACAATATTAAGCTTCCAAATTTCCTTACCAATATCAAAGTCCCACCTCCTCTCTCCACCCATCCACACACACACACACCTAATGAAGATTCGCGAGGGAAGATCTTAAATAATGATTTGGCTTCCGCCTATGGGTGGTCTGGTCTGGTCTGGTAAATGAGACCCTTTACTATACTGGAGAGGAACATTCTTAGCTCGATATACATATTGGGTAGGTTCTAAGGGAAAGAGGGATTCAAGGGGCTATTGCACTAATTAGATTCATTTCCAATGTATGAAGATAACTGGAAGCTCTAGGTAATATTGGTGGGAAGAATAACTTTGTGGTTGCTATGCTCAACATGGTACTCGATGCTTATACTGGATAATGAAGAATTGGCTATTTCACTGAAACTTGTTTCCTTTCATTTAAATTTGAAAGTATTTCTGCTTTACTAACTATTGTGCCAATGTTTAGTGGGAGATTTGCATGGTGACCTTGCACAAGCAAGATGTGCATTTGAGATGGCTGGTGTTTTGGATTCTGATGGTCGAAATTTATGGACTGGCGGAGACACGGTATACTACTATCTCTTATTGTAGATATCGACTCAATAGCTTGTATCTACGAAAAGTACCAAGATGGACTAATGAGTCTTAACTCAAAATACATTTTGAACTCCAAGATCTTGTATCTCAAGATTCATATTTGAGATATGACATGGATAATCCACCATTGTGCTTTTGTAAGATGGGACAAAATCTTTGCTTTACATTTTTCAGTGCCATGAAGTAGGCCTACTGTCAATAACTGACAATAATTGATTTATGCCTTATAACCATTTTTTGTCTTCATTATGTCAATTTTCACTGTATTTGTTGAGTTTGTATATACTACTTAAAGCTGTTTGATTTTTGTAGATTTTGGTAGAGCGTTATATGTAATGTGTATAACTTGACTGCTAGGTATTGATTCAAATTGGAGATATTCTTGATCGGGGAGAAGATGAAATTGCAATTTTATCATTATTGCGGTCGTTGGATATTCAGGCAAAAATTGAAGGTGGAGCAGTCTTTCAGGTTTGTGCTTTTTGATCTGATTAATGTAAATTGAGCATGATATGGTGGTACTGAAAGGATATTTGTTTCTAAACACATGTTCCAGAATAGGCCCCAATTATCGGTAGAATACCAATGTACACAAGAACAAAATGTAAAATAACAATGAAGATAAATGAAGCAAGATATCCTTAGTAAGACAAGCATGCATGTGCAGTACCTACTATCTTGAGCCATAACTCAACAGCACTCACGGTCCTCACGGTTCACAACTCTATGGCCTCCATCTCTTAATCTATTTATTTAGATATTTCATCTAATCACCCATTATGTCATTTCTGTAGTCTGTCCTTTTAATTGTAGAATTTATTCTGTATGTCATCTTTTAGATTAGCTAATTCTATTTATGGTTTTTAGGTAAACGGAAATCACGAGACAATGAATGTAGAAGGGGATTTTAGATTTGTCGATCAAGGGGCATTTGAAGAATGTATGAACTTTTTGGAGTACTTGGGTGATTATGATGATAACTGGGATGAAGCTTTTGTTGGTTGGATTGGTGTGTCTGAAAGATGGAAAGAAAACCGTAAGATGTCTCAGAGCTATTGGGGTCCATTGAACATAGTAAAGGTAGTAATACACTTAATTATTCGATTCTCTACTTTGTCTTTTTAACACGAGTACTTATAACTCTCCTTATTTTGATCATCTCCAGTTGTAAGATTCATTTTCGCTTTAATCCTAGCAACCGAAAAATTTCGTACTCAATGGCAAAGCTATAGTGTTAAAAGAGCTAAAGATTTGAGTCAAACAACCCTATGGAACTGCAATCTTAACTATATACTGAAATTCTAACTCATGTTTCTGACACGCGTTGCCGACTACTAACCAATCTGGCTCAAATTTCTAGAAAATGAGGATGACCTTAAACACGCAAAGTCACACATATGTGTTGGGCGACGGGCCTGTCCTTCAACATGCTGGGACTTTGTTGTTCGTTTTCTTCTTATATGGACATTATAATTTTGTTAATAAGCTTCTAAGGTTTTGAATCATTTGTGTGTTTGTATTGCTTATTAAATTTGGTAAGGTTATTGAGCTTTATGGAAAGGTTACATTAGAATTTAGAAATGCTCTAACTATCCATGGATTTTGAATATTTTTCTAGTATTATTTAGTTTTTAGACTGAAAGTTTATTTGAATATTAGGACAGAGGCAAAAGGGGGTCATTGCGAGATCTGCCCTCTTAAGACCAGGGGGTCTATTAGCGTGCGAGTTAGCAAAGCATGCTGTTGTTCTTCAAGTTGATGACTGGATTTTCTGTCACGGCGGTCTTCTTCCTCATCACGGTAAACATTGATTTTATATGATTATAACTCTTATGTCTGTATATATGTGTTAATCTTAATGCTTTTTCCTGTTCTAGTTTTGCTGTCTAAAACCATTATTTTGTTACGTGCTGCAGTTGCATATGGAATTGGGAGGATGAACATGGAAGTATCTCACTGGATGAAAGGTCTCAATGAAAATGATCTTAGTGGTAATGAACTTCCTTTCATAGCTACCAGAGGCTATGATAGTGTTGTTTGGAGTCGCTTGTATTCAAGAGATTTTGAAGACATTGAGGGCTATCATAACCGCGAGGCAAGTAATTGAACATGTATACTCAATATTTGTAGATAAAAGACAAGTTCTTATCACTCCAGTTTCTTTCATCTACTCAGTGGCCAAAGCGGTCTACATATGTTTTTTTTCATCTTGTATCTCATCTATTACTGCTAAGTGTTTACTAGAACAAACTGTTCTTCAAATATTTTGGCATATAGTAGAAAAAGAAAATTCGTGGTTCATACCGAATACACAATATCTGTCTCTCACCTCTCTTCCAGCGATTCTCCGCTTCTCTCCTGTTTTCTGATTCCTTTTCCTTCACTTTCTTGGAGGTATCATGATATTCTAGACACTGCTTAGTATTTATAGATTTTGAAAGAGTTCTCATTCTTTATTTAGTATTTGAGTTGGCTAGCATGGATTTTTCAAATAAAAGGTGGGTGTATTGGTTTTCGCAAAAAGTTCTTTTCGAATGTTTGATCTAGCTGTATTTTACACTACACTGACTTGATAAATATGGTAGAAGGGACTAGTTTTTGAGAAGAATTAGAGTTCCTTGTACTCTTGAAAACTTTTGCATACATGAAGCGTAGGTAACTTTGCATTATACTACTATGAGCTTCTAAACATAATTCCCTGCTCTGCTCATCAGGTATATTCAATTCTTGAAGAAACATTGCAACACGTGGGTGCTAAGGCGATGGTGGTGGGCCACACTCCTCAAACTTCTGGAATAAATTGGTATAAGTTGTTTCTAGTTTACTAGAGACTGGTGTAGCCGCACGCGGATGCGCGTGCGAATCCCCTCTTATTCATCTGCAAAGCTATCATTTTCTTGTCAATTTTTTTTATGGCGAGTTTCATCGAAGCTTTTTCGTGGTTATCAAAAACCTAAGTGAAGTTTAGTTTACCATGTTTGGATACTACGCATCCCATTACCCATATGAAAACTAAATAATTTTTATTTATTGAAATTACTAAATAATTTTTTATTGAGATTACTGGATTCTATAAGAACTGGAGGTTCCATCTCAAAACCAATTGGCTATGAGCGAAGTAGCCCAGGATCTTATATTTTGAGGTACAAGGCTCTATGTATCCGATGTGGGACTATATATGATGTGAACCGTCCTCTCATGGTCGTTTCTCATCGTCTATGGTTTATTTATATTAATGTTATTTTGATTCAAGCCTCTCTGCTAGAGATGCTTAGTAGGTTTTAGGGAGTTTCTAAATAACCAACACAAAGTTAAGATGGTACTTTTTCCAGTTTCTAGATTATTCCTAATTTGGGTTTCCACCCCCCCCCCCTCTTATGTTATATAAAAGGGAGGCTATGTTCTCTATTTTATGAAGTTGTTGAAGTTGAAGTTAAGAATTAGGTTTCAGTTATTTTAGTTTTTGTTTTAGATTAGAAGAAACCCTAATCTTGAATTAGGTCTAAATTAACGTAATAAACTTCTCAATTTTGCTTCCACGTTGAGAGTTTACGTTAAATTGGCATCAAAGTTGGTTAAATTTCCTTGGAGGAGTTTAAATTTTTGATCCACGATGTCTGGATGAACAATTCAAAACCATGGCGAAACTGTTTGACGCGATTGAAGAGAGATTTGAAAATTCGATCGGTTTATCGACGCTTTCATTGCTGGTGCTCTTTACGCGCTACCTCCCCAATCAGCCCCGCTAGGGCAACCGGCGAAATCGCCGACGTTTGTCGAATATGAGAAAAGCCTCGGAGAAGAAAACCAATTTTTTTTCGTTTCCGATCAAAAGTTTTGCAAACCCTGCAAACGGAGTGGTCGTAGGAACCATGGGAAGCATATCGACCAAAATTAAGGTCGTAACTGTGGCTGAATCGACGAGGATGATCGGGAAAATTGGCGGCAGTTTACAGGTTCAGGTTCGTAGAGAGAGAGAAAGAGAGGAGAGGAGTGTTACACATGCACGTGAGTGGCACGTGGGGTATAAGACCCTAAAGCTCCTGCCCAGACCAAAGCCCAAACCCGAGCCAGACCCAGACCCAGACCCACCCCCGATGACGTTCTTGAAGACGTTCCAGAATCACGCCCAAATCAGTTCATCGGCAACGACGATGGTATGCTCCATCTTACACAAAGAGAAAGGTGAAAATAAGAGAGAATAAAGTGTTGTAGTGGACGTCGTTGTTTGTGGGAAGTCAGTTCACCGAAGAACAGACTGAAGAGGGAAGAGTGGTTAGCGCTAATTCGAGCCGCGGCCAATTGTTGCTGAATCGAGTCTTTGCGATGGGAAGCTCAGACCTTAGGGTCAAATTCGGCTGGAATGAAGATATTAATGTTAAAGGAAGAAAAGTAAGGAAGCTAGGGATGTTTGAAGAATTGGGGTTGGGTTTACCCACCCAAGCACAAATCCAAATTGAAAGGCAGAGGTGTGTTAGTGGGGGAGAAACAAGAGAGGGAGATCGGGTGCAACAGGGTCCAACACATGCTTGCCATGTGCTCCTGCAGATCTGTTGGATTTTTTAAAAACTCTTGGTATAAAGTTCTCTTATGGGCTTAGGCTTTTTATCATTTTTTGGCTTGGTCTTTTTACTCTCTCAGCTTAAGACCTGATCCTTAGGGAAGACCTGATCTAATGGCTTCTAAAACGCATGCACATTTGAAAAGAGTCGTTGCAACTCTTTTCTTATAGAAGGCTTTGTTTATGCCACTTTTAAATATACAACAACAACAAAATTACTGTTCATCGTCTCTCCCACGTAAACAGTTTTTTCTCTAACTGTTCATCAGTTCATCTCTCTCTTCTCCTTACGGTTTCTCTAGTTTCTTTTTGAGGTGCATAAACCAATCAAGTATGCTGTCTCTGGGTACTGAGACTTCCGTATACAGCTCGTTGTATCCTAGGAGAGACTCGACTTCTTAAACCTGTACATGGGGTTGTCGAAATACTCTTTAAAGAGAGTGCGTTCCACGCCTCGAGCTACTCCGATTTCAGATTATATTTTGTTGCTGTTTCAAACAACCCGAGTTCCTCCTGCTGCTGATCGGAACAGATTCATTGCTGTTTGTTTTGTTGCTGTTTGTTTTGAAGAATACTTGTTAATAACTCAAGAGTACTTGATGTTCATCACTCAAGAGACTTGTTGTTTATCACTCAAGAGTACTTGTTGTTGTTACCTGATTAACTGTCGTTACTGCTGTCCATTCTTGTTGCCGATTGCGTACTTGCTGTTACATCACTCAAAAAGAACCTGTATTATGCTTTCCCCAAGTTGTAAATGAAAGAAACCAGAGAAACCTTAAGGAGAAGAGAGAGATTAACTGATAAACAGTGAGGGAGAAAAAATTGTTTATGTGGGAGAGACGATGAACAATAATTTTGTTGTATATTTAAAAGTGGTATAAACAAAGCCTTTTATAAGAAAAGAGTTGCAACGGCTCTTTTCAAACGTGCATGCGTTTTAGAAGCCATTAGATCAGGTCTTTCCTAAGGATCAGGTCTTAAGCTGAGAGAGTAAAAAGACCAAGCCAAAAAATGATAAAAAGCCTAAGCCCATAAGAGAACTTTATACCAAGAGTTTTTAAAAAATCCAACAATATCCCACAAACATCTCCAACAGTACACGCAGCAAATGTGTCCTACCAAGTGCGACCTCCAATCGGGTCTCACCCAAGTAAGGAGAAACCCTCGTTTGTTGATCTGTTTTGGGAGGGCTTTTTATCAGGTTTTGACAAGCAGATAACCCCATTTTTTTCATTTTTGGATGTCAATCGACTTAGAGAAGTTGGTGACGACGTCATACCCCCGCACTTGGGTACGACTTTGGGTTACGGGAAATTTCGCGGTAGAATTTGAGGTTTGAAGACGAGTATGCCACAACAGAGAGTTCCGAGATGTTTCAGAAACTTGCTAATTTCGTGGTCAAAATCTTCCGAAGACAAAGGGATTTGATATGAATCGTCCTCTTATGGTCGTTTCTCACCGTCTATGGTTTATTTATATTAATGTTATTTTGATTTAAGCCTCTCTGTTAGAGATGCTTAGTAGGTTTTAGGGAGTTTCTAATTAACCAACACAAGGTTAAGAGTGTATTTTTCCCAGTTTTTAGATTATTCTTAATTAAGGTTTTCACCCCCTTATGTTCTATAAAAGGGAGGTTAAATTCTCTATTTTATGAAGTTGTTGAAGTTGAAGTTGAAGTTAAGAATTAGGTTTCAGTTATTTCAGTTTGTGTTTTAGTTTGTGTTTTAGATTAGAAGAAACTTTAATCTTGAATTAGGTCTAAATTAACGTAATAGACTTCTCAATTTTGCTTCCGCGTTGAGAGTTTACGTTAATATATCTCAATAGATTCTTACTCTAGTTTATTGGAATATATATTAGGGTGGGGATTGTGTATTTAAGAAGCTGACATTAGTTAGTGGTAGTTGATAATAATTTGTAATATCGGAAGGGTTATTCTTGGAAAGAGAAAGAGGTGGACAAACTACGGCTCGGGTGACGCTCCACTTGGAGTGTCGGCTCACCCTAGCCACTTATTAGAGATATTATTGACAAGCTACAAGATCTTCTGATGAGGAAAAGATAGCTTATGGCATCAAAGTAGTCTTGTTCCTGGAAAGAGCGGGTTCTGTTACATATGGATTCCCATCTAACAGAGAACTCTTCTGCTAATAAGATGTATGGAGATTTTGATTCTAGCACATCATATGTTTGAAAGTAGACCAACACCCCTAAAGAATATCAAATGTATTGACACATTTCCCTTTATGAAGTACATAATGTGGGTAAGTCTAAAATTGAAAATTCAAATATGCGAGTCTTATCATCATACAGTAGCCACTTAATATTTCCCTTTATGACACATTTCAATTAACAGCAGCCACTTAATATTTATACACTTATGTAGGACAAATTAGCACAAAAAAATATAAAGCCTTGCACCAATCCCATCTTGGAGATGACCAACGGGTAGAAACATTGTATAGAGTGGGTACGGTTGTCAGGTATATGGACCTTTTGACCAACCACCTCTACATGCTTATGTAGGAAACGTGATCTTATGTGGAACGCTCGGGTAGCTTTGATGTTATATACATATACATGTACTATAAACTGTCACTTTGTCCAACTACATTTCACTTCTGCAAATTAGCTAAATTGGTTTGGATGTTTCTATGCAGTAAATATGGTTCTAGCATATGGCGTATAGATGTGGGGATGTCCAGTGGAGTTCTTAATTCAAGACCTGAGGTAATTAATTGATTTTGTTTTTAAAGGAAAGCTGGGGTAATTAATTACTTTTATCCCCTAGGACCCCTACTAAGGGATGGCTTTGCTTATCTAGAAAGTAGCAGCATCTAGCAAAAACTAGCATTTAGCCACTTCTTACTGCTCGCGGACGATCTATGATTGAATGGAATCGGCATAAGCAGGGTTTCAACTTTAAAGAGTTAAAAAAACAGCAACCTGGTTAGCCATTCCCATTCAAAAAACCTGGTTAGCTATTAAACCGGGTATAAAAATTAGCTGTTAAACCGGGTTTAGCTATGCCAAATTGTGCCTAAACTAACTCTACTATGTTAATAAATATTTTGGTTTTTATTTTACATTTTTAATAGCTTTGAAAATCAGAAAATACCTTTATAATGCTGAGTCCACGGGGGTTTATTTTGGCTAATTTCTCTGAGGTTCATTATTTTCCGCTAGAATTTGGTTTGTTGATACTACAAAAATGATAAATATTGCCAATTTTTGCCATGAATGTTCTTCATTATTTGAAAAAAGTTATATCGGGACGAAGCATTTGATATTTAAATATGTATATGAAAGTTTAGTTAAATGTTAAAAAGTTTGTATTTCTCCCCATCCTGCAAGTGGTACTATTTCTGATGATTCTGTGTGGTTCCTGAAGGACTAACTGGGGTTGTAATCTGGCTTGTGTTGATCAGGTTCTAGAAATAATAGACAATAAAGCAAGAGTGATTGTAAGCAAAAGAGACATGCGTAACGAGCTTGAAGTTGTTGATTATATTTGAAGCAGACATTTATATTCTATAAAACTCATAAAGGTAATGTTTGCTCACAAAACTTCAGTTTCTCTTAGAATCCATGTTAAGTAAGTACTAAAGGTCTTACCTTTACGGGATTTGCCCATTGTATTTTGTCGGTTTACTTACAGAAGAAATGTTTGGAAAAACTCTAAAAACTCCACATGTTCAAGGGATGAATTGCTGAATAAGGTTTCACCTATGGCTGAATTTGTGAAAGCTTCCAGTTTAGCGGAAGTTGAAGAAAACAGTGGAGCAAAGCCTATATCTGTGAAATTATGTATAGAGTTGTATACATAGCCGGAAATTATCCTGGCTGATCAAACTTCAAACATGTATCATAATATAAAGATGGCATGTAATGAAATTGTACGAATAAAAACAAATACCAATTTCGTTGTATTTGAATTTGACTGAATTAAGTTTTTACTTCCAATTTGTGTGCAAAATCATCCTTATGCACGGCTAGAGGTGTTTTAAGCTCCCATGTTCAGACTATGCAAGCTTTAGGTGTGTATGAGACTTAACAGCAAGATATGTGGGCTAGCCCAACTAACCCAAAGGTCTGAAATGTTTAAAAATGTCCATAATCTCAATGTGTATGTGAAATGAGCATTTGCAATAGCTAGCGTAATACATTTTAAACTTGAAGCTTGTAAAACCCAAAATTTCTCTTCCTACGAAATGTGTATACTGTTAAAATTGTTCGGGAGTGAACTTTTTTTTTATTTTTTAGCAAAAGAAACTTGTATTTGGATTAAGAAAAGACGCTGCAGGTCGTCTCCATAATTAACGGAAATTGGAATAGTAGCTATTATATGCATCAAGAAACATTTACCAAGCCACCTGGTAAAACTTTTGCCGAGTTGTGGTAACTGAAATTTGTAGTTATAGTGAAAGCAGCATAAAGTGGTATTTGCGGTAGCATATTTGCCTTTCTACCAGGGTGGCTTGGCCAATATTTGGTGAATATATAAGCTTTTTAAGAGCACCCACAACAACTAGGTATACCCTGACGTGGCGGGTGGATTTTCAAATCCACCCTCTTTTCCACCCAAATCGTCTCCCAACAGCTAGGTGAATCGGTGATGTGGCAGGAGAAAAATCCATTTAAGGGTGGATTTGGGTGGAAAATCCACCCGAGGGTGGATTGAGGGTGAATTCACGCCGCGCGGTTCTGAAGTGTGCGTAGCCATAGCATGCGGTTCAGAAGTGCGCGGCAACACATAACCTTTAAGATTAAAACACGTGGCTCCCGTCCAACGACTCCCATTAAACGCACTTCAGAATTGCGCGTATATATATAAACCAAGTTTGCCGCAGTTTAGAAGTGTGCTGAGATTTTAATGGTTCAGATTGAAACACGTGGACTCATCTGGGACGTCCATTTCAAGCGCACGGTTCAAAACTGCGCTGGGGTGAATTCACCTTGAGGTGGATTGAGGTGGATTGGATGAAGGATTGGATTCACCTTCAAATTCATCCAATCCACCCTCTTGACTGCAATGGATGCTCTAAACAACCTAAACTAATTGGTTGAGTGCATGGCATCATCCGTTGTAGTCTAGTTCGTTAGGATACTCGGCTTTCACCCGAAAGATCCGTTTCAAGTCCTGGAAATGGAACTCTTTTTTTTGTTTTTCATTTATTAATAATACCAGAGTTCTTAGATTGAATTAATGAAAGAAATTAAAAATGAATTACTTCACCGTAAGGATGATTTAGAGTTCTAAGTAATTTTTTTCATTTATTTGGCCATAACGTCTAATCGATAAAGGTTAAGAAGAGAACAAAATATATCCAAGGTCTAGAGTAGACAATAAAGGAGTTCCTCTTTTTAGAGATGAAGAGTATTTTGTGGCTTTTCGGATCCTTGACTATAAGTGTCTAGATCATATGAGCTGTGTTTGAAGGAGTTTAATGTAATGTCCTACAAAATCAGTCATCTCTTGACACAAATAGGCCATGATCGAGGTCGACTATCCATTAAGCCACTTGATTGCCAGGGTTTATCCAAACTTATATTTATGTCGTGTCTGTCTGCATCGGGGCAATTATGAACATGGATCACCCTGGTCAGCAAAAAAAATAAAATATACGAGAACCCTCATTATTAAGTTTGCAATCATTGCCATTTTAGGCTCTTGGCCCAGTGGTGGTTGTGACCCTCCACCAAGAGAGGAGTCCTGGGTTAGAAACTCAGGGTTACAGGGTTACAGATCCTTATATAAAACCGGTTTGCCTTTTAATTTTTTTTTGCAGTCATGCTACTCATATTCATTACGTTGCCTTGCACGGGACATCAAAAGTTACTGTGTTTTAAGTCGACAGGCCTCTCAAATAAGGATATATTCGCAAGACAGGATTGTCCTACAACATCATCTTAAGTTTAAATAATCGATTCAAAGTTGAAATTTTTACTAATAATAAATCATAAATGAGATACAAAGTCCCACAAAAACAGTCATAATAGCATTTCTAACCACACGAGTCTAAAGTTGCTCTCATACATCTAATTGTGGTCTGTGGTCCGTGGTCCCTAAATAAGCTAAAATCTCTCATGTGCTTTAGTGTTAATTTTTCTTACAAATGATATGTAATCAAGTTCTAATTATCCACAAATGCCGAAAGCCTGGTTTCCGGGGCACCAGAGGGGTGCCCCGGAAATTAGTCAGGGACAACGCTGATAATTTTTTATTTTTTATTTTTAAGTTTACATTTATACCCTGGGTTCTTGCCCTAACCCTATCTTGCTTTTCTACTAATGATATTGACGAATATGGCTATATGCCGATATCATCTTCATTCAAGGAAGAGGCGGTGCATTGCATCTACAACGAGAATACGGCCAAAGCTTCTTTTAAGTTGTTCAGATTCGCAAGCCGCCACCACCACCATATTGGTGGTATCACCTGTGGTAACGTTAAAAGCAAGTAAATTTTGTCGTCAACGTCGACGACAATGGCGGATAAGTCTTAGCCTCAAAAGATTCAAAACGTAACTGTACACCTTAAAATTGGCATGGCAATTGTCCGATTAAGGAGCGGAGGTTGAGCGTAACTTCAAAACAATTCCGAATGCGACAAACTTTAGTATTTTACCTTTTTCCGCTAATTTTTTTGTAAATTTTTTATTACATTAATTCATCCCTTGTTTTTAAACATGTTCCTAGTAATTTCCACCCGAAACCGTGTACTTATGTGCCGAAGGTGATCATTATCAAGTTTATCAAGGATGCACTAGGAGTATAGTATGAGGGGTATTTCAGTCACATCTTGAAGAAAAGAAAAAAAGTCCCTATAATTTTAGGGTTCATATATAATTCATCACTATTTTCTTCGACTATTCATATCATAGCATCCGACTAGAAACTTCGAAGACATAATAAGTTTCGATTTAAGCAAAGATAAATCCTGGCGAATGGCCCGCGTTGGTAGATAGTCAAGCTCAGGCCTCAGCAACTTGCTTATTACAAGTTAAGGCTAATTGTAAAGTTTAGAAAACCAAAAACAAAATTACGAAAGAGAGTATTGTGTTTGTGTGGTCAAGTTCAAAAGAAGAAAGAATAAGTGGTTTATAAAAGCATTTAGGCCTACTAATAATTTGAATATTTATAAAACAAGAGCCAGCCCAGTGGATCTTATTGAAGTTTTCTTTCCCCACTTGCTTATCAACTTGGCTAAATTTCTAAAAATACAAAAACACATTGAGAAAGAGAGAGAGAGGGAGATGATCAAGTTGCAAGTATATTTTCTTTATAAAGAACAAGTTGATAGATGAAGTACTTATTATTTAAGACAAGTTGCATGAGAAGAGCTGTTTTGATTCTCATATATAAAAAGAAAATTAATATTTTAGACCAACATGATCCTTCTCCATGCATGAAGAAACTAAGATGGTGGGGACAATTTTCTAGGTTGCTCTAATGGGGGTCAGGGGGTGTCAATCTCTGTTTTTTTTTTTAAAATCAAATAAGTACCATTGCCACCATTTGCAGAGCTGTATTTTGATGATCGATCTTCAATATTAAAATTTGATTAAGATGTAATTCATTAATCAAATTAAGCTTAAACAACGTCATCTCTCGAAAGTAAAAGCACATGATCAAATTAATCTAAAATCAAATGCATCACCGGCCTGCAAAATACGCACATACCCATTTGTATGTTGGTTCCAACTTGCTCTTAAACATGTTCTCATCAACTTGTAATTATATTTCATATCAACTCGTTAATGATCATGATCAAATTATCTCATTTAGATATTGATGATCAGCAAAAATTTAAACATTTAACAAGCATAGAGTCGTAAAATTGTAATACACGCCATTTAATGTATGCCTGAATGGTGATAAATTATGAACTCGGATCACCCTGGTTTGCAAAAAAGAAAAAAAGTAACGAAGGAAAAAAAAAAGTACTAAAAGAGTTTCTTTGTTTACACAAAATCCATGAAGGACTAAACATGGTGGAATTCACAAGTGGTCTAAATATAGGCCATTATTGTCACTAAAAGAAACTCAAAAAAAAAAAAAAAAAAAAAGATGCTAATATTAATACTAATATAATGAGTTTTTTTTGCCACCGGCAACGTCGTCTCGGACAGACGTACACCCTAAACTCTTGCATTCCTCACGACCTTGTAAATTTCGTGCGCGCATTCCAGAAGGTCACATTGATCTATCACTGATAATTCATCGGTTACGCCTAACCATGTTTCCGGCATAATGAGCTAGGGAATGCAAGTTACATCCCACAATGGTATCAACAAAAATGCATGTATCCTCCTTAGTATTCCCTGGTGGGATATCGACCACATACGACTCGACGACCACAGTATCATTCGTGGAAGACGAATGAAGTGTGGTAACAGACCGATAATTCTCCAAACGATGATCACCACCAACCACACTAAAGCTAAGAACATGTTTCTCATCATCAAGTATCTCAAGACGCTCAGTACTCCTCCCTGCAGGTAACCCAGACACCACATGGACCTCGCGGACTGACCCAACGTTACCATGGCCTAAAATAACGTCACAGCTCTTGATAAAATGTTTATAGGCCTGTGGGTAATCGAAGCGTCGGACAACAGACCATACAGTGGATACAGGGGCTGGGATGGTTTGGACAACGGATGAGCAGCACTGGTTGGTGGCCACAGGGTGCGCATGATGGTGCGCGACCGAGTCGGGGATGGGAATGGTGAGGGAGGAGAGTGGGACTACTATTTTGGTGGTGGTGGTGGTGGTGGAAGAGTTTCTGGTGGTGATTCTATGGTGAGGGAGAGATGATTTTGGTGGTTGAGAAGGCATTTTTCTGTTTTTTAAATTATTTTTGGGGATGGCTTTATGGGGTAGAGGGAGCTGTAGATATATATAGGGAGAGAGAGAGATGAGGAAAGAAACAGAGGTGCAGATACAGACAAGAGAGAGAGAAATCAATGTTAAATATAGGTCATGTGGGTTATTAAAAAAATGGAGCTAGTTGAGATGGATTGAAGTTACATAGGTACCCTTTTGTTTTTTTGTTTTCCTCACAATTTTTATTTTATTTTATTTTTCTTAAGAAAATTATATGAAATTTGTAAATAGATAAAAGGGGAGGAAAATCATGTTCGAATCATGTTTGGTTACTATGGCGGCAATAAAAATGTAACAAATGACTACTGTGAACTGACTCCTTCAAAAAGTTTTATCTTTAAAAATATATGTAAGTTAGTATGGTAATTACTGCTTTTAAGTTACGAAGAGTAAATTTAGATTTCTGGGAGAGTGGCTTTAAGTTAAACTTCATTTTGGAGCTTATTATTTTTGCTACTTTTTGACTTAAATTAAGTAGTTTATTTTTATAATCCAAATATACTTACTTGGCTTTTAATTTAAAAAAACGAAAAAATAACTTATATTTGGGTATCCAAACAGTCCCTAATCCCTGAGAGTGTCGGTCCTGTGAAGGCTCATGTCCGCCTAAATTCGCATCAAATTTTCAACATGTCAGTAGTAATCACATACTTGAAAAGAGACATCAAAGAAACTCTTTTTGAAGACAATACTGCATGTATCACAGAGAGACGGTGGTAATAGCTGCAAACAAAGTGAGCATTTTTTTTTTGTATTTTTTTTTTTTTGAACTTATTGTAAAGCTAATATTAATTTGCAACTGTAAAATTGCAAAAAAGTAAGGGAAATTTTAGACCCACTTGAATTGTGAGAGAGAGAGAGTAGTTGTAGTTAGCAGGTGAGTAAAGATAAGCATGCCAAAGCCTTTCTTAGAAGGATTCAAAAGTAGAGAAGAAAAAGACAAGTGGGTAGAAAAAATTTTGGGTCAGTTTTTGTACCTACATATGATTCTAGGGCTTTTCCACACCACGACAAACCACAAGTGGATTCTTCTTACTTTTTTCATTTTGTCTTCTTTTTTTTACTCAATAATTTGTCTTTTCATCTGTCACTTTTTTACATTTCTTATCTCACCAACCTTCAATAACAGCTTGTTGATGATGATAGGGGTGGTGGTGATGGTGGTAGTAGTAGTGGTAGTGGTGGTGGTGCATTAATCGCTATTGGATTGGATTGGGTTGGGTGTACATTAAGGGTGTATATTAGTGTTTTTTTTTTTTTTTACCACGGTGATCTGGGTTCATAATTTATCACTATTTGTCTGATGACAAATTCATAGGGTACTTGAGATCACAGAGATATACATATTGAGTAAGTCACGATAAATCCTGGCCAATTGGTGTTGAGATGATCATAGGACCTCTGCTTCTTAAGGCATGGCCCCATAACACCAATGTTACAAGTCTTACGACTATCCATCTCTCGTTCTTTCTTTTGATTATTCAATTTGTTGTTTGCTGACGACAGGTGTGACAGACGGGTTTGTAATTTATTACCATTTGCATGAATTGCTAGCTAAGCATGTTTTAGTGTCTAATTAGCAAAATTGCACATTTTTGGCAATCCCAACGAAACCTTTTACCATTGTCAAATAGAGAGGCGCTTAGGACGGTTTTTCTCAAGTGCTATGGAGCAAACTTTTTCTTCAAGCCAAGGGAGGCTTAGTAGTACTAGTAGTAATAGTAAAAATAAAACAAAATCCTCCCATAATGTGTGACACATAACGGCTATATATAACGATGCTTTAGAAGAAGGTCCCTCCAAGTGATAGGTTACACATGCTCTTCACGTGGTCTAAAATATGTGGGCAATAGTACGTAAAAGTAGTATCGCTCCGATACCATACCAACCATGGTAGGCTCGCCTCAAGAGAGCGACATCCGCACTTGTTCGTTCTCTTCGAGAATAGAATATCTGTAAAGCAACCTATATTGAATAGTACAATTTTTCAAAATTGACATTTATTTGTCTTGGTTCTTTTTCTTTTTTCATTTTACAAGATATCAGTTTCCGTTAAATATACCAATGCATTGCAAATTTGCAATAATTTCTAAAAAGCTTCGTGTTATATTGGGTTTACAAGATGTATAAGTGAAGATAGCAATGCAAATACGCAGCAAATTGCAATCGTTAGTACAAAGTATGGAAGAAAAGTTGATGTAATGAGAAAAGGATGTGTTAGAAAGAAAGAAGAAGCTGGAGAAAACGAAATAAAGGAGTACATAAAATCAGGAACTGGGGAGAATCTAAAATGAGTTGCAAGTGCACATATTCTCCAATGAAAACCTCTACATCTTTTATGCAAGTATGCATATATTCATTCTTCCATTGTAAGCAAATCATTCTAAAGGAACTGATCATACTTTCTCGTTTGTCGCCATCCAACGTCCTAAAAACACTAAATTTTAGCTAATTATGTTTATCTTAATGACACTTTGGAGGGAGACGTTGTTCTCCCGTTTGTTGCACAAACATGACAATTTAATTACTCCAAGTTTACATAAACGAGAACCCTATATAACATGTAATCTACGGTGATTTTCGAATTATTTAAGGCAAGTGCTATTTAGTTTAGCTAAGCTATTTGTAATCAGATATTAGGTTATTCTATCTAGATATAAATCTTAATATATATTGATACACGCATATGGCTAGACTAGTAGAGTATTTAAATTTTGGAAGAGATATATTAATAACCTCTCTTTAGACCTAATTTTTCATCCTTATTCGCGCGTTTTCAGGCGTTTGTATATAACATAATAATACATTGCATTCAATAGAAAATAATATTTCGTGCACTTGCATTATTTCAAAGTATTTTTCGTTTTCGATCATTATAAAATAGCCAATTTGCTTAACCATTATAAACAAATTGGATTAATATAAAGTTCTCAATATTTTCGATGAACTTACTTAGTATTTTTTTTATTTGATTCGTCCCAGGAAACATGTAATCATATAGTCCTGCATACTTGGTCAAGGCAAAATCTTTGAATATATCATATTTTGAATTGCAAATGAAATAAGAAATATAGTTAGACTTTTGCTTATATATGTTCAAAACCACAATTGTGATTTAAGTATCATGTATTTGTTTGTTGAAATTTGCTTGTCAAGGCAATTATTTTAATCAGATCTTCACTCAACTAGCAAAAATGCAGGAGAAATATCTCTTTCATCCCTTGTAGCCGGCTTTGATTTTGATAATCTCGACTAGTAAAGCTTCAATTTTTTACTAACGGAGACAAACTTGGTCAGCGAGAATACATTCTAGACGCTTTGTTTTAAAAACCAATTAAGATGCCATTATTTTGTAAATTTGGTTAGTCCAAATCTGGATGTCTATGAATGTTTATCCCAGGCAACTAGGGATAAGTTGTTCTGAAAGCCACGAGAAAAACAAGACTGTACGTTCGAATAATATAAGAACTAAAGGCGAAATACGATGTTTCGCCTTTAGCTTTAAATATCAAATTATCCTTCTTTTGGCATGATTCTTCTTGCATTACAGCTAAAATTTTCAGCCTTTTAAATGAAAGAATCAACCAAGTCACTTTCAAAGTTGTTTCGAAATACATTTTTGTTAGTGAACCCCACATCCTTGTATGGTATATAGGGTACCGGGCACCCATTTTTTCGGCATGCCAAACCCAAAAGGCATGCCAAAAATATGTATTTCCTTTCTTTTTTTAGTAACTACGCTGTTTTTTTCCCTCAACGGGCTAACTTTTACGTACAACATAGAATATGATTACTTTATCGGCCCAACTTTTACAACATAGAACATGGTTCCCCTCAATCACTATGCAATCCACGCACGAAATTGTAACGGTTGTTGGTTACTTTCTCTTTGAATTGATAGAAGTGATTTCATCTAGCACCTCGAGTATTTTGTAGTTTACAAAAATCATAGGGTATTGGTAAATGACTCATATTTTTTAAGGAATTCAATGCAAAATTTATGTGATTCAAACTATCTATTACAATATTAATATTTATAAGATCAAATATAATTAATTATACAATAAATATATAAACATCAAACATTCAAACCCTAAACCCTAAATTAAACAAACATTTTCTTATCTTTAGTCTTTTACTCTTTAGAGCATGGGGGAGAAGAGAAATGCTTGAAACTTTTACGATCATACACGATATATATAACATACTACAAAGCTTTTAAACTTACGAATTTAATCTCGGTCAAAAGGCATGCCAAATGACTAAATGCTGACAACATGTCGCCCAGGCATGCTTAGTTTAGCATGCCGGTGCCACGATGCCATGTACCGTAACCTTAAGAGAATTTTTATTTTATTTTATTTTATATTTTATTGTAAACAAATGTTTATAAACGAAACCTCAAAGGGGAGAAACCCTCACAAAAGTCCCTAAACTAGAGATGAGACGCGGATACATAAGACTCAAGAAAATAAAAAAGTACATAGTAGTATTGTCATTAACTTAATCATTGTATTTAATATATAATTTGAACAATATCATTGCTCTAATAGCTTCAATCTATTTGACCATTTACCACCACCAAAGGCATCACAATATGTGTATAACACCCGATTAGATCCTCTAGGGTTCGTGCAATTGCCCACAAACCACAGGAGCCGGGCAAGCCGACACAAGGGTGGCTGGATTCGATACCAACCACGAAACTCACCAGTGGTGAAAATCGAATTCTTGACCTCTAGGTAGTTTGGCAGCAGTGACTATTAGAATTTGAGTTTTCATTAATTGGTGATGATAGGAGTAACCCAAAGATCTTATATTTTGAGGTGCAAGACTATGTGTCCGATACGATCATGTGAAACTAAATATTTTAATAACAACGCTTCTGCTTACGCCCTCGCTTTTGCCGGTTGAAAAAAAAACCAGTGATATCTTTGTCAATTGTCATGAACCAAGGCTCTGGGGTCCTTTTACCACCACTTTGGGGTTTTTACTACTGTAAAATTCTTTTATACGTCGAAAAAAACGCGTCGAAGACTTTAGGCCCGAATAATAATAAAAAGTCGCCGAATAGAAAGAAAAAAAAAATAAAAAAATTTAGGGTTCGATAGAGTTTGTTCTCTCTTTAAAATTCTCTGATTTTGATTTTGATTTGAGAGAGAGAGAGAGAGAGAGAGGGAGAGGGAGAGATGGATCAGATCTTGAACAAGGTTGGAAGTTATTGGTTCAGCAACAAGGCCAACAAAGAGCTCAATTCGGTTGGTGATGACATCAATGTAAGATTTCCCCTAATTATTAGGGTTTCAATCTCAATTTATGTTGATTTCCCAATTTTACCTTGTTTTATTTGATTATCATTTAATTGGATTAAATCACAAAGACCCTTTTAGGTTTATAACTAAGAATTGGGAGTAATTGGTCTAAATAATATTATGAAATGTTGAATTTATCATTGGCTTAATTATAACCCAATTGCATTTAATTGTCCCCTAAAACCCCAATTATGCAATAAATTTATCCAGTTTTATTATGAAATGTTGCTTGCCTTTAAGATTTTCGGCTTAGTTTTCTCTTTCGCGGGGTTAGTTGTTTGTGTGAATTTTATAGAAGCAAGATGTGTACTAACAGTTATTTGTTATGCATGTAGTCATTGTCGAGCAGCATTGAAGGAGGGGCGAAATGGTTGGTTAATAAACTCAAAGGTAAGTAATATTCCTTCATTGTTTGCTTCCTCAATTGTTATGTATGTAATGTATGTAGTCAGTTTACATTTTTATTGGCTGATAGAAGAATGCATGTCTGTTGTGACGTCCTTAATTTAAACTCCATGAAATGGTTTGTATGATTAAATTGAAATCGAGATCTAGTGCACTCGGAAAACTTTAAATCATTTATATGCAACCTCTAAATTCTCATTAACTTTGAAGATATTGTACGAGTATATGGTAACTATAGAGTTTGATTGACTTGATTTCAATTTAATATGTACTAGATTACATTCTAGTGTATAATTTTCCATCTAGATTACTCAGATTCCATATGGCTTTGATTATAATAAGCTTCTATCTTAAGCAGAAAAATGCTACCTTTGGACTGATTTCTGTCTGATTTCCTAATTCTAGCCTAGAATTTGGTCATTAATAAGATTTAAAAAGATCCTGCTTAAGTTGGGTTCTTATGAATCCTACCAAATATATCTTCTTTATTAAATCTTATACGATAATAGTCACCCAGAAGGCCAAAAGTGCTCAACAAGAATTTACTTATTTATCAGCGTGTTTTCCTCCTGAAAAGAAAAGAAGCTCAAAACAGCTTAGGTAAGCCATATGAGGACTTAAAGTCCATCCTTGGGTAACTCTCACATGTCCTTGGGTAACTTCTTCTTAAAAAAAAGGGGCTATAGTAGTACCCGTAGCATTGCTAAGCATATACGTAAAATTGCTGAGTACAGTATCGTCTAGTATTAGTTTTTTTTTTCCAATTAAGTTTGTTGCAGCGTCCTGCCCTAGAATTCTTCCGGATGTGCTTGAAGTATTTTTGTTAGTTAATGTTGTTACCGCTATAAATGAGATGTTACCACTTTTAAAGGTTATTATCCGCTCTTAGTATTTTTATTAGTATCGGGCTTGACAGCATTGAATGAGAGAAGGCTGATAGCACACGATCTGTGTACTTGTAATGGGTATGAACTAAAGTCTTACATAGCTAAAGAGTTAAATTTTTTAGTAATGGGTTTGTCAGATGATGAATGCAATTTCTTAAGTAGTGGGGTTGTCAGATTGTGAATGATATTCTTTTGTGAAACAAAGTTATGTACATATCTCGAGTTGAATAAGGTTATGATGTTTGCAGGTAAAATGCAAAAGGCGTTGCCAGAGTTGTTAAAGGAATACGACATGGCTATAGGAATCTTCCCTCGGGACGCTACGAACTATGAGTTTAATGAAGAAACCAGGAAGCTGATTGTGTTCATACCATCCATATGTGAAGTCGGGTACAGAGATTCATCAGTTTTGCGTTTCTCGGACACTGTTTCTGGGTATCTTGAGAAAGGAAAGCTAGCGGATGTTGAGGGGATTAAAACGAAAGTTATGATTTGGGTGAAAGTGACTTCCATCTCAACTGAAGGATCGAAGATCAATTTCTCAGCTGGGATGAAAAAGACCAGGAGTAGAGAGGCTTATGAAGTGCTTAGAGATGGTATTTGTGTGGAGAAGTTCTGAAGTACATTGACATTATGATCTTATTATCTTCTCTTTATGTAATTATTCTTGTGTAAGTTGTAAAGTGACTTTGGTATCAATTGAGATCAGAATGGTTGTTACTTGTTACTGTACTTTCTTTTAAGAAGAGACTTAACAAATTTAATCCATCAATACTTTGCACTACTCTGAATATTTGCAATTTTGATTGAAAAAAATGAGAGATCTAAAGCCTAACATTATAAATTTATAACACTCATAAGTGACAAAGAATCTTTCTTGTGATCGGAATCATCAGATGGAGTATCTGAACATCTATATGGTGAAGTTATCAGCGTAATCTTTCACGGGGTAAGCGTTTTGATTGGAGTGTTTCAGAAAGTGCAAGTACAGTTGAATCTATATGCTCCCAACTTACCAGCAAAAGAAAATCAGAGACTAAAAAGGAAACATTCCAAAATAAATGCACCAGCCGGGAATCGAACCCGGGTCTGTACCGTGGCAGGGTACTATTCTACCACTAGACCACTGGTGCTTGTTGTTTAATTCTTTCTGTATTTTTATCAAACTATCTCTCTTTTAAATCATGTTAACTATGCAATAAAAACTTCGCCAAGAGCTTAGTACACCAATGATTTAGACACATGTTAAGTTGCTAACCATCGAATCCATGTACTACAGGAAAACTTAGCTAATCCACTCGAGTTGACCAAGATTTTTTTTGGCATAACCAATGAAAATAATCTCTTTATTGTTTTTATTCTTTAAAGAATATCAAAATATGTAACTTTCATGGAGAAAAATTTCAACACATACAGGATACAGCAAAAACAATCTTCCTTTGGCTCTCCCCACAAATACTTGTAAATTAAATGAATACAATGAGAATAACGGAATTGGTTTTACGGGCGAAAAAGCTTGGTGTAAAGGAGTTCATTCCATGTATCTTGTAATCCAGGCAAACACCAATGTACACAATCTGCATAACTTACCGGGTTCGCTAATTGCTCAGGAGTTAACGGGCTCCATTGTTTCTTGTAGATCGATGTGTGTGCATCTTTTCGATATTCCGACAGTTGGGTTATGTTAAGAAATGTAATGGGTACCGCAGATTTACTGAACACTTCTCCAATCACCTTCATTATGCTTCTGCGAGAACTAGTTCCCCAATATGCTGGATCTTCGATAGGAGTCGTCTGGTTGTAGCAATTGCCATTTGGACCCCCTTCCCATTCAACGCTACTGCAGTCAAGTTATATATATATATTAGCAATGATAATATAATTTGCATTTTACCTTTAACCAAGTTGTTTCTCTGTTATGAGACTGGCAAAATAAAAATAAACGTAAGGGACTAAATTTCCTGTAAGGAAATAACTTATGTCTTGGCGACATACTATTTTTTTAACGGAAATTATACAAAGATAAGGAGAATTTACTTACTTCCCATGAGAAGGTGACATGCTAGTGAAGAAGACCCTAGATTTTTGAAGATCCACGTTCCTCTGCACCCATTTTACCATACTCTTCATCGCCATTCGATAAGCATCTTCTGTTTCCATCTCAACGATATCTTTCCTCTCTTCATCAAAGGACCCTCGCCTGCCAAGAAAAAGAGCACACGAGATAATCCACTTGTGAAACAGGAGAAAATATCTTATGAAAATGTGGAAATTATATCAAGTTTAGAAAATTACAGGATATTCATCTTCATGCCAGTTATCCACCAAAGATAGGTATTGAAAACCAGAATGTCAGCTCCCTCCCAATACCTACCGTGCTTATTGATTGAACCCTTACGAACGATTCTTTCGGTCACTCTATGTATGATAGCATTATCAGAGTTTGATTCTAGGAGAAATGGGGCCCAATAGAACTCAATTGTCGCATTGTATTCCTACAAGTATTATCAATGGAAGTCTATTAAAATAAAAGAAGCTGTTTATGGTAACATACTTGAGGACTCGATGCACTACGTGAAAGATTCTCAAGTTACCTCAGCTCTGAAGACCGTGAGTGAGTCAAAGGTTTCCATGGACTTGGCATGTTCAGGGATGACCCTGTGTAGGAGACAAATCATGGAGACATACTGACCCCGGTTCAACGAGTCGCCAACAAACATCATCTTTTTTCCTCGAAGTTTCTCGAGCATGAAGGTTGCATTGAAACTGTAAATTGTAAGAGAAAAACAAGAACGTAAGAAATATTACAGGATAATATAACATTTAGATAACCTATGAATTTTCATAGAACAATTTGCTAGCCTCATCTAACCATATTGTGACACCTGACATTTTTTTATTTCTTGAAGTCAAGATCATGAAAATCTTGAACACCCCTCTGATTTTCTTTAGAAATAGTTCCACACTTCAGTAGTAGGTATACATTAGGTAACATGCGCATATTTCACGAGGAAACATCGGCAAATGAAATGAAGCGTAAACAATCAGATTTTCTCTCCACATAGAACTCTTAGACATGGATTTTATCTAGAATTAAACTCTTCTCTAGAAAAGCTACTCAACTTCGCTTCACCCTACTTTAGCCTGCCTAAACGTTTTGCCCCACCATCTTGCCCAAAATTGCATCTCTGTGTTTTACATGTCCAATGATCTCTATTAATACAGAAAAACTTTAATATTTGATTTGAGGCACAACCCTACATCAACGAGTTATCGTTTTCGAGGAGTGGATTAAAGGTTAAGATGATGTTAACCAAAAAAACAGACGAAATAATAGATCCTGGCTGTTCATTACGAACTTAATATAATCCCTCTATTCGCATAAAAAATACGTTTCTCGAGACGCCACCTTATAGAACCTAATTTTCCCTCTTCATACTTCACCTCCTCTACTCCCTCTTCTCCGGGCTTCGCTGGAGTTCCTGTGTCATTGATAACATGTTGAAATTTTTCAAAACTTATACCTCTTTTGAGCCTTGAACCCATGACCTCTTGGTCATCTATTTTATGTGACTCCTATACTATAGCCTAAAGTTTAGTCCCACATTGTTTATAAACAATAGAGAAACTAAACATATAAGGTAGTACCCATGTGACATGTGTGTAACATGTGACATAGAGAGAGTGTATAGTTGTGTGAGTGTGTGAGAGGATTTTATACTCTATACACACTTGGACCTCTCTCAGGCGGCCCGGCCTCGGGCTCGGACTTGGGATTGGGATTGGGCAATTGGCTCTGGAGGCCTTGGGCCCTTTGGGCTTGGGTATCCATGATCTTTTTAACAAAAAGTTCATTGGGCTTGGGCTTGGTTTATTCCTTAGTCTTGGTCTTAACTTTGTTTTCTCCACCTCTTGAGGAGACCTAATCCTCAGGGACACGTCCCACACGTTTGAATAGAGAGAGAGCCGTTGGGCAAACTCTCTCTATAAAAACAACTCCTCACCACCTTCTAAAACATAACACAGAACACAACTCTTCTCTCTCTCTCTTGTACGGTTACCTAAGGGTGGTGCATACTTCATTCTTACGTAGACTTCCGGGATAACTGAAGTCTACTGTATACGTTACGCTCGTTGTATCCTGGAAAGAGATCAGACCTTCGTTACCTTACCCGAGGTAGGTCGAAATACTCTTTAAAGAGAGTGCGACCCACGCCTCGAGCAACCTCTCTCTCTTGTTGTAGGTGCTGTACCGGTGTTAGTTCTTTCTTGCTACTGCCTGAAACTACAATCCGTTCTTCCTACTACTGCTTGCCTGGAATACAAGCTGCGCTGCTGCGGTGTTACCTCCTGTTTGTCCAAAGTTTAAACTGCGCAATTGTTGTTGTCTAATACCGGAGTTCACTAAGTTCTTGTGCTACTGAAACTGCCGTCTGCACTACTGTAGTGACTGCTTCCTGCAAATTAGACTGCCTGTAATTCTTGCGCTAAATACTTGCTATTTACCGGAGCCGAAACCTGCCTTACCCAACAGCTCTTGCTGCCTGAACTTGCGCTACCAATCCAACTGTTTTTGCTGCTGAACCTACATGTTATTCTTGTGTTAATCCATTGCCTTATTACCGGAGTTTACCTCATACTTCCTGCCGGTATAATTGTTGCTACTCATTACCAGAACAGCAACTGAGTTACTGCTGCTCTTCATTGTTGCTGAAAACGTTGCTGCTATATACCGTGCTATTGCTCAATCAAAGGGAAAGCTATACTTACAGGTTCATAAGACATTATTTATTTCCTATAATTAAAACAATAATAATGTGCAGTGAGCGTGGATCGAGCACGCGACCTTCAGATCTTCAATCTGACACCTTCCAACTGAGCTGTCCCCGCTAGCCAACTGCACCACGATAACATGATGGACCAGATTGGTGTTATAGATTAGGGCATTATCTGGAGTTGCAGCTTTCTCCATTGGGGATCCTTTTGACGACCACGCAGTTTCAGTAACCATAATATTGTTCTGAAATGTAGAGCGGTTAGTGCGAAGTAAAGGGCACCAATTTGTGCATCAAACATGTTTGTGCAAATCAGAACAGTGGTTGGATCAATAACTTATGAGGAAGACTCAAAAATAGCATAATCTAGAGAAATATAAGCTTGGGAATCTCTGTAAGGATAGTAAGGATAAATGCCGATCATGAAAAGGGATTGATTTTCCACAAGAAATTCCAACATGGGCTTTTAGAAGAAGGTATGCCTGCTATTAAACGCTCCGGCAGATGGTGGAAATGATCGAGATAAGACCCCAAGTGAATGGGTGGGGGAGATTTTAATCTCCCTGTGTAAACCCACTTTCCTAAGAGCTGCGAGGACATTTTGCATGGCAGGTATGACAAGCGCAGATGCGTTGGCAGGCATTTCGGTTACTTCGGCACCTGCAATTATGTATGTGATCTTTGTTGCAGAGTAGTAGGGGATGATGTTGTTTTTCAGCCATGTATCTACATTGGACAGAAACTGGGAAAATGGCAGCAAATCTGAATTTGGAACTCCAATCATAAGTACAACTCCAGTATTGGCAAAGGCCCTGAGAACCTGTATGTTGGAGTCGTAGATCCTAATGTACTTAGTGTTGTGAAGTTAAACCAGTTGGTATATTTTATTAGGAGTGGAAAGCTCATCGGCATTTCTTCCGTGTCAGACTCCAATAGTGCTTCCTTTCCAAAGGTCTAAAACAAGCCCCATGTCCCCTCTTCTCACTTCTTCTTGATGTGGCACGTCCCTCCTAGGGTCGTCAGCCCCCGTGTGACATATGTTTATTTTATGCTTAGCAGCTTATGCTCTGCGAGAGGTCCAATATGGGTTATTAGCAGTTTCTGCTTTTTAGGTTAGTTTCCTAATTGGATAGGTTAGAGGAGATATTGTAGGAGTGATTCTAGGGAAACCTAGGCTGTTGTTTTAGTAGAAACTAGTAGTTTTCTCTAAATCATAAACACAACGTGAATCTGTTCGTAGTAATCACGTCACTCCTCTCTATATGAAGGTTTCTATCTCTCTATCTCTTTATTTTAAGCAAACCCAAATTAGTTCATTATTAAATATATAAATGTTTCATCATTGTTACTCGTGGAGATAATGTTCCATTGTTGGTTTCAATTTATTGTTTTTCATTTATTGAGAAAGGGTTGTAAACTCGTCAACATCTGACTTCTTTGTACCTTTGAAGATACTAGAATACATCAAAGATATCTACTGGAATTTGGTTATCATCATTCTTTCAAGTGCTTTTGTTTCTCAAAACCTTGCATCCGTCTATTCGGCCGGCCCCTAAATTTTTTGAACATAATGCGTTAGCACGCGCTAGCGTGTGCCTATTTGCTTGCGTCAGATGTGGAGGTGTGTGAGTGTACACATAAGTAAAAGAGAGCGGTTGAAATAAATCCTACTTGTAAGCTGAAAGAAAACCCATTTTTAACAAAATAGCATTCCAATCATAATTTATTGATAGGCCGTGCGGTCGCCCTCATGTCGCCCATAACAACGGTTGTTATCCAAGTCGCAAGACCTCTCTTTAAATTAAATTTATTTTATGTTTATTTAACCTCCATGAGCTTATATTTAGGAAAGAATAAAGATCTTCCTCCTTTATTTATAAGGATGGTTAGGATGAGAGTTTTAGTTAGTGTGACTTTTTGAGAAGTAGTTCTTGAGAGATATGATTTGTAGAGAGAAGTGACTTGAGAATTCAATAAATTAGTTTAGTCAATTTGTATTTGTGAGATTTAGCTTCTGCAAAATTATGTTTATGAAAATGATAGACTATCACAATCCACACCAAACTTTGGTAGGGTAAATGAAAATGATGTAGGACAATGTAACTACTACTTAACAAATTTAATCATCAGTATTGTCACCTAAAATATACCCATTATCTTAATAGTACGAATGCGTTCCCCAATACTACAATGGGGCTTAGAACATCAACTTGATGAACATTTTGATAAAAATCAACTTCATAGTTTGCCCAAATTGACCGAAACTGAACGGTTTTACGTCATATTCGATACGAATAAACCGGGTTCATTAGCAAAACAATTGTATAACTATGAAATCTTTAATAAGAGAAAAATTGGAAAACCTCAACCTTTGTAATGAGCACCCATGAGGCTGCCATCTCAAAAACTGGTAATCTCTATCAGGCCTCCCATGCTTTTGACATGTCAACTGTGGCTGTATGTATGGACACTCCCATTCCTCATAAATCGGCCGAGTCGACTCGTCCCAGACCCATTTCCCACTAAACAAATCACACTCCAACTCGCTCATCGTTTCAGCAAAAGGGATTGTTGGGGGTGTCTCTTCTTGTCCTCCTTCTCTACCCCCAAACCCAAAAAACAGAAACAATTTTAATACGAAGATGACTCAGTGTGTCCATGAGTTGACTCAGTGAGTTAGACTGAGTTGACTCACCTTGTTGTAGTAGTTGTTGTTGTGGTGAGAGGGGTTGACTCAGTTGTTGTTGTTGTTGTTGTCTGAAGAGGAAAGTGAAGTCTTGCCCCAAGAGAAGAATGATGAAGAAGATGAAAGCTAATAAGGTGAAGATATAAAAAGAGATTTTTGTTTTTCTAAGAGATGAAGAGATATGTTGTTGAGTCTTCATTTCTCTCTTCTTGTTTATTGTGATCTGAGTTCTTTCTTTATGAGTTTCTCTCCACTACTGATGAAGTTTTTTTTTTAATTTAAGCAAATACCATTGTTGGTGGGAAACGATCGGAGTAGACGGCGTACCGTGGTGGTGTTTATGGTTGAAGACGATCGGACATAGGAGGGGGGGATATACTAGAACACTATGGGATGATGCTGCAAACGACCGAAGATGGTTGCAGGTGATGATTGAAGATTGGGACGAATGGAGACATAAAGCTCAAAGGTTCAGAGTGGCAGATGTGAACCTCGTGGGGGAGGATGAGAAATAAGGGAGAAGCTTTGCAGAGGTAACAAACGGATGGAAATACGATATTCCAATTTTTTTTTGCCTTCCCTGTGGAGAAAAATTCCCTATCAAAAAGTGTATACTAGTATGCACAATAGGGAAATATGAAATAGGAAAAGTAGTAGAGAAGTAAGAAGGAAGGTATGAAAGTGTTTTCATAAGAAAGATATGGTGGTTGAAACTTGGAAGGTATAATGTCACTTAGGTTATAAGTTAAGTAGGCACAAAGATTTCCATCATTTTCTCTGATGTTGGAAAGCAATGGTGAAGCTTGGATTTGCTTCTAATATGTTACTTGGACTGATAGGGCTCCTGTAGTGCGAGCTAAGTATGACGTAGTTCTGAAAAAAAATGGATGGTTATGAACTTGACATACTAGGCTGAAGGTGTATTGTAGTTCAGATTATTTGCAGTCAAAATTTGCACTATAAAAATTGATAAACACAACTGAAAATTATGAAATTGCAGTGGAGCCATCTGATTCGTTCTAGTAATCGGAAAATACAGGGTTTTCTTCAGAAACAAATCACTCCTAATTCACAAGCACGATTCCTGATTGTTAGTGACAACTTGGAACCTACAATTAGCAATGACTTTGTAATATTTCTCTAAGAAAATCGTTGAGAGTACTTGCAGAAGATCCACCATTTGCTAATGCCAGTCGGCAAGTTTCTTTGAGTTCAGAGGCTCTTCGTCTCATCTCTTTGCTTTCATCTCCATCCAAGTCCATAAATTTCTGCACTTTTGTTGCAATAGCCTCTCTTTTCACCATTGTCTCGTTTCCTGATTCTTTAACCCTCATCCCAACTTTCCAATCATCCACAATTTGTTTGGCATTCGGGACTTGGTCCAAAAATATAGGAAATGTAAGCATGGGTACACCTGCAAACGCACCTTCCATAGTTGAATTCCATCCACAATGTGTCCAAAACCCTCCGATAGAAGGATGACTTAACACAAGCAACTGGTCACACCACGGCACTACTAGTCCCATCTCTCCAGAAGCCTCTTGCACTTGCGAAGTATCACCTCGAGCGATCCATAAGTATCGAACCCCGCTTGATCGAACCCCAGCCACAATTTCCTCCAGTTGCTCACTTGAAACTGATAGAAAACTACCCAATGAGATGTACAAGACAGATTTTCTAGGCCGGGAATCTAACCATTGGATATAGTTTGGAGCATTTGAGGGAGTTTCTGCTATATCCGTGTGAGGTATTAAGGGGCCGACAGGGTAGACAGGAAACGGAAGCAACGCTCTTAATGCATCTGTAACTTCAGTGTCAAGATGATAACAGCAGGTAAACATTACACCTTGAGATTTCTTGGCGCAATCGAACACCTTCAGGACCCAATTTAGTACTTTCTGCCCAGTTCCAAAGTAGATTGTTGGAAGATCTCTTAAGCACACCGAAGAGATCCCGGGAATGTACTTCACGATCTCATTTCCGCGTTCTAGCATAAGAAGAAAAAGATAAACACATTCTTGTTATGCACATTTTATTTCCTAGAGTTTAGAGTGATTTTGGAGTTGAAGTTAGGCCATGTTTGAAAACAGCACAACCAAACATCCTTCGTGGCTGCGAGAACTGCATCACAGTTCTGGCAGACATGGACATGTATCAAACATAGCGTAAGATAATTCCTGCAGTACTCTAAGACAGGTGGTACATACCTGCCAAATCAACAGGGAAATGCTGGTTCTCCTTGAGAAGATCGAAGTGATAGAACATTGTGAACACCGAAGGGGACATCGTCCACAGTGACACCACCGGAATCTTCCTCTTAATCCCTACCTTCACCGCCCACGGGATATAAGTATCGGCTATAATAACTCTCACTGGCAACCCCTCCAGCTGATCCATCAGCTCTTCTACTGGAGCTTCCATCTTCGTATGCACAGCTTCCACAAACCCTGCAAAATCCGCTGCACGATCCAGCTCAGACGGTATGACATTCGGAATAGACCGAAAATGTAAGTTACTTGGCTTCTGCATAGAGCCAATGAAACCAAGCCACTCTTCAGTCACTATAAAAGTGACTAGAACATTAGTGTCCGAAGCGAGGAGTTTGCAGAGGTTCATCATGGGGTTGATGTGGCCTCGACCCGGATACGGCATGGCTACTACATGGCAACTGGGGATTGGATTCATGTCGTCTGAGTATGGGATTTCTGCTACTCTTTAGTTGAAAAGCAACACAACAAGAAGATGAGTGAGAAGTATCACAAAGCAGTTTTTGTTTTGTACAAGGAAAATAAAGATATCGTGTTGGATCTTCTGACTGAATTAATATAATAAAGACATCGTGTTGGATCTTCGGACTGAATTAATATAATAAAGACATCGTGTTGGACCCTCTAACTGATGGGTCCGGCCCAAGGTGGGAATCCAACTGGGTTGGGGTGTCATACTCGACTCTAAACAAGCCCATATAAGTAAGGGCCGATGAGGAGAATTTTAGAGAGAGTATTTAATACCCAAAATGGTTCAGTATTGTAACACATGAGAACAACTTATCAATGAAATCAAGCTCTCTATTTCTCTCATATACTTAGTATTACTCTATTATATATGATTGTTTAGCCTAGAATAGTTTGATATCCAACACGCTATCAGCACTGCGAAGAGCTAGTGGATAAAATGACGAAAATGCTTTCTAAGGAATGTTATTATTATTATTTTGCGTTGCGAGGAGGTATATTTTTTGAAAAATTTATTTTTTAGTATTAATTGCATGATCTAACGTATATGATACGTAGATATGAGTTTATGTATTAATACTTCTTTTTTTTTCGTAATTTTTAGACCTATTTTTAGTGTTTTCTAACCCTTACCAAAGGCTATTTTTAAATTAAAATAGGGATTGTTCTAGTAATCAGATTAAGGCGCTTGTAATTTTGTTGCGTAGCCTACTCTATGCCAATCACATTCATATATCACACTCCATCGGGAGATGTCCTTGTTGCCGAAAAATTGGCGTTGAACATGGGTAGTCCACGGCCAAAAACCCAAGTTTTGCAGTAGATTAGGTCAGGGTGACGTTACCAAACCTTTAGGGTTTTAATTTTTTTAATATGTCATGCTGACGTCTTCTAGGTTAAGACATCATTCAGACTTATTTTAGGAAAATTGGACCTAGATCAGATCTAATCAACCAAAATTAGACCTAATCAGGTTCAGTGACGTGGCAGGGAACTGGGCCCATGGTGACACGTGGCATGTTGGACCCACACGTACACTGTATTAATGACACGTGGCCAACTATAGCAGTGACACGTGTTAACACTGTATAAATGACATGTGTCACCACAAGGTGATGACATGTGGCAGACCAGGTCTGACCGGTCCAGGCCTTGACCCAGACCAAGTCAGACCGATTCAGACACTAAAATTGACTCTAAAAGCTCAATTTTTGTTAAAAAAATCATATTGACTGAATCTACCCCTGGAGGGACCCATTAAAAAAAATCATAAAAATATTTTTAAAATTCTTTGGGAATGAATGCATTGTATAGGAAAACTGACTAACTTATATGTGATATAAGAATATAGATTAATACATACTTAAATATCTTACGATAGCTTATAGGATATTAATGGTATACCCCTAAGATACTAATTATCCTGACCAGGGATCATAAATAATTCGAAAGCTAAGACGAATTTAGAATATGACTGAGAGCCATATCTAAATCACGGTTAAATGCTAATGACAGTAATTAGAGATTAATTGGGAATTAACTTAGTCTTATTTTATAAAAACTTAGTGTCTAAGAAGCCAATTTTACGTATCTAGGTGCAATTAGATATTACTTGATAACATTTAGAGGTATACATGCATTAATAACAACCTATAATACCCTAAAATGTTAGTTCAAAGGTAAGACTAATCTACTTATCTTGTGAACTCAGTAGACTTTGGGATGAAACTACTTGTCCGCTAAACATCTAATATCTCTCATATTCGTAGCAAATAGGTCATTTGACTAGAATATACAAACCTTACAGAACTTTAAGGATTATAACACCTTAGTTGTTAGAATAAGGTACGCAAACATCGAGTGGTTTTGAATAGCTGTCTTGGCTAAGACTCTATTAAAATGCACTTTAGGATTAAGATCACCATTTTACAGGGTAAAGTTTAGATTTGACGCTTAATAGGATCTCAAGAGTATAAAACCATGAACATAGTTCACTTATAATTAATGATTGAGAATCATGTACTTCATTGCGCTATATACTATGAACAGCAAATAATGATTGAAAATCATGTACTTAAATATGATTTCATGAGTAATAAGACATGAACAAGGTTCACCTACAAGTAATAATTGGGAATCAATGAATTAAATACTGTGAATTGCCTTTATGCAAGAAATGTTTATCAAGTACTATTACTAGTATTGATCTACATGCAAAATAGATGTTGGCAAAACTCAGAACATTGAGTACCTCCCATACTGTAACTCTATTTCGGTACCAATAAACTTGACCTATATTGCTACTGAAATCCATATGCTATTGTAGAATTTGGAAAATACTATTGCTGAGAACAATGATTCTAAAAAATAAATAAAGTAGGAGCTTTGTTTGCACCCTTGCCTCCATATTCAGGAAGACCTGATAATGGATTATCTTATACTATTATAGTATTGTATGACTGGCAAAAATTTTATTCGGTAGGCAACTCCACAATAATGTTACATGAAAAAATAGTTGAGGTAGATAAAGATATTAAGAATATTCTATTAAACTTTATACGCCTCAAATATTACGCTTTCGAGTCAATATTCGATAGATTACTGTGCACGCATACCTGATTCATGTTTTTCTCATTTCTGAGCAAAATAATGAGATATTGGTTAAGATCCTCAAGCTTATGCCTACTAAGAGTAAGCATGTGCCAGGGTCGTACAATATTGGGTTTAGTGATAGGGGAAGTTGCGAACAGGGTCACAACTTTGGATAGACGAGAGGTGGTAACAACGATAGAATTAAAATTCCAACTATCAGTAACCTGAGGCAAGAGGAATAAAAAGTTCACCAATGGATCAAAATAGAATAGGAAGAATTCGTAAATGGATACCAGATAGTCAGGTACGAGATTACAATGCTCCCCAGATGACCTAAAGAGATTAGCCCCAAACTTATTATGTGATCACAGCTAGCGCAGACCTCGCCACGGTAGAGTCTGTGGCCTTAGATTTCTTCCATGATATCAATGTAACTTTGGAACAAGTTCTAAGTGTAATTAGTAGCAAATTCCCAGTAGATGAATGATGTTACATAGTGAGCATTGCCAAGTAGTAACTTTACTTGTTACATAGTAGTTGTTTTGCAATTATTGACTAAGTTGAGAACTCTTTACTGGTTAGTTTAATAGAATGCTCGTGATATGCACTGGTTCGGTATCACATCTATGAGATTGTTCTTTGATTTTTCTGTGAATTTATTGCTTGGGAAGTAGTTAAATTCTATGTATGATAATTAATCTACTATACACAACCCGCCTATGGATTTATATGCTCATTGAGCATTACTGATAATTCGATGAGTGACGACCCATGTCTAAGAGACACTTGTACTACGTACTCGATACTTTTAAAATATGGTCATATTTTTTTCCCTAACCTTGTGCATCGGGGATGTAATGAATATCATTGGCACGACCAACATGATAAAACACATTGAGTGCGTCACGCTATTACTCAATAACGGTACAATACGAGGTATCTAGCCCGCCTTATACACTAGTAAATCCAGCCAAATTTTACTGAATTTTAGGGAAATACATGATAATGCTTATCACGTAAAGACTATCGTAGAATATGACATACAAGGTTCTGTGCATTCCCTCATTATTCGTTATAGTATGACCATGGTGGAGTGTGATCTTAAGCCTTTGCTCCAAACGCATCCATGGAGACACATGTGGACCTATCCATCCACATAGTGGCCCACTTGAGTATTTATGGTCATAATAGGCGCATCTTGGAGATGGTCTTACGTTTACCTATTATTAACAACTAGGAATGCAATGTTAGCACGGCTTCTCACTTAGATCATTCGATCGCAGGTTAAGTTCTTGGATTAACCGATCAAATCGATCGATGCGACTTGACGGAGGCTTGCGAATTTGACTCATAGGCTTTTGATGATTATTTTACCACTAAATGGGATAGATGATTAAGCATCGTGAGTACCCCATGTCATAACCAATTTAGAATTGGTGGAGAACCTAATCAAGCAATTTAGGATAATCGTTAGGCCATTGTTACGATCACAACTTCCGGTTAGTGTATGGGCTATGCATTTTTGCTCCCACAATACTAATTAAAATTTGTCCTATAACAAATTATTAAAGCTTTCCAAAAGCAACTAATAACTGGGTCGGAGCCCATTGTTGTCCATCAACGAACATTTGGATGTTCCGTATAGGTACCAATCGCAACACCACAACGTACAAAGATGGGACCCCCAACGTCGGCCTGGTATTAAGTGGGTTATGATTCACATCTATCACTAGATATTTGAAACCCACTGACGACATATATAATTCAGGGCAGATTGTTACTTTAATGAGTTGATATTCCCAGCATTGGGGGGGAGATATGAGAGTCAATATTGAGGATGTTTCCAAGATTAGTTGGAAAACACCATCGTTGTCTCATCTAGATTCTTTTTACATAAGTTGAGTGACAATAAGGTTAAAAGGATTACAAACATACAATAGGTCGTAAATAAATTGCTAAACATATTCATAAACACTGTTGAAGTATCATAGGTGTATGTACCTGCAAGTAATATACCTACACAGCTAAACGTTCTGGGGGAATTAGTACCGTAAATGAATCAGAGGCTCGCGCTTAGTGCGGAGTACCATTGGAAGAAAGTATTCTGAGCCGGGGAACTGTAGAATAAAGGACAAATATGACTAATGGTGTAGTCGGTTCATCGAGGATAGAACCACCCATCGACGAGGCAATAGTAGCTACGCGACCAGTTAATGTATTACGAGACAAGCCCGGGGTGGCACATACATTTAATGATAAAGAGATCTTGATCTATTAAAAGTCTATAAATGCACAATGTAGGATCGTTCTGCAGAAATTTATCGATAAGGTATTCATATTCGCTGCTGTGCTCACCATCAAGGATGAGGATTCAGAGCCACTTATTGTAAACGACTGTGTGTTGTTGCATATTGGCCAAAGTGGGTATCTGGAATCCAAGCGGAGCTCAGCTTGCTAGCATAATGCGAAGTGATGCCATAGAGCCTGTTGGTTACAAATGAGAATGGTACGGAAAAATGATTAACCCAAAGAGATAATTAGGTCCAGGCAAGACTAGTTGCCCAAAAATTCTTTAAGAGACTTGTCATCGATTGCAATGAGACCTATTATCCGATTATAAACGCTATAAAGTTTCAGTACTAATCACTCTGTCAAGTTGTCAAGGACAAACTAAACATACGTCTTATATTATTTTCACGTATCTATATAGGAAACTAGATATGGATATCTTCATGAAGCCACCCGGGGAGGTATAAGCTTCTGGAAGCAATTAAGCCTAACGCACACGAGGTGCACATGTAATAAAATTGGATAAGTCACTGTTGACTTATAGCAATCAGGGCCCATGTGGCATAGTAAGTTGACTGAGTATTTGAAGGTTGGGGACTTTTCAAATAGTCATATTTCTCCTTGCGTTCTCATTTAGAACACAGATATTGGTTTAAGTCATCATAATATTGTACTAAATGATTTGAATATCATTGGAACTCTAGGGGAGATTGTGAGAGCCACCGAATACCTTAGGAAATAATTCAAAATAAAAGACCTTGGGAAACCAAGTATCATCTCGATTTGTAGATTGAACATCTTAGTAGTGACATACTCGTACACCAAACGATATATATCGGGAGAGTTATCTAACACTTCGGTATGGATGCAATACACGGTGCTAAGTCGTTTTTTTTCGTCCATCACTTGGATGTGAACAACGACATCTTCCACCATCCTAATGGGGGGAGAAACTCCTTGGGCCGTAACACCATAGCTAGGAGGTACTTTACTATAGTTAGTTGGGTATACTAGACCCGATGACTCATTCGCAGTAAACTATTTAGCTTGCTATAGTTTTGTTTCTACCCAAAGGCACTAGAAGAAGATCAAACACATTCTGAGGTATCTGATCGGCATGAATGACAGGGGTCTGTTCGACCCGAAAATGGTAAACATAAAATTATAGGGTACGCCGATACAAAATACTTGTCAGACCCACATAGTGGCCATTGTCAGATAGATTATGTGTTTATGTACAGGGATACACAAAATTCTTAGAGATCGATGAAGCAGACGACGTTTGTTACATCTTCAAACCATGGGGAAATTTTTACAGTTCATGAAGCTGGCAAAGAATGATGGTTGCGTTCCAAGGTACATCACATCAACTGAAGTTGTGGCATGTTATATCCAAGATAAAACATCGACTCTGTATGAAGACAACTCGGCTTGCATCATTCAAGTTAATGACAATTTTATGAATGGCGACAAAACGAAGCACATTTCATAGAAGTCCTTCCATAATTATGAATTACAGAAGACGAATTAGATTGACGTTATTTAAGATATTTCAGAAGACAACTTTGCAAACCTATTCACGAAGACTCTTGCACCACTTACGTTTAAGCAGCTGGTACATAGAATCGGAAAGTAAAAGTTTTTATTCATCATTATCTCGGGAGATGCATCTCAATGAGATAGATCTCGGGGGAGATCGACGTCAGGGGGAGTAGTCCTGACCTGACGTTAACACATGCGTGTTGTACTCTTTTTTCTGATTGTGTAATTTTTATCTTAATGGGTTTTACTGACTAGAAGTTTTGATGAGGCAACGTATACGCGTCCACAACCCATACAGGGCATAAGATTGTATTCTTTCCTTGCACAACTTTTTGCCCAAGGGTTTTTTTCTAGGTAGTGGTTTTGACAAGGCATGCGTTCTGGTATGGAACACCCCAAGAGAGAGTGTTAAGAGTTGGGTCCAGCCCAAGGTGGGAACCCAACTGGGTTGGGGTGTCCTACTGGGCTCCTAAACAAACCCATATAAGCTATGGCTTATGGGGAGAGTTTTATAGAGAGTATTTAACACCCAAAAGGGTTCAACATTGTAGTACAGGAGAACAACCTATTAATGAAATCAAACTTTCTCTTTCTCTCATATGCTTAGTATTACTCTTTTGTGTATGATTGCTTAGCCTAGAATAGCTTGATATCTAACACCTGATTTATTTTCCAGCCTCACCTATCTCTTCTCTCTCCTCTCTTGTTTCTTCATTTACATAAAGATACTGGTAGTGATTATTTCCAATATACAAATCAAATAACTTATATGTGGTTTTCCTGGAGAATTTTCTCAAAACTATTTTCCATACAAAAAAGATATTTTCCTTGGAATATTTTTTATGTAATCAAACACACCCTTAAATTAATTTGCTAAGAAAATCAGAAGTACGAAAAGGGGAGGAGAGAGATACCAGGAAGGAATCAAAATTCAAGCCCAATAGAAATTACATTTGAACTACTTTGAAGTATTCTCTTCCATTTTCTTCAATCTTTGTAAGGAATTTGGGTCTTCCAAAGTGTCAAATCCCTTCCAAATTCACAAGGTCCGCCCCCTTCTTTGAAAGATCATCTGCAGAGCAATTAGCCTCCCTCCAAATACACGAAAATTTGATGCAAACTTACATCAGTTGATGTGATGTACCTTGGAACGCAACCATCATTCTTTGCCAGCTTCATGAACTGTAAAAATTTCCCTATGGTTTGAAGATGTAACAAACGTCGTCTGCTTCATCGATCTCTAAGAATTTTGTGTATCCCTGTACATAAACACATAATCTATCTGACAATGGCCACTATGTGGGTCTGACAAGTATTTTGTATCGGCGTACCCTATAATTTTATGTTTACCATTTTCGGGTCGAACAGACCCCTGCCATTCATGCCGATCAGATACCTCAGAATGTGTTTGATCTCCTTTTAGTGCCTTTGGGTAGAAACAAAACTATAGCAAGCTAAATAGTTTACTGCGAATGAGTCATCGGGTCTAGTACACCCAACTAACTATAGTAAAGTACCTCCTGACTATGGTGTTACGGCCCAAGGAGTTTCTCCCCCTATTAGGATGGTGGAAGATGTCGTTGTTCACATCCAAGTGATGGACGAAAAAAAAACGACTTAGCACCGTGTATTGCATCCATACCGAAGTGTTAGATAACTTTCCCGATATATATCGTTTGGTGTACGAGTATGTCACTACTAAGATGTTCAATCTACAAATCGAGATGATACTTGGTTTCCCAAGGTCTTTTATTTTGAATTATTTCCTAAGGTATTCGGTGGCTCTCACAATCTCCCCTAGAGTTTCAATGATATTCAAATCATTTAGTACAATATTATGATGACTTAAACCAATATCTGTGTTCTTAATGAGAACGCAAGGAGAAATAGGACTATTTGAAAAGTCCCCAACCTTCAAATACTCCAATAGTACAAAACATTAGTGCTTACTGGATGGGGGTCTTTATTTTACCCAAATTCACTATTAATTGCTTGATAAAGGCTTGTTCAAAATTCCTTTGGCATGGCAATGTTGAGGGAAAGAAAGCTGCCCCAATTAGCTGGAGCTCGATCTGCTACCCAAAATAAGAAGGAGGCCTTGGACTGAGGTGCCTTAAAACCTGGAATGTGGCTGCCATGATTAGACATACTTTTCGGATCTCTGCTAAGAAGGACAACATGTGGGTCCATTGGGTTAAGTCCAATCTCATCAAGTCCAAACATTTTTGAGAAATGGCTATTCCTAGAGACTGTTCTTGGGTGTGGAGAAATATCCTTAAGACAAGAATTATTGCTCAGAACCTAATCAAGCGCAGCGTTGGCAATGGTAGGAATACCCTTTTCTGGAAAGATCCATGGCACCCATCAGGTATTCTCTTGCATTCATTCAAGCAAGGATTCAGGTATGACTCTACTCTCAATCTTTGTGCTCCCCTTTCTAACATCATTACTAACTATGCATGGAATGTTCCCTTTCACATTGAATGTTGCCTTGGAACTGAAATCATGTATGGTCTGGCTAACACTTATATTAATCATAATTTTGAGGATGAGGTGATCTGGTCTCCTTCTAGGAATGGTGAGTATTCTATGGCCTCTGCTTATGAAGCTCTGAGACCTACTAGAGACAAAGTGGACTGGAAAGACATTTACTGGGGCCAGCTTGCTACCCCTAAAAGCAAACTCATCTGTTGGAAAGCTTATAGTGGGTCTCTTATGACACAAAATAAGCTTGTTCAAAGAAGAATTCTCCAGGTCTCTGGTTGCTCTTTTTGTGGACTCCATGAGGAAAGCATTGAGCATTTTATGATTGAATGTGTGCTTAGTAGTAACTTATGGATCACGATCCTCAACAAGTGCAACATTAATAGAAGTCCTGGGAGTTTCATTAATGAAACTATTTGGCTAAGGAGCCTGAACCATAAAGAACTACTAACTCAAATTATCATTGCTTCCTTTCAAACCCTTGTCTACCACCTGTGGATAAAGAGATGTGAGAGACTGTTTAGGATTAAACAACTACCTGCTAATACCATTTTTTATAACATTGTGACTGAACTGAATATTCTCTTTACTCATAAAATTAAAAGAACTAAGGATACCTCTGTATCCAGGATGATTTGCTCTCTATGGAACTTACAACCCAACTTTTTTATAAAAGAACCTAAACATGTCAGATGGGAACCATCAACTAATGGGTGGATGTTCTTGAATGTAGCAGGTAGCAGTAAAGGCAGTGAAGGGTACTATGGAGGCCTGGTGAGAGATTACAAAGGCAACTGTGACTTGGCCTTTCATGGAGCTTTCCTTGGCATGGATGACACCTTTCCCACCTTACACAGCGTCTACAGGGGTCTTTGCCTTAGCATACTTAAAGGATACAATAAAATTACAGCTGCTAGCCATTTTATGCAGTGCATACAGTATATTCAGACAGCGACAAAGCCTCCCTGGAGATGTAAAAGCCTTGTACATAGGATTAAGGAAGCTATTTGTACTTTTGACCAGTTTTCAGTTCTGCTGATCCCCAAAGAAGTGAACAAAAGAGCTCTTAACCTTATTCAGAACCCTGCAATGGTTGGTGAATGTATTTTTGACCATGACTCTCTCCCTCCGACTCTTTCTGCGATCGTTAAGAAGGATGCTAAAGGGTAATTGTCTACTAGAAGTAGCTGATTTGATGCAGGAGAATTCCGTCCATTTTCCAAGACATGACTGAATCTTTGTTTGGATCCCGGTGCCGATGCCGCTGCCTCTTTGACTATGGGTGCAAAATGCTTATCCTTAGCTCCTTTGCTGAGGATCTGAAGAATATTAACCATTAGTGCTGCAGCTCATCCTTGGTTGTAGGATGTAACTGCCCTTTAGCATTTTTTTATTTTTTTTGCTGTTGTTGGTTTTTTTTTTTTTTTTTTTTTTGAGCTCCCCTTCATTGGAAAGCTCACTTTTGTAAATTCTGTTATTCTATAGAGCAGGGGGGTCTGCCTTCAACCCCAGCTTAACCTTCAAAAAAAAAAAAAAAACTGAGAAATTGCTATAAGGCCTATTAATATATACCATAAATTGCTAATTAAAAAGGTCATAAAATGTATCATAAGCCACTTATTCTCGAATTACAACAGGTAATCTTGAGATAAGTAAAACGCGAAAACCATACATAAACTAACAAAAATGAGGTAAAATTATGTAAGTTTGCCAATGGGACAAGACTATTGACATGAAATGAAGAACAAGAAAAACTGAATGAATTTGGTTTATGCATCATCCTGAACAAAAATGCTTCATAAGACGGCTAACGGATATCATATTCGTAGAATATAACTTCGGGTGATGATATTACAGTGAAACCTATCTAAATGCACCCCTTATAAATGCACAACCTATCATATTCCTAGACTATAACTTCGGGTGATGATATTGAGAGTTTGTGATCTTGAATTTGAGAGGAGAGTGAGCTTACCTTGTTGGTCTCCAACATGAAGATTTAGAGATAAATACAAGAGAGGGAGATACAAATGTAGAAGAAGCCATGAGAGTGGTTTGATAATTAGCGGGCATCCACCTAGACATGCCTAATTATTGGGCATATTTGTAAAACTAGCCTAATAAGGCAATAATTTGGCAATATTGTAAATATTGCCGAAATGAAATTTTACTAATATGCCAAATTATTGGGCAGTTCTTTTAAAGATGCCATCTGATTTGGCAATATAATATACTTTGTGCCGCAATTTTAAGATCAACCAAATCAATCAGCCTCATAAGCCATAGCCCACCTCAGGCAGGGAAACCAATTGTGTGTGAGAGAGAGAAAGAGAGAACTCTTTTAAATGTTGTAGAAAAATGTCGACGACTAACAGATACTGGGTACTCTCTCTTCCAGTTGTTCAAAGCAGCTCCGCACCATCTTTGTATGTCTTGGTAGAGTCGTTTAGTAGAAGCAATCAACCTTTTTGTACCAACATAAATATAATTTCAAAAAGATCGTAAATAAATCCTTTTAGGGTAACAAAGTCCGACAAGCATATGCTTTATTTTCTTCAAGCACTTTACTTTTCATAGTATCAAATTAAGAAACTACATTCCTTTAGTCTTTAAACATTATTTACTCTACTTTTACAAGTCTTACTACATACAAAAGTAGCATATTGAGCTAAAAACAACTCCTGTTAATCTAACATTTTTCAATTTTATTCAATTTGTACTCTTAAGGACGTTCCATAATTTATTTGGTATAAGTATTTTGTACAAAGATTAGTCTTCCAAAAAGTCTTATCAAAGAAAAAATTTCACATGAGAGTTTAATGAATCTTTAATGCATAATTCATTTTTTTTTGTAAAAGTTTAGATTTTATAGAGACCGAAACAGTATTTACATACTAGGGGACCACGTCTAATTAGACGAGGAAACCCCAAAATAACCCCAAAAAGAAACTATGACAATAATGCTTTCAACAAAATCTAAAGTATTATGTGTGGGGGTCTTCAATCCTTGTAAGGAATACCAGTCTTCCCTCAGTCCATTCCTCAAAAGGTATGCTTTCGCTGGATCCTCTTTTAGCCATGGTATCTGCCGAAAAGTTTGCTTCTCTCCTGGTTGCGCTAAACCGGATTGACTGCATAGAATTAAGTAGTTGTGTCCACTTAGTTCTGAATTTCCATGGTATTTTATGCGTGACGAAAACATTGATTGTTGCCGAGGAGTCCGAAACAATCCACAGGTTATTCCATCCTCGATGTATAGCTTTTTCCACCCCGTCTATGATTCCATTAACTTTTGCAAGATAATTAGTTGTTGTTCCAACTGATTTGCAGAACGTTCCTAGGACTCTGCCTTCCCAGTCTCTGTAAACTATTCTAATGCCAGAAGGACCCAAATTTCCCAACGCCGAACTATCACAGTACAACTTAATTTCGTTCACGTTAGGTAGTATCCACATGCAACTTTTAACCACAGGAGCTTTACTCATTTTGCAATCTACAGAGAGAGCTTTAATAATTTGTAACTCGGAGGCAGTGTTATGCATGCCGTGTTTAGACAGTTTCGCGTTGTTTGCAATTTCTCTTAAAAGCCTGTTTTGTATCTCTCTAATTGATAGTTACATTTCATCAAATATAATTCTTTTCTTGCATTCCAAAGCCAACGACTCACAGAGAAGACCATTGCTATCCATAGATCATTCAGGTACAAGCTCAGCGCTTTGCTTTTATCTAGAATTTGTTTCCAGCTTTCGTTATCAGAAACAACAACAATGTTAAAAGTGCTTGTTGCCCAACTCCAAAGCACTTTCACTAAAGTACATTCAAAGAATAGATGTTCTGTCGATTCAGCTGTGCAGCCACGCTGATTGCATATGGATACTAGTTGTATTCCCTTCCTCCGTATCAAGTCATCCGTAGGCAGAATTTGGTTCATAAGTTTCAATGCAAATCTACTAAGTCATGGGTGTAAGCATTGTAACCATGTATATTTTCACCACTATGCTGAGTCCAGACGGTTACGGGTACTTTCGAAAGCATTTTTGACTGAAAATTCACCATGTATATCCAGTTTCCAGATCTGAAAATCTTTTGTATTAGGGTCGCATGGAATACTATAAATGTCTATTCCGATAAGCAAGAGTGCAAGAGAGATATCCGTAGGAAAGTTCCAGCCATCAGGATTAATGAAGTCACTGACCTTGGCTATACACAGTTTCCAAAGATGAATTGGAAGGTCTATATGTTCTCGTAACGGAGTGCATGCAGCCCAAGTATCTCTCCAAAAATCGATCTTTTTATCATTTCCAATTATCCATCCGATAAAAGGTTTATTAATCGACTCAACAAATTTTATTCCCGGCCAGACATAGGAGCTCTTATGGTATTTAATATTTTCCCCACTTTTTGTATGAAATTTAGCATATATCATTTGTGCCCAAGGTTCTTCTCTTAGAGTAAAAATCCAGTTTAGGTTGCATTACATAGCATTGTTCACCTTCTTCAGACTTCTTATTCCCAGACCACCTTCTTTAGCCGGTTTGCACAACTTTTCCCATCTAAGAGTAATCCCCTTTCTCTTTGTAGGGTCCCCAGTTCAAATAAAGTTTCGAATAATGGCATCTCCCTCTTTAATTGATGATTGAGGCCATTTGTATATGGCCATATTATAAATTGGAATATTGTTCAATATAGATTTGGCAAGTACTGTTCTCCCTTGAAATGATAGCATTCTCCCATTCCAACTGTTCGCTCTCTTCCTAACTTTTTTCACAAGAGGCGTGATAGTGCTTTTCGTTACCCAGGTAAGTATCTAGGAACCCTCCTTCCCGAAACCCAAACATATCAATAACCTCATATCTTCTATAATTTGGAATGTGACCAATAAATAGTTTGTTTTTTTCAATACTAACCTTGAAGCAAGTTGGTAGTTTATAAGTACTTTGTGCAGATTCTTTAAACATTTGGCCGCTCCATTAATAAACAAAAAAATGTCGTCAGCAAAAAATAGGTGGGTAGGACTTGTAATACCTTTAATCCTGACCATGGGAGTAATCTTATTTTGTCCCCCCAGAAACTTAAGATTAGAACTCAGGATATCTTCAGCAATAGCGAAAAACAGCGGAGAGAGTGGATCACCTTGTTTAAGACCCCTGGACGTTTTGAAGTAGCCAGAAGGACTGCCATTAATGGAAATAGATAGCATTCCCGTGTTAATAATAGTAAGGATCTAATTGCAAAAAATATTGCAAAACCCAAATGATCGGAGAGCTTTGATCAGGAAATCCCAACTCATAGTGTCATATGCTTGGGTAATATCCATCTTTAACCCAACATTTCCCCCTTGTCTTTTCGTCCCCATCTCATTTACCAACTCAGATGCCATGCAAATATTATTTTGGATGCTTCTATTCGGTATAAAAGCACTTTGTTCTGTGGAGACAATTCTTGACGCAATCAGAGAGAGCATTGTGGCAAGAATCTTCGTGATGATTTTGAATGTAAAATTGCTAAGGCAGATAGGCCTATAGTCTCGCACATAGGTCGGTTTCTTTACCTTTGAGATCAGCACTATAAGGTTCGAGTTAAAGTTTACTGGAAGAACTCCATCCCTGAAGAAAGATGAGATGCCTTTCACAATATCCTCCCCAATAATATCCCAATATGTTCTAAAGAATGCTCCAGAAAATCCATCCGGCCCAGGGGAACTTTGACCATCTAGAGAAAAGACTGCATCACGAATCTCCTCCTCCTTAGCAATGTCGGAGAGACAAGTATTTTCTTCTTGCATAACAAATACTTCATTATGGGTAAATAATTCAGGACATTCTATCACCTCATGACTTGCAAACTTTTCCTCATAGTAAGTGAGGATATATTCTTTAATGTTGTTTTGATTAGAGATCACATCCCCATTTTGGTCTTGTATTTCCATAATAGTAGTCTTGACACTTTTCATTAGAGTAGATTGATGAAAAAATGAAGTGTTTCGATCCCCAACAAACAACCATTTAACTCTCGATCTTTGTCTACAATCATCCTCCTCCTCCTCCTCAAGTCTTTCCAATTCTTTTGATTTGTTAAGCATCTGTAAATTCAGAATATCATCTGTCTCATCTTCTTCTTGCCGAATTTGCAGATGTGGTATCTCTATTTCAAGTTCTTTCTTGTTACGAACGGTTTTATCAAGAACTTGCATTTTCTAGTTTTTAATCGCAGTCTTCAGTCTCCTTAGTTTCAGCATAATTACGAAAAGATGGGCAACATATAGAGTTTGCTTCCAGCTATTCTCAACCACTTCTCTAAAGCTTTGTTCCTTGCTCCAATATTGCATATATCGGAAAGGAATGTTGCTAGGCTTAGCTATTCCATTACACTCCCCAAATAGAAAAGAATGGTCAGACTTAGTACGAGGAAACACCTTTACCTTCCAATTTTAGAATTTGGCATTCCAGCGATCATTAATCAGGCTTCTATCCAGTACACTCAAGATTCTCATCACCCCTTTTTGACCATTACACCAGGTATATGTGATCCCTGTTGTAATACTTTCTGTGAGGTAAGATGCATTTATCACATCAGAAAATTCTGCAACTGCTCTACGACAAGGGAGTTTCCTTCTTCTCTTTTTTTCCGACATTCTAAGTATCGTATTAAAACCCCCAATACAGAGCCACGGTAATTGGTTATTGCTGGATATTTGTATCATCTGGCTCCAAAGTTCCGCTCTGTAAAACCACAGATAGTCTGCATGAACAAATGTGAATAGACATTCCATAAAGATGATAGAGATATGTTGATTTGTACTCATAACCACACTCGGATTCTAGAGACCCTCATTCCAGAGAATCCAAATGTTTCCTTTATTCACCCCATCCTCATTATTTATAATCATGTTATTGTAACCTGAAATAGGAAATCCCTTAACCAAAACTTTAGGTTCTGCAAACCCAATAATGTTGGGATTCAACTCCACTATTTTTTTCCTGATATATATCATGATATTCTTGTTCCCCAGTCCTCTAGCATTCCAGAAAAGAACTCTCATTGCAAACCTGTGTTAGATCGTGTAATCCTCGGTTCCATTGTATAACAAAGTTATGCTTGCATCTTCCTTAATATTGACACAAACAAGGTCATTTTTTCATATAAACCTTCTATATTATCAAATAGAACAAAAATGAAGATAGGAAAGTTTGGTGTGAGTTGAGATATTGGGAGAAACTAATTACGAAGTTCTTCACCAAAAAAACTTCCACACTATAAATCGTATCCAGATTGTAAAATCACCAATAAACACATCACTTTGATAAATGTTCAGATTGCAAAACCTATTCCAGAGTTGTGTTATAGATATTACTGCAATGCGTATGATATGAGAATCGTCCGTGGATATATAAATTACTCTACAGCTTCTTAGGATTGTCCCAAGCATAGCTAAAGTTGTATGTTACTCAGCGGAAGTTGTTTACTCTCAATGGGACCCGACATAGAACTTTCTTTTTTTTGAACCTAAGGTATCTGCATTTAAATTGGTGCTAAGGTAGAATTCGCCAATAAGAGGAAGATTGAAAGTAGCGAAAGTTGCGAGGACAATTGCTGGGGTGGATACTAAAAGGTGTGAAGTAATTTAAGTTCTGAAAGGTGTTTTGGATGTTTTTATTTTTGTAGTATTGTGTTCCTTAAGTTTATCTTCATTTGGATGTGTGGATCAATTATTAAAGTTTTATCTCTTACTCTCATTGAATGTTTGTTTATATCTCCACAAGTAAGCAACCAAAAGTTAAAAAAACAAAAACAAAAACAAAAATACATGTTCGAAACCGAATGTGAAACACTACTGTACTGCAAACCCAAAGTTCATTATAGCTTTACCCTTAACCATTCTAACATGGAATTGTATTACATTCTCAAATTAAGTAGCTTTAGTTTATGGTTTTCCGTTACTCGCAAAGCACATTTTGAATACCATAACTATATGCTTTCATACTTATGAATTTTGATACAAAAATTTCCCCTAATCTGTATTCATCTTTGTTATAAATCCAATGCCTCAATATCTCTATATCCATGGTGAATTCCAAAAGTACTTTTGATGATACTAAGTCTACTTTAGTCTGATATAATGATAAAGTTCTACAGAGAAAGAACATAGAAATCACTAAGTACCATAAATTGCTAATTGAGTAAAACCTCATAAAATGTATAATGAACGACTTATTCTCGAAGGTAATCTCGAGATGAGTATAACGCTAAAAACTATACATAAACTAAAAAACCGAAGGTATAATTATGCAGGTCTGCCCAGGGTGACAAGGCTATTGAAACCAACAAACCTGAATGAATTTGGTTTCTGCGTCTCCCTCCCTGCACTTGTCCGACTTGAAATCATAAACACAACTATTACCTACTTTATAAAACGTCTCGTCTTAGAAAATAATTTCTCCGTCTTTAAAACTCCCATTAGATTCACATAGAGGAAAACATTTAACCATGTATGGTTTGAAGCTGTACTCTTTTACCCACTCTACGCTTCCACTAATTAATGGACTTTTTTTCAAACTCCATATCCATAATGGACTATAGTAGGCACACCGACGCAGAAGTGATGGGTAATCACCCATCTGAAACATTACATAATCATTACAATAGGTTTGATGGCTGTCACGGGGAGGAAGTGGCAACTCTTATCAAGTTTCGTACCTCACGTCCATAGAGATTATGTGTTTCAACGGCCAAACAATCCAATACCAAATGCCATTGATAAGAACCCATTTACTCCCACTTATAATCTCTAATCCATTAGGACGTCCATCAATACGTCTCCAAGAACGATCACGACAATGTTAGTGACACAGACCAACTTAAACTCAAGCTTGGCACGTGCGGCACTCGAGACACCTGTCCCAAGTAAGCCTAATTACTCTTCTCTATCAATTGTTTAGCAACACAACATCGCAAAACATCACATAATCTCAACGCATCACAAACACTCTACAAAGGGTCTTTGAAGGCATCATTTCATTCATATATCAACAACTATTACAAAGCACAATTTCAAGCTTAAATTCCTTCTTGGGTGTAGTGGATATTAGTCCTCTACATATATAAGAAATAAGAAAACAACTAAGTTCTAAAAGGAAACATCAAAAGTGGAGACGAAGCGTACTCCCCCATTTTCCTAAGCTAACATTTACAGAAATAAATGAAAATTTGTACAAAGCTTTCTTACAACCTAAGGATACTATTTACAAAGCCTGGGCGTCACACTCTCTCCCACTCAGTTTGGAGACGCCCCCGTCGACTTTTTCTTCTGCTTCCACATCTGCATGTTCTCTTTCCTCTCTTGCTTGGCCTCAGTCTTCCTCAGTCGGACCAGAAGGGGATGAAAATCTTGGTGCTCCCAGCTGACTTCAGTATCTGGCAGATCCTTCCACTTCACAAGGTACTCATAAACTTCCTCTTTGGTGTCCGGGTCAACATGGGTCACTCTGTGAGCAAGAACACTCTCTGGAACTTCCCTAGAGCTGACTGGCTTGAGCGGAACATGAGGCCTGACGGTACTTCTGTTTGGATCTTCCTTGTCTTGGTGGTAAGGCTTTAGAGTACTGGCATGAAACACTGGATAGATGAAGCGAAGGTGGGAAGGTAATTGAAGCTTGTAGGAAACCTTCCAAACTTTACCAATGATTGGCATCGGACCAATGTACTTGGATACTAGCCCTTGGTGTATTTTGCCACCTCGCTGCTTGAGATGGGATCTCTTGATCAAAACAAGGTCCCCAACTTGAAAAGAATCTGGTCGTCTCTTCTAGTCGGCCCATTTCTTCATTCTGGCTGACACTTTCTCCAGAGAGGCCCGGGCAATATCTGTATTTCTCTGCCATTCTTTTGTAAACTGGTAGGCTCTCGGAACACTTCCTTTGTAATCGGAGGCCACTGTGTGCGGTGTGGGGGGCTGCTGTCCTAACAGTATCTCGGAAGGACTCTTGTTGGTGGAGGAACTCTTCTGCAGATTAAAGCAAAACTGTGCTACATCCAAAAGTTCAGCCCAATCCTTCTTGTTCACCCTGAAAAAATGCCGGAGGTACTCTTCTAATATTGTATTGAAGCGTTCTGTCTGACCATCTGATTGCGGATGGTTACTGGTTGAGAAATTGAGAGTGGATCTCAACATTCTAAATACTTCCCTCTAAAACTTCCCAGTAAATCTCGGATCTCTATCGCTGACAATGTCCTTTGGCACGCCCTAATACTTTACAACATGCTTCACAAAGAGACGCGTTATTTTCTCTGTCGTACAAACAGTTGGAGTTGGAATGAATGTTGCATACTTAGAGAACCGGTCGATGATCACGAGTATGGAACCATACCCTTTCGTCTTGGGTAACCCAGAGATAAAGTCCATAGAGACGCTTTCCCAAGGTCGTACCTGCACAGGAAGTGGTTCCAACAATCCAAGTGGCAAATCCCGATCAACTTTGTCTTGCTGGCAAATGTGACAAGTCCGCGTATAATCCATCACTTTATTCTGATCATTTGACCAATAGTACCCCCTGTGTAGCAAGGATAGTGTTCTCCGCCAGCCCGGATGGCCTGCCCAAAGAGTATCATGGCACTCCTTGATCAGCTCCCGCCTCAGTCCTACGAACCGAGGAACATAAAGTCGCTGTCCCTTCGTGTATAAAAGACCATCTTCCACCCAGAACCGTCTTGTCTTCCCCTGTTTCACCAAGTTAATCATGGCCTGGGTCTGAGGGTCCACCGCTAACCCTTCGCGGATCCTATCATAGAGGGTGCTGGTGACATAAGAGTGAGACTGTTCGGCAGCTGTAGCGATGGCCGCAAGTTCAGCCTTCCGGCTTAATGCATCCGGCACATTGTTCATCCTCCCTGGCTTGTGCTCGAGATCTAAATCAAACTTGGCTAGAAACTCTTGCCAACGAGCCTGCTTTGAGGTCAACTTCTTCTGTGTAAGGAAATGACTTACCGCACTGTTATCGGTCTTCACCAGGACCTTCATTCCCAATAGATAGTGTCGCCATACTCGTAGGCAATGCACAATAGCAAGGAGTTCCTTCTGCTGGGCTAAATTCCTCCTCTCTGTATCATTCAGCTTCCTGCTTTCGTATGCCACCGGATGTTCCTCTTTTAACAATTCTCCACCGATAGCAAAATCAGACGCATCAGTATGTACCTCAAGCGGCTTGGTAATATCTGGCAATGCTAAGACCAGATTGCAAATCACCGCATGCTTCAAATCGTCAAATGTTGCTTGACACTTCTCGGACCAAGACCAAGAGAAGTCTTTCTTGAGAAGATCTGTAAGGGGTGCCGCGCGTTTCGAATACCCTTCAATGAACTTGCGGTAGTAGTTCACGAGGCCAAGAAAGGAACGCACTTCTGTAACCTCCGTAGGAGCTCTCCACTCTTCAATAGCGCGGACCTTTTCCATATCCATACGGATCTGTCCTCCGCCAATAACATGTCCAAGAAACATAACATGTTCCTGCGCTAACGAGCATTTCTCCAAATTGACATATAACTGGTTCAGTCGCAAGACTTGGAATACAAGACGAAGATGTTCAAGGTGTTCTTCCATAGTGCGGCTGTATATGACAATATCATCCAGGTACACCACCACAAACTTGCCGATATATTTCCGGAAGAGCTCATTCATAAGAGTACAGAAAGTTACAGGAGCATTGGTCAGGCCGAATGGCATGACAAGAAATTCATATGCCCCATACCGAGTGGGACAAGTCGCCTTTGGTTCATCTCCGGCAACGATCCTGACCTGATAGTAACCCGATCTCAAATCAAGTTTAGAGAAGTACTTCGCAGACGTAAGCTGGTCAAATAAGTCGGCAATGAGCGGTATTGGATACTTGTTCTTCACCGTTACTTTGTTCAGGGCTCGATAGTCGATACATAATCGCAAGCTTCCATCTTGCTTCTTCTGAAATAAGATCGGGGCACCGTATGACGCCTTTGAGGGGCGAATGAAGCCCGATTCCAGTAGTCCATCAAGCTGTTTCCGAAGCTCTGCTAGTTCAGGCGGACTCATTCTATATGGTCCTTTCGCAGGAGTCTTGGTTCCAGAGACTAACTCAATCTGATGATCAATAGGCCTTCGTGAAGGTAACACCTTTGGTAATTCTTTCGGCATCACATCCTTGAATTTTGTAAGTACCCGGGAGACTTCCGTCGGCAGGGCATCATGATTCTGATCATCCGGCTTCAACCGTAAGGTTACAAGGTAAGTCAACTCCCCTCGCCTCAGTCCCTTCTCCAACTGAAGGGCTGATAATATTTTGCCCTCATCTTTCTGTGTGGACATCTGTATGATTGAGGGATTGTCACCAAAAATCCCTAAGGAGTTGACGAACGGCATCGGCACTACCTTGTGGTAGCGGAGAAAGTCCATTCCCAAGATAATCTTAAAATCATCCAATATCACAGCGAGAAGGTTAACCTTTCCACTCCACTGTCCCATCTTAACTGGAACCAACTTTGCAACACCATGTATCGGCATTACGGCAGAGTTGACAGCTTTCATCCGGCTAGAATCTTTTACCAAACGCAGTCCTAGACGATTCGCCTCTTGGATGGCAATAAAACTGTGGGTAGCACCTGTATCAACCATCGCCAAAGTGCTCTGCCCATTAATACTAAGGTCCACATACATGAGTCCCTTCTTCGGCATAACCTCTGGCAACTGAGTGGTCACGGCATTGAGCAAGTAAAGAGAACCCATATGAGTTTCACCGCTGTCATTTCCCTGAGTGGTGTCATCGGCTTGGTCCCCGTGCGACGCCATTAGAGTATTCAAGGCCGTCTTCTGAGGATATAGATAAGCTTTGTAATTCCCTCCACAAAGAAAATACTTTAAGTTCCCAGGACGTCCTTGAAACCTAGACGAGGAGGATGCGCCGCCATTGTTACGCAGCCTGTGGTACTCCCTCCCAGAATTAGAACTCGAGGCACCACCTGTACTTGCTCCCCCACTCCTGTTCTGGCCATGACCTTGGTCTCCCCCACTTCTAGCTTGGTACCCTCCATTCTTGCCCTTGTTGTAATTATTGGAGGATCCCGTTCTTTGTTGCGACTGGGAACTAGACTGAGACTGAGCCGGTCGTCGTTCACCCTGCATAGGGGTGTAGTCATTGATACGTTCAGCGGAGGCCATTGCGGAAGCTAAATCTTGAACCCGTTGCCTTTGCAATTCATTCTGGATCCATGGTTTCAGACCTTCCAAGAAACAAAACAACTTATCCTTTTCAGACATGTCGCAGATATCTAATATCAAGGCTGAGAACCGCTTCACATACTCATGGATGTTGCCTGTCTGCTTCAGTTGCCTTAAACACCTCCGAGCAATGAACTCAACATTCTCGGGTAAGAACTGATTCTTCAGCTCTTTCTTCAAGTCATCCCATGTTCCAATAGTACAGTGACCGCTCTGGATCTCAGCATACTTGGTGCGCCACCATATTTTAGCATCACCGGCGAGGTACATGGTTGTCATCGACACCTTTGCACCTTCGCTATCAGGCCTAACCACATTGAAGTACGTCTCCATATCAAAAAGGAAGTTCTCTACCTCCTTTGCGTCTCTCGCTCCCTCGTACGCCTTGGGCTCGGGGACCTTGATCCTGGGCCGGTCTATACCGCCGCCCAAAGGTGCTGGTTCTCCATTTCCAACAACCTTCACTAGGAGATTTACCTTCGAGGAAAGTTCAACCACCTGATCCAGAAGAGTAGCCATATTCCCTTCAACCACTCCCTCTAACGTAACGAGACGTTCGCCCATATGGGACTGATCGTCTGAGAAACCGTCTAATCGTTCCTCCAGAGTCGTCACTTGATCGATAATTCCCCCTAGAGCTTGCATCTTTTCCTCTAATTGGTCCAACCGCGTCCGAGTATTCAAGGGCCGGGGATTAACGGATGGTCCTCCCACATGCGGGGCAAGGACCTGGGCGGGGTCAGTAGCATTCGGACCCTCCGCCATCGCCACTAGATCGCTTTCATCTAGATCGCTCTGATACCAACTGACACGGACCAACTTAAACTCAAGCTTGACACGTGCGACACTCGAGACACCTGTCCCAAGTAAGCTTAATTACTCTTCTCTATCAATTGTTTAGCAACACAACATCGCAAAGCATCACATAATCTCAATGCATCACAAACACTGTACAAAGGGTCTTTAAAGACATCATTTCATTCATATATCAACAACTATTACAAAGCACAATTTCAAGCTTAAATTCCTTCTTGGGTGTAGTGGATACTAGTCCTCTACATATATAAGAAATAGGAAAGCAACTAAGTTTTAAAATGAAACATCAAAAGTGGAGACGAAGCGTACTCCCCCATTTTCCTAAGCTAACATTTACAGAAATAAATGAAAATTTGTACAAAGCTTTCTTACAACCTAAGGATACTATTTATAAAGCCTGGGCGTCATAGTTAGTATGTCAAAGTAATAAACATATATTCCCTCACACATTGTTCTTAGCAAGTTGATTATTTTATACTCTTTAGTTGATGGAACATATACCAACTCAGACCAAACAGGTCGATTCTGAAACCATGGAAATACAATACTTTGTTTTGTTATTGGATTTAGGACATGTAAACGGCTAGCCAACTGAGGAGATACACGATTTTAGGAATGTTTTCAGTGACATGTTTTCAGCACTACAAAATAATACTTGAGCAGTTGCAAAGTCGTCCTACGTTCAGTAAACCCATATACTACGCTTTACTCCCCTTAAGTAAACTCGAAGAGATTTTAGGAATCTTGGACCGCTTTTGTATTGAACAAACAGGGTTGTTAATGATGCCTAATCGTTTGCAGTATGAAAGCCTTTTAACTATGATCACTTTTTTAACACCATTTGATAATACTTTTGCGTTCACAAGAAGTTAATTTTATTGCTCCATGCTCCCCTTATCATTAGCCACATCTCGAGATGCTTGAAGGAATCTCAAACTACTCACCCCTTGAGCATTATTTTTGTCTAACTCTGTATTTTCATTGGCGAAGATCTCCAAATTAGATAATTCCTCAAACACCAAGGGGTGATAATCCATTTCGATTGAAAAATACTCTGCCGTTGCATTTTGTCCAACCCTCGAAATGCAAAATAGTTGTCAAACTTAAATGGAGTATTTGCATTGCTCATCAAAGCCTTACAACCCAAGCATTATCTTTATGACTATGTAGTACTAAATGTCATAAGTGCCTATCAATCCAATCCAAAGATCAAAGAACCATCACCTTGGTTAATAAATCGGTTTTAACCAATTTCTCAATATGCCTTCGGCGAAGGCATTATAATCATGGTATATGCACCATCGCCACCACCGCAACAGTACACAACACCTGCAGTCATAGACTCATACACCATATGTATTTTTAACCGTATATGCTTCAACAGCATAGTCAGAAATAAAACAATTTTGTTTTACACCCAAAGCGAGAACATACCTCAGCCACCATAAAGGAAACCATTTAACAATCTCGATCAATGTCACAAAATAATGGGAAGAACTCTTAGCACATCTAGATTACTTAGTGAGTAAGGAACCCATAAAAACCATGAATTGAAGTTGATTTGTCATCGAAGGTCATTTTCCTATGAAGTTGAAACCTTGGATTCAAGTCCATTTCGTTGTTGATTTGCAATAATGAGATTCTTGAGAATACTTGGTAGAAGTCCAAGTTAAATCATAAGATCAAACCCAAAAATTAATCATATTAAATGACATTATCTTTATGACACCCAGGATATAGCCACGTGTTCAAATCGTTATTAAAATTTTAACTGTACAGCATATTCATCAATCATAAAATGACATATGGCATCCCCTTATTAGCTGCTTTATGTCGCACAGTTATGTCACAGATTAGAGGAAGCTAAGGGAAATCTATATAAGGATGATACAACTCAGTTTTACTCATACAATACCTGGTCCTGGAGTTCTGCCTAACCCCAATTTGCCTAGCACAAAAAAAAAACCGAATTAACAGAAGGATCACTCTTCCATTGTCTTGCTCCGTTATGGATGTATTTCCACCAAAATGGTTTAACAAAATACTGAATCAACAACATAAGGCAGGCAGAATTGGAAAATCAAACACACAAGAGGTAATGAATAGTGATGATTTCTGCTTTAAATATACTTCCAGGTACAAGAGAAATTAAATTAATGCATGTAAGCTTGAAGCAACGTGGAACTAGAGTATACAGTGTAATCTACAAATAGGCGTCATAGTCCTATAGCTGGACTACCATGAAGTACCACTCTTTTGAAGAGGAACTACTAAATCCGGAAAAAAATTCTGCAACTCCTAAGCGTTCTACCCTATACAAATTTACAAAATAGAACAGGGTGGTCCAATTGACCTTAATCCAGATAAGATCATTTATTTTTATTAGAGATAAGAAATTATATAATCAATAAGAGATTTTGTTGTTAACACAAAGACCAACTTGCACAACAGGATAACTACCTCTTTCCACAAGTCAGATAGGTGCTAATAAGCAAATGGTAAGTTAATCCTTAAGACAATAACAGGAATGCGAAAAATAAACTAGAAATCCCCAGTAAGACTTAGCTTGTGGTGTGCCAACAAGACAATTCTTTAAGAAATGCCTGGATAACAGATGCAAGCATTTCCCAAAGAATCCAATGTTAGAGTCTGGCTTTAGATCCTACCTGCGTAGCTTCTTTGACGAATAAAGTTCCTATACCAAATCTAGTAAATCTCTAATTCGCGACATATTGTGCATAACCAATTGACTCTAGTGCAGAAGTGAATCCAAAAGTTAGAAACACCCAAGTAACTCTAACTCGAGAATGAGATTTATTTTCTTAAATTAAAATCTTTTTCGAGATGTGAACTAGACTACTAAAACGCAATTTTGACCATTAAGAACAATTACGTTTAAATACCATGGACAACCTTAGGCAGAACTCAATGTATCCACTGTTTATGCCTAAGGTACTAACCAGTTTATTTGGCCACCTTAAACATAACTCAATGTGCCATTTTCCCAAAATAACGCATTGTCGAGGAAATTGCTCAATCTCTCGACATTGCAAGAATAAATACAGGAATATATGCCATTCAAAATCACATAAACATATTCAATTCAATGTTGAATAATAGATACTTTGTTTAGCACAACTAACAAACAACAAGTGTTATCCTTGCCAAATCAAAATCTCGCATCCCTAATAAATCCTCTCCGAATGTCATACTTGCTCAATCCAGATCTCGCTTCCCTAATAAATCCTCTCCCCTCTCAAACGCTAAACCCGATTTTCTCTCTCCTATAAATGGTGGGGGCGGGAGTATATAAAGCCGCTCTTAAAAAATGATAAGTGTTAAACGAATTAGGGTTTAAATGGAGAGGATAAGTCTGTTCTGACTTTGGGCCAGGCCTTTACATTATTCTTATATAACAACCCAAAGCCAGGCCGAAGTATAGATTTAGATATTGTCAAAAAGACCCGCTTTGGGCCGAGCGAGCCTGTAGCATATGAAATATTAAACCAGAACGAATACACCCGATCATTTTGACAAAATTCACGATTTTGAATATAATTTCTGATAAAATAATAAATTATTGACAAAATAATATCTGCAGCTTCGTTTAAGCGATTCTGCGTTTGGAGAGAGAGAGAGAGGAGTAAAGAATTCAAGATTAGAGATGTGAAGTGAGCTTGATGTGGTGTTGAAAATTAGAGAGGAGAAAAAGATTAAAAAACAAAAATAAAACTCAGAGATTTCAAAAGAACGAATTTTTGAGATAAACCCTAGTGTGTGAGAGAGAGAAAATGGAGATGCGAAGAGATGAGAAGAGACGAGAATTTAAGATCTCTCCCGTTATTTAAGCGTGTGATAGTTGAAACGCGTGAAGAGAAACAACTCTTTGACTTCGTCAGCCTAAAAGATAAAAACTACACGTAACCCACTGTTAGCGCAACACTCAATGCATGTTAGAGCATCTCCAACAATTAGGTGTGGGTTTGGTTCTCCAACACGTAACCCAATGGTCAGACCCAAACACACCCAACCCAAACTTTTGTCTCCCAGCAGTGGGTGTGAGTTCTTTTTTTTCTTTTATTTAGTCCTCGGCGATAATCTTTAGTCCGCGTGGTGTTCATTTGTCCGCACAACTATTCATCTACTCTCACACATCAATAAAAAAAATATTTTCCGTGCAGAGTTTTTTAGTCCGCGCGGTAATTAAAAGTAAGCCAAACTCATTTTTTCATAGAAGAATTTGTAAAACAGGGAATTATTCCTAATACCCTTGGAGGAAGAATAAAGTTTGCAAAACAATATATTATACTGGCTTGCAACAAAGAAAGGTTGCAAAATAACTTTAAGGAAAAGATAGAATTTGTTGCAATAAAACAGATGCTGACATCCCAGGAAAATCTGAATGTACAATTATATCCCATAAGAAAAATAAGAAGAATTTCCATCACAAGGAAATTTCTTATAAGAGATATCGATTCAAAAGATATAAAGGAAAAAAAATCTTTAAAGATAAGAAAAAACGACAATTCCAGAAGAAGTCTTTTAAAAGGAAAAACTTTATAAAAAAAGAAAAGAAAAAAAAGGACAACTATTGTCCCAAAGGTTTTTTTTTTTACAAATGTTGGATATACAACGAAAAAGGACATTATGCAAATGAATGCCCAATAGAACAAGAAAGGATTTCAAACACAAAGTTAAAATTCTAGAAGAAGCTTATGTTTTAAGACTAGAGCATATCGAAGGAGATATTTCAAAAAATAAAAGTATTTACCTTCTTGAAATAGAAACTGAGGAAAGTAGTTCTGACACAGACACCAGTAACGATGAATGAACAGGTTAAGCATGTTCACACTGGAAGAAACAAAATCAAAGGATAACTCATATATAAATATTTAAAAGGTATTACAAACCCTAATAACACTTATATAACAATTTGTTGCAAATTCAGGGGATATAAACAATACCACCTACATGCATATATAGATACGGGTGCAAGTATCTGCATAGCAAGTAAGTACGTTTTACCCCCAGACTTATGGGAAAAAGCGAAAATACCATTGGAGGTAAAAATTACAAATAATAATCTAATAAATTTAGAATATGTAGCAAGAAATGTTGACATTTCAATAGGAGGAGAAAATTTTCATCTCCCTACTATTTACCAACAAGAATCAGGTGTTGATTTCCTTATAGGAAATAACTTCTTAAATCTTTATAACCCATTTATCCAAGATGTAAATACTTTATGTATTCACACACAAATGAATGAAAGAGTTATTTTAAGAAAAATAAGAAATGCACTGACTGTGGGAATAAAATGATTCCTTGATCAACATAAAAATTACAAACGTGGAGAAGAAACCAAATAGACAAAACCACAAGTCACAAATATCAGTATTCTTCATAATAAAGAAGACTATATATACGATGACTTTGGTATAGGGGAAAATCCTTACTTAAACTCCATATGAGATCTTAAAGAAATACGAGGGAAATTAAAAGAAATTTCCTCTGAAGATCCTCTAGATCCAAAAATACAAAAATCCAAGCTCACAGCTGAGATTAAACTAAATGATGAAAACAAAGAATCAGGGTCAAACCCATGATTTACTCCCTAGATGAGAGAGAAGAATTTGCTAAACACATCCAAGAACTTCTTGATGTAAATGTGATTTATAGAAGCAAATCCCCACACAGCTTACCTACTTTTATGGTCAATAAAATAGCATAACAAAAAAGATGGGAAAATGCATGGTAGTAAACTACAAAGGCCTCAATCAAGAAACTATTGATGATGGTTATAATATTTGTAAAAAAGAGGAATTAATAAGCCTTATCAGAGATAAAAAATATTACTTAACATTAGACAATAAATCAAGCTTCTACCAGATTATACTAGATGAGGAATCACAAAAACTGACAGCGTTCAGTTGCCCTCAAGGTCACTACCAATTGAAGGTTGGTCTCCTTTGGACTAAAACAAGTGCCATGTATTTTCCAAAGTCACACAGATAATATCTTCGCATAATATTTTAAATTTTGTTGTGTTTATATTAATGATATTCTTATATTTAGTAATACATTTAAATTAAATTATGAACACCTAGATACTATTATTAATAGGTGTAAGAAAGAAGGACTAGTAATGTCTACAAAAAAGGCAGTTATTTGTCAAACTAAAATTAAGTTTTTAGGTTTAGAGATTGAGGAAGGTAAACATTGTCTCCAACCTTATATCCTTAACAATATACAACAATTTCCTAGTGAAATTAAGGATAAAAACCAATTATAATGGTCTTTAGGATGCCTAACATATGCAGAAGCATATATTTACAAACTGACAGAAATAAGAAAACCTCTTCAAGCTAAACTCAAAAGAGACTACTGAACAATAGAAAAATTACTAAACTACCCTATACTGTGGTGTATTGACTGAAGCAGATAAGTGTAATTCCAAGGAGGCTTCTTAAGTCTTTTAATGTAAGTTAACATTAACTCTTAATCTGATACAGAGCTCCAAGCTATTGTTGAGGACGACAAGAGAGGTTACATATATTATAGGCAGTGAAGAGAGGGTCTGGATGGGGTATTTTGCTTGTAGTTTCTCTATTTGATGTTTCTATTGAAGGGTGTCAATAGAGATGTCTACTGACTAGTTTGGTTCTTGAGGTTGTGTAGTGGAGGAGCTATTTTCTTTCCTTGTGTTGTTATTGAGAATCTATAGATTCTTCGAGGGTGAGGGTTGTTAGAGCATATGCAGCAGCTAGGTGAAGGATGACATGGCAAGGTGCATTCACTCCTTCACCTTGTTTGAGCTCAAATCTACCCATAACAGCTAGGTGAATTAGTTTACGTGTCTACCCAAAACCCACCATGAAGGTGGTCTCACCACCCTCAGAGTGAAATTTTACTTTATTGATGCCCCGCAGTTTTGAATTGTGTGGCATGAATAACCAATTATATTATGATACTCGCCAAGATTTCAGTGGTTCTCATGCCCCGCAGTTCAGAACTGCGGGGAATATATACGCTTATAATAGAGATACGTGGACGGCTGTGGTTTAAAGTTGAGTAGAAGCTAGTTGATGCCCCGTAGTTCTGAACTACATTGCTAGGTCCTGCATGAAATCTTTTTTGTTCTCCTCTTCATACTTTGGTTTTTTTGGTGATCAAAACAGCTATAATTTTTGGCAAACTTGACAAGAAGCTCAGCGGCTATATTTTTGAAAAAACTTGTTTGACAAAAAGCTCAACGGCTAGTTTATTTCATAAACTTGTTCAACAAAAACTTAACGACTATATTTTTGGGCAAACTTGCTTGACAAGAAGCTCAACGGCTAGTTTTTTCTTTTAGTTTGTTCAACACGAAGCTCAATGGCTAGTTTTTTTATCTACAAAAGCTATTCATCTTGTACACTTTATTCTTTTAATATTCTACACTATACTCTATTCTCTTAATATTCTACACTCTACTTTATTCTCTAGTTATTAATTTAGCTTAATCATGTCCGACTTATCAGTCTCATCCTTGTTACCTATAATGGTGTGTTTTTCGAAAGGATAATCTTCGCCAATACTTTTTATATGGAAGGTGCAGTAATAAGCTATAATAAATATGATTTTACGTTGAAACTCAGTAGAAGCTGAGAAAAATCACGATCTCTAGGAGGGTTTGGTGTAAAATCTAATATGATGCTAGTTATTACAAGTTTGAGGAGTAACAGTAGGGTAAAGAAGTAAGAGTTGTAAAGTTGCTGGAGGCTTTAATAATCTATTCTCTGTTGTATTTATAGTAGATACATACAGTTTACAAAAAGAAAGAAACAATCTCCTATTTCGGGGGGAGTAGGCGAACTTCGCGGATCTCTAGCAGCTCATTCTTGACCAGACACAACGGTTACTTTTAGTAGGTCGAGGACTTATGATATCTTCTTAAATGTTTTTTGTCTTCAACTATGCAATACTGGCTTACTTTTGTCGAATCTGGGAAATATGCTACTACAATCTCCCCATTCTCGACTGAAATACCTGTGGTTGTATCGAGAATAAACTGGAATATGAAGAGATTGTTGAATGTTTAAAAAGTTGTCTGTTGTCATTCCCGAGGTCAAAGTGAAGTGAACCTAGCCGTGTCTTTCCTGAGGAGCAATTAATGCGGCACATTGGACCTGGTAAATGAAAGTGAGGTATAAATAGATGGTTGTTAGAAGGATATTGTGGTGGTGGAATTTAAGAAAATGTCGCTCTAAGTGTGTCTTAGTGAGTGGCCTGAGGATATTGTTAGAAGCAATTAATGCGCATGAACCATACTTTGCTGGAGAAGGTGCGGTGTATATTGTCCAATTATGGGTTGGGCAAGGCGTTTTGGGCTGAGGCTTTGACATATGTATGCTACTACGTTAATAGGTTACCTTCGACTGCAATTGAGGGTAAAACACCAATAGAAGCTTGGTCGGGGGAACCTGCTATAGATTATGATATTCTTCGTATATTTGGGTGTCCGACATACTATCATGGTAAGGATGACAAGTTGCGTCTACGAGCAAGAAATGTCATTTTTTTGGGTGAGATGAAAGGTGTGAAAGGCTACAAGTTATGGGATACGAAAGACTGGAAGATCATACTGAGTAGGGATACCACTTTTAATAAGACTTCTATGATGAAGTCACATGTCTCTGAGCACACAGAGAAGACGACATCGAGGTTTTAAAGTAAGTAGAGATTGATGCGCCTTTATATTGGCAAAAGAGTTCCGTACTAAAGGGGGTGTCATCTACCGGTGTGGCAATAAGTGATGAGCCATTAGTTCATGTTCTAAATGATGAAGACACATACGACGGTGAAGCATTTGGTATTACGGATGAGGAGACTCCGGTTGTGGAGTCAATTACAACTAGTAACCAAAGAGGAATGTGGGTAAGACGGAATGGCTTAAAAATGACATGGTACTTCCAAAGGCGAAGGCCATGGTAGCCTATGCACTGCCGGTTGTTTAAGAGGATGTTCCTTCCACGGCTAAACATTGGGAGTGCGCAATGAAGGAAAAGAAGTATTCTCTTCGCAAGAATGAAACTTGACAACTTTCAAAGTTGTCTAAGGAAAAAAGGGTTATTGGTGGTAAATGGGTCTACAAAAGGAAGCAAGGATCTCAAAATAATGTTTGCTTTAAGGCAAGACTAGTGGTAAAAACTGTTTTATGTCTCTATTCTTTAATATCTACCTTGAGCCTTTTTAGCTTGATCATCAAAGTAAATATCGGGGCAGCATAAAAGATTTGTTCTGACTTTCCTCAACAACCTTAGAGAAGTCAGGATAGCTGCTCCATGCCTGTAGATATCTAAAAGGTAAGTTGTATGGTTTTGGGATAGTGGAGCATTCTCCAAACAGTAAAGAGTGGTATGATTTGGTTCTTCGGTAGGCTTTGATTCTCTAGCCATTAAATGAGTCCAACCAATGTTTATTGTGGAGACACCTGTCTAGTAAGCTAAAGATTCTGTTACATCCTTTTTAGGCATTGCACCAAGTGAATCTCGTTCCTGAAGTACTACTTCTTATCAAGTTGACACTATGCAAAAAATTAGCAAAGTTTAAGATAGCATTCACCAAAGGAGGTCTTCCACCTTTTCTTTATGAGAGTCTTAGGACAACATTATAATACCCTATATAGATCCACAGTCTGTTATTTCTCTGTGAGAAGCTTGTCAGCTGTGACCACAACTCCTGTCTGTTTTGTCTGAGGCAGTCGGCATGTATAAAGGAGAAGCAACAGTTCAGGTATTCAACTGTAATAAACTATTTATCGACCCTAATCACCTTAGGTTCCTGAGAGTTTTGTTCCCATAATATCCATATATTGCCCTTCTTATCCATGGCTTTATTGGATATTATCTTTGAACTAAAGCCTGGAATATAGACTCCATTTGTGAAAATCTTTGATTAAGCAAAACCCATAATTTGGGATTTAAGTGCTCCAATTTTCTTCTTTAAATAGGAAAGAGTTTTAGAGTTACCTAATTCTCTTGCATTCCAAAAGAAGACTTTCATCGAGAACCTTTGAGGTGGGATCTTGTGGTTCTAGGATCTAGGGTGTAAACCTTACCTCCTTTGAAAACTTGGTTTGGCCCTAGAGTAGGCTGGATGCTTTCCTCTAGTTCCATCTCATCTGCCCAACTATCAGGGTTAAGTAGCTTCCTTACTTCTTCTTATGCTCTAGAGCTAGCATTGTCTTCTTCTTGACCATGTTTATAAGTCGCCATCTGATACTTCCCCTTACTTATTATGCCCTGCCTTGGGTGTTGACCATTCCTCAGTTTCACTGATTTTCTCAAACTATTAAATATGGGTCGTGGCATTGTTCATTCCAGGAAAATGAATTATTGGTGATGCTTCAATGCGTTGGTATCTTGAAAGTATCTTGAAAGTAAGTATGTTTATTGGGATTGTTGGGGTGCTGTTCGTTGGTTCCATTTTTCTGTTGTTGTACTTCATTTATTTTCACCACTTGGTTTTTTCTATTGTTCAGTAAATTCACCAGTTTCTTATTGCTCTTTTGGATTTGTTCATAATGTCTGCAGGCCCTTTGTATCACCTTGAATTATGCTATGATATGCCCAATGTTATTGCAGTGGCCACAATGTGTAGGACTCCTGTGTAAAATGACTTCCTGAGTGATGATATCTCTTTCTACCTCCAACATAACTTACTTTGGTATTAGTTTTGAGATATCTATGTGTACAGGCACACACGCATTGTATCCATATTTTTTGTTCTTAGTGGACTGATCTAAGTGAATAGATGTTCCCTGAGTTTTGCCCAAAGACATTACGATCTTGTGGCTCCATAATTCAATAGCTAGTCCTGGGAACTTGCACCCGATGAGAGCATTGGTATTGTTATGTTCATCAATAGAAAATCTAGGGTTCCATGACATAAGCCTCATGGGCAGTTTCTAAACAATCCATGGTCCTTTGCTCCATATGAGGATCTTATCTTCTTCATTTTCAAGATGTATAATGAAAAATCCTTTTCCAATTGGAATCAATTTGAATAGCCCTTTGGTTTTCCAGTGGTCTCTAACATATTGATGTACATTCACAAACTTAAAAAACCTGTTGGTAGTTTTTCTCATTGTTGGATGTGGACTCGATGATGTTTCTTGGGTTGAATTGATTTGTGTTTTTTGGGATTTGTTCTCCAACAGCTTTTCCCATGAACCCCCATGGGCATACAATCCTAGAATTGAGTTCAGGCTTCTTGGTTACCTGATCGCCATCTTGCATAATATCCTCAGTCTCTGTTTGATTTGGGGTGACTCAATCTACATTTGGTTTTTTCCCTTATCTTGATTTCCTCCTTATATATCTGTTGAGGATGATTTAATCGTCTCCATTAACTCCTCTTTATTTAACCCCAAAGATTTAGTACCATTGTTTATGATCTTTTGAAGTAGATTCATGGTAAGAGAATCCATGATTAACTGCAAGCGACTGATCTAATCTAAACTCGTATACCGGGTGCCGGTGGGACCGACCGTGACTTTGCTTTATTGAAATCATCTCAATAGAGTTAGTAAAAAATTAGCAATCGGGCATACGTGTGCCTACAATAATTTTAAAATTTGTTATATATGTTGACGATTTTAAGATTTTCGTGAAAAAAAGAAAGAGAATAAGATTTCTTGTAATACTGTTACGGTTAGGTTTATTATTATGCTGTGTACGCTTAAGGTCCGAGGCTTGTTGGTATTTACACTCAAAAATTCTAAGCATCGATCATTTGCCAAGAAAGTAGTTGTGCATTGGGTTATTATTATCCTGATGTGCATCACAGGAACAATAAGAGGTTTGTATTAGTGTCATTTGAACCATTGAGATTTGTAGATTTGATGAAGCAGATGAAGGTATGAGCATTGGAAGGTCTGAGTAAAGCGGTAGGAGTCGCAAAGACGTAGATAGCGGAGAAAAAAGCGATGATCAGGAAGATAGATACTTGCATAGAATTGTTACAATGTTTTTACCTAAAATTTTACTGGTTTATTTGGTCACGAAGCCATGAGTTATCTAAGAATATAATCACATCCTAAAACCCATTTATTGACATTTGATTTAAAGAAACAATGAACATCAAAATAAAATTGAATGAACAAGCATGCGATGAGAAACTTAAAATTTATTTGCAGTTGCTCTTGCTCACTAAAATGAGAGGATAACAGTTAGAGACTTATGGAAATTTAGTTTAGTTACTTCGAGCCCGTGCTACGCACAGTTGCTTAAGCTCAATAGGGTAATTACAAAAACGATGAAGATAATTAGTTTTTTAGAGTCTCTTGACCAAATATTAGAGGGGACAATATGCACGGTTGCTTAGGTTCATAATGCTAGATAATATGAAAAAGGTATAAGTTCTTGAGTGTCCAACTAAACAATAAGGGAAAACTATCAATAAAATGGCAACATCAAAGTTTGTCCTAAGGTGAAGGTCATGGAAATCTAAAGGTAATATTAACTTATTTAGTTGGCATGGATGGAGTTGCAAGGCTTGAATAAATTGTTCATACTACTTCAACATAGGCACGTTAATAACATTTCAGGGGTTAAGTAATGGATATTCATTTATTCTAAAACAACAGTATAACATGTTTTATATAAACATTGGAATCACACCAGTATGCTAACCAAGTCATTAGAAATGCAACCCATAATATTGAATTTATGGGACTAATTCATGGTTACCTAATATCATAATGGCAACTGCCTCAATATTCATACAAAGTACATAAGGTGAACTCATTTGAATAGTTTTCATGGAAAGTACAACATTTTTATACATAAATATATAACTCACTTTTCATTCTTGGGAGACTAAAATAGGAGGATAGGAAATATTTCAAAGACTAAGATGCAGGCAATTTTTTTTGAATAAAGTCTGAACGCCAACTTTAATGTCCTTTTTCATTGCCTCTTTTTGATGGTCAAACATTGAATAATAACCATCATGACGATCTTCTCCATCAAGGCAACTATTGGTTTAACACTACCATGTATTGGTAACTGTAGGGGAAAAAGTAAAAGAACATTGTTGTATGTTTCGTAGAATAGACATTTTTTTGTATTTATGTAGTGTTGATACTCACATTTTTACTTCTTTGGAAATGTCTTCATTTGTTGATGCATCCAAAGCTTCCAGACGAAGAACCTTGTTCAAATATTCCAAGTTGGACAAATTCACTTCTAATTTGCATTAAGAAAATTAAAGACACCAAATCAAAAAATTTATTATCCATAAAATAATTAGTCTGAAGAAACCTATTTTTGTAATTTTTGCTACCTTTCAACTGTCACTTGAAATTATGATATTCTTGATTGTAGTTCTTCTACCTTTTTAGAACTTGATTCACCTTCATTTTGGAAAGCGGTTCTTAATCCCCAGTCCATGTGCACATCAAGGTGGCAGTGGAAATGCCAAATACCATATAGTCCTGTATAAATATCATAATATGGCAAACACAAAACTTCGATAATAACAGAGTAAAGGAAGATCCAAGAGTAAAAAAGAAAAGCCCATCGCAAAATGAAATGAAAAATGATTTCTTCTGGTCGAATACAAAGAGGAAATTGTTCATTAGCATTTTTAAAGCACAATGTTTGGCAAAAGCCTAATATTAAGTGGCACACCTTTTGCTCTTCAACCAAACTCAAAACATTCTCGTCCGCCTTTCTCTGCCCCATCAACGCCAAGTAAAGGGAATATTTCTTGACAACGTTCTGTGAGGACAACAGTAAATGATATCAGCATTAGCATTTATACAAACTATCTTCAGTACAACAAAAATATTGGCTTAAACGTCTTCATGAATTGTAAAGCAGTTGCCTTAATACTAAAAGTTCCTCTCCATGAACTTGTCATCAGAACCACAAATGACAGAAAGGCGAACACCAATCTAAACTTTGCAATAATTGTGATGACGCCATTTAGCTTTACCTGCAATGGTGTTTCATCATCTCCCCCCTCATTCAGTGTATCCATCAATCTTCCCCATTCATACCAACAATTGTAACCCACATAACATCCTTTCCATCTTGCATAGTTGTCCCCGAAAGAAGAAAAGGATTGTGCCTGTTTACATGGACAGGAACACTCTCACCTGTCAAGCTTGACTCATCAATTAACAACATAGAACCATATATGTAAATACCATCAACTGGAATGTTATCTCTGGTAAACAAATGAACAACGTCTCTGACCACCAAATCAGTTTTAGGTACCGTCTGGCTGTATCCATCTCTCGTAACCTTAACAAATATGTTTTTCTTTTCTCTATCCAAATCCTTGAACTGCATGTATTGGTTATAATCACTGACCGCAGTAATGGCTATTACCAAGAAAAGGCAATGTATGATTTCCAACCCATTATACATACCACTTGGCCACCCTTCTACGGAAATACAAAGACCTATAAAAATTATAGCGCAAACAAATAAGATAATTAGAGTCAGCTCTTGCAGCGCCTCCCATACAAATACCCAAAAACATTTTGGAAGTTTCCCAATAAAGTGGCCGTTTCCATAGATTTCCTCCCTTTTTGGTAGTTCACTTGTCTCAACACCTTTCTCGAACAACACAAAAAGGTTTCCCGCAATTCCTTCTACTTTAAATGTACTTAAAGTTTTATTGTCACGCTTCTGAACAATAGCTGCAACATCATTCAGATCGATACCAAAACCAGCTTCTCTAACTTTAATTGAGGGTGTGTATCTTTGTCGAATACCCCCTGTAGAAGAGAAGATAACTCTTTTATCGGTCGTAATAAATTAATATAAAATATTGTATATACATATACATATACTTCAATGGCATATTATTTCAAAGAGGCCTGAATTTAATCGAGACTATACCATCAATAAATTGCAAAGCTACTTTCTGTACAAAGCAACTTTTATTTTTTCCTGTAATCCAAAATAAACAACAATCATAAGTTCACAGAAGCTCAATAAAGAAAAAGCTAAAGCTTAAGCTGTAATTGGTTCGCTGCACCACTTTGCAGATGTACCGGGCTGTGCCAATTTGAGTCTTACAAATGATTGGTTCTACTGTTCGAGCTAATGCATCGTCGTGCACTGTAGCAGATTGCAGCGAGATCAAATTCCGTTAACAATATTTTACACTTGCTTGCAGCTTAAATTCGGCTGGAACCAGTGCTGCAGTGATGTTATTTACCCATCACTCATTTTTTTAGATCTCACAATTCCCCCCATTGTGATCTCTCTCTCTCTCATAATATAGTTTTATTTTTCATGCATGGTTTTGAAGGACTGTTTTGGCTTAAAAGGCATTTAAAACGATATTTTTGAGTATATTTTGGTTTTTCTAGGTAGAAAACCCTTGGGTTTTATCCATTTAGAAATGTAAAATTACAATTGCTTGCAATTTGACCTCTTTAAATTTTGTGTAACCCTTCTATTTGAAAAAATTGCCAAATTTACCAAACATATCAGAAACTATGATGAAGCACGATTAAATATGATGAAGTACCCTAAATTTATTGATTAAAGTGAAAAAAATTGGGTATCGTGTAAAAGGCGATTGAGCATATATATTTTTTCTTACGATTTCCCTTCTAAAAACATGGCTTTATTATTGGCATTTTATGCAGCTGATGGATCCACAACATATGTTAAGCGTAGGATTGATGCTCTAGACAGAGCAAACTATGCATGCACATACACTATGTTTGAAGGGAACTCCATGGGACAAACAATTGGATCAGTTGTTTACGACATTAAGATCGTACCATCAGGCGACGGAGGAAGCATTGTAAGGATCCATAGCGTGTACCATAGCAAGGTAGGTATCGAGATCAAAGAAGAAGAAATAAGGGCTGCAAAGGATAAAGCTATGGAGACCTTCAGAGCTACCGAAGCCTACCTCATCCAGAGGGAAGAAAAGAGAATGGCGGAGGCTTACTGCAAAAAGTTCATAGTCGTACATAGTTGTACGGGTTGAATATTGTCATGAAGCTATGAGGTCTGATCAGATTAATTCATCGTCCACCAAACTGACCAATCAAACTATTGTCTGCCCCAAGTTCCTTATTTTCCTACATAATGTTAAGAGATTCGCATTTAAATTCAAGATATGGTGAACTTAAGAGGAAAAAGTCAAGAAATATAAATATCTAGTATGCGACTTGAGCAGAAATACGTGAACACACCTTCAAGGCCTTTAAGAATTTTGAAGTTCCACTATGAGCAGAAATACGTGAACACACCTTCACTGACTTCTTGCTTGTATGTAACACTTGAGCTGAACGGGCATCTTCCACATCAGCAGAAACCTGTATAAGTTTTCCTCTAAGAAAATACTATGTACGAAGCCTCACAAATAAACAGATAGATTTGCTCTACCATGGACCAAAACAACTCACCAGATTTCGGGATAGAAACATTTCTATATGGGGGTTCTTTAATAGTTGGGGCGGGAAATTATGCATCTTCTGAGAATAAGGAAGAATAATCTCTGTTATCCTTGAGCTTATGCATTTTCAGTTTAACCTGAAATGATTTAGAGCTTCAGAGTATTAAATCTATTGATCAAAGAATATTATAGATGCATAATATATTTAAACTACTGGAAATTATTACCTCATCAACAGGTTTAGGTGGTCTGTCACGTACAACAGAATGTAATTCATACAGTAGTTGAAGTATGGAACTTTTTGTCCTACAAAAGGTACATAAGTAGCAAAGTGGTTATAAGAACATCAGTAAAATTTATGTCGAAAACAAACTAATGAAAGTATCATTGAGTTTAATACCCAAGAACAGCGGCATGGGATTCACAGGCGATTAACATCAAGTTATACTCCCCTACAAATGAGAGTAGCGGAGCAAAAGAACCGGAGTCTCATCGAGATGGCCAAGAGTATGCTAAAGGCGAAAGGGTTACCTAAGAAGTTTTTAGTTGAAGCAGCTCATACAACGGCCTGCATCCTCAATCAAAATCCCACCACATCACTTCCTAGTGTGACACCGTTTGAAGCGTGGAATGGATGGAAGTCGAAGGTAAATCATTTTAAGGGTTTTGGTTCTGTTGCATATGTTAATGTTCTGTCTCAAAAGAGGCAAAAGCTCGATGATAATAGTATGAAATGCTTTTTTATTGGCTATAGTGTCGAAAGTAAAGCTTATCGTTGTTATGATTCTTTAACGAAAAAACTTATTGTTAGCTGAGATGTGATCTTATATTGTGTTACTACTGGAATTATGAACTCAAATCTTCAGTCAAAAACCCCAAAATTTTCATTTCTCATTTCATAATTGTCAATCCAAGATAACCAACATTACTGAAAAAACTACAAATGGGGGATCATAATTACTCTAATACAACAGTAGCTCCCAATTCCCTAAGTTTTTCGATAATCGGATTCCCGACTTCCTTAGTAACCCCACTCTTCAAAACAACAGCTTAAGGCTTTGTCAACCAACTCCTTAGCTTCTTTCTCGATAGAGTTTATGGAGAAGAGAAAAACGTAGGTTCTTTCTCGATAGGGTTTATGGAGAAGAAAGAAAACTGAAGAGAGGATTGTTTGGGAGAAAACAGAGGGAGAGGAGTACATCTTTTGATTTGTGGTGGAAGGATAGTTACGGAATACGGTGGGTATCTTTGTTGACTGTACTTAATGCAGTGGGTATTAGTTTAAGAGGACATTTTTTGGACTTAATTGCCACGCCATGTAGGACAAACATCGCCACGCGGGAAATCGCTGCCACGCCGGACAATCGCCGCCACGTAGGACAAAACTGAGATTTATAATATAGATATATATGCCGATATATCACATCATTTTGTAAATCAATAGTATAATTTTTACTATATATATGAGAGCTAAAAAATGTTGCTTTACAAATATTGCAACACTAATTATATAAGGTAGTATAGTTACTGGTATCCAATATTTCTTGACGTCCGTCACCTTCTCTGAAAATTAAAGGATTTGAAGGCGTTAGCAAAGATCACTACAAACATCTCGCAGAAAGAAACCACCATCAAACCAGTAATACCCACATAATTGTGTATAAAGCCAAGCAGATGTTTGAGAAGTTGTCTTATCTCAACTGAGTTAATATCATCTTAAAGCTTCACCATAGTATCCACATCACCAAATTGGGATGTCATAAGGCCATTCAAACTCCAGGCTACAGGGTTGGCCCAATAATACCATCTCCATCATATAGGGATCCTCTGCAAAAGAAGAGGCAACACCACAAATCTAAGCAGGTATATCGAGCAGACTCTTTAAGTAAAGCATCTCCGACATTAATCAGACAATAGGTTTGACTTTTTAAGATATGGCATATGGTCCAATATCAATTTGACTTGTAATGTGAAATTTTAATTTTGAGACCTATTGTACCATCGAAGTAGGCTTGCACCCCTGACCTTTTCTAATGAAAGTGCTAGAAAGGTATTGGTAAGGGTAATTTCAGAGTTGAAAACTTCAGGGTACAGCCTAGTTATATATATGAATCCACAAGTAGAAAAGCCGTATGTGTCATTTGTTTACCTTGGGAAGAATTATGAACCCACAAAAAAGATTCCACAGCGTATAAAATGGCACCAAAATTATTGCTGCCACGCTATGATTAGGCGTGACTGCGGTTATCATCATCCCAAACAATGTGAAGTATAGTATGTGAAGTACATAAAGAATATGTACCAACTGAACTTAATTAAGGTCCCACTCAACTGACGCCATTGAGTAGAACATGGTGCTGTATATAACAGACCAGACGAAAACGTAAGGGAACTCAATGGCTACCTGAACAAAAGATTGAAAATATAATCATAAATGGAACAAAAGATACTAACACATTTCTAGAGACATGAAAACGTGTGTCTCGAGTCTATTGACGTATAGTGTAATTGAAATACACAAGTCTTAAACATCTAAAGGATAATGGCCGCAGAAAAACAAGATGTCTATCTTTTCACTACTTTAGAACCTTAAAGTAACTTTCCAAATAGACGTATTTACAAGTTATTAAGGAAAAAGGAAACATGGGAGAAGGCGAATGGTAGAGCATAATACATCCCCGCTGCCCTCTCTCTATAAGAAACAAATCATTCTACAGAAACTACAGGTTGAACTGCCGTAGAATTGGTAACTCCAAGGAACAGTACTACTACATACATAAAACCCATGGCATTAAAGATATCTTGTTGGGTTTCTCTGCAAAAATTAAGTAAAACCTATCAAAATATTGAATTTAAGTAGAGGTGGCAAACGGGTCGGGTTTGGGTTACACGGGTCGGGTCATAACGGGTTCGTGGGTCAAGTAGGCAAACCCAAACCCGACCTGTTTAACTAAACGGATCATATATGCAAACCCAAAACCAACCCTGATTTAAACGGGTCAACCTGACTGGACCTGTTTAACTAAACGGATCGGGTTTGGGTCTGGTTTAGGGGGTCGGGTTTGGGTCGACCTGTATTTAGTTCATGTAACAGTATTCAGTTCAACATATATCAATATTCAGTTCAGATAACAATAATACAACATACCAGTATTCAGTTCAACAGATATCAGTATTCAAATAACATTTCAATTCAATAGATAACATTATTTAGTTCAGCTTAACAAATAACAGTATTCAGATAACAGTTGTTACAGTTCAGTTCAATTCAACAGATAACAATTTAGTTCAGTTTCAGTAACTTCAATTCAACAATACAACAATACAACAATATAGATATCAGTTTCAGTTCAACAATTCAAATAACAGTTTCAATTCAATTTCAGTTCAACAGATAACAGTTTCAGTTCATAGAGTATTTAGTAACTTCGATTCAAAAGATACAACAATACAGATATAAATAACAAATTCAAAACAGATAACAGTATTCAGTTCAAACAGATAACAGTTCAGCAGATAACAGTTTTAATACAGGCATACAACATCACACTAAAATAACATCACAAATAACAGTTCAAAGAGTTTGGTAGTTTAGCAGTTAGGCATTTAAAAAGTTAGGCACTTCGGTAGTCCATAAATTAAAATAGCAGTTCGACAGTCCAGAAAGTAAAGCAACAACAACACAATAAAACAACAACAACAATGCTTTCCTTTGGCCTATTAGACCTATCAGGCTATCATATGGATTGTGGAGCTACACTACCACTTGCAATGCTCTCCTCCTGATCTATGAAAATAAAATAAAAAACATAAGTGCATAATCTTATAAAACACCATAATAAAAAAACTTGATAAAAACAACTTAATTAGCTTATCAATTATAATAACAAATTACTTACGATCAATGTTTAGAAAGACCATATCCTCAACTAAATCTTCAAGTGTCGAATCCTCCATGAAAGATGAATCAAATAAGATATCAAAAAAATAGTTGTAAATTATTTATATACAAATGATTCAAATTAATTATCCAAAACATAAAAATTTAAACAATTTTTAATATATTACCTTTTGAATATAACCAATCTCGAGTACAAATCAAAGCCTCGGCATTATCCAGCTTTAGAGTACTACGGAAAAGATCAAGCACTCTACCATAAATAGAAAATGCTGACTCTGAGGCAACCGTAGATACGGGTATTGAAAGAATATCACGAGCAATCAAGGAGAGCTTCGGATATCGGACTTGGTTCTCCTTCCAAAAGTTGAGAATATCTAAATCAAAAATCCTCTTTAATTTGGGCTCCTCCAAATACAATTATAATTGAGATTTGCTAGGAAAAATATCCATTCCTCGTCATCAAAAGCATCGAAGGCGTAATAATCAATAAGAGAGTAAGAACTACAGTTAAGCTAAACAAATATGAAAACAAATCTTACAAAATTAATATATACCTTCGAGGCATCCATTCCCTTATTAGAACTTGAGTTGCCAACTCGGGAACTTGCTCCTCCTGAACTAGAACATCCCGCATTTGCATATGTTGAGTAATAGGTCTCGAAAAGAGCAAACAATTTATCCCGACCTAGTGCCATCTCCAAAGAATCAACTCCATAGATTTGCCGGTAGCAATACTCTATAAATTGGAGTTTATAGCGAGGATCCAAGACCAATCCAAAAACAAATATGAGGTTGTGCTTTGACTAATATTTCTCAAATTTTACCTTCATTTGTGAAGCCATTTTCTTCAGATAAGTATCTGATCCCTCAATTGCTTTAAATAAAGCATGTTGCACCATAAAGACTTATAGAAAATATAAGATGGAGGTAGTATACTTTATCCAAGGAAACACACAAGTTACTTCATAAAAAACACTCAGAAACTCGCAAAAAATTTCTACCTTCACCCATTCTTCATCCAAGGGCCACTGCCCACCCTCAGACCTATGTAGATCCGCCACTGCTTAACAATAACATAAGAGGAATTGGAATCTAATTTTTAGCAAGCCCATATCGAATATAATCAGTAACACTGAATCAATTATCAAAAGATGAATGAGGCCAAAAATTATGATACATTCAGGGAAACTACAATTTCAAAAGAGGAAATAAAATGAGTTGGAAACATTACCTGTCATAATTTGCAAGCGCATTCTGCTGCAACGTACTTAAATCTGTAACACTACAATTTTAAAAATCAATATTTTAAATTAAAGGGGTAAACAAGTAGAGAACTAAAACTGGTAATTACTTTTTACTTGATTATTCTTACAAAGATTGCAAAGGGTATTTATAGAGGAATACATAGGTGACATGGAATATTTGATTACATGATATATGGGAGGTGAATATTTGATTGCATGATCCATGGAGGGGAATATTTGATTGCATGATATATGGGATTGATTTTAGATAATATTCACAGGAAATGTATATGTGAAGATCAATGAGCTGTTGAGTGAGAGTAATGATCCAATGCTTTACTATTGCTTTTAGAAATGTGTAATATAAAAACTATGCTTGCATACACATTATGTTCTCTTACCTCACTAGATCTTCTTGGAGTCAACTTGAATGTTAAGGATGTGCGATATGATTTTCCAATCCTCACCTTCTTTTTGGTAATGTGGTCCGAGAATATCACACATGAGGATCTCTAATTCCTGAAGCGAGGTAAGTGTTAGATTTTCCATCTATATGGGCACTACTCTTCAGGTTCACGAGCACACATGTTAATAGGTTGTATAGGTGTTATTGGATGTGCCAAATTGTTACACCAAGTTAAGGTAGGTGGAACCTAGTGTTACCCTTTATTAGGGTTTGAGGGTATAATGGGAAGACTACTCTAACCCTATCAGGTTAAATAGAGATGAAGTCCCTCGTGGAGGCTACAACACAAAAACCATCCCATTGAGGTCTGCAGCCAATCCAAGGAAAGACTCTACTCGAGAACAAGGGATTTTTCAGAGAACATGAGAAGAGGTTTGTATAATCTATTTTCATATCTAATTATTGATCATAGTAATTGTAGTAAATCTCTACAATTGGTATCAGTCGTTAGGCTATAGATTACTATGATTGATTTGCGAAATTCTTTTGTGAGTTTCCCCCAATTTTTATGACTATTATGAAACCCTAATTTTGACGGTGGGTAATTATAAATCATATACAAAGTTAGTTACTTGAGATTACGTATTTAATCTCTTTACTTTAAAATAGAGATCATCAGTTCTTTAGTGATATTGTTGTTGATATGATATCTCATCGTTTTTGTTGCATTCAATCGAGAGCCTAGTAAGATTTTAACGAAAGAAAAATTTTGTTGAGAATCGAGGTAGCTAATCTCTCTTCTACGATAAGAACGATACACAGAATATGCCAATCAATCAAACTAAGATACACAGAAAGATAAAGAACACAAGGTTTCCAGAGGAGGGAAGTGAAAAACCTTTACGGATAAAAAACCACTCCCCGAATAATCCACTAAGATGATCAAACAGGTTACAACGATCTCTCAAAGCTTCTCAAGCTTTAATGAAGTCTTTCAAATTCTAGGTCTAGAATTAAACTCACGTAGGAAAATATAGACTAACAAAATAACTTAAGTCATCTTTATATACTAGAGGACTAAATACAAGTAGAACGGATCTCGATGCAGAACTCAACATCTTAGAAGAACTTACAAAGGCAACCAGACAAATCTCGTTCGAACGAAGCACAAAGTCGTTCGAACGACTTAAGCGATTAGAGGTTTCAGCCCTAGAAACATACATGTTGTTCGAATGAAATCCCATCTCGTTCGAATGACTTATTCGGTCTTTGAATGAAAAACGTAAAATCAGACAATCTCATTCGAACGAGCTCCATTTTCATTCGAATGACTTCGACCTACTTTCAGTTCTTCTACAGCAACTCGAACAGAACCAGCTCGATTCTTCAGGTAACATAACCAGTTCGAACTCCAAGTAACTTAACCAGCTTGAATCTTCAGGTAACTTAACTAGCTCGAACTTCTATCGATCATAACCAGTTCGAATCTGAACATTAAAAATCTTATTTTCAATCCGAATCCAACTTCAATCCTTGAAGTGAAATAACTCGAACTAAAACAACCTCGAACATAATTTGAGTTCATACCTTAACATGCATGACTTTTAAACAACCCACCCTATGGGTCTTTGAACCGACCCTCAAGGTGGGTTTTAAAGTGGTTTCCCTCTCCACCCACCTAGTTGTTATGAGAGGAAAACCACTCAACCTTAGTTAAGTGCACTTTTTGGGGTGGTTTCAAGCCCACCCACCTAGCTGCTACAGTTACTAAGTTTATCTTTCCGTTTCTAACTTTTTTCGTATGGCTTGGCACATATTTTGCAAGAGAAGTTTGAAATACACCCAAACTCTATGAGCTCACCCCACCCAACTTAGTTTTATGTTACATAACAATACTTAATAAGTAAAGACAAATATGCCCCCAAAATGAAAACACAAAACTTCACATAAAAGCTAATTTTTTAATTTCAAAATTACATCAAGATATGCAATGCATCCCGTAGTACGTAACTCTATGATTATGATCGTTAATAGCAAAAATATTCATACACTCATCAAAGCAAATACTCATTTTTGTAAATTTTAAAAGAGGCATACACTAGAAAAGAAAACGCAACTTTTACCCATAAATATCCTAAATATGAATATATTAATAATGATAAAGAGAGATATATTTGATGATTCGAAATCTTAGAACGGAAGGGGGAGAAACTAAAATACGTGAGAGTGAGGTGAGTTACCTACTTAACTTTTTTTTATATTAATTTGGTATTTCTTAAAGAGATTTGGTGAGCTCATTAATCTAAACAAAATGAAAGTGGGGTGAGCAGGGTGAGCTTCTTAAGTATAAAAAATTTCATTTTGCAAACATGAAAATATCTGAATTACCCCTAAACCTATAATATTAAAATAATTCATAAAAGACCAAGAAAAAGAAGAGAGTGAGGGTTTAATGGGCTTGGACTTCTTCATGGACTTACATTTCTCTTTAGGAAATTGCGAATAATAATGCGCCTAGGATAATAATGGGCATTGCTTCTTTATGGCCTGTAATGTTGAACTAGCACGAAGCGCAGTAAAAAAGGGTGTCGCAGACGTACGGACGTGTGCCGGTCGACTAGTACAGTAGAAAGAGAGATCCTACATGCAGGATCCCTCTCAGTGATCGCTATCAGATTCACTTAGCTCAAACACCCTTAATGGATCATATACTTTAAGGACAGAAATTCGAATTCTTATCCTACAAAATGCTCACTTCTAAATGCTAAGAGTATTTTCAATCTCTTCATAACAGAACATAAACCCAAAAAAGAATTCCAGTACTTTCATCCTAAAAGGAGTATAGCAACGGAATTAACAAACAATGTCAAATTAACATAAAAGGCTCAGATAGAACTCCACTACTTGAGATCAACTCTGCATACCTTATACCCAGATACCTCACATTCAGCTAAATGAGTAGCAATGGAACTTGAAATTTGAAGTTTGACAATTGACATAAATACTCATCTATTTGCTCACAAAGACTTCGAATTATTTTGGAACCCTCCAAATTGAATCTTAGTTTGATGCGCATCTACAACTTCTAGAATCTGGTCTTGGTACTTGATTACATACTTGGCCAAGAACCTTTTCTTTCTCAATTCTAATACTGCGGGTACATTTAAATTCTCCTTAACCAATCCCTTTGACATGAGTAGTTGCAGAACTGAGCACTTGGGAATAATCATCTTCTTTAGACTACAACTCATAAGATAGGGGTGCTGGCTACCATTGAAGGCTTCCAGTCCAAATTTGTTACAAAGAAATGCATAAATTTCATGATCTTCTTCTCATAAGCTATTAGAAAGAAGGGCTGCAATTTGAATGCAGATAGACTATCTCCCTCAGATAAACCAAAACTCTTATAAGCCTCTATTTTTTGTTTCAGAATCATTTCGCTAAATGATGCCAGTGTCGCCACCGCTGTAATGAATTTCCAAGTTGTAGGATCAAATTCCAGTTGTCTAGCCTTCGCAATGGCCACTTCAACTCGGTCCAGATTTCCTACAAGGGTTCCAAGTACCTTATGATCCATCTACAAATATTAGGTTCAGGGACACCATGATTCCGCAAGATGACGATGTTGGGTTCCATAACTTTCTCCACATTGTACATAAGTAAACGGGGATCATTCTTGAGAACGGATACGAGGTTGTTTTCAGTGACCACAAAGGTTCTAATATAGTTACAAGAAGGGACGATTACATTTTCCAAGCTCCTGCCGAAGACCCTAGGCTGTTTAGATATGAGCTCCCCAAGTAGATGAGTCGAAAAACCAGAGATTTGAAATACTCAATCTTGGGTTTAAGGATTTGGTCAGGATTGGATTGAAGTATACTAGGTAACTTGGTGACGAGTTTTGTGATTTGTGTATCCGTGAAACCATGAGCTCTGAAGAGCTCAAGTACAGAGTCTGCGTTCTTAGTAAACTTAATGTTGATCTTCTTCGAAGCCGAATTAGCCGATTCTACCCTTGACTACTGATTTTCTTCAAGTCTACCTAGTTTTTTCTTTAATTTTACATAGAGATTCGATCTTCAATAATTAGGCTCAGGGGGAGAAGACATTGACAAGTTATAAGAAACATCATATAAATCGTTATAGCACATAGAGTACAAATTTACTATGTTAAATCACCAAAGAAGGATCTCATGTAACTGCTGTATTAACTGTTCTTTGGAGCTTCTTCCACACTCTTCCTCAGAAGCAATATAACTTTGGCTGGCTCTGGAGCGCCGAACACTGAACTTCCAGCTACTATACAGTTTGCCCCTGCAGCTGCTGCCATGTCAATTGTTGAGGGTCCTAAGCCACATCCACCTGTATTACCAAATAAGATATGTCTCAATTTGATATTGAGATCGACTCACCTTTATATCAAGGGAAAGATATTTCTTTAGTAGTGTGCGCACCTGATTACCAATCCAACATTGATTGTTTATGTATTTAAGGAAGAGGTGCTCATCAAACATGATAACGAAGTTTCTCCATTGGAATTAGGTCACTTCACTGTGGCAATATAAAGTAGTAAATATAAGCATCTTATAATAAAGGACTAGCCAAGATGCTTCTTATTTTTCCTTGGCATAATTCTTGAGTAAAATTTCATCCACGCTTTGATATATAGATTCCGAACTTCCTCTAACAGATAAGCATATACTTTTATAAAGAATGTGTATTTCACGAAAGATGTCTTATAAAACGGAGTAGTTGTTGATCAAAATATTTCACGGTCTAAGTATTTTGATAATTTAGCAATGCGTTCGTTTTTTCCAGATTTTGAAAAGATGATGGGGAACATAATTAGTTTCAAGATGCATGATCTTCTGCATGATTTTGCACAGACACTCACACAAAATGAATGTCTTTTCATGGAAAATAACGAATTTAAGGGTAGCAAGGTACGTCATTTAACTGCACCGGAGTTTAGAGATGCCAACTCCATTTGCAGTGCAAATCATATACGTACCCTCCGCACAGGTGAAAAAAGTATCTTGGGGATATTTCATCAACTCACTTGCCTTAGGGCACTGTATCTTGGGGTACATAATATTAGTATTCCCCCTGAGGTAGAGAACTGATACACTTAAGATACCTTGACTTGTCTGGGACAAGGTTGATAGAATTACCTGAAACAATTACCAATCTTTACAATCTGCAAACCTTGATGCTTAACAATTGTACCTACCTGTGTGAACTACCTCAAGGAATGGGGAGCTGGTGAACTTGAGGCATCTTGGAATTGAATACACTGATAAGCTTGAGTTACTTCCACAAGGAATGGGAGACTGAGCTCTTTAAGAAGTTTATGCAAATTCATAGTGGGAGGAGGCTGTAAGATTGGAGAGTTAAAGAACCTCAATTTTCTTCAAGGGAACCTAGATATAATGAATCTGGAGAGAGTGACGAATAAAGACGAAGCGAAGGAGGCAGGTTGAAGAATAAGCAATACTTGCGCAATCTGGACCTATCCTTCGAATGGAATGATTCGTCTGAGACAAGCGAAGTAGAGAGAATTGAAGGTGTTCTTGAAGGCTTGGAGCCCCACGGTAATTTGACAAAATTGACAATTCATTCATACATTGGTTATAAATTCCCAAGATGAATGATGAGCGGTACAGTTCTGACCAATCTGCGTGTTTTATTTGTGACTCGGTGTAACTGTGTGCAATTGTCTTTACTAGAATACCTTCAAGATCTCGAAATACGGCATATGCCAAAGGTGAAACGGATTGGGAGTGAATTTTTTGGAATTGATAGCAATGATGGTGTTGAGAAATCGTTTTCCAACTTGGAAACCCTCGACTTCGGATCAATAGAGAACTTGGAAGATTGGGATTTGAACATGAAAGATGTTATGCCTCGACTCAAATATTTGGCGGTCCGTCATTGCCCAAAGTTAAAGTGAATACCAGCTCTCGGAAGTTTGGAATGCATCATGTCCTCTAGTACAATCAGGGAGCTGACAATCTGGAACTGCCCAAAGTTAACGTGGACACAATCATGCCTTCCCCCTCTCTTGGAGACACTCGAATTACAGTATGATGCAGGTGATCTCTTGAAGGAAATACCAGCCAGCAACAGCCTCAAAAGTTTGGTTATAACATATGCAGGGTGTGTCTCACTCCCCCGTGGCTTACAGAATCTTACCTCGCTTCAGGAATTGAAGATCAACAATTGTTCTATTCTCGGACCACGTGGCCAAAAAGGAGGAGAGGATTGGAATATCATATCGCAGATCCCCAACATTCAAGTTGACTACAAGAAGATCCAGTGAGGTTACAGAACAAGTGTAATATTTCAATGCAAACATAGTTTCTATATTTCCTATTACACATTTCAAACATTGATGTTTAAATTGCAGTGTCACTATCCAATTTTGCGCCACCGGGTTAATTGGGTTGCTTCAAAATGCACTTGTAAATTATGACAAGTAATGTTTATAGCTCTTCTTATTTCCTCTTTCGAAATTGTAATTTCCCTGAATGTATGCTAATTTTTGGCCTCATTCTTCTTCTGATAATTGATTCAGTGTTTTTGATTGTATCCCATTTGAGCTTGTTAATAATCAGATCCCAATTTCGCTTCTGTTACTGCTAAGTCAATTCGATATCCAAGATGCATGGAATCAAACACTCTGTTACAATGGCGAGGAAGGTTATTATTATCGAGCTGCTGCTGCTGCAAGCTATGAAAAGATTATGGAAGATAATTGGAACGTTACTTATGCTCCGTACTTGTAAGTTAAATCCAGATTTTTTTTTATGCATGAAAGGCGTATGACTAGGGTTATATTGGAAACAACAATGTGTCATTTCCCATTTTTCAAATTTTATGAGATTCCAACTTCTGGCCTGTACAGTCGCCCTAGGGGCAGCATCAGTCTAGTCATTTTTCTGGAACCACAACTTGAATCTGTTGTCTAGCAAATAAAACAACTGAATATCTTTTCGTTTTCATTGTTGCCTGGTCCAAATTTTAAGAGCATCATCAACTTACTCAACCTTTGTTTTCTTACCCAATCAAAAGCCTCCACCGCTCGATGTACTACTTTCTGTCCACTTCCGAGGAGCCTGTCGGAAAATATGTTAAGCGCATCGAAGAGATCCCAGGGCTGTGGTTCACGATCTCATTTCCGTGTTTTAGCACCAGGAGAGAAAAAATTATATTCTCGTTATATGCCATGTTTAAAAACTGAAGTTTGGAGGGATTTTGGAGTTGAACTAAGGCCATGTTTAAAAACTGCACAACCAAACATACGTGTGTGCCTGAACTTGCAGTGAGATTAAAAACTTAATTAGATTTCTGAAGCAGTTCTCGCGCTGTACATACTGTCTAAGATAGATTGTACAAACCTGCCAAATCGGCCGGAAAATGCCTGTTCTTTGTCAGAAGATTAAAATGATATAACATTGCAAACATTGAAGGGGAAATAGTTCAAAGCGACAACACCGGAATCTTCCTTTTAATCCCCAGACCACGGGATATAAGTATCGGCTATAATAACACGCACTGGAGGAGTCCGGATTTGCCAACCCTCCATAACGGAGGGTTATGACAACCCTCTCTCTTATTGGAACAATATTCAACGTGAGTTAGAAGAAGAGTTACCATTTTTGAAAATACAAAATTTAAGATTTTCCAATATTTTCTCTACGTTCTCTCTCCCTCCTTATTTTCATCATTTCTCCTCTGTGTATATCTTATTAATGGATTCAAAAAGAAAAACTGATCACTTGAGAAATACCGTGCGCCATTAAAGTACTCACTGTGCTAGCTTGGCTTCTCATGTTCTCGAGTTATATATAGTTTTTTGCAACAAACATGAATATACAACAACACCAAGAACTTTTCAAAGATTCATATGAAGCAAATGCTCAAGACTCATACGAAGCAAATGGTAGATGACCCTAATGGCAGCACCCCTGCCAAATAATCTTGTCCCTCGAGCAAGATATGCGATGTACAGAGGAGATATTGCGGCAATATTTACAAACCATTTATTATTTCGCTTGGAGATTTCAGAGCAATATTGTGACAGTTGATCTTAACTTGAATTTCCATGATTCAGTAGTCGCGACTTAGATTCGCTTTTATGTTTAGGACTTCCATTCGATATAGACATATAACATTGGATGTTGGAACTGTACTTCATTTGATAGATTCCCCACTTGTTATTAAAGTGAGGGTAGATAGATCATCTGGTTATAAGAGCGGTAAGTCTTTTGATATAGTCTCAGATGCTGATTAGGCAGGGGCAGACATATCATTTGATTCTTCTAGGATTCAAACTTCTTCTTTTCTATTCCGTTGGGCGATTTTGTAATGTACACAGTAGGGCTATGCTGTTACGGTCATTGGGTTCGAATCCCTAAACAAGAGATTAGGTTACTGCTAGTCAGTGTTCCAGGGTTGCAAGCACCAAAATTATACCCCAGCTACCTATCGGCTTTGTTATTCTTTGTAAATACTCCCCGTGGGCATAAATCCCTAAAAGTTGAAAGTAAATCAAGCTTTAGACCTGTAGGTTAAAACTCCTTGAACTCCCTAATCATGTGCATTACCCGTTAATTCCGGGATCAATAAAAAGGAATCCGCCAATCCCTGGCTCGAGAATAAGGGATACATTTCTGTTAATTACGGAAAAGTGCGAGAGTGTGGTCCCACTGAATTAAAAGTGACCATGTGTACTTGATTTCCCAATTCTCTTTCCACATCTACCGTACTTCTTAGGTCGTAGTAGTTAGATCTAAATTTAGGCTATCATTGTTACCGTATTGGGATTTCTAGTTTTACTTAGACTATTTTCTTTAGGACTCGTAGCTTGGTTGATCTTCTCATAAAATTCCATTAGATTCTTCTTGTCTCTTAACTATGATTATCTTGGTCTATCATGTCTTATGACCTTGGATATTTGTACTTGCTGGGTGTTGCTTGCTAACGCCTTGCGCATATACTTTTTCAGGTAAATCGTGCAGTAGCGATGCTAGTAGTTGGAGCAAGCAGAACTTGCATGTTTTGGCGTTCTTGTCATCCTTGTGGTATTATTTCTAATTATATCTCATTTTAGATTATTCTTCCACTGCGTAGTTTCTTAGTGTTGTAGATGTATTTACGATTTGTTTTAAATTGTAGTACGTCTTTTGGGGGTTCATCTTCAGGATGCCCGACATTACACCTCAGAATTCGCGTTCTTAATAGTTTAATAAGAAGCCAATTTTGAGGGCGTGACAATGAGTAATTTTCTCTGGGGGGATTTTAAATTTGTATTTCCTAAAAAGAAAACTATTCTTATAACTGAAGTTAAATATTGCTCCAACAGGAGAGAGGGTTGTCACAACCCTTCGTTATAGAGGGTTAGCAAATCCGGACTCCGCACTGGAGGTCCCTCCAGCTGATCCATAGGCTCTTTTACTGGAAATTCTAGCTTCGTGCATACGCCTCAAGACCCAACTCAGATAGTATGACAGTCGGTACAGACCGAAAATGCAAGTATGGTACAGACTCTTCCGTTACTATAAAAGTGACTAGAAAATTAATGTCCACAACCGAGGAGTTTACAGAGGTTCGTCATGGGGTTTAATGTGGACTCGACTTGGGTACGGCATGGCCACCACATGGCAACGACGGATTGGATCCATGACGCCTAGATATGAAGTTTATGCTACTTTTTTGCTAATGAAGAAGATCAGGAGCGAGGGAAAAATAACAAGCGTGTCGTGATTTGTACCAAGGATTGTAAGATAACCTATTGGAACTGGATCCTCTTACTATATTAAGTCTCAATGAACACTCCCATGTAAACTGATCCAGGAGGATCTGGGTTATTTTTAGGCTTTTTGGAAAGTCTATTCGAACAGACTTTTACACCCCTTTTATATTCGAATAGACTTCTTTCCTATTCGAATAAACAGGTGTCTAAGTACCTTATTCGAATAGACTTCATGTCTCTTCGAATACACTTTTTCCAGTTCGAATAAACTTTTACGTGTATTCGAATAAAAACCTGTCTGGGAAGTTTTATTCGAATAGACTTAATGTCTGCTCGAATACACTTTTTTGTTTTAACAGAGACTTGTTATGTACAAACAGAGGTGTGATTCAGCCTATTTCTTTAGGCGTTTAAGGGCATATTTGTCCTATTTTGTAACCAGGAACTTGTTATCCTATAAAAGAGGCAAGGCTAGGCAAGATTATGTGATGTTAGATCAATGGAAATTCTAAGAGAGAGAGTTAGGGTTTGAGAGGAATTCAATTGTAATTGATGTCGATTAAGCAATTGAAGCTCTAAAGGGATTTTTCCCAACCAATTGGTTTGTTCTTCGTACAATTATTCTTTTTAGGGTTTCTCTATTCGTATTGTGGATTAAGTGGTATCAATTTTCCAGTTACGATTCTCAGGGGTGATTGTGGTTTATGGTCTCTACACGTGACCGTCTCAAGAAATGAAGAAGAAGTTAGTGAGTCCGTTGAAGATTCATCGCAAACCTAATTCAAAGAAGAATGACAATTTGGAGATTGGCGATTTCGACGATCGACGATCGACTTTGGAAATGATAGTTTCTGACCTAACTAACTACTGTAGGGGAATTGGCAGATCAATTGCGTCTCACGAACCTTGCGAATGGTTTCACTTCGGTGAAACGGTGAGGCCGCTCGAGGAAGAAAGGGGTTCTGGAGGGGGATGATGACAAGGGTACTGAGGAGATAGATAGCAATTCTAGTGATGCCGAATCCGTCAAGGAACGATCGGGTATTGGTAAGTCATCGAATCTTTTATGTAATCTTCGTATCAATTTTAAAATTGAAATTCTGGTATTAGATGGTTCAATCGATGCCGAGAAGTTGGATAATTGGTTAGATAAGTTAGAGACCTATTTTTAACAAATATGCTTTTCTGCGTTAAAATTCGCAAGTCATGCACTCACGTGGTAAAAATCTTATCAGAAACGCCACGATGTAGGAAGTTTGAGTTGGAAAGAATTCAAGGTATTAGTGTGAAAATAATTTTATCCGATTGGGTATAAGCAAGATAGATGGTATAAATGGTACAATTTACGCCAAAGGTTTGAGCAATCCATACAGGAGTACACTATACGGCATTTCATAACCTAACTTTTGTTTTAGGCATTGATATGGACGAGTATGAGGTGCTCATGAAATACACGGGGGGTTTATCAGGGTCTATTCGAAGAGAGTTAAAGCTCTTTACTGTGGCCAATATCGAAGACGCTACTGAAGGAAATTGCTATTAAAGGTAAATACTTGAAATGTGACAGAGAAGACGACAAGTACAAGTTAGGGTACAAGTCTAGTTAGAAAAATGAGCATATGGGAAAATCCAAAGGAGAGGGGTCTTCGTCCAAGGAGAATTATTACAATCACTGTAAAGCAAGTGGGCATATTTCAGATAGATGTTAGAAACTTCACCCGGAGCATAGGCCGAAGGAGGAGAAGATCAAGAAAGAGAGATATGCACTAGCCGCAGAAGTAGTTGACCTCTCAAATTTAGATAAACCGAATCTTAAGCTTACATTTATGTTTCAGCAGACTTTGGCTACGTGTCAAGTCATCTTGGATAGCCTTTATCTTTTGGACCGAGATGCGATTCATTATCGCAGAGCTCTCAAGTATCGTCTTGTGAAGGAGGGAAAGGAGTTTCATATTAATGTTTGTAAGGAGCATGTTACTATGAATAGTTTAGTAACGACGACTCAGGTGAAGCGGTTGGTTAATGCGAGCGAAAAGTTTATGTTATTAGTGTGACCAGTTCAAGAGGGTACATCGGCTAACGTGTTGTCTACAATGACAACGTCTTATAAGCAATAAACCGACATGGGGAAGTTGCACAAGGAGGTTGTGGTGCATTCTGATCACAGACCGTTCCAGTTTTTAGCTACATAGTCCAAGCTGCAATAAGCTCGCCAGATGAAGGGGATGTCGTATCTCCAAAAAATCTCCCCCCTGCTTATCAAGTATAAGAAGGGAGTGGACAATAAAATGGTTGATAGGCTATCTCGACCCCCATTACTAGCTACTTCTGCTATGTTGGTAGCTATGCAGATACAGCCTATTGTTATATCAGAGTATGTTGTAGGATATGATGATCCCAAGGGGCGTAGTGTGTTTCGCCGAAAGTTGTTGCAAGGCAAGATATGTGAGTAAGAATTAGATTTGCCACCTTATATGAAGATGTATTCGGTGATTAATGTCGAGCATCTGAAGCTGTTTGAGCCGACTCTTTTAGATGAAGACTCTACAATCAACACTCGCCTACTGTCAGTTGATGAATTATGGATAAAAAGAGAATATCCATTGCAGGAGGATGGTATTCTGGAGATGAAAGTTCATGCTACAAGACGGGGTGGTATTGAGTCATTCCGAGTTGAGAAGAAGAGTCAACTACCTAACAAGTTGAAGTGGTACAGCAGGGAAATGGGCACCGCCGCTTTCCACATCTTCAGTTCTAGCTTGAGCAGGAGCTCAAGGCTCTTAAAGGGGGGAGCCATGATCCAGGAGGATCTGAGTCATTTTAGGCTTTTTGGAAAGTCTATTCAAATAGACTTCTTTCGTATTCGAATAAATAGGTGTTTGAGTAGCTTATTCAAATAGACTTCATGTCTGTTCGATTACACTTTTTCCTGTTTGAATACACTTTTATGAGTATTCGAATAAAAACCTGTCTAGGAAGTTTTATTCGAATAGACTTAATGTCTGTCCGAATACACTTTTTCTGTTCGAACAAATACTTGTTCTATTCGAACAGAGGCACGATTCAGCCTATTTCTTTAAGCATTTAAGGGCATATTTGTCATATTTTGTAACTAGGAACTTGTAACCCTATAAAAGGGGCATAGCTAGGCAATATTATGTGATGTTAGATCAATGGAAATTCTAAGAGATAGACTTAGGGTTTGAGAAGAATTCAATTGTAATTGATTTCGATTAAGCAATTGAAGCTCTAAAGGGATTTTTTCCAACCAACTGATTGGTTCTTCATATAATTATTCGTTTTAGGGTTTCTCTATTCGTATTGTGGATTAGAAACACTCTTGTGTACACTCCATTCCGATTAATGGGGTAATGGAATCTGCCAGTTGTGAATGTTTTATATAATAATGAGATCATTTTCACAAAGTTTCACCTCATTCCGTTAAGTCTAACACTATTAAATAAGGCATTCTATTTATCAGTTAAAATTGAGTCAATTTCAACTATTAACTTGAACTACATTGATATGACTATAGTTATCGGAATGGAGTGAAACTCTTTGAATATGATCTTATTACTAGATATAACATTCACACCGGTTGGATTCCAATTCCTTTCTATCAACCCAATAATCGGAGTGGAGTGTACACAAGTGTTTACATATGAGTGCTCATTGAGTCTCTCCTTATTAATAAAGTGTCATTAAGATGTTAATGAAGTGTCATTAAGATGTGTGGTACTTCTTATGGGCTCGTTGTTGATTATATTTTCATCTTAACAAATAATCGAATGATGCACAATCCAACAATACAGATCTCATCGGGAAAGATAATATAACTAGTATATCGGGTGCCGATGGGACCGACCGCTAAGTTTTTGTATTCCAACATTTTTCTGACAATAACGGTTTCTCATTAATTTTTGAAAATCAATGTTCTTACAAAACGATTATCATGTTATATGTAGCACACAAAGAAAAAGATCTTAGCAATTACATAGAGATATGGTCCTCATGGGTGATAAAATGGGAAATAAGGCTCCTATTTTACATCCTTGTCTCAGTAGTCGGTAATGGATGAGAGAAAGTATTTGCAAATTAGATGAGAGAGAAAAAGCTAATTTTAAGGAGAGAAGAGAAAGATTTGTGTAAATAGGAAATACTCTATATAAATTTAATAAAAAAATAAGAGTTGTTGTTGGAGAGATTATAGGAGGAAATAGTGGAGAGAGACATAGGAGTTGGAAAGAGGTATTTTCCTTTACCCAAAATGCCCAATAACTTTTACTTTATTTCTTTTTTCACAACAAACATAAGGTGTAAATAGAAAAAAAATCAAAAGGGTAATTAGGGGTTTTGAAAAAGCTTCAGTCGGACTACCATGTAACTACTCGTGGTTGGCCCAGGTTTAGGCCTGGAACTGATCCGACCCAGAGAAATCGGGTCTTATATTTGGCGAACCGAAACCGAACCGATCTATCCCCGAAATCGAACCGGAACTCAAGGGTCGAGCCGGGTCGTAACTCGGGTTTTAACTTTTTGATGATAAAAAAAAATCACTCCTCTCCCACACAATAAATCGATTAGCATTAGAACCACCGCTTCCTCGCTCGTCTTTTCCAATTTCAAAAATTTTATAACTAGTCCTTAGGCAAAACCCATACAACATGATATCTCTCTCGTTGACTCACTATCCAAGATGGGAAACTGTAGCGGCGTCACCATAAATGACGCAGTGGCAAACCCCTACACCGCATCACCACTCTATAATAACCACCCTCCTAGTCTTACAGCCCTTACAACCGACGCTCCTCTCTCTCTCTCTCTGTCCAACCAAAACCCAATACCCAACGCCCTTCAACCTTCCTTTGCCCTCTCTCTAACACGGGTCGACCCATAGAAGACTTCCGCTCAACTTACGCTTTTGGCCGCAAACTCGGTGTAATTTTGAATTTTGAAACCACCATTGATGAATCTGGAAGCACTGAAATGATGAGTTGTTGATGAAGTCTAACAATATCTAGTGGTAGGTGTTGATGGATATGAAATAGAGGGAGGAGAAAGAGTGAGCCAGAGAAGAGGCGCATAGGGTAAGAACGTTAAAATCGAGAGATTTTTTTATATATAATCGGTTCAAGTTTGGTCGGTTTCCTGAGCCCGGAAACCGAATCCGAACCAATTATAACTGGGTTTTAAAATATAGAACCGAGACTGGCCCAAAAATTTTCAAACCCGGACCAAACTGATCAGGTTGGGTCGGGCCGATTTCTCAGTTTTGTAGGTTTTGTTGTACAACCTATTTGAAACCACCTGACTAAATTTTAAGCCCAAGTCATTTGTAAGTAACCTCCCTATCGGTCGATCAAATCAATCAAGTGAAGGACGCACAATTAGGACAAAATAGAGCTCATCGAGAAAAACATTAATAATGCTAAGCTAGTAATGAAAAATTGTAGTAACTTCGAATATTTCTTGAATTTATAACCAATAACATGAACATATAACTTATAGATACATACATGTATAATCTAACATTTATCAATTGTACATACCACATCAAATAGTGTAAGGTAGGATAAATTCTCTTGTAACTTCAAATATATGTAGATATAACTTATAGACACAGACATTTATAATTTGTAACTTACATGCTTATTGTTGGATAATATTGGATACTACTTTATCAGTTAATCAAAAGCAAGTTGATATGAGATAAGAGTAGTGATATATTGATTTATGAATAAATCTCTGTATCCTTAGATGTTCTGTTATAAAGACTTAACACTTTTAGGTTATCTATATAAACTCACTCTCCCCATAAACCCTAATGGTCTATGGGCTTATTAGCAGTCCAGTAGGACACCCCAACCCAATTGGGTTCCCACCTTAGGCCGAACCCAATTCCTAACAGTCCCTATTGGGGTGTTCTATATTAGGATGACTTGCCTCATCAAAACCTCTACCTAGAAAAACCCTATTAGTCAAAAAGATGTGCAAGGAAATAGTACAATCATATGCCCCGTATGGGTTGTAGACGCATATAAGTTGCCTCATCAAAACCTCGAGTCAATAAAACCTCCTAGGATAAAAATTGTACTATCTGGAAAAAAATATAACACGTATGTGTCAACGTCAGGTCAGGACTACGCCCCCTGACGTTAATCTCCCCCAAGATCTATCTCCTTTCTGCATGTCGATTCCATGTACCAGCTACTTGAACGTAAGTGGTACAAGAATCTTCGTGAATAGATTTACAAAATTGTCTTCTGAAATATGTTGAATAACGCCAATCTCATTTGTCTTTTGTAATTCATAAGGATGAAATGGCTTATGTAAAATGTGTTTCGTTCTGTCGCCATTGACTTGAATGGTGCAAACCGAGTTGTCTTCATACATAGTCGATGCTTTATCTAGGATAGAACATGCCAAAATATTTAGTTGATGTGATGTATCTTGGAGCGCAACCATCATTCTCTACCAGCTTCATGAAGTTTAAGAATCCCCTCGTGGTTCGTTAATGTAACTACCACCATCTGCTTCATCAATCTCCAAGAATCTTTATATATCCCCGTACATAAACACATAATTCATTTAACAATAGCCACTATGTGGGTCTGACGAGTATTTTGTATCGACGTACTTTATAATTTTAACATTTACCATTTCAAGAAGAATAGACCCCAGTCTTTCATACCGATCAGATACCTTCAAATGTGTTTAATCTCATTTCAATGCCTTTGGGTAGGAAGAGAACTATGGCAAGTCAAATAGTTTACTGCGAATGAGTTATCGGGTCTAGTTTACTCAGCTGCCTATAGTAAAACACCTCCAAGTTATGGCGTCACGGCCCTAGGAGTTTTTCCCACCATTAATATGGTGGAAGATGTCGTTTGTCCACATCCAAGTACTAGACGCGTAATAAACAACTTAACACCTTGTACTACATCCATATCGAAGTGTTAGATAACTTTTTCAATATATATTGCTTGGTGTACGAGTATGCCACTTCCAAGATGTTTGATCTACAAATCAAGACATTACTTAATTTCCTAAGGTCTTATTTCGAATTATTTCTTAAGGTATTCGGCACCTCTCACGATCTTCCCCGGAGTTCTAATAATATCCAAATCATTTAGTATACTGTTATGATGACTGAAGCTAATATCTATATTATAAATAAGAACGTATGGACATATAAAGATATTTACAAAGTCATTTACCTTTAAATATTTGGTCAAAACTTACTATGTCACATGGGCTCTGATTGCTTCAAGTCAACTATAACTTTTCTAGTTTTATGACGTACACACCTCGTGTGTCGGGCTTAATTGCTTCCAGAAGATTATACCTTCCCCAGGTGGCTTCATGGAGATATATTTGTATCCAGTTTCTTATATAGATACGTGTATTTACATAAGACGCATGTCTATCTTGTCCTCGACAACTTGATAGACTGATCAATACTAAAACTTTATAGCGTCCATAACCGGATATATGTCACATTGCAATCGATGCCAAATCTCTTAAAGAATTCATGGGTAACTAGTATTGACCAAATTATCTCTCCGAGTTAATCATGTTTATGTACCTTTCCCATTTGTAACCGACATGCTCAATGGTATCACTTCACATTATACTAGCAAGCTGAGCTCCGCTTAGATTCTTGACGCCCACTTTGGCCAATGTACAACAACACACAGTCTCTTATAATAAGTGGTTCTGAATCCTTATCCATGATGACGAGCACAACAACAAATATGAATACCTTGTCGATAAATGTCTACTGAACTATCCTACGTTGTGCAATTACAAATTTTTAATAGATCGAGATCTTCTTATTATCATACGTATATACCACCCTGGGTTTGCCTCGTTCTGCATCAACTGGTCCCGTAGCTACAATTGCCTCGTCGATTGGTGGTTCCATCCTCGATGAACCAACTACAACATTAGTCATATTTGTCCCTTATTCTGCTGCTCCTCAGATCATAATACTTACTTTCAACAGTGTTCCGCACTAAGCGTGAGCCTTAGATTTGTTTGCGGTACTAATTTCTCCAGAACGTTCAGCTATGTATGTGTATTGCTTGCAGGTATATACACTTACGGTACTTAAATAGTGCATATGAGTGTGTTTGGTAATTCGTTTGCAACTTATTTGAGGTTTCGTAATCCGTTGAACCTTATTGTCACTTAACTTATATAAGGGATCTAGATGAGACAACGGTGGTGTTTTCCAACTAATCTTGGAAACATCCTCAACATTAACTGTCATATCTCCCCCCAATGCTGGGAATATCATCTCATCAAAGTGACAATTTGCCCTGCAGTATATATATACGTCGCAGTGGGGCTTCAAATATCCAGTGATAAATGTGAATCATAACCCACATAATACTAGGCCGACGTTGAGGGTCTCATCTTCATACATTGTGGTGGTACGATTGGCACCTGTACGGAACATCCAAATATTCATTAATGGGCAACACCGAGCTCCGGCCCAGTTACTAGTCATTTTTGGGAAAAATAATTTGATGACTTGCTATGGGACAAACGTTAATCAGTGTTTTGGGGAGCAATAATACTTATCCCCCACACTTCCTGAAGCTATGATCATAATAACAGTGGCCTAAAAATTATTCTATATCGCTTGATTAGGTTCTCCGCCGTAATGGTATGGGGTACTCACGATGCTCAATCATCTATCCCATTTAGCGGTAAAACAATCATCAAAAGCCTGTGAGTCCAACTCACAAGCCCCCGTCAAGTCGCATCGATCGACTTTGATCGATTAATCCAGAAACTGAGCCTGCGATTGAATGACCTAAGTGAAAAGTCGTGTTAACGTTACATTCTTAGATTTTAATAATAAGTAAACGTAAGGCAATCTTCAAGATGCGTCTATTATGACCATAAATATTCAAGTGGGCCATTATGTCGATGGATAAGTTCACATGTATCTTCATGGATGCGTTTGGAGCAAAGGCTGGAGATCCCACTCCACATTGGCTATACCAGGATGAAATAATAGACTTTTCTTGAAAGCAATCGTTACACGTACATTCTTTGGATCCTTTAAAGAAAAATTAAGATATAATCCCGATAATCTTCCTTACTATCTGAGCCCGAAGGAGTGTATTGGAAACCGCTCTAATAGCGTGCTCTAACCTTTAAACATGGAGGGAATGCACATAATCTTATATGTAATTTCCTCTGATATTCATGACGTGATAAGCATTATCATGTATCTCTCTAAACTCAGTAAAATCTGGCTGGATTTACTAGTGTATAAAATGGACTAGATACCCCGTATCGTACAGTTAGAGAGTTATAGTGCAAAGCACTCAAATGTGTTCTATTATGTTGGTCGTTCCAATGATATTCATGGCATCCCCGATGCACAAGGTTAAAGATAATAAATATGTTCATATCTCAAAGGATCGAGTGCATTGTACTAATGTCTCTTGGACATATGTCGACACTCATCCGATTATCGAAAATGTTCAATGAGTAGATAGATCTACAGACAGATTGTATATAGTAGATCAATTATCATACATGAAATTTAACTACTTTTCAAGCAATAAATTCACAGAAAAATTAAAGAACAATCTCATAAATAGGATACCGAACCAGTGCATGTCACGAGCATTCTATTAAACTAACCAGTGAAGAGCTTCCAACTTAGTCAATGGTAGTAATAATATAACAAAAGTGTTACTATGCAACAAGTAAAGTTATTACTTGGCAATGCTCTCTAGGTAACATCATTCATCTACTGAGAATTTACTACTGTTCATTCTTAGAAATTGATCCAATGCTGCATTGGTATCATGGGAGAAATCTATGGCCACAAACTCTGCCGCGACGAGGTCTGTACCAGCTGCGATCACATGATAAGTTTGGGACTGATCTTTGCAGATCTTCTGGGGAGCCTTCCAATCCCGTGTCCGACTATCTCGTATCCATTTTAGAATTCTTCATATTCTATTGCGGTCTATTGGTGAACTTCTTGTTATCCTCGTCTTAGATTACTGATGGCTAAAATATTAATCTTATCGTTATTATCACCTCTCGTCTATCTACGGTTGTGACCTTGTCCGTAACTTCACCTGCCACTAAACCTAACATTGTGCGACCCTGACATATGTTTACTTTTAGTAAGCATATGCTTGAGGTTCACAACTTCACCTGTCACTAAACCCAACATTGTGCGACACTGGCGCATGCTTACTCTTAGTAGGCATAAGCTTGAGGTTCCTAACCAGTAGCTCATTATTTTGCTCAAAGATGATGATAACTTGAATAAGGTATGTGTGCACAGTGATATATCAAATGTTGCCTCAGAAGATCAATATTTGAAGCGCAAAAAATTTAATAGAATATTCCCAATATTTTTATTTACCTCGATTATTTCTCCATGTGAGATTATGGTAGAGTTGTACTGCTGAATAAAAATTTTACCACAATTATATAATACTATAATAATGTAGGGTAATCCATTATTAGGTCTTCCTGAATATGGAGGTGAGAGTACAAACAAAGGTCCTACTTTGTTATTTAGAGACTCATTATTCTTAACAATAGTCTTTTCCAGATTCTGTAATAGCAGATGAATTTTAATATCCATAGAGGTCAAATTCATTGGTACCAAAATAAAAACTGCAGTATGGGAGGTTCTCAATGTTCTGAGTGTCACCAACATCTATTATGCATGTAGGTCAATACTAGTAGTAGTACTTGATAAACATTCTATGTATAAAAGCAATTCATAGTATTTAAGTCAATGATTCTCAATCATTACTTGTAGGTGAACCCTGTTTATGTCTTATTACTTATGAAATCCTATTTAAGTACATGATTTTCAATCATTACTTGTGGTTTATAGTATATAACGCAATGATGTGCATGACTCCCAATTATTACTTGCGAATGAACCCTATTCATGGTTTTATACTCATGAGGTCTTATTAAGCGTCAAATCCCAGCTTTACCTCGTAAAATGGTGATCTTAACCTTAAAGTACGTTTTAATAGTGTCTTAGCCAAGACAACTTTTCAAAACTATTAGATGTTGCGATCCTTATTCTAACAACTAGGGTATTATAATCCTTAAAGTTTTATAAGGTTGGTATATTCTAGTTAAATGACCATATTTGCTACGAATATGAGGGGTATTAAATGTTTAGTTGACAAGTGGTCTCACCCCAAAGTTTGTTGGGTTCATAAGATATGTAGATTACTTCAGTCTTTGAACTAACATTCTGGGGTACTATAGGTTACTATTAGTGCCTATACCTTTAAATGTTATTATGAAATATCTAATTGCACCTAGATACGTAAAATTGGTTCCTCAGACAATAAGTTTTTAAAAATAAGACTAAGCCAATTCTCAATTAAACTTGAATTATTAGTCTTTGATAATTAACCGTGATTTAGATATAACTCTCAGTCGTATTCTAAATTAGTCTTGGTTTCGTATTATCTGTGATCCCTGATCATGATAATTAGTATCTTAAATGCATAATACCATTAATATCCTATTAACTATCGTAAGATACTTAAATATGTATTAATCTATTTATTTATATCACATATAAGTGAATTAGTTTTTATATACAAGGCACCCGTTCCTAAAAAATATTAAAAAATATTTTTCATAAAAAAAATCAAAATGGGTCGCCCAAGGGTTGGCACTGTTAATAAAAAAAATTCAAAAAAAATTAACTCAATTTGACCAAAAATTGATCTCTCTAGAGCCAATTTATTGTCTCAACCGATCCTAGATCGGTCTGGCTTGGTCTGGGTCAAGGTTTGGACCGGTTTGACCGGGTAAAACTATTATGCCACGTGTCACTAAATTGTAGAGCCACGTGTCATGTCAATGTACTGCCACATGTGATGCCCCCGGTGGCGAAGCTAGGGGGACGAGTGGGGTCATTTGACCCCACTGACTTATAAACTCATGCATATTTTTTATTTTATTTTTTATTCAACACCCAAGAGCTTTGACCGCCCACTAGTTTATTTTCTTAACTATTCGTAATTTGAAAAGTTAAGACTTCAACTTTAAAATTTAGCAACTGCCCCTTTAAATTATGAAAAATTAAATACAAATCCTTTTGTTTGTTTTTATAAAAAAAAAACGGCTCACTCCTAAAAAACCCTAATTTTCACTACCGTTCAAGTTTGAGCACTCCTATTTTGAGGTGGAGGAGATGTTAATAGCACATTAAGGAGGGGATTTTCAATTCTTATTATAGGGGTCTTCTTCCAACCTTTTCTTAAGGTATTTTTTCTCTCTCTAAATACATATAACTATTATTAAACTCTTTGGCATTAGGGTTTTAGACTTTTAGATATAGTAATTTGAGATTTATTGATTAAAAAACATGTAGTTATTAATTAATTCAATTGAAACCCCCAATTCCCTGCAAAAATCGTGCTGAAAATTAACCGTATTAAATAGCGTTAATCAACTTATATTATATCCACGAACATCTCGTTTATATTTGATGTATTAAATAACGTTAATCAACTTATATTATATCCACGAACATCTCGTTTATATTTGATGTATATTAATTTCATATAATTCATTTGTGTTGTATAGAATGAGTTTATTTGACTATTACAAAAGGAAATCGTCTAGGGATACATTACTTCCTACTCAAGGGAATATCGATCAACAACTTCCTACTCAAAGGAATAAAGATCAACCGCTTCATACACATGAAAATCCAATTTCACCGCCTTCAACACAACAAAAAAATGTTCATGAGCAAGTCGAACCAAGCTCAAAGCGCAGACATATAGAGATTGATTTATCAAAACTTCCGGTAGATCGTGGTTTGCGAATCTTAATTTCATAATATCATCCAAATGATCAAGATTCAGTTCGAAGATCATATCTGCAAAATGGTCCATGTCAACCTCGTTACTACAATTTTCCTCAAACATTCAAGAGTGGAGCTTTTAGGCGATTTAACGTGAAATGGTTTGATGAGTTCCCTGGTTGGTTGGAGTATAGCGAAAAAAACGATACTGCTTATTATTTATTTTGTTATCTTTTTAAGAAAGATAATAATGACCAAGGCGGGGGTGAATATTTCACATCAAAGGGATTTGATAGCAAGAATAAGAAGGAAAGATTGCAAATTCATGTGGGAGGGGTTAACAGTGCTCATAACTGGGCATATCAAAAATGTGAGAACTTATTAAACCCGGAGAAAAATATTCATACTCGAATCGTGAAGCAGACTGATAAAAACCTAGATGATTACCGGATGCGCCTCACTGCATCAGTCCATACAATCCAGTTTCTTCTAAAGCAGGGATTATCTTTCTGTGGTCATGATGAGTCAGAAGGATCAAACAACAAAGAGAACTTTTTAGAACTTCTATAATATACTGCTGATCATAACGAAACTATTGTAAAATTAGTTCTGAAGAACGCACCTGAAAATGATAAGCTAGTTTCATCTGATATTCAAAAGGATATTGTGAAAGCCATTGCAGATATGACAACAAAATCTATCCTTAAAGACCTCGGAGGTAAGCCATTTTCAATTTTAATTGATGAATCTCGAGATATTTCTATTAAAGAGCAGATGGCTGTCGTCATACGCTATGTTGATGAGAGGGGATGGGTGATTGAAAGATTTTTAGGTATTGCTCATGTTAGTGAGACTACTTCGGCAACATTAAAAGCGACGATTGACGAACTTTTTTCTAAGCATAATTTAGGTATATCAAAATTGCGGGGACAAGGTTATGATGGAGCAAGTAATATGCAAGGCAAACTTAAGGGCCTCAAGACACTGATTTTAAATGAGAACAAATCAGCTTATTATGTACATTGTTTTGCTCATCAACTTCAGTTGGCACTTGTAGCTGTGGCGAAAAATCAGAGTCAAATAGCATCATTCTTTAACATGGTTACAAGTGCATCGAACATTGTCGGTGGTTCATGCAAACGTCAAGATATTCTTCATCACGAACAAGCAGTAAAAGTTATTGATGAATTATAAACAAATGAACGTCAAAGTGGTCGGGGTTTGAATCAGGAGACAAGTTTTAAACGTCCCGGAGATACTCGTTGGGGGTCACATTATGGCACTCTCGTGAGCTTGATTGATATGTTTTCATCCATAGTTAAAGTGCTTGATATTATCGCAATTTATGGCTCAAACTCATATCAAAAGGGCGAAGCAGGTAAAAATTTTGAATCTATACAATCTTTTGAGTTTGTCTTAATGCTCATTCTTATGAAAAATATATTTGCATTTACTAATGAGTTGTCAAAGGCATTACAACGAAAAGATCAGGATATCGTTAATGCAATGGATTTGGTTAAAGTTGTTAAGGAAAGATTGCAAAAGATGAGAGATAATGGATGGGATTCGCTTTTAAAGGAAGTTACTGCTCATTGTAGCAAACATAAAATCCCAGCACCTATTATGAGTGATGAGTTTGTACCTAAAGGTCGATCACGGCGTTATGCCAACATAAGTACAAATGAACAATATTATCGCTCTGAATTGTTCAACAATTACTTAGATCATCAACTTATGGAGTTAAATGATCGTTTTAATGAAGTGAACACTGAACTGCTTCTTTGTATGGCATGTTTGAGCCCCGAAGATTCATTTTCTACTTTTGATAAGGAAAGATTAATTCGCCTTGCCGAGTTCTATGAAGCCGATTTTTCTTCAGTCGATATCAGATTTCTTTCAGATCAACTTGAAACCTATATTGATGATGTGCGTCCAAAGATTCAGTTTGCAGGTTTGAAAGGGATTGGCGATCTTGCTAAGGTAATGGTTACAAAAAATAGATAAAGTATTTCCCTTAGTTTATTCACTTATAACTTTTACATTACTTCTACCGGTTGCCACTGCTACTGTTGAGAGAGTTTTTTCAGCTATGCGTATTATAAAGAACTACATGCACAATAAGATGGAGAATGATTGGTTGAATGACTGTATGGTTGCATACATCGAGAAGGAAACCCTCAAAGACATCACGGATGAAACGATCATGCAGTATTTTCAAACTATGAAGACTCGTCGATTAAAGTTAAAATGATTGAAAACTTGTTAAAGACATTGGGGGATTTTTTTCTTCTTAAAAACTTATATATTTATGGTTCAATCTGTTTTAGTTTTTATTTTTTGATCTTTCACTAGCTAATAAAACAAATTCTTTTAATTTAATTAAGATTTTTTGTTATTTGTTATATTAATGTTGTATTTATTATTTGTAAGCAAAATTTAATAAAGTTTATAGTAAGCTTTGACCCCACTAGGAAAAGTTCTTGGCTTCGCCCCTGGATGCCCCATGGTATGCCACTGTGATTCCCCATAACATGCCACTGTGATGCCACATGGCACGTGAACAGTGTTGCCACGTGTATTTGACACGTGTCAATGCCACATCTCGGACTCAAGCCCCATCTTCGACCATCATACGACCACTCGACCTCGTCAACATACACGTGGCACAAATCAAGCCGTTACACAAATCATTATGAAGACTCATCATAACTATATATTGTAACGTTCGTCATTAAATTAAATAATTATCATATTATAAGACCAATAAATAAGACCATAGAGCTACAGATTAAAGCCAAATTTTTCAGATCAAGAAAATCTCTACAGAACATCCTTGTAATAGCTAGCATTCTCAATAACATCTCTCTCTTTCTAAAAATCCTCAAGAAAGGTCGTGGCTTTTAGCATATTCAAAGGTTTTCCACGTTAAACTTTTGTGTTAGTTATTATTAGCGTTCTGATTACATATGGTGTAAATGCCAAGTCTGAATCTCAGAATTAGGCTATTACAGGGATTAATCTATTTACTTATATCACATATAAGTGAATTAGTTTTCATATATAAGGCACCCGTTCCCAAAAAAAATTAAAAAATATTTTTCATAAAAAAAAAAAAAAATCGCCCAAGGGTTGGCCTAGTTAATAAGAATTTTTCAAAAAAAATTAACTTAATTTGACAAAAAATTGAGCTCTCTAGAGCCAATTTAGTGTCTGAACCGATCATGGATCGGTCTGGCTTGGTCTGAGTCAAGGTCTGGACCAGTTTGGCCGGTGAAACTACTATGCCACGTGTCACTAAACTGTAGTGCCACGTGTCATGTCAATGTGCTGCCACATATAATGCCTCTGTGATTCCCCATGACATGCCACTGTGATGCCACATGGCACGTGAACAATGTTGCCATGTGTCCTTGATGACGTGTTAATATCACGTCATCAATGGATCAGGTCTAATCCAGTCTAATTTTTAAAATTGGATCGGTATCTGATGACATCATAATTAGGTAATAAATAATTTTAAAAAAAATTCAATAAATAAACTCTAGCTGACGTCAGCATGACATAATACGCCGTTAAAAATAGTTTTTTGGCCATGAATAGCCCAGCCGACTGTGACATCTTCCTGATACGTGCCATATACGGATGTGATCGTAGTAGAATAGGCTACACAACAAAATTGATGGTGCATCAATCTGATGTCCACAACGATCGCTATTATAGTTTGAAAACAATCATTTATCAATAGTTAAAAATCACTAAAATAGCATTTTTAATCCGAAAAAATATATATATTAATCATTTCATATCTAGATATCCTATATTATAGGACAAACAATTAATATATATAAATTTGAAATTTGGTAAAGAATACCTCTCCACAACGCAAAAAATCTAGAAAACGGTAATTTGAAGAGCTTTTTTTATCCATTGTCCACTAGCTCTTCGCAATGCTGATAACGTGTTGGATAATATACTCTATCAGTTAATCAAAAACAAGTTAATAAGATAGAAGAGTAGTAATATATTGATTGATGAATAGATCTCTACATCCTCTGAGGTTATGTTACAAAGACTTAACCCTTTTAGGTTATCTATAGAAACTCAAACTCTCCCCATAAATCCTAATAGGAGTCAAGTAAGACACCCCAACCTAGTTGGGGTCCCATCTTAGGCCGGACCCAACTCCTAACACTAGTAGCTGCAAATAGCTATCTGCAAACTGCAATATCTAGCACTTTGTAGGGTGGCACATGTATTTGCGAGTAGACGAATCAGATGTACCTGAAGATTACATCTCAAAATGTTATAGGTGCTACATATAGTATTATGTAATCGGGATAGTGATGGCTTACCGAATTAACTGCATTGTAAGAATTTTCTAATAAAATCATCAAGAGAAGTATCAGAGGAACCGTCCTTCGCTAGTGCACATTGACAAGTCTCCTGAAGTTCAGAAACCCTTCCCTTCCTCTCTGTATTTTCATCGCTATCCAAATCCATAAATATTTGCACAGTAATAGCAATTTCTTCACTTTTTATCACCAACTCGTTTCCGGCCTCTTTAACCCTCACTCCAGTTTTCCAATCATCAACAATTTGTTTTGCATTTGGGACTTGATCGAAAGATATAGGAAAAGTAAGCATGGGTACACCTGCAAACAGGCCTTCCATAGTCGAATTCCATCCACAATGTGTCCAGAACCCCCCAATCGAAGAATGACATAAGACTCTCAGCTGGTCACACCATGGCACTACTAATCCCATCTCACCACAAGCCTCCTGTACTCGAAAAGTGTCACTGCGTGCTATCCAAAAGTACCGAACCCCACTTAAGCGAATGCCGGCCATGATCTCGTCCATTTGCTCGCTCGAAACTGACAGAAAACTACCCAATGCGACGTATAAAACAGATTTTCTAGGCTGGGAATCCAACCATTGGAGATAATCTGCAGTCTCCAAGGGTGTTTCGGTTAAAGTTTTGTTAGGTATCAAGGGGCCAACAGGGTAGACTGGAAATGGAAGTGAAGCTCTTAATGTCTCCAAAACTTGGGCTTCAAGCTCGTAGCAGGTACTCAACATTAAACATTTAGCTTTTCTCACCGAGGAGAAACATTCCAAGACTGTGCCCAATAATTTTCGCCCTTTCCCGAAGAATAATGTCGGAAAATCCACCAAGCGTGTCGAACAGATCTCAGCGGTGTGGTTTATAATCCTGTCTATGTGTTCTAGCATAAGATCAAAGAGAAAAAGTTACATTCTTGTTTGCGCATTTTAATTCAATGAAACAATAACAAAATCATTCCGTACATCCAAAAATACATATAAATACCTGAAAAATCGACACTGAGATCACGGTTTTTGGAAAGGAGATGAAAGTGGTGGTGTATGGAGAACACTGAAGCTGACATTGGCCAAAGCGACGCCACGGGAATACTCCTCCGATTCCCAACCGCGACAGCCCACGGGAGACATGTATCGGCAATAATAGCACTCACCAATGGCTTCTCAAGCTGATCCAACAGCTCCTCAAATGGAGCTTCCATCTTCGTAAGTATGGCTTCGACGAACCCAGCAAAATCGGCAGCTCGAACTAGCTCAGATGGTATGACATTCGGGATAGACCGGAACATTATGTTGTGTGGCTTCGGTTCGGATCCAATGAAGCCAAGCCACTCTTCAGTTACTACGAAAGTGATGATAACTTTGGTTTTGGAAGCAAGGAGTTTACAGAGGTTCATCATGGGGTTGATATGGCCTCGACCAGGATATGGCAGAGCCACAATGTGGCAGCAGCCTGTTCTTCCAGAAATTGTCTCCATGAAGAGTTGGCAAATGAGAACTGGAAGGCAAGAGGAACAAATAATGGTATCAAAATAGGGAATGGATTCCAAACACTCAAAATCTATTCCAAACACTCAAAAACTAGACCATAAGTAACTACTCATCACTATTAAATGAATGGCTGTGTGAATGGTCCCCATTTAATTTCAATATAATAATTTTGTTATTTACGAATTCCCACGTGAATGTGGCACATGCAGTAGTTTAGATTATTTTTTTCACTTTAACAAATAATTATATGGTACTTATGGACTACTAGTTGATTATATTTTCACTTTAACAAATAATTGAAGGACGCACAATCCGGACGATACAGATCTCATCAGGAGAGATAATATAATCAAATAATTGAAGGACACACAATTAGGACTATACAGATATCATCCAGAAAAACATTAATAAAACCAAGCTGGTAATGAAAAATTGTAATAACTTCGATTTTTCTTGAATTTATAACCAATGTGACTTTTTTTTGTAACTTACAGACTAAAAATAACCAACAACGTGAACATATAACTTATTGATACATACATGTATAATCTAACATTTATAAATTGTACATACCACATCAAATATAGTAAGGTAGAAGGAACTCTCTTGTAACTTCAAATATATGTAGATATAACTTATAGATACATACATTTATAATTTGTAACTTACATGCTTGTAACTACAAATAGCCATATGCAATATCTAACATTTTGTAGGGTAGTGGCACATGTATTTGCCATTAGACGAATCAAATGTACCCAAAGATTACATCTCAAAATGTTATAGGTGTTACATATAGTATTATATAATCGGGATAGTGATGGCTTACCGAATTAACTGCATTGTAAGTGTAATAGCCTATTTCCGTATTGCACGAAGATAGCGTTTTACACCTTCGAAATCTAGTATGCTTAGTTATGAACAGGAAACAAACAACACTAGATTTAGCGTGGAAAACCCTTGAATGGGTTAAAAACCACGACCTCTCCTGAGGATTTTAGAAATAGAGAGAGGTATATTTAGACTGCTAGCTATTATAAAAGAGAGAGAGAGATGTAGAAAATATCTCTTAGAGGTTCTCAGAGCAGCCTCTTTAATCTGTAGCTATCTAGTCTTATTTATAGGTCTTATAATATGACCGTTGGTTACATTGATGAGGAACGTTACAATATCAGGTTTTGATGAGTCTTCATGGTGGACTTTTGTAACGTCTTGATACTTGTTGATCTGTAACGGATTTATTAATATTCTTTAGTTGTAGCTTCAGGCCGTTGGGAAGATACGATCTCCTGTGATGCTCGCGTGCATACGATCTGTTGATAGATATCTGAGTATTCAGTGCGATGTTATTGGATGTTTTGTCATCCCCGAGCTGTAGAAGAGGAAGTCTGCATTACGATCTCCTTGTTTTTAGTCCTTGATTGGTTATCAGTATGTTTACTTGAGTTATGTGAGTTCGAATATCGGACTCAGTACGGGGATTAGAAATAAGCCCTCACAACTGCCCCCTCTCAGCCAATAGTAGGAGAAAATGTGTGTTGCGAGTGGTGTTGGTTGAGAAGTCTAGTCGTCTGAATTGAATGTTGTATTGATGTCCCCATTTTATCTTGGAAGAATAGTAGTTTCGACTGTTGGGTCTCCCAAAAATTCCTCTTGAGACCTGTACTTGTGATGAATACCTTTTTGGAAGTTTTGGAGTGCATTAAATGTTACTGGTATAAAATATGGTGAATAGTTGCTATCACTGTTCACCCTGGTTAACGTTGTCAGTGTTTTATGTTGGGTTGAGTAGTGGTGATGGTGACAACTCGATGCCAAGCATATGAAGTTAGAGTTCAGACAAAAATGGAGAGTCTGCAAACTCGCTATTTTGGCACCCAAAGCCTTTCGCTGCCGACTCCAATCCCTGTTCCTCTAACTTTCCATGGGATGACGTGGGAAGAAGTAGGGGAGGCGGAGAATGATTTTCATCAATTGTGGCGATTCCATTATGAAGTTTTGTTTGCTGCTCACCGTCAGTCCTGTCTGAGGATGCTTGCAGAAGATGCGGTGTTGGCGGAAGACGAGAAGGCGGGGAAGTCGTCTGAGAAGTACTGTCGATACCCTGCGAAAGATTGGGTATTGTAACGGTGGAGGAGGTCCTTCGTTGGAAGCGGAGGTGGGGGTTATGGAGGAGTGGTGGGATTAATTTTGTCATCTGCTTCATTCCAATTTCCAAACACTCAAAAACTAGACCATAAGTAACTACTCATCACTATTAAATGAGTGGCTCTGAATGGTCCCCATTTAATTTCAATATAATAATTTTGTTATTTAAGAATTCCCACGTATTTGGTTATGAATGGGCCACGTGGCAGTAGTTTATATTATTTTTTTCACTTTAACAAATAATTATATGGTACTTATGGACTACTAGTTGATTATATTTTCACTTTAACAAATAATTGAAGGACGCACAATCCGGACGATACAGATCTCATCAGGAGAGATAATATAATCAAATAATTGAAGGACACACAATTAGGACTAAACAGATATCATCCAGAAAAACATTAATAAAACCAAGCTGATAATGAAAAATTGTAATAACTTCGATTTTTCTTGAATTTATAACCAATGTGACTTCTTTTTTTTGTAACTTACAGACTAAAAATAACCAACAACATGAACATATAACTTATTGATATATACATGTATAATCTAACATTTATAAATTGTGCATACCACATCAAATATAGTAAGGAAGGACGAACTCTCTTGTAACTTCAAATATATGTAGATATAACTTATAGATACATACATTTATAATTTGTAACTTACATGCTTGTAACTACAAATAGCCATATGCAATATCTAACATTTTGTAGGGTAGTGGCACATGTATTTGCCAGTAAACGAATCAGATGTACCCGAAGATTACATCTCAAAATGTTATAGGTGCAACAAATAATCAGGATAGTGATGGCTTACCGAATTAACTGCATTGTAAGAATTTTCTAATAAAATCATCAAGAGAAGTATCAGAGGAACCGTCCTTCGCTAGTGCACGTCGACAAGTCTCCTGGAGTTCAGAAACCCTTTTCTTCCTCTCTGTATTTTCATCACTATCCAAGTCCATAAATATTTGCATAGTAATAGCAATTTCTTCACTTTTTATCACTAACTCGTTTCCCGCCTCTTTAACCCTCACTCCAATTTTCCAATCATCCACAATTTGTTTTTCATTTGGGACTTGATCGAAAGATATTGGAAAAGTAAGCATGGGTACACCGGCAAACACACCTTCCATAGTCGAATTCCATCCACAATGTGTCCAAAACCCCCCAATTGAAGAATGACACAAAACTCTCAGCTGGTCACACCATGGCACTACTAATCCCATCTCACCACAAGCCTCCTGTACTCGGAAAGTGTCACCGCCTGCAATCCAAAAGTACCGAACCCCACTTAAGCGAATGCCGGCCATGATCTCGTCCATTTGCTCGCTCGAAACTGATAGAAAACTACCCAATGACACATATAAAACGGATCTTCTAGGCTGGGAATCCAACCATTGGAGATAATCTACAGTATCCAGGGGTGTTTCGGTTAAAGTTGTTTTAGGTATCAAGGGGACAACAGGGTAGACTGGAAATGGAAATGAAGCTCTTAATGTTTCCATAACTTGGATTTCAAGTTCGTAACAGGAACCCAACAATAAACATTTGGCTTTTCTAACCAAGGAGAAACCTTCCCTGAGTTGGTTTAACATTTTTCGCTCTTTTCCGAAGAATACTATTGGAAGATCTACCAAGCATAAGATTAAAGAGAAAAAGTTACATTCTTGTTTGCGCATTTTAATTAAATGAAAAATCACAAATAAATACAAATAAATACCTGAAAAATCGACTGTGAAATTAGTGTTTTTGGAGAACACTGAAGCTGACATTGGCCAAAGCGACGCCATGGGAATACTCCTCCGGTTCCCAACCGCAACAGCCCACGGGAGACATGTATCGGCAATAATAGCACTCACCGATGGCTTCTCAAGCTGATCCAACAGCTCCTCAAATGGAGCTTCCATCTTCGTGAGTATGGCTTCGAGGAACCCAGCAAAATCGGCAGCTCGAACTAGCTCAGATGGTATGACATTCGGGATAGACCGGAACATTATGTTGTGTGGCTTCGGTTCGGATCCAATGAAGCCAAGCCACTCTTCAGTTACTACGAAAGTGATGATAACTTTGGTTTTGGAAGCAAGGAGCTTACAGAGGTTCATCATGGAGTTGATATGGCCTCGACCAGGATATGGCAAAGCCACAATATGGCAGCAGCATGTTCTTCCAGAGATTGTCTCCATGAAGTGTAAGAGTTGGCAAATGAGAACTGGCAAGCAAAAAGAACAAATAATGGTATCAAAAAAGAGAAAGGATTTCAAACACTCAAAAACTATAAATAAAAAAAATCAATCACTAGTACTAGTCTCTCTATCTATTAAATGAGTGGCCCTTACAAATTGTGAGTTGCTACAAGATAATAAAAATTATATATTTAGTAGTATTTCCGTATCTCTCCTAACCAACAAAGAAATCAAATCAAATCACTAATCTTTATCTATTACATCACTCGTCCTCCTCTCTCACTCTCTCTCTCTTGGGAATGCATAGTCTGAAGACGATTATTCGGAAGTCTCCTGAGAACGACATTTCAATAATTGGGAATCGACCTCAAAGTAGGACTCGCTAAGTTTAGTAGCATCCCTTGTGAATAGGGCAAGAAAGAGCAATGGACGACCAAAATTTGAAGACTTTGCGCCCCAAATTACATAATATAAAATTTGTTTTTTTTTTAATTTTTTCAGTTTTGGGCGCCCCAACTCTACGCCCGAAATTACAGAGAGTTTAGGGTGTAGGGTTACTAAAACAAATATAAGAGATATTTAATTACAACTCAAAGAGTCTAGTTTGGTAAGGCCTATCACCTTGCTGTCCATGGAGTAGTCATCCGGGATGTGCACCCATTAAATATGGGATACGCACTCATTAAATCTATATTTTTGGTCTCTACACAATGGGCCATAGAGATTAATCCAAACCCAACTCTTGGAGATGCTCTAACAAGGTAATAGTCTATTTTCGTATTGCACGAAGATAGTGCTTTACACCTCCGAAATCTAGTATGTTCAGTTATGAACGAGAAACAAATAACACTAGATTTAGCGTGGAAAACCCTTGAATGGGTTAAAAACCACGACCTCTCCTGAGGATTTTAGAAAGAGAGAGAGGTATATTTATACTGCTAGTTATTACAAAGAGAGAAAGAGAGATATAGAAAAGATCTCTTAGAGGTTCTCAGAGCAGCCTCTCTAATTCATAGCTATCTAGTCTTATTTATAGGTCTTATAATACGACCGTTGGTTACATTGATGAGGAACGTTACAATATCGAGCTTTGATGAGTCTTCATGGTAGACTTTTGTAACGTCTTGATACTTGTTGATCTGTAACGGATTTATTAACATTCTTTAGTTATAGCTTCAGACCGTTGGGAAGATACGATCTCCTGTGATGCTCGCGTGCATACGATCTGTTGACAAGTGGAGGAGTATCTTCTGTAGTGCGAAGTCGCAAGATGCTTTGATATCTCCGAACTGTTGATAAAGATGCGATCTCTAATAGTGTTCGCGTGTATTCGAACTGTTGATAGATATCTGAGTATTTTCTGCAGTACGATGTTATTGGATGTTTTGTCATCCCCGAGCTGTAGATGAGAAAGTCTGTATTACGATCTCTTTGTTTTAGTCCTTGATTGGTTATCAGTATGTTTACTCGAGTAATGTGAGTTCAAATATTGGACTCAGTACGGGGATTAGAAATAAACCCCCACAACTGCCTCATCTCAGCCAATAGCAGGAGAAACGTGTGTTGCGAGTGGTATTGGTTGAGAAGTCCAGTCATCTAAATTGAATATTGTATTGATGGCCTCAATTTTATCTTGGAAGAATAGTAGTTTCGACTGTTGGGTCTCCCAAAAATTCCTCTTGAGACCTGTACTTGTGATGAATACCTTATTGGAAGTTGTGGAGTGCATTAAATGTTACTGGTATAAAATATGGTAAATAGTTGTTATCATTGTTCACCCTAGTTAACGTTGTCAGTCATTTAGGTTGGGTTGAGTAGTAGTGAAGGTGACAACTCGACGCCAAGCATAAGAAATTAGAGTTTAGACAAAAATGGCGAGTCTGCAAACTCGCTATTTTGGCACCCAAAGTCTTTCGCTGCCGACTTCAATCCCTGTTCCTCCAACTTTCTATGGGATGACGTGGGAAGAAGTAGAGGAGGCAGAGGATGATTTTCATCAACTGTGGCGATTCCATTATGTGGTTTTGTTTGCTGCTCACCGTCGGTTCTGTCTGCAGATATTTACATAAGATGCGGTGTTGGCGGAAGACGAGAAGGTGGGGAAGTCGTCTGAGAAGTACTGTCGATACCCTGTAAAAGAGTGGTGGGATTAATTTTGTCATCTGCATCATTCCAATTCCCATCTTTGGGCTTTGAGTTTTTCAGCTGGGCCCCCCATTGTTTCTTTTCAAGTGTTGCACTGCCATCTGCAACGTAGGCTATTTTTGTAAAAGACAAAATTGTTTGTAGAACTTGTAATATTTATCTCCGAACTGGTTGAAGTGTTCGTTCTTCTAACTTGTTTTCTTTGAATAATAAATTTGAACTTCATTATCTTGTCTTGTAAGTGCTTGAAGCTGCTTTTAGAACTGTTGTAAGACACCATTGAATAAATATCGAACTAGTCACTGATGACATAGGTCGAAAATATGTAGGTCGTAGTGTTGATATATCTGAACTGTATAGGTCACTCTTATATATGTGTGGCCTTATTGAGATATAGTGTTGTTATGTCTGTGGAGATGACAAGGTCGTGATCCCTTTCGTGCCATGAGTTATTTAGAGCCATGCCGTTGTTAACTTGAATACTTGTTATCATCGATGGAACTTGGTCGGAGCCTTTGAACAAGCGCTGGATAAACTTGCTAAAGAGGATGTGAGAGCTGCTGATATTGAAACCATTCCGCGTGGTGAAGAGAGTTATCCATTTTGTCATTGTATGTAAGGTCGGACGATTGATCATAATAAATTGATTTGCTTGTGTTGAGGTCGGCACATCATTGCTTTCTGTATCTATGATAATTTTTGAATGAAATGAAACTGAAGCAGGATTTGCCGCTGATTTTTTACGTCTGTCAAGCCGACATTGTGGTAAGTGATAGCTGTAATAATAGTACTTAGGTTTTTGAACTGGAACCATGCTATAGAAAAGTGTAGCAGGATCGTGCAGCCATAAAAGGTTATTGTTGTAAGTAATCGTGTTGTAAGATCTGTATAAATCTTCTTGGGCAGTGAGTCCGTAATAATGGCGGAGGAGAGGGACAGACGTGATAACAGAACGCGTTACCCCAAAAATCATTATGAGGGCAAACGAAAAGACGTGCCTGCTAGGAGAGATGACGTGGATACGTGTCCCGAAGAGCCATCGTTTCAGAAACCGAGGGGTAATATAAAAGCTTTTCTTCCCTCTTCTCTTAAACCACAATCAGTTGCAGACAGAGGCAGAAGCATTTCTAGAGAGAAAAAATCTTCGAATTTTGAACGAAGCCCTCCAGTGTTGTGTGATCTTACTAAGAAGAACAAAGTTTTATCGTTTGAGGTGCGAGCGGTGAACGGAGTCGACGTCTGTTGCTCTTCTAGTACAGGTTAGTATCTCTACTTCATTATTTTCTTCTGTTGTATTAGTTTCTTGAAAAACTGGTAGGTTGTGTTTGTGAACTGTTTGGGTAGATTAATAATGTGTTGGGTACGGTTGAGGGAGGAGGCCTGTTTTATTAATAAAATCTCTGAATAGATTTTCCCTTTATGTGTGGTAGATGCGCTCAAAAAACCCGAAACCCAGTAATAAATTTGTTGCCTTTTCCAGTAGTGAGGAATCATCATCCTCTGATAGGACTGGATGATTTTGTGGTAATTGGTACTGTGACTGCTGACAATCCGTTTGTGTCTTCTGGCAGGGATGTAGGATTGCATGCTGGGGATGAAACTAGGCAATTTTTTAAGTATCCCAAGAATGTAGACGTAGCGAAGATATTTTTACAGTATAGAAAGAGTTTAGACGGAGAATGGGGATTATGTGATAAATGCAGGGTTGTAGTTTAGAACTCTGGTGAGACCGAGTGGTAATGTAGAGCATTATCAGGTGCCTTCTCTGAATCGTTGGAAGATAAGTATGGATATAGGAGATGATATAGATATCGCTTATTGTAATGGAACTGGATCAGAGGTCGTAGAGGAAGGATTTCTCTGTTATTTGAACCAGGCCGCATATGGGTTGAGTATTCCCCTAACCTTTTTCCAAAAGGGGTAATGAATGCACTAAAGTGTTGCTCTGGTCAATTAAATGGTAACATCTTTGAGATGATGAGGGTCTGTGAAGTCCTTAATCAGAAGTGGAGAGATGGTGGTATTGCAAGACAATTCGTTGCGGACGATGTCTTGAAATACTATAAGTTTAAGTATGTGAAAGATCGAAAGAGCAGAGCGATGCCAAAATTCTTTGATTTTGAGTCTTCTAGGAGGCCCTGGTACGACCATCTTGTGATGGTGAGGGGTAATTGTATGCGAGTGCCTGGGGAACCTGCGCTTGAGCTGATATATAAGAATTTTAACGAGAGTAAGTGTCTTCATTCTGCCTGTAGTTTGTCTCTTAACTTATTGCGAGTTGTTAACATAGTTTTGTTACTGTTTTGGCATAGCCTAAACCAAAAGTTGTTGCTGATACATCGAGTTTGTTCAACATCGTTAGTCGATAAGGGAGCGAACTGAACAAAGTTCTTGGAGAACTAGGAATTCGCAGAGAGAATAGACTTAACTCTGTAGTTAAAAAAGTGCAACGAGCTCATCAAAAACGAGCTATGGCTGCATCTGGCTCTGCTTATGCTAATATTATGGAGATTCTTGCCTGCACTGTGGGTACTTTGAGTCCTTAGTTCGGCGACCAAGGATGAAAAAGACGGTGCTGCCTTCTGAGCAAACAGCTCCTGTACAGCTACCGCCGGTGGGAACTGGGGGGTGGTTGCTGATGTGAATATGGCTCTTCCTCTGAAGAAGCAGAAAAAAGAATATGGGAAAGATATATGAGCTTCTTCGAAAGGTATCAACCTCGAAGCCGCGGAGCAGAAGGCATTGGACTTGGCTTCGCGTGATCCCATCGGCCTAGATACTCAAATTCGATCCAGCATCTCTCAGGTATGCAATGTGTTATTTGATTAAATCTTTTTCGGATAATGATCCGACCTTGTAATTCTGTTTTGCGGTATTTGTGGCACAACTTTCTGTTGCTTGGAAGTCGGCCGCGGAGGTGTTGAAGCTAGCTGCTGCGAATCGTGCCAAACTTGTTCGGCAACATAATACAGAAAAGGCTGCTCTGCAAGAACAGTTTGAGCAAGAGAAAATGCTGCAGAGGGAGCAGTTCGAGAAGGAGAAGGTGTTGCAGAGGGAGCAGTTCAAGAAGGAAGTTGCCGCTGCAAAGCAAGAGGTTGAAAATGAGGTGAAGAAAGTTGTTGATATTGCGGTGGCTTCCCGAAATAAGCTGATTCAAGTCTTCTACATCTGAGGTTTGAGCAGAGAAAATGTCAACCTTGTTATTGCAGGGAAGTATGTCAAGATCGTCTTCCCAGGGGATGATGCTTCTCCAGTGGCTGAGCAGACCCCGGCTTCTCCAGTGGATGATGATCCGACCAAGGAGGTAGCAGGATCTAAATCTTGATTCTGTAGTTGTAGCATAGATCTTGAGACTTAGTTGAACTTTGTCCTTTGTATTGGTGGTAGAACTGTTTTGGACGAGGTTTTGAAATTTATGTGATTGTTGTTCATATGCAAAGTATAAAGAGTCGTAGAGGATGATGGACGCAGCAGAAGTTGAGATTAATTATTTGAGGGAGGTAGATAACAAGCTGCACCATCTGAAGTAGGAGATAGAGAGCAGTGTGCAGATAACGAGGCAATATAGAGGCTCGTTACTGCAGGAGAAAAAATCTCTAGAAGCTTGATGTAAAGATCTTGACGACGAACTAAACAAGGTGAAAACCGAATTTTATGAAGCTACGTTGTTGACTGCGGAAAATGTTATGTTGCGTGTTATGGCTATGTTGCATGCTGATGTAGAGAAATTTCGAACAGAACGTGAGTCGATCTTGGCGGCTACAACTGAATATATCACGGAATATGACTTGCAGCTAGCACGGTTATCCTATATAAATAATTTGATGCCGAGAGTTATAGAATTGTTGAATGTACCTTCTACTGTAGTGGATGCGGTTATTCCTTCCCCTGTCTTACTTTCATCTGGGCCTGGGGAGAGTTCGAATGTTGTATACCCAAAGCGTAAGTAGTAGTTTTATTTGTAATGAGACAGAATGTAAGTATGTTTTTGCTGTAGAAAATTGTCAAATGTTGTTGTTATCTCTATGTATAATCAAATTTGGTAATCCAACGAACGATCATATAGAAATTTAGTAATGTGGTATTGTAAGTCAGTTTGAACTGTATAACGTGTATAAGTCAATTTGAACAAATCAATAAAGACCGTAATGAGATATTTAATGGTCGCGTTACTGCCAGGTCGAATTGATTATCTCAATAAGTGACCCTCTGGGCAGCGCGTATGTAGATCCCAGTTATAGGTCGATCTGAACGACCGTGATGGGACATGTATTGGATATTGCATAGCTGAATGGTATTTCTGCTAGATCGAATTGATTAACTCAATAAGCAATCCTCGGAGAGCGTGCATATATTTGAAGAGCTATGAAGCAGATCCCGGTTATAGGTCAAGATTAGCGACCGTGATGGGACATGTATTAAATATTGCATAGCTGAATGGCGTCTCTGCCAGATCGAATTGATTGGCTCAATAAGCAATCCTCGGAGAGCGTGTATATATTTGAAGAGCTATGAAACAGATCCCGGTTATAGGTCGAACTGAGCGACCGTGATGGGATATGTATTGAATATTGCATAGCTGAATGACGTCTCAGCCATATCGAATTGATTGACTCAATAAGTAATCCTCAGAGAGCGTGTATGTATTTGAAGAGCTATGAAGCAGATATTGTTGTAGTAATTCTCTGTAGTAGGTCGATTTGAGCGAACCATATGAAGATAAGTACAATGTTGAAATAGATTTGCAGCATGATGATGAAAAATTGTTTTATTGAGTGAAATCTGAAGTTACAGCATGTTTAATTTCGATACAACTTTAGTCGACGAGTATTCCATGGATTAGGTATAGGTACTCCATCATGTGTACTTAGATCGTAAGATCCTAATCCGCTCGCGCCAGTTATGATGAAGGGACCTTCCCAATTGTCTGCTAACTTCCCCGCATTAGGCGCTTTGAGATGTTGGGGGATTTCTCTGAGAACGAGGTCCTTGATTTTAAATTCTCGATGTCGAACGCGCTTGTTATAAGACTGTGATAAAGCAAGCTGATATCTTCCCAGGTTGACAATGGCTCTTTCACGTGTTTCTTCGATCATATTCAGGTTATATGCGATCTAAAATTTTTTTTATTCATCTGTGCATCTCGTGATCGTGTATTGGGTGATGATACTGAGTGGGTATTATGGCTTCCGTCCTGTAGGCCAGTAAGAATGGAGTACAATCTGTTACTGTTCTTGGAGTTGTTCGATATTCCCAAAGTACGTGTGGTAACTCGTTCACCCAATTCCCATTATTGTTATCTAAATGTTTTTTGAGTCCGTCCACAATCGTTCGATTAGTAATTTCAGCTTGTCCATTTTCTTGAAGATAGTAAGGGTTTGATGGGGAGTGAATGATATTGTGCTTATTGAGGAATGCGACGACTTTGGAGCCAACGAATTGTGGTCCATTATCGATTCTGATAAGATGCGGTCTGTCGAATCGAATGATAATGTGCTCCCAGATGAATCTGATGACTTATTCTTTTCATGTTCGGCACAAAGGGACTGCCTCGACCCATTTAGTGAAGTAGTCTGTAGCGACCAACAAATACTTTTGTTTTCCTAGTGCTGTAGGAAATTCTTCTACGAGATCGAGAGTCCATCGTCTGAATGGCCAAGTGACTTGGCTTGAGTGTAATTCGAGCGCTGGGGATCGTATCTTAAGACCGTGACGTTGGCAAGCATCACATTTACGAGCGTACTCGATCGCTTGTGCTTTCATCTCAGGCCAGAACATTCCTTGCGTTAAAACTCTGTTTGCAAAAGATCGCCCTGCAGCATGGGACCCGCATGTGCCTTCGTGTAGATCGTGTAAGAATTGTTGTGCTTCTTTTTTCGGATAGGCAGAGGAGGCATGAACCAGTGACTGATATTTTGTAGAGGAGGTTGTCCCGGACAATATATCTACGGGCATTGTCGATTAGTCCTGCCGTTCTGTAGGATCCTCTGGGAGTGGGTCATCGAATTTGTTGTGTGGTCTAATGTATCTAATGAAAGGTTGTTTCCAATCACTTTCGATCTCCTCATAGCCCCCAGTATTAATGGCCTTGGATACGGTGGCATTAATGCTAGGGTTAGAAATGATGTCAATTTTTAAATAGCGAGCTTCTGATCCAAGGACCCCAGCAAGGTAAGCGAGTACACCTGAATGTCTGTTTTCTCCCATTGGTAAATGTTCCATAGAAACTGTCTGAAATTTGTTCATTCGTTCGACCACTGCAGTAGCATAGTCAATTATTTTCCCATTGGCTTGACAGATTCCCGCGTGATGATTGATGATTAGTAATGAATCGGTATAGACAGAGAACTCTATTACGCCCTGTGTGAGAGCCATGCCCAAGCCATGAATTAATGCCTCATATTCTGCTACATTGTTGGATACTTCAAAATTGAGGTGAATGGATTTTTTGAGCTGATCATTAGGAGTAATAAGATCAATCCCTACTCCTGATCCAGCCGGTCTGACGGAGCCGTCCGTCAAAAGTCACCAATCTTTCTTTGTTACCCAATCAGACTTCTCTTCAGACTGTACTATGAGTGGTTCATTTTTGTTCTTATCAACATCTTCTTCCCAATCAGGATCATCTACTGGAAAGTCAACTAGAAAATTTGCTATAGCCTGACCTTTCTCAGAGTAGCATGGCCCAACATAGATGTCGTGTTCTCCGAGTGTTACTGACCATTGTTGAATACGTCGAGATTTTTCGCGCTTAGATAAGATTTTACGGAGTGGATAGTTCGTTAATACCCGAACAGCGTGGGCTTGGAAATACTGTTTCAATTTCTGCGACGTATAGACGAGAGCCAAAAGAAGCTTCTTGATCTTAGTATATCTTGTTTCAGCGGGGGTCAGAGTCTTACTGATAAAATAGACTGGTTTCTCGGTCTTTTCATCGAGTCGGAGGAGGACGAAGCTGAGAGAAGTATTTGTGATGGCTAGGTATACTGTTAACTCTTCTCCATCTGTTGGTGTACTCATAACTGGTTGTTTACCCAAATATTGTTTAAGTTCGAGGAAAGCGGCTTCGCATTTATATGTCCACTCGATCTCGGGATCCTTTTTTAACTTTCCCCGCGATGTACCTAGTTTTAGCAGATCGAATAGAGTTCGGCATCTGTCTGATGATTTGGACATAAATCTGTTAAGTACTGCGATCTTCCCGACTAGTTTCTGAACATTCTTTTTTGTCTATGGAGAAGGCATAGCCAGGAGAGTTCGTATGCGTGATGAATCAGCTTCAATTCCTCGTTTGCTGATGAGGTGGCCCAAGAATTTCCCGAATTGTACTCCGAACTGACATTTGTCAGAATTCAAACGCATTTTGTAAGCTCATAAAATCTCAAAAGTTGTTCGTAAATCTGCCAGATGGTCTTCTTTCTTGAGACTCTTGCAAAGCATGTCGTCAATGTAAACCTCCATTGTTTTACCGAGTTGATCTTTGAACATTTGCGTCATCAATCTCTGATAGGTAGGGCTGACATTTTCCAAGCCGAAAGACATGACCTTATAGCAATACATGCCTTGTTTAGTGATGAATGCAGTCTTGTCTTGATCTTCAGGGAAAAGTGGTATCTGATTGTACCCTGATGCAACATCCATCATAGAGAGGAGTTCGTGCCCTGCTGTTGAATCAAGCAAATAGTTGATGATTGGGAGTGGAAAGCTATCTTTTGGAGTGTGTCGATTGAGATCCGTGAAGTCGATGCAGATTCTGATCTTGCCAGTTTTTTTGGGACTGTGACAATGTTCGAGATCCAGTCTGGTTAAATAGCTTTGCGGATAAAACCGACCTCAATCAATTTGTTGATTCTTTATTTACTTCGTCTCGTATTTTAGGTGCTAGAGTTCGTTGCTTCTGCTTAACCGGTTATGCCTTCTCTTTCAACTCTAGTTTGTGGCACGCCATGGTTGGATCGATCCCTAGCATTTCGTAGAACGTCCACGCAAAAACATCGTGATTATCCGAAAGGAATTGTATGAGACTTGAACGTTCTTCCGTGCTCAAGAGGGTCCCGATGTGAGTTCCTCTTTGTGTATCGTTGATCTCGATATATTCTGCTGGTTCAGCGCTTGGCAGCTAATGGTCTGCTGGTACTGAATGTTGTAATTGCTATGTTGGAGCTGCTGCAGCTGGCTCAGCCTCAATTGTATTATCGCAAGCTCGGGCTAATTTTTGGCTGCCTTTGATTTCGTAGATCCCTCCTTTCCAGTCGAACCGTAGTGCTTGATGATATGTAGAGGGAATAACTTTCATGTTAAGCAGCCATGGTCGTCCCGGGATGCCCAGGTAATGGGATTTTGTATTGATGACTTAAAAAAACTACGTCAAGTGTGACTGGTCCGGCCGTGATGGGAAGTGTAATTTTTCCTACGTGCTCTTCCTTGGAACCGTTGAATCCAGAGACGTTAATGTTACTTGGCTCGACTCTGTCCACTAAACCCATTTGGTCGATCGTGCTCTGGAATAGTAGTTCGATGCTGCTGCCGTTGTCAACCATCATTGTATGTAGAACTATGTTCTTCATTTTTAACATGATGACGAGAGCGTCGTGATGCGGGAAGTTGACATGACGTACGTCGCAGTCTTTGAAAGAAATCCCAGATCGTCGGTTGCTGGATTCTGGCAACAAACGAGCTTCTTTATCTACCATTGTCAGATCATGGCATTGTCCAACGCGCCTGCGTTTGGATATGTTGGAGTGGCTGACTGTCTGAGTCTCGATGAAGTACAGATGTTTTTCCTCATTCGCTTCGTCAGTCTGGACGACCGTGATTTCAGTTTTGTAGCTGCCATCTTTGTAACTTTTTACGTCCACAATATATCCGAGCATCCGACCATGCGAAAATATACTTAAGAGAAGAAATTTCAACACGAAACATTGTTTCGTATCATGATGGTGGATCTTGTGGTAAATGCAGTACGGTTTTCCTGGTATGGGTTGAAGAGTATTGACATTTTTGAAGAGCTCATCCTTTTGCAGTAGCGGATATATGTTTACAATAGTAGTTGTCAACTGTGGTAAGCGCGGAACTGGTCTTTTTTGTCCTTGGCGTGTTCGATCATCATAGGACTTGAAACGTTTCTTATCACCTCCATAGTCTTTACTGCTGTTGCGAGTACGTTCTCCGGTATGATCATTGGTAGATAGAGCGATGCGATGCGTTGAGGTTTTTGTTTTTTAGTCGTCAGTCTTTCGAGGCCGTTGTTGACCTTTTCCATCATATCCTCTAATGTATGCGGCTTATTGAGGATCAGATGTTCCTTGACTCATCCATCTATGAGTAACGCATTGGTGAAAGCGGAGATCGTGATCTTTTTGTCGAGGTTATCGAGCTTTCAAGCTAGCCCAAATTTTTTTATGGTAAATGTCTCCAATCTTTCCCCTGGCGCTTACTTGAGACTAAACAAATAGTAAAGACTTTCTTCCTTGTCTTTATTATGTGAATAGTTCTCGACAAACAGTTCGCGAAGTTGCCCGAAGGTGAGGATAGATTTTTCATCAAGTGTGTGAAACCATCGTAGAGGCTCGCCTTTTAAGCTGGCCGGGAATAGACGGTAGAGGATGTGGTTGGAGGAGGAATATAGTCCCAAAGAATCTTGAAATTCTTGGATGTGTTCCACAAGATCCCCCCCTTTGTATTTTTGAATTGTTGGAGAGCGAAAACTGGTTGGTACTTCTTCGTCTAGCAACTCCTGTGCGAGCGGACTCTTTTGAAACCTTGCATAGTTGCTCCTCCCATTGAGTATTTAAGCGTTTAAGAGCTCTTTAATGTGTTTGTCCACCTGTTCTGGAGTGAGGTGTTGTCGAGACGTGACAGCTCATCTTATTGTTGGTCCTCTCGCATTATTGTGCTCTCCTGTTGCTTCTCCCATGCGGCCATAGACTGAAACTCAGAGTTTTTCCCTGTTTTGCTCCTCTTGTGACTGTAGATCTATTACCGCTCCAGTGGGTAATGGTGGATTGATGTGACTTCGAGGCAGGACTGGTTCTTACTGAATCTGAGGAAGCGTGGTATTTCTACTTCGATGTCCCAGGCGATCATGGACTGATATTCTCGAAGCGGCGGGCAGAGCGTTCTGCTGTCTCGGATTTGCCGTTATTTAAGCTTGTAGTGCCCTGATAGTATCCTGTATGTTGGCGAGCTATTTCTCCAGCTCCATTCGTCGCTCAATTTCTGCCTGTACAATCGTTCGCAGATTCGTCACTCCTTCAGCAACGTTAGGCAGGGCGTAGTGTGATTTGTCTTGATTTGCCATCTTTGAAAGATAAATGCGGTAAAAATTGGATCGGAGAACGTTGAGTGTAATCTTCGTTCCCACAGACGGCGCCAAATATAATAGCCTATTTTCGTATTGCACGAAGATAGCGCTTTACACCTTCGAAATCTAGTATGTTCAGTTATGAACGGGAAACAAACAACACTAGATTTAGCGTGGAAAACCCTTGAATGGGTTAAAAACCACGACCTCTCCTGAGGATTTTAGAAAGAGAGAGAAATATATTTAGACTACTAGCTATTACAAAGAGAGAGAGAGAGATGTAGAAAAGATCTCTTAGAGGTTCTCAGAACAGCCTCTCTAATTCATAGTTATCTAGTCTTATTTATAGGTCTTATAATATGACCGTTGGTTACATTGATGATGAACGTTACAATATCGGGTTTTGATAAGTCTTCATGGTGGAGTTTTGTAACGTCTTGATACTTGTTGATCTGTAACGGATCTATTAACATTTTTTAGTTGTAGCTTCAGACAGTTGGGAAGATACGATCTCTTGTGATGCTCGCGTGCATACGATCTGTTGACAAGTGGAGGAGTATCTTCTGTAGCGCGAAGTCACTGGATGCCTTGATATCTCCGAACTGTTGATAAAGATGCGATCTCTAATAGTGTTCGCGTGTATTCGAACTGTTGATATCTGAGTATTTTCTGCAGTGCGATGTTATTGGATGCTTTGTCATCCCTGAGTTGTAGATGAGTAAGTCTGTATTACGATCTCCTTGCTTTTAGTCATTGATCGGTTATCAGTATGTTTACTCGAGTTATGTGAGTTTACATATCGGACTCAGTGCGGGGATTATAAATAAGCCCTCACATGGGGTTAGTAAAACAAATATAAGAGATATTTAATTACAACTCAATGAGTGTAGTTTGGTAAGGCCTATCACCTTGCTGTCCATGGATTAGTTATCCGGGATGGGGATGCGCACCCATTAAATATGGGATACGCACCCATTAAATCTCCATTTTTGGTCTTTACACAATGGGCCATAGAGAGTAACCCAAACCCAAGTGTTGGAGATGCTCTAACAAGGTAAAGGTAGAGACTTGGCACTATATTAGACCACATCAAGTAAAAAACGGCCCCACGGAATGTCAACAATTCGTGTAAATACCCAGTTTTTACCCGCGCAAAACACAACAACGACTTTAAACTTCCAAACAAACAAACAAACAAACAGATCTAGTCGTCGTTTCAAATGGATCCAAACTCTCTCTTCTCTCGATTTCTCAACCTCACTATTATTATTATTAAATCCTCAATTATTGTTTCATATGAAGAAACTCCTTCTCTCAATTATAAATCGAGAAACTCTAATTCAACTCCGAAACCTCCTCAAATCAACCCAACACTTCTTCTTCTCCTCCTCCACCATGAATCATCATCAAGAATCAAACCAAACAGATGATCCTCCACCTCCATTTGATCCCTTGGTACCCTCTACACCGATCTCGTACCCGATTAAACTCCTCCAAGACCTCGAATCGAGGTCGTATTTCGACTCGTTTCACTACCCTTTTAACATATCTTCAGTCCCACTTAGTTCAGGGGCGTCGGGGTTGGATGATCGAGGGCGGATTCTAGTGTGTCATGATATGGAGGGAGGGTATGTTGATGATAAGTGGGTTCAAGGAGGGACTAATGAAGAGGCGTATGCGATTTGGCATTGGTATTTGATGGATGTGTTTGTTTATTTTTCGCATAATTTGGTTACTTTGCCTCCGCCATGTTGGACTAATGCCGCGCATATTCATGGTGTTAGGGTGAGTTTTATGTTTTAAAAAGCTTCATTTGATTTGTTTGTATGTGTAGTGAGCTTGTTGCGTTCAATTAAGTGTGGATCATCATGGTTTTGGCGAAGAAGATAGAATAACAAAACATTTCGTTAGAGGGAAAGTAAATAAGGAAATATGTGGGTGAATATCAATTGACAAGTTTGTTGAAAGTATATGATAATGTACTACCCAAGAATCAGAATTTGAAGGCCCAAGTTTGCTTTGCCATTTTAGGCAGTTCGTGGCTTTTCTTTCTTAGTTTAATTTATATTTACTGCATTTTGTGTCATGGACAATCATAAGTTTTTAGTCATTTTATTCAAGTTTTATGACTTATGAGATGCATGGAAATTTAAGGTGCTGGGAACGTTTATCATGGAGTGGGATGAAGGAAAAGTTAATGCTGACAAACTGCTATTGACAAAGGAGTCTGCTCAAATGTATGCTGAGCGCTTGGCAGAGCTAGCTGCTGCTTTGGGGTTCGATGGTTGGCTGGTAATTATTTACTTAGCAAAGATTGAGCATATAATCTCAAATTTATATTGATTTGCTGTGATTGATCTATAAAATCATTTTCTGTTCTTCTGTTTGTCAATATCTTCATGCATTATTAATATATTAAGTGTCTCAACAGTATCGATGAAACCTTACTTTATTTGATAATTTTTAGGTAATCCAATATTTGGCCTTAAATTTCAGAAAATGAAGAGTGTAATTATCTGATAATTTTTTTCGTATATTTTTAATTATGTACTAGTTTGAGATAAGTAATTATCTTCACTGAACTTCAGAAGATATATTATCTGAGAGGTTTGAACTGACTCAATTGTGGAGTTAAGAACTTTTAAGATTCATGACATGTCCTCATTTTCTTTTCATTATGCAATTAATATACAAAAATCATTCTATAATTTCTCTACTATATTTTTTAGTAACACAAGACTACTATCTCATTTGCTATTTAAAATCAAGAAAATTGTGAAACATGAAATTTGTGAACATAAAGAAACATAAGAAAGCGAATTCCATCAGTCGGTGGGTATTACCATATTAATTTAAGGGATTCTTTGCATGCATTCTCCATCTCTAGTTGACATAGTAGCATAACTCGCAGATCAATATGGAAGTTCAACTGGATGTGGCTCAAATTCCAAACTTGAAAGAATTTGTCAGTCATTTAACAAAGACTATGCATTCCTCTGTGCCTGGATCTTTGGTCATATGGTGATTGCTAAGAGATCTCTTCTTTATTTGGTTATTGAAGTTCTTGCACGTTCGGCAGCCTTTGTGATTTATATTTTTTGTTTTGCAGGTATGATAGTGTCACTAAAGATGGTAATCTCAGCTGGCAAAACCAACTGAATGACGAAAATAAGCCTTTCTTCGATTTGTGTGATGGCATATTTGTAAATTATACATGGGAGGTATTGCTTTACTTTCTTGTTAGTGGTTGTAATCTCGCTATTGTATTTTCTTCCAATCTAACGCTTTCTATTTTTCAGGAAGGCTATCCAAAGCTTTCTGCTACTGTTGCTGGTGAACGGAAATATGACGTCTACATGGGTATTGATGTTTTTGGAAGGGGTACATATGGAGGTGGACAGTGGACCGTAAGTACACTTTTAAATTCTTTAGTCTACATGGATATGTAGCTCTTTCCGATATTCTTAAAAATTATTTTATGCTTTTAAAGTAAAAGACTCAGTAACATCTTTAGGGCTAGGGACGGGTATAAACATAAGGAATACATTGAGTAGACTACAGAGATCATATATTCTTTCTCGTCTCTCTTTCTTCTACATTTTGCGCTCTCATACTTTCTTACACATTGTTTATTACATGATCGGAAAATTTCTAGTGAGTCTTTTTTTTGTTTTGTCAAAATGGTTTAGGGTAGCTTTTGATCATGGTACTTATTTCTGCCTCAGACAAATGTTGCACTTGATGTGCTGAAGAAGGATGACGTGTCAGCTGCCATATTTGCTCCTGGATGGGTCTATGAATCTAAGCAACCACCTGACTTTCAGACTGCTCAAAATCGGTAAGGCACTGATGACCATGTTCAATTCTATGTTTACCATTTCTTGAAGGCGTAAACTATTTTTCCATCATGCAGTTGGTGGGGCCTCGTTGAAAAATCATGGGGCATACTTCAGCACTATCCAAAAGTTCTACCCTTTTACTCAAATTTCGATCAGGTGTCAACTTTATTCCATATCTCTTTTGGATTTACGTGTTGATAGCTTTCATTAAAGCGTCCAGAAATGGCTCCATTTTTTATATATGAACTGCACTTACTGTGTCCCCACCAAGCTAATGGCCCTTAAACTTTCCCCTAGTGGACATCAAGTAGACTTAATTTTCCATCGAGGGTAGTGTGCACCCCTTTACGTGTTTTGCTTTTCTACCTAGTCCTTGGACTATATGCCCTGATCGGCCTAACATCTACTAGGTGCTTGAGCTGGGTTGTGCCATCTGGTCCTTATTGCCTCTTTTTTTTATGGTAAGATAATTGGATTGAAGGCTAGGATTTTGCGTATACAATGTAAATTATTTCTCCATATATTCTATATTACAAAATTATTTAAGAATGGTGTATAGTTTACTTATGCTGTATCAGAAATAAAACTTAATAAGATAACATGAAACATATAATAACCAGTTAACCACTATTATAAATGATTTTTAAAGTGTATTTAACCTAAAATATTTTTCCTAACCATATTTGTAGGGCCATGGTTATCATTTTTCTGTAGACGGAGGGGAACTATCACAGGATCCTTGGAACAATATTTCTCGTCAAAGTTTTCAAGTACGCTTTCCTAATAGAGTTGTTTTTCTTGCAAAAAAATTTCAATATGATAATCTCACTTCTTTATTGGTCATTCAAGTACTGTAAACAGAGGTATGTACCCCTTATGTTCTTGCTAACTTCATAATTCTAAATTAATACTCTATAACTCTAATTCATTACAGCCTGTTCTGGAGTACTCTTTGGACCCCACTCCAAAAAGCATTCCAGCCATTGTTGAGTAAGTAGATAAATTTCTCATATCATATTTTTGTTTTCTTCCATATGTCATGACAACTAGGCTTTTCTTTGCCTATTGAATAATTCTGTGTATGGTAGTTTCAAGGAAGCATCATATAGCGGGGGTGGGAATATCTCATTCAAAGGAACTCTTGAAAATCGTGCTTATAGTACGACAATACTATTTCAAGGAGAGCTGCCTGTGAAGGATCTACCAATCCATCTCATATATTCTGTAAGCTACAAAAACATACTGCAAAAAGTAATTATTACGCTAACATGAACTTAAAGCATAAAAACGTGTTGAATGAATGTCATCAAGTCGAATTTTTGACATAGTAAACCTGATTTCTTGGACTTGAATTTATGGCTAGAATTTCCTACACTTGCGCTATGTCTAGATTCGTTCCATAAAAACCACAATTTTTGTTGGAGTCCCTGTAATCTGTACTGCAAAAGAAGTTTTAAAATGTTGTTTTGATATATTATTAAGACCAATATTACAGATTGGTGCCTAATCTCAATGTAGGATTTGTATGTAGTTTTGTCCACGATTTTTACAAAACTAATTACCTCATATTGTAACCCTATCTACTATATCTTTTGATTTCTTAACCAGGGTTTGTACCCATAACTCCAGTACTTGCAGTAACCCCCTACTATCCATGCAGGTAAAATCTGATGGTAGCTCTCTATTGGGCCTCTCCCTGGAATTTTCTTCTACAACAAACCAAAGAAAGTCGGTATTTGTTGCTTCTCAGGGTAAAACCCCGTTACTCACCATGAATCAGTTTGCTAGCAAATTCGACAAAATTATTATGCCGTTTCAAGTCAAAAAGTTAGAAAGAGAAAACAGAACTTCCCCGGGGTGGATCATACAGGAGAGTAGTATCACGATGAATGGCTACAGATTAACAGAAATTCACGTAGTATGCTACAAGTCAGAGCGTGATCTTAGAGAATTTGAATCCGAACAAGCTCCCTTGTCCGAAGGCTCTAAATTACACCTGGGCTCATCATTGTTTGATGCATCAATTGGTCATATCACCATTAGAACTCCTGAACAGAACCAAAATTTTCCACCATCAACTTCATGGGTGGTTGATGGTGAATTAATCTCGTGGGTCTCAGGTTCACAAGGGTCCAAGACTGTGAGTCTTAAGATTGTTTGGAGATTGAAAGGAGGGGATAACAAATCACTGTTTCCCAAGTACAATATTTACGTAGAGAAACAACCAGGTTCTGCTGTAGAGTTTCTAAGTGTGGCCAGAGTTGAAGCTTTCTACGTATCTGACCTTGTAGTTTCCTCAGGGATTTCGAGTCTGAAATTTATTATTCAAGTATGTGGTGCAGATGGGGCTTCCCAAAAGCTTGATTCTTCTCCAGCATTTACATTAAACGTCGAAGGTCCGTAAACCCTAGTATTTATATTTTTTTGTTAAAAGCCAACAGACCTGATTTTTTGTTTTAGTTAGATTTTCTGTTTTTTTGGTAATTTTGACTAGTTAGTAAAACTCACTCAATGGGATGTACAGTTAAACTAAATTTACTTAATAATAAGAACACAATTGTGTCCACTCGGCCGTGTAAGTTAGTGTTCTCGGAAACCAATTCTTCACAAAACCAACAGCTGTTACAGTGGTCTTTATTAGAAATATCTATTGTCAGAACAAAGTTGTACAAACTGAATTAGCGCAATCAGGTTTCAGACGATCTACAAAAGTTGTTCACCATAGAAGAAACACAATTAGTTTTGATACTGCCTTTGAATCCATTTCCAGGAAAGCAACAGCGGGGCTTTTACAGAGAACATATCAGCATAGAAATGAGGCAGTTTGAGGTAATGGGTATGGTCCAGAAACTGCATAAAGGGGGGTCTGAATGGCACAAACTCTGGAGTTCAGGAAGGTGGTTTCTGAAGGGGATGCTAAATAAGCTAATTATGTGCTTGATAGTAATAACGTTAGTTTTCGTGATAGGGTCTGGAAGTCGTTGGTAGCCGAGAAGCTGGTGGCGTTGCTCATTAATAAGAAAACGAAAAAGCGTAGGGGAACCCATATAGTGATATTCCCGTATCACTGTATTATCGCACGAACAAATACCATCTTTACAATTTAAGTCCTGAGGCATCAATGTTGTAAGCTTAAATCAATAACGCGGAATAATACAACACATTTTGATCAAGAATGTTTATTTTTGACTGAAACAACAAGAAAAAGAAAGCCCTTATGCCCTGGAAATATAGTCTAACGCTGAATGCCACATTTCTTTGCGGAAAATAATTGATTCTGTTAATAATGAATGCCATGGCTCTTCTCGAAGAAGTTTCCTTCTAAACGGTGAACAACTACTTGTTCTACGCGAACTGGAGGTGGGGTTTTTAGGGACAATTTGATAAAGAACACCCAATGACATGTTGGTAGAAAGGTTACAGCCCTCCAACCATCATCGGTGCATTGTCTGAAGTAACCCAAATGTCTCTCCAAAGCTGTAACAATGACATGTCAATCATCAAAAAACATCTCTATTAACACGTCAAATTACTACTAATCATACCTAGTAGCAAGTACAGATACAACTAATATAAAGTTGATTCTATGTTAGCTTAAATGATAGGGGACTAAATGCGTATATTATAATAGATTAATGCTTAACACCGCCAACGACTTCAACATTAGAAAATAAACTTAGCAAAGGAAGACATTAGCAAAGGGGAATTACCAAGCAAGCAAGCAAGCATCCCTTTGGGAGGAAGCATTCCTCTCGAGCCCTCAAAACTGAATTTTCGAGATTGAAATCAGATAGAGTGTATTTGTCTCTTAATGAAACTTCAGGTTGAAACACATATATATATTTCTTGTTACTTATTTTCAACACCATTGACTCTCACCACTCTCTTCTCCATCTCCCCAAAAAGGAGGCTTCATGGCTTAAACAACTCATAATAAGAGATCACATCTTATGAGAAATATCATGAAATTTTCAAACTTCACATTTGCCACATATTTCGGAAAATGATCTTACGCCAAAGTATAAGAACAACTTGCACGCAAGGTCATTATAAGCCCTCCTGTGTACGACACATTATGGTATAAACTACATGAAACCCCGTCTCTTTTTGTTTTGTTTAAGTTATTTTGCTTGCCCTTTGTGTATGTTTGATGGTTGTTCTTAGGTTCTTAGCTATCATTCCTCAATAATACATACTCAGCCAAAAGCCAGATTTGATAATTGGGATAAAAACTAATTAAGCATCTAAGTTGACTTAATATCAAATGCCTTCACACTAAAGAAAGCATAAGAATCTTAGTAGTCAGGTGTTCTCTTTGTTTATCCAACTCCAAAACAATGCATTGATTTCAAAGATCAATGAATTGAGACATCATAAACTAATTAGAGATAATCATACAGTGGCCGCATTAATGAGACGAAGGTCTCTAATCTCCAATTCTTCTTATAATATATACTCAATTACATACATCCTTCGATTTTTAAGTATAAGGTAGATCTTGTAATTCTTAAGTACATGTTTTAGCTGTTGTGGTTTGTTCTATCCTTCTTTTCTCTTTGGATGAAGCTACCACATACAGTCTGCGGTGGCTCTCCTTAACTCGGTTTCTTCTGTGATAGACCCTCTAGGGCTAGCGGGAGATAGGTTATCCAATATTCTTAAGAAGTTTTGTGAAATTTAAGTATGTATAACTATTTAAGTCCCAGTGTGATCCATTAAAGGAGTATAGCAAGACCCTACTAGCTGCACCAAACTGTAAATCTAAATTTCACAATTGATTGAAAGAACAACTAAACTTCTCATTTGAAAGAACGAGGCACCGACATCCACGCGTTTATTAGCTAGATAAGCATAAGCTTTCTTTGTTTAGCAAGTAAACTAGGGTTTACTTCATGTTTCACATGCTATAGTTGACCCTTCAATTCAATGAACATTTGTTTTTCAAACACAGCAAATATACTACTCTCTCCAATATGTTATGTTTGACATAGTAACTCTAGAGGAAGAAATTAAGCAACTAGAACAGTTCGTATTCATTAAAATAGAAACATGTCATGTCCAAAGAGATTCCCTCTTCAAAGGGTCTTGAATTACATTGCTAGAATTACCAAAATTGAAATATTGAGGGATGCTGTTGAGGGTATCATGAAGAAAAAGTGATTTCTCGTGATCATGATGATCTATCTGGTGGTGAGTAGGCATTGTTGGCTCATGCTGCATCTGAATACAAAGGATCTCAGCTTGGGCAACTGCAAGTTGCATTTGAAGTTGCGAGACTTGGTTTTGTAGGTAGGATATTGCACCGACACACCCGTAAACGGGGTCTCTCACTCTTGCATTTGCCTCGTAGACTAGACTGCTCACTGCATCACCTCTTTGGTGTATCGGAAGTTCCTGCGAGATAAAAAAAAACTATATTAGTGATCCCCAAAGTAATTATTAGGTAGACATAGAGCCCCATAAACCTATTTTTATTGATTGGGGTAGGTCAAATGACTTTCTTCCTCCTTCACTTAGTTTTTTCCGAAACATTGCCCTCATTGTATACTTGAAATCAGGCAAAGTACAACTAAATGTTCCCTAACCAAGAAAGAAGAAAAGATGGAGAAGAAGATAGAGTTGAGGAGGGAGGGGACAAAATAATGGTTACCTGCAACATTTTACTAACATTGCTAGCACCAAAGACTTTGTGAACAATAGCAAACTTATGCGGATCATCTGAAGGAAAATAAGGTGCAAAGATACAGTCCTTAGCACACCGACGTCTCAACAACTTGCAAGAAGCGCAAGGTGATGTTCCTCCCATTTCAAAGGATAGAAGAATACTCTAGTTTGATGGATATAGGGAGAGAATGAGTTAAGCTTACACAAGAGAATACTTGAAGAAGAGAATGAGATTTGAGTTCTATTTATAATGGTTAAATATGGAGGTGTGACCCTAGTGAAGTTAATGTGAACATGCATGTACATCACTATATTTTAAAATTAACTAAAAAAATAAATCAAATAATTAGATAAAATTTGAAAAGTAATTAAAATTTTGTTTAACAAGTTGACCAATGAGATTATGCCACGAAATCCCTATTCTTCATGTGTTTAAGCCTTAAAAAATAGCTTAATTCATAATACATGAGATGTCTCTTACACCACACAATCATAGGATATAAACATAATTACATTGAATTGACTAATTTACCCATTTATATTAGATGTATTATAGAAGGATGAATAGGGGGTAGTTTGGGGTTTTATTGATGTAGATTAGGGAGTTTTATATATAGTGAAGCACGTCGTAGTGGAAAACTAGGGGCAGAGAAGGTTGACTGTTGCGTGGCGCGTGAGAAAGTTGTCATCTTCATGCAAATGGTTGTTGTTTGGTTTCCACGTTCACCTCATTGACTCTTCTCTCCTTTTTGTTGCAATTTTATACTTGTAGTTCTCTACTTCTCTTCTCTTCTCTTTGTAGGGCTACAACAGAAACATAAATATATATGAGAGAGAGAGAGAGAGAGAGATTATGGTAAGGTTAAGATATTGAGACTTTGGAGAGAGAGAGAGAGAGAGAGAGTGAGAGTGAGAGTGTAAAAGAGTTATTATGGTGAGAGAAGGAAGGTTGGAAAGCATGCAAACCCTAACCCTAGGAGGAGCCCAAGACCGAGAGAAATGGGCTCGACGTGAATGTTTGTGTGACAGACATTCACGTGATATGGTGAACTCCCCAACCCTAAAACTATGATATATTGATAGGGTGTTGCAAAGTTCCTAGTTTCACATGACACCTGATCCGATCCGACTAGAGTGTACATATTGAGCAATAACCCATATACGTAGGTTTGAACCAACATAAAGTATCTACATTTGTACTCATTTAAACCGTGTTACTTAGATTCATCAGCTCAGCAAGAAAAAAAGAACAAGTTTACAGTTCAGCTTCAGCATTCAGACTTCAGATTCAACATTTAGATTAAGAATAACAGATAGCTAAAATGCCTAAGTTGTACCAAATGGTTTGTACCCGAATCCGAACTCCAAAATTTAGAAAGAAAGAAAAAAGTATTCAAACTAAGCCTAGAAGATTAAAATAATGGTGTGCACTATTGAAAACAAATACCAACCAAGACCCCATTAATGAGAACCTACTTAATGAGATCCGACATCAAACTAAGGTCTAAACATTATAATAAACTCTCAAAAAAACAAATAATCAAAAACCGACTTCGAGGGAGATTGAAATTGTGAGAATTGTAGAACCCTAAGTCATACATTAAATGCACTTCACATGATCTTTTAACATATTTCCTTCTTGCTTCTAACTAAAGAAAACAACCATCAAGTTGCTCTTCCTCTCTTATCGACTTAAACCCTTAAACAAAAGCAAAAAAAAAAATGAGGTCTCACCTCAAACATGGTATTTGTTTAAGTGTTATGGTTACCTCACAAAGCGCGTATTTCCATCGTCTTAATTTAAGATGTTATAAAGAAGAAGAAAAAACAGACATCTTTCATCATCTTAGAAAAAAAACATGCTAGGTCCAACACAACATTGAATGCTCTTCGTAATAAGGTGAGAAGATTCGTTTTCGAGATACTTGGTTTTCTTTCTTCTCCCCAAAATCAAAGTTTTTGTTGAAATTGGCAAACCGAGGCGATAAGCTGGATGGGTAAGGTTCATGCTTTTTGTGTATCGTAAACACGTGTTATGATTCGATGTAATGTCAGGCGGGTCGAAGATTCGATCAAACTGTATTATCTGCATTGTTTACAAAGTGACTAAGATGTCAATAACCATTAGGCTGAAGTCCTATGATCAAACCTAAATGTACATAGCTCTGAGTAGGGATAGTTGATCTAAAGATACTAATATTTACTTAACAAGTTACAAAGCACGGCCATTGCCATACTGTAGACACTCTGTATCTCAGCATGATAACTATGGATGTCATTCTAATATTCAACTTGGACATGTATAGCATCTCCTACTTTGATGTACAACGACGAAATACAACAATTTACTCACTCGGCAAAGGAACATAACAATACGACCAATCCTTGCTATTAGGCATAATAAGTGTCTACATAGAAATGATCAAAACCATCTTATGCATTGTGATTAGGAATAGATACACTAAAATTTGTGATGCAGGGAGAAATATGACCAATTTTCCATATTTTAATGCATCCCAATAATCATCATGAACTTAGAGCATCAGGTGTAGCCTAGCTAAAGTATAGCTAGCAAGATGAGTTAGAAAGTGATATTTAAAAAAGTAAAAAATAAATAAACTCCCCAAAAACTACTCCAATAAAAAGTTAAAAAAAAGTTAAAAAAATAGTTTTAACTTTTTCAAACACTTTCTACGTATTAATTTTAGTTAAAAAATAAAGTTGTCCTAGTTGGCTACCCAATTTTTTTTTTCTCTCCTCATTGTTGAGCAGAGAGAGTATTGAAACCTAAAATAACTACCTACTTGGGAAGACTAAAAATATGGGTTTTAGCACTTTCTCCTCTTTATTTTAACTACAGAAAGCCTACACTAGATGCTTTTACTATTAAACAAAATCTATGCACAATATGTTGGAAAAAATGGATGTCTTTTCTTTGTGATTTGAATAAAACCTTGGTGATTACTGTTAGTCCCATATTAGATAAGTGAAAAACGTATTTTCACTTTATATTGGGTTACACATGTTATACATGTGTAAGCAAGTGGTGCCCTCACAAGTGTGTGAGGCGCGTGTGTGAATGCTTGCTATGGGGACGCCCATGGGCTTGCGTGCACGAACCAACCCATGACCCATTTGGACTATTTTATAGATTCTATTGGAATAAGATTGTATTCGAATAGAATCTTGCAGGAAGAATCTATTTGAATAGATTATAATTTTATTCGAATAAATCTGGCAGTAAGAAATGTATTCGAATATAAATAGATTCTATTCGAATAAAACATACAGTAAAGCATGCAGTTATCTTCAAAAGACAACTCTTCTCATAGGTGTGTCTTGGAACGCAACCCTATACACCTTCTTATTTATTTAAACAATCATTCTTGATGTGTTTGACACACAGAAAAATATCAAAATCTCATTTCCTCTTTTTCATTCCTTCCTTCTTGAGAGTAAAATCTCAGATAGTTCGACAGGCGTATCGAGATCGTTGTATCTTGGGAGACAGGCACCGTGAAAACTGTGAAGCACCATACACAGGGTAAAATTTGTCTTAAGGAAATTGTAGTAACTGCAGGCCTCGACCTTCAGTGTTTTCAATTTTCTTTTCGTTCATCTTCGACTCAATTATGAATACATGTTCTACAATCTTAAGACATAATTTTTATCTTCTTTGTGTTCAAGTTTTGCGAAGATGTCGATCAACGAAACTACTGTTCGTGTTCATCAAGAAAAAACCAGAGAATTTCAATGGAGCGGAGATTTTTTTTTACTGTGTAAAGAATGACAAAACATAGTAATCATGTTTCTTTTGTGTGTTTTGTCGCAGGATTTGGATAATGTAATATAATCATGCATACATTCAAGAGAGGAAAGGATTTCACGATAAACGAGACTTAGAAGGGCAATAGTTTCAAGAAGAAAGCGTGTTCCTCTATATTGGCACAATGCAGATGAGCGACAGATGGGTCTGATGATAGGATTACCTCTTTCAAGGTGATCATAAAATTTAAATTGTGGAATCAGTAGAATTCAATATGATGGATTTTCTACTATGTAATAAGGATGACTTTGAAGTCTTCTCAGTCTTGTTTTGATTTAGATGAGCGCTTTCACATGCTCCTGATCATTTTATATGAGTACAGAGATCAGTGGTTGCTCTATATTATGGAAAGTTTGGAAATCACTTAGGGTGCTAGTGTTGGGCATCCAAAGTTCTACCACAAGCCTAATGCAGGTCATAGGTATTGAGGACCAGAGATGGTTGAGGGATATTATGCATCATATTTGTGTGAAATGTAGAAATCCTCAACATAGAAGCAGAACTTGACCTTAAAGAATTTGTTCTACTGTCTACTATCTATTATTAGTGTCGCTCATGAGACTCAGCATTTCCGGTATGAAATGCAAACTATGACTAGTTATTTAGTAACTACTTGGGGAATAATCAGTATGGAATCACTACTGATTTGAGGATTCTTTCCAATTTATTGGTACCCCTCGACTCGTCGAGATGTATCACTTAGCAATATGTATTGTGATGCAGGTGATGAGTATCATACTTGTGAAGTATTGTATCTCATTCTCTATTTACTCAGAGATATGCCTTGATAAATGCATGCATGAGATTCATGCAACACATTGTTGGCCATCTTAGAAAGCCTGATGGGAATGATTTGAGACCTAAAGTTCTAGACTTTACAGTACTATAATGACAAGTACGAGGATTATGACAATATGATGGCGTAAAAGTCAGATTGTGTGCATAATTATAAAATCCATCATTGTCGATAATTTTGGGTTTGTGATTTGTTTTGCGAGAAGTTGGGCATGACGAGCTAGGTTTCTATTCTACCCAGTATATGTTAGATAAGACCTAACGAGAATCATTTCAATCCTGAGGTCATTCATGAAAGTTTAAGGGTTAGTGATTGAATTGGACTAAAAGGTTTCATCTTTATGATGAGAATTACGAAGTTATAAGTTATGATGAGTATCATGCTTGTATACTGATCGCAAAATTGAAGAGTGTGTCTCTGTTAAGAGCATTCCTTATGAACTTTGGAAAGGTAGAGTACCTTCTTTTAAATTCATGAAAGTGTGGGGGTGCCTTGCAAAAGTGCAAGTTCCAGTTCCCAAACATGAAAATCTTAGAAACACACATGTATAGCTCACTCCACGATGTAATCTGAGTTCATTGCTTTGGACAAAGCTGGAGAAGAAACAAAATGGATTCAAGAGTTTCTAGAGGATATTCCTTTATGGCCACAACCTATGTCTGCTATATGTATTTATTGTGATAATCAAGCAACACTGGCAAGGGCTAATAATCAAGTGTATAATGTTAAGTCACGACATATACATCGTAGACATAATACCGCTAAGCAGTTACTTGCAAATAGAATAATATCCATTGATTTTGTAAAATCTCAAAACAACCTTGCGGATCCATTTACAAAAGGGCTGTCGAAAGGGCAAGTATACTGTACATCAAAAGGAATGGGATTAATACAACCAATCCACGAATAATATCAATGGTAACCTAACCTAGTTGACTGGAGGATCCCAAGATCTAGGATCAATAGGAAAACTAGTTAAGGGTTATTCACCTAAGCACTGTGGAGACTAGGTTTTCATCTCATTCCTGATGTAATAGTGTAACCTACAGCGATTGTTAGGGTAAACTTTACTTTTAATGATTCCTTTAGCTTGTGTATACAAGTAGAGTATGACAGGGTACTCTTAATAGGAAATCACCTATGTGAGTGAGAAGTGAGGGCCGCTTCCGTGAGAATTGAGACGGCTGAATTCTCTAATAGCACTCATGAATCCGAGATTGTCCAGGGCCAAAATGGATACAACATTTAGAACTGTCTGTGACAGGAATGGAACTGTGTTAATACTATTGTCTGGGCTTACATCAACGGCTAAACAATTCAAGACATCATGTTCACTGCTTAGCCAAGTATGTCCGATAGTGTTTCACTAGAGAAGGTCCAAGTCCACAAGACACTTTCTTTGATGCAGAGCCATTCCTACCATTACTCTCAAGATTCTTGTTCGTTCTCGTCTTTCCCGTTTTCATTCAAATGTGGGGGATTGTTGGAAAAAACGCATGTCTTTTCTTTATGATTTGAATAAAACCTTGGTGATTACTGTTAGTCCCATATTAGATAAGTGAAAAGAGTATTTTCACTTTATATTAGGTTACACATGTATAGCATGTGTAAGCAAGTGGTGCCCTCATAAGTGTGTGAGGTACATGTGTGAAAGCTTGCTATGGGGACGCACATGGGCTTGCGTGCACGAACCAACCCATGAACCATTTAGACTATTTTATAGATTTTATTCGAATAAGTCTATTTGAATAAGACTTATTCGAATAGACTTATTCGAATAGAATAATATTCTGTTCGAATAGAATCTTGTAGGAAGAATCTCTTCGAATAGATTATGATTCTATTCAAATAAATCTGGCAGTAAAAAATGTATTCGAACAGAAATAGATTCTATTCGAATAAAACATGCAGTTATCTTCAAAAGACACAACTCTTCTCAGAGGTATGTCTTGGAACGCAACCCTATCTGCAGGTGCTTCTAAAGGGCACCTTCTCCTTTATTTAAACAATCATTCTTGATGTGTTTGACAAAAAAAAAATCAGAATCTCATTTCCTCTTTTTCATTCCTTCCTTCTTGAGAGTAAAATCATAGATAGTTCAACAGGCGTATCGGCTTGAGTGCTTCAAGTCTATACGATTCAATCATTGTATCTTGGGAGACAGGCACCGTGAAAACTATGAAGCACCATATGCGGGGTAAAATCTGTCTTAAGGAAATTGCAGTGACTGTAAGCCTCGATCTTCAGTATTTTCAATTTATTTTTCGTTCATCTTCGACTCAATTTTAAATACATGTTCTACACAATATGCCCAAACATCTAATAAAAATTATAAATACTTGAGTTGTGAAGAGTAATGAGGAAGTATTGGCAAAAGTTGAGTAAAGCATGATACCTTTTTTGAGAGGTTGGAATGTAGAGAGTGAGAGTGAATTTCAAGATTTTGAGTGAGTGAGACGAAAGGAGTGAGAGTGTTTATTAAATTCTTAAGCCTTTTATGTATAAGATTTAGTTAAGAGTAAATATAAGACAGTGAAATAGAATAACAAAAAGGGAATATTCATTCAACCATTTTTGTTTGATATCGATATTTTGTTTAATTCAATTTAACAAACTTTTGTTTGATATGAAATTTTCTTTGCTTCAATTCAACAAACTTGCATTTTTTAGTTTCATCCCGTATCCCAAATATCATTGCGACACAATTCAATTTTCTCAATTTTCTTCTCTCCCTCTTCAGAATTATAAAAAAAAAATCTCTCTTCAGATTTTATGATCTAAACTATTCCATTGAATTATCTTTGTAGAGTTTTTTTAAATACATTATTTATTCATTTGAAACTTGTTATATGGTAGTTCAAGCACGCACTATTCATTTATAAGAACACGAGAAAATTATTATTGTGTTAGGTATAAATACAACTAAGTATTGCGTCACTACCAGTAAATAAATGTTCAAGTTAAGTATTTTTTTTGAGGCGATACTTGTAGTGATGCAATACTTAATGGATGTAGCAACCTATTCTGGTAGTGACGCAATACTTAGTTGTATTTATATCGAACACAATAATGATTTTCTCATGTTCTTACAAAACGATTAGTGCGTGCTTGAGCTACCATATAACAAGTTTCAAATGAATAAATAATGTATTTAAAAAAACTCTACAAGATAATTCAATGGAAAAGTTTAGATTATAAAATCTAAAGAGAAAAATCGTCACTACCAGTATTGCATTATTATTGCATACCTACACTCACTCAAGATGTAGCAACCTTAATGGATAGGCTTGATAAGCTTGTCGAGGCTTTGGGTACGGGATGTAGCAACCTATACTTGTACTGACGCAATACCTTGTTGTATTTATACCTAACACAATAATGATTTTCTCATGTTCTTACAAAATGATTAGTGTGTGCTTGAGCTACTATATAACAAGTTTCAAATGAATAAATAATGTATTTAAAAAACACTTTACAATATAATTCAATGGAATAGTTCATATTATAAAATCTGAGTATTGCGCTATTATTGCGTACCTAATCTCACTTAAGATGTAGCAACCTTAACGGATAGGCTTGATAAGCTTGTCGAGGCTTTGGGTGCGAGATGTAGCAACATATACTTGTACTGACGCAATACTTAGTTGTATTTATACCTAACACAATAATGATTTTCTTATGTTCTTACAAAATGATTAGTGCGTGCTTGAGTTACAATATTACAATTTTCAAATAAATAAATAATGTATTTAAAAAAACTCTACAATATAATTTAATGGAATAGTTCATATTATAAAATTTGAGTATTAATTGCGCCATTATTGCGTACCTACACTCACTCAAGAAGTGGCAACCTTAACGGATAGGCTTGATAAGCTTGTCGAGGCTTTGGGTACGGGAGACTTCTCCCCCCCCCCCTTCTCGTGGGTGTCGATCTGCCGGGTTCCAAACTACCGCAACAAGTACCACGCCGGAGGCCTCAACTTATCGACCTTCCCAAAAAGAGACAATGACACCGACTGCGATAAGGACCGACCAGCATGTACCACCACTGGAGACAACTCCGTTGGGGTCCCATGGAGCATCCTCCCGCCAATAGACCCATACTGTAACAACCCTTATACCGACAACGGTAAGCGACCTACACCGGGGACAAATCCTAAATATAGCTTTGAATTCCAGCCACTTGGGGGCCGCGTGATGATGATGTATTTAGTGTTCAGTCGAACGGGAGGCGTAAAACTGTGGGTTCTCGTTATATACAGGCTAGAGAGAGAGTAAGAGAGATTGGGGCCATGGTTCTCATCCCTCAGTTGACACCCTATTGCGTGATCGATATCGGCAACGTCCACTTGGTTCACCCCCGCGTCCGCCAAGGCATCCGTATACTATAACTTGGCAAGATGATGAGTACAGTTTATACTATGAGGATGAACAACGACCACAACCACGATGAAAGGGTAAAAGTACTGATATTGAAGGTTTTGCCAAGGCTATTGCAGAACAGACGCATGATGTTCACCTCAAAGTGCCAGAGTTCAATAGAAAATCTAGCGTACGTAGATGCCTTTATTGAGTAGTTGGATAAGGTTGAGCGAGTATTCAACTACAATAAATATGAGGATCCAAAACAGGTTATGATCATTGAGTCCTACCTTATTGGTTTTGCTCTCACCTGGTGGAACAGTGTTTAGCAAGCAAGGCGTACATTGGGTTACCGTCCCATTGCAGAATGGTGGAAAATGCAAAGAGAGCTGAAAGAAAAGTTTATCCCTATGAACTACGATGAGGTTGCATTTGGGTAACTCCAGTCCCTAAAAATGGGTCTCTCCTTCCTTGATGATTAAACAGATAAGTTTTATCTCCTTGAGGCACGTGCACAAATCCATGAGACTAAGTAGCAGCGGGTTAGTAGGTACAAGAATAGGTTGACAAAGAAATTACAAGAGGCAACCATACTTCAGCCAGTCTTTTGTCTAGCAAAAATTGTACAGTTGGCCAAACATGCGAGCGAGCTACATGCGCAGTGAAACATCCATTTTGGAGTTTGTTTCATTTAGTGTCTCGAGTAGGTATCAGTACTATCTCGTGGTTTTCTGGCATCAGTGAGTGCACGTGGAGCGACTACAGTTGGACTGACACTGAACAGGTAAGTAGGTTTCTAACTCCTTGTTCTAAATATCAAACCCTATGTATTTTTACAGAGTATGAAAAAGGTAATAAGTATCTATTCGAATAGAACTTGGAATATTTCTATTCGAATAGATTTTATTGTATTCGAATAAAATGCTTCAGGTTATTTTTTATCCGAATAGATTTGCTCAACCTGTTTCTTTTTATTTGAATAGATTTCTTTTTATTCAAATAGATTGGCTCAACCTAATTTTTATTCGAATATATTTATTTATATTCAAACAGAGAACGTGATTTCTGTTTTCCTATTAAAGACAACTTTCCTTTTTTCAGAACTCAATTCTTTTGAAAACCCATTTTTTTAGGGCTTGTTTTTTTAGAGTGAGGAGAGATCTGTCTTGAGAGACTCAAGAGAAAATTAAAATAATCAAATCTTGAATCAATCACCATTGATCAAGAAACCTAGATCATGACCTGAGGAACTTAAGCGATTTAAGAAAGGAAGTTTCGATGAGAGATTGAAGCGAGGCGTTGCGAGAACGCGAAATTGATTGCAAGAAGTTTAATTAGAAGAGTGGTAACCACGTGATGTGCTTATCGAGTCTGTAAGTGATTAAATTCTTGAAGTTATTTTTCAATAGTGGATTGTTTTAGCTATCGGGTGCTTCGACAGCAACCTGTGGGATTTTCTCTTGAGAAAGGTTTCCCACAGGGTTAAAATCTTTGGCCTTGTCTTTAATTTCCAATTGCTTCTAGACATTAGATAATTGAATCGATTTGAACTAGGTTAAGGTTAGACCATTAATTTAAAAGAATTCTGACATATCGATTTAGACCTAATTTATTCGAAATCGACTAGTCTCAAGCGTCAAGGAATTTCACACAGTATCGCCCTCCAATGCAAACATCTACAACAGCATCCCCAACTATTCTGACAGTCACTGCACCGCATACCATTGTCTTAGGTAACTGTTATAGATATGGCAAACCGGGGAACCAAAAACATAATTGTTTTGCATTTGCTAAAAAGATCGGCCTAGTCGTGTGCATGAGAGTGTGATAGCAACAGTTCAGCACGTTTTGTAGGATGAAGACGAAGAGGAAACTGAGATACATACCACATTTGTGCGTGAGTTCTCTAAAGCACTGTCCCCTTGATTTCGTGGACGAAATCTTTTTAGACGGGGGGTTTAACGTGGTACGTCCCTCATAGGGTCGTCTACCCCCGTTTGACCTATGTTTATGTTTATGCTTTAGCTTATGCTCTATTGGAGAAGTCCATGTGGGTTATTAGCAGTTTTTCTTTTTAGGTTAGTTTTCTAATTAGATTGGTTAGGGGAGTTATAGTAGAAGTGAACTTAGATAAACTTAGGTTATAAATGGAGAGGGTAGTATAATCTTTCTCAGTAGTTGTTAATGAAAGTTTGAGTTATTTTAGTAAAAACCACAGTTTCTCTAAATCTAACAAACAACGTTATTGTTCTTACGAATCCAGCTTCCGCGTTCGTAGTATTCACGTCACAACTTGGCACCCATACTGTTAGTGACGATGACCCATATAATGGGGTGTTACCCATAACAAAAATATACCCACAGAGTGACGTGTAATACACAGAAGGTTATGGTTATGATTCCAAGATTTACATATAAATGTCCAAAATTCATTATCAGGAACTGTGTTGGGCTAAGATTTGTTAAAGTGCCTAATACTAAATGTATTAGAAAGAACATTGAGCTTTCATATATCATCTGTATGACTTGTTGGCAACGACGAGGAAGGCTCAAAACTGGCCATCTACTCTATATCAAAAGCAGAAATCCAGCACTATGACTGATTCAGTCATATCATATTATAGATGAATATAAAGGTTAGTTATTTTGATGAGTAAATGAAGTGAAGCTCTATTTGTTTGCTGCATTTTGATGAGCCGCAAGATCGGAAGCCACAAACTCCAAGTCGATTTGGGCTAGCAATAAACAAACACAAACAAAGAAACACACAACACCAAGATTACAGTGGTTCGGCAAATTGCCTACGTTCACTTTTAAGATAGAGATAGAGTATATTCAAGGTCCCAATTACAATCACTCAAGCCCAAGTTTTGGATTTCTCACTCAATAAATCCCCCAAATGTTCTCACCAAATGATTGTCAAAAAGGTGGCTCACAAAGAACTTAGGTTTCCCTTTATATACTAGGGAAAACCTTTTACAATCGTTCAAATCTTGAGGCAAACAAGAGGTTTGAAAACCATCAAAAAAACCAAATTATCAAATTTTGTTCGAAGGACATAGGTAGTCGTTCGAACAAAAAATGTTTATGGGCCAAAATTCTAGGGAGGTGCAAAACAGTCGTTCGAACGACTTTGGACTTCTGAGCTAAATTCTAGAGAGGTGTAAAATGGTTGTTCGAATGACTCTCAACCTCGTTTGAACGACTTTGGCAACAGGCAGCCCCACAATTCTCTACCTCGGTAAAGATTTTCCCAGCCAAATAAATCAAAATTTGTGCCAAACATAGAAACCAACCAAACGGGCCCAAAACAACCACTCTCCACCATCAAATGTCCCCAAAGACCTAAACATACAAACGGCCCAAGGAAACCAACCAAAACCAAGCGTCCTCAAAATGACCAAATCCAAACTAAGCATCCCAAAAGGACCAAGAAGCAAACCAAATGTCCCAAGGAAACAAAATCGACTGTACTAAATTAATGGTTGCCTACGTACCGCTGTGGATCAAGCCGCTCGTAGTTCACAAAACATACAATCAATCAGCATGAAGAATTTAAACTAAGTCCAAACAAATGATTGAACTTAATTCCTGAAACAACTTTCGTAAACATATCCGCCGGGTTATCTTTTGTGTGAATCTTCTTTAACAGAATCTCACCCTCCTCCAAGACTTCTTTGACAAAGTGATAGCGCACATCAATATACTTTATGCGCTGGTGATAAACCTGATCTTTGGCCAAGAAGATAACACTCTGACTATCACAGTAGATATCAAGATGATCCATCTTAATGCCCAAATCGCGCAGAAGACCTTTCATCCAAATAGATTCCTTTATCGCCTCAGTCACGGCCATATACTCCGCCTCAGTAATAGACAGTGCCACCGTTGACTATAGCGTGGATCTCCAACTAACCGGCCCTCCAACCCAATGTAAATACATACCCGGTAGTAGACCACCGTCTATCCAAGTCACCCATGTACTCAGAATCCACATTACCCACACAAAAATGATCAGTCGAATCCTGTTTACGAAACTCCAACCCGATATCCACAGTACCTTTGATATACCGTAGAATCCATTTTACAGTTCGCCAATGATCTCTACCCGGATCATGCATATATTGGCTAACCATACTAACTGCTTGTGAAATGTCTGGCTGAGTACAAACCATAGCATGCATCAAGCTACCAGCCATGCTAGCATAAGGAACCTGATTCATATAATCACGTTCCTCATCAGTGTTTGGAGACATAGAAGTCTTAAACTTAAAATGATGAGCAAGGGGAGTACTTACAGATTTTGTGTTACCATCAATGCCAAATCTCTAAAGTACCTTCCTCATATACGAAGTCTGGGAGAGACGCAACGCTCCATTCTCTCTATCTCTATAAATCTTCATACCAAGAATCATTTTCGCATCACCAAGATCCTTCATTTTAAATTCTTCACTCATTTGCTTTTTTAGCTTATCAATCTCGTTTTTGTGCTTACACATAATAAGCATATCATCCACATACAAAAGCAAGTAAATAAAGGACCCGTAACGTAGCCTGCGTAAGTAGACACAATGGTCATAATGACTCCGCTTATACTTCTGCCCAATCATAAACTGATCAAACCATTTGTGCCATTGCCTTGGAGACTGCTTCAAACTATACAATGACCTTTTCAGCTTACATAAATAGTTTTCCTTACCCGCAACCGTAAACCCAATCGGCTGAGTCATATAGATCTCTTCTTTCAAATTCTCATGTAAGAACGTCGTCTTAACATCAAGTTGTTACAACTCCAAATTGAATTGCGCTACTGAGGCTAATAGGATCCGTATGGAAGAATGTTTCACTACTGGAGAAAATACCTCATTGTGATAAATCCCTTCCCTTTGAGCATAACCCTTGGCTACTAATCTCGCCTTAAAGGGTATTTTATCATCAAGAGATCCCTGCTTCTTAGTGTAAACCCATTTACAGCCGATCACTTTCTTTCCTTTCGGCAACTTTAAAAGTTTCGAAGTTCTATTTTTGAAAAGAGAGTGCATCTCTTCCTTTGCTCCCTCCCAATGTTTAGCCTCAAAACTGTAAATAGCCCATTTATAGGTAGAGGGAATATCATCTTCAACGACTGGAAGTGCATAGGCTACTATGGCCTTTATTTTGGGAAGTACCATATCCTTTATAAGCCAACTCGATTTGCTTACATTCCTCTTTGGTTTACTCTTTGCGATTGACTCCGCTACCAGAATCTCTTCATCCGTACTACCAAATGCTCCACATTCATCCGTGCCTGGATCAATTGGAACATGTACTAATGGCTCATCACCCGTTGCCACACAGGTAGATGACCCCCCTCTAAGTACGGAACTCTCTGGCCAATGTAAAGACGCATCAATCTCCACCCGCTGCAATACCCCATTGGTCGTCTCCTCTGTGTGCCCAGAGTCATGTAATTTTATCATTGAAGCCTTATCAAAAGTGATATCTCTGCTCAGAATAATCTTTCAGTCTCTCGTATCCCACAGCTTGTAACATTTCACACCCTTCTTCTTACCCAGAAAAATAGTATTTCTTGCCCGCGGATCCAACTTACCATCCTTCACATGATAGTATGCTGGACACCCAAATATACGAAGAGTATCATAATTTGTAGCAGGTTCTCCCGACCAAGCCTCCATTGGTGTTTTACCCTCAATTGTAGCTGAAGGCAACCTATTAACGAGATAGCATGCATAAGTTAAAGCCTCAGCCCAAAATGCCTTGCTCAACCCAGAATTGGGCAACATACACCGAACCTTCTCCAGTAAAGTACGGTTCATGCGCTCGGCTACCCCATTGTGTTGCGGTATCTCTCTAACCGTGAAGTATCTAACTATCCCCTCATCTCGACATACTTGCAAGAATAGATCACTAGTTTACTCCCCACAATTATCCAAATGGAGCGACTTGATCTTTCTGTCAGCCTGAGTCTCAATCAACTTCTTCCATGACATAAAAATTTATAGGACTTCGTCCTTCCTCTTCATAGTGTACACCCAAACTCGCCTAGAAAAGTCATCCACAAAAGACACAAAGTAATGCTTCCCCCCTAGCGATGCATTCTTGGAGGGACCCCAAACATCATAGTGAACATAATCAAGAGTCCCACGAGTATTGTGAATTGCGGTGCTGAACTTAACTCTTGTCTGCTTGCCCAGAACGCAGTGTTCACAAAAAACTAATTTGCACATCTTAACACCTTTCAAAAGCCCCCGGCTCTCGAGAGCTCTCAAAAACTTTTCTCCTGCATACGCCAAACGCACGTGTCATAGCCATGTCGTATCTTTGGAAGTGATCTCCTCTCTTCCCTTGGTAGAAACCTTACTAAGAACAGCCGTGCCATCCAAATATTATAAGTTGTTACTTCTTCTGTGACCCTTCAATATTACCATGGCTCCCTTAAGAATCCTCTGTATCCCATTCTCAGACATAACCTTGCAGCCTTGCGCTTTAAGTATCCCCATCGAGATAATGTTCTTACTCATTATCGGAATAAACCGAACCTCATCAATCTCTTTAACTAATCCATTGCACAACTTTAGTCGAATGGTACATATCCCCATGATGCGGCATGAATTGTCATTTCCCATCACCATGTTCCATCTTCTAGCAATTTCAATCTAGAAAAATACGTCCTTTCGGGACAAATATGATAAGTAGCACCCGAATTTAAAATCCATTCATTTGTATCAATAATACATGTACTAGAAGTTATAGTAAAAGAGTAGTCAGAGTCATTACCTTCCGTTTTCGTGTCCTGAGCCAAATTCACAGAAGAACCCAATTTTTCCACTTTCTTCTTCTTGAGCGCGGGACAATCAACCTCCCAATGTCCCGTTTCCTTACAAAACGTGCATTGGTCCTTAGTCAAATTGTTCCAGTTTCCCCCACGACTTCTCGATTTCGATCAAGAGTTGTTACGAAATGGCTTCTTCTTATCTGAGGTTCTACCCCGAATTGTTAGTACTTTGGATGTGGACTTGTCGGTCTTTCTTTTCTCTTTTCTCTGGTACTCGTGGTTAACTACGATCATAGTCACATCCGTGTACTTCAAAGAACTTTTACCATAAGTAATCGTCGTAACAAAATGTCCAAATTCTTCTGGAAGTGAGTTCAAGAATAATAAAGCTTTATCTTCATCCCCAACTATTTCTTCAAGATTTGCTAAGTCGGCCAACAACTTAGTGAAGTCATTTAAATGCTCGGACATACTAATCCTTTACCTCATAGTGAAGCGATAAAGCTTTCTCTTCAAGTGGAGTCGATTTTGGATGCTTTTTACCAAATACTTCTCCTCTAATATCCGCCAAATTTCTTTTACAAAAATCTCATTCATCAGAAGGTATTTAATGTCTTGATCAAAACAAGATCAAATTTGGTCACAAGCTCTCTTATTCATCTTCCGCCATACACTCTCCTCTATTTTATCCGCTTGTCCTCCAATACCTCGTCTAAGTCTTGTTGACTTAGGGCATCAATAACTTCGCATCTCCACATGCCAAAGTTATTTGTGCTATTGAATTTTTCAACTTCAATTTTTGCATTGTTGAACATCACCATCGTATTTCTTTTCGGGGCCGAAGAACTTGCTTCAACTTCATTTTCATCTCCCATGTATCCCCCAATTTTCATGAACTAACCAAATCAAAACCAAATGAAATTGAGAAACCCTAAGTTACCTCAAAATCGCATAACCGAGGAATCGACCTCGCTCTGACACCTATTGTTGAGCCACAAGCCCGGAAGCCACAAACTTCAAATCGATTTGGGTTAGCAATGAACAAACACAAACAAAAAAACACACAACACCAAGATTATAGTAGTTCAAAAAATTGCCTACGTCCACTTTTAAGAGAGAGATAGAGTTTATTCAAGGTCCCAATTACAATCACTCAAGCCTAAGTTTTGGATTTCTCACTCAATAAATCCCTCAAATGCTCTCACCAAAGGATTGTCAAAAAGGTGGCTCACAAAAGACTTAGGTTTCCCTTTATATACTAGGGAAAACCTTTTACAATCGCTCAAATCTCGAGGCAAACAAGAGGTTCGAAAACCATAAAAAAAATATTAAAAAAAATTACCAGATTTCATTCGAACGAAAAAATGTCTATGGGCCAAAATTTTAGGGAGGTGCAAAACAGTCGTTCGAATGAACTATCAAGTCGTTCGAACGACTTTGGACTTCTAGGCCAAATTCCAGAGAGGTGTAAAATGGTCGTTCAAACGACTTTGGCAACAGGCAGTCCCACATATTTTTCATAAATCAAATGAGTCCTGGAAACTTACGGTCATTGCCATACTGTAGAGGGTAGACACTCTGTATCTCAACATGATAACTATGGATGTCATTCTAATATTCAACCTGCATATGTATAGCATCTCCTACTTTGGTTTATCACGAAATACAACAATTTACTCAGCAAAGGAACATAACAATACAACCAATCCATGCTATTAGGCATAAAAGTGTTTACATAGAAATGATAAAAACCATCATATACATTGTGATTAGGAATAGATACACTAAAATTTGTGGCAGGGAGAAATACGACCAATTTTTCATATTTTAATGCATCCCAATAATCATCAGGAACTTACTATTAAACAAAATCTATGCACAAGATGCCCAAAAATCCAATAAAAATTATAAATACCTGAGTTGTGAAGAGTAATGTGGAAGTATTGGCAAAAGTTGACTTAAAGCATGATAATTTGTTTGAGAGGTTGGAATGTATAGAGTGAGACGAAGGGAGTGAGAGTGTTTATTAAACTCTTAAACCGTTTATGTATAAGATTTAGTTAAGAGTTATATATAAGATTTAGTTGAGAGTAAATATAAGAAAGTGAAGTAGCATAACCACTATGAGGTTGGCTGATGTCTGATGTGCCATCACTAATTTATTTTTTCTTTCACTCTCTTCCTCTATCTAATTCTTACCCCAACTCTTAGGTTGAAAAAACCTCACTTTGGAATTAGAACAAAGAAAGATCTATTTTCAAAGTCATCTTCTACTTTCAAATCACAGGATTCTATTACATTTATTTAAATGCATATTATATATGTCGAGTTTCACAATTGGAGTCTTCACTTGAATGATTCTTGATAATTTGTACATAAAATTTTAGGCCCTGAATCTGGAATTTATTGATGAGCTTGTTTTGATTTATGCACATATTCATTAGTAGGGAAATGAGTTGTTTTGATTCATGCACATATTTATTAGTAGCGAAGAGGTTTTCTCCATAGAAATGGTTATTTGAGTATTTATATATTTTATTGGAATAGACTTTGAAGAAGATCACTAGTCTTGAGAAATTTTAATGGGAGAAAAGTGGTTTAAACTTTAAGCAGAGAGAAGAAATACAGGAAAAGAGAATAAATTAGTGATGACACATCAGCCGAACTCGTAAGGATTAGTGATGGCACATCAGCCGAACTCATAGGCTCGTACTTGTAGTATCATCACCCAACAAAAAAAAGGTATATTCATTCAACCATTTTTGTTTGATACGAACTTTTCCTTAATTCAATTCAACAAACTTGTTTGATACGAACCTTTCTTTACTTCAATCATTTTTAGTTTCCTCCCATATCCCAAATATCATAATTATAGTTTTTTTTTCTTTCAGAATTATAATCTGAACTATTCCATTGAATTATCTTCTAGAGTTTTTATAAATACACACGCACTAATCATTTTGTAAGAACATGAGAAAATCATTAGTGTTAGGTATAAATACAACTAAGTATTGCATCACTACCAGTAAAATTATATGTTCAAGTTAAGTATTACACTAATCATTTTTTTGAGGCTTAATATTATATTTTTCACCTGAACACAAAATTTCTAGCATTTAATTATAACTTAAAATGTCATAGGTTCCTTTAAACTTTATAATTTCCTAATGGAGATTAAAATGGGTATTTGACACCCTAAAATGTAAACCTTTTCAACATATACCAACCACCCTCCCTAAATTTCTACACAACTAGTTTTAAGAATATCGAATAGACAGATGTACTCTTGTGTATAGCAAAGTTATTACGTAAAACATACTGTGCTGTATAGACAGATGTAGAATAGCAAATTATCCAAGTTTTACATTTCACCCCCATTACATTCCCTTTGAAAGTTTTGCTCCCAATCAAGCTTTATGTAGCTTACAGAAAACAAGTTTAACAGTACAGCAACTCCACATAAATAACGACGGCATCTGTCCATACATCACTGGTTTTGGTAATGCCCACTGGTGAGCCAGGGTGTGATTTCATTCAAGTAACTAAAAGAAATACGGCCAATCTCCTAGGCAACAAATTCTAAAAATGAGAAATGAGGAGTTCAAGAGGGGATGCAGGTCTCATGCAGCCAACAGGAAACAATAATCAACCCGTATCAGACTTCTGAACTGCATATGCTGCTGGTTAGTTAAAGGCTCTTTGAAAGAGAGTTTTCCGAATAGTGATAAATGTCGAAACTTCCAGCACATCACTTTTCCATCCCTCTATTCTTCGCTGCTTCTCCTGATATAGTTGTTAGTTCATGGAATTTAGAGAAACATACCTGGTGTTGAAGTGTCGATGGCAAATAATAGCAATCCTGCAGAAGGGAGTTCTAGGATGATTTGGTGTTTATAGCATACCTGCTTCATTTAAGCAAATCATACTTCTCTTTTTGATTTATCGTAATAGCATGCTTCTAAATTTCAAGCAAATCATATTTCTCTTTTTGAGGTGTGCCAAATACAGACGAGAATATTCAGTTGTCAAAAGGATGTTCTGTCCCTCAAATTTCTAATTGGGCAAAGTAAAACTAAAATGAAGTTCCGCGATAGTAGAGTTCTAGGATGATTTGGTGACTACTTACCCTGATTTTCTTACAACCCAAGCACAAGAAAATTGGTATTCCAACAATTCATTTTTTCCTTCGCCTGTGTTTTCGAAGAACCAAACACAGCTTTAGCTTCAGAGGCATGTGGAGTCAAGATGCCGAAGGAAATGTTTGAACTTTGAAGGGGAGATCTTATAGACAATGTCCTAGACACAGGCAGTTTATAGGTATCCATTGAACTAACTTAGACAAGCACTTTCTTTCTTGGTAATAGTCTAATCAGCTCTGAGAAATAGGGGTGTTGGTGGACGTCTAGAATGTTCTACAATAATATTTCATATCTCATCTTTATGCAGGCCTAGGAGCATGAAGATGTGAAAGGGAAAAAAAAAATGAGCACAACACTGGCAGTGCAGATATATGGGTGCAAAGAGTCATTAACGTACTTTTTCTTACCCCAAAATTACCTATATTTCTATCCCAAGTCAATTTGACACCCTTTTTTCCCCTACTGCAAAGAGAGTCATTAACGTACTTTTTCTTACCTCAAAATTACCTATATTTCTATCCTAAGTCAATTTGACACCGTTTTCCCCCCTACTTTTAGTGACGATGACCCATAGAGTGGGGCATTACCCATAACAAGAATACACCCACAGAGGGTGACGTGTAATACATAGAAGTTTATGGTTCAGAATCTAAGATTGACATACAAATGTCCAAAATTCGTTATCAGGAACTGTGTTGGGCTGAGATTTGTTAGAGTGTCTAATACCAAATGTATTAGAAAGAAGATTGAGTTTTCATATATCATCTGTATGACTTGTTAGCAAAGACGAGGAAGGTTCGAAACTGGCCCATCTACTCTATATCAAAAGCAGAAATCCAGCACTATGACTGATTCAGTCATATTAGATTATAGATGAATATAAAGATTAGTTATTTTGATGAGTAAATGCAGTGAAGCTCTCTTTGTTGCTGCATTTTTTATAAATCAAATGGGTCTTGGAAACTCACCACATAAAAAACATAGACACTAAAATAGTGTCTGTATGTTCCAGCCGCAACAAAGACATCCATGCACAAACAGCAAAACCTATGCAATCACACGCTTGAACAATTAAACAAAATAAAAACAAACATATGCCAATCACACAAGAAAATTTAAAGCAAAGGTACATGCATCAAAGCAGTTCGTTCAGTCGGTTTCACCTAAGAGCTAAATCTATGAAGCAGCTGCACTCACCTGTAATATCAACTTAGCTTAGCAGCATATTGGAGATTATCCCCTTGCCTCTATGAAAAGGTCGACATAATTTTATCAATCTTAAGCATTGGAAACAAAAACTTCTCCAACCTGGAAAAAGTATATAAGAGAAAGGAGGCGAGGTGAGGCATTTTTAAAATCAAGAAAAAGATAACCTACCTCTTTGTCTCCCCCATTTGAACACAAAATGACTTGACACTCGAAAGTCTTTCAGATCAGTATCTTAGTACATAAAACTATCTGCAATATGTCTATCAATAAGGACGTGAGCGGTCTCCACCACGATGATGCCTGTCCGGGCCAGAGCCTCCACCATCTCTGTAATTGTCTCTGTGTCTGCCTCCATCGCCACCGCCGCCTCCACCGCCGCCATAGCCACTTCTACCACCACCACGATAGCCACCTCTGCCACCACCCCTGTGTTTTAACAGTAGAAACCAAATCATTCAACAGCATATAAGCCACTAACAAATTCAAAATATATTTTGTGAAGCCAGGTTATTCCTTTTTCTTTTGGGATTGCTTTTACAGGGTCACAAAGCAGTGTCTATCGAGTATGAACAAAGTCTACTGAAATTGATAACAAAAGAAAAAAGAATTCACAATGAGCATCACCAATAAGAACTATCCAACACAACTTAAAAGAGAGCTGGTCCTAGGGAACCAAAGTGCAGGATTACATCTATAAACCTGCACCTAGGCAGACCTACATTTATCATCCAAAAGGCATCATCTCCCTCCACAGTGAAAAGCGTAAAGCTTTTAAGCCGGGGCTAGAGTTCAATACAAAAAAAGCGATATCTTAAAGAGTAAAGGGATTCAATTCTTCCACTGTAGCACTTTCGGCCAAAAAAAGGCTTTCATGGCTGCTAGGACTCGCTTTCTTCCGACGATAGAAGTTTGACTATTCAGCCGCAGCTGGACTTAGAGATGAAAAGTTATGTCCACATTTATGAACAACTTTGAGTTGAGATCCATGCAGTATTTCTATGCAGCTATTTATGCTTCGATCTAATTTGTTTACTATGTGCACGAGTCGAATTTCCGAAAGACGACTTAGTTCTTTTGCAACAACTTAAACTGTTTGAAAGTGCAAAAAACCCGAGTGTCCTATTCCTCCCCCATCTCATTCCCAATCTTGCCTTATACCCCATGCATTACCCTTGTCCTCATTCCTGCAGTAATTTACAACTTTCATTTTCACCTAGGTCTGCAAAGATCTTATTATATGATATTCTACAAACCTATAATACGCCTAAGCGAAATGTGAAAAGGGTGCAAGCAGGGCAGAGTCAGGACTTAAGTTCAGTGGGGTCAAAAATTACTTAGGGGGTTCGAGGGCTTGAGGCGTGAGGCGTGAGGTGTGAGGCGTGAGGCGTGAGGCGTGAGCCCCGAGAAAAATTTTAACATACAGCAATGGTCTTTTGACATTTTTCTATGGCTACATTATAATATAAACACTTTTTAAGCCTATAAAAGATACAATGAATTAATCATTACCTGCAAATATATTAGAGCACAATGAATTAATCATTAACTGCAAATATATTAGAGCCTTAGAGGTGATGATAATCGGATGTTTTGCTTAAAATTAAAAATAGTTGAGGATGAAGAATTGAACCATGGACCAAGCTGTCAAAACAAATACACTCATGTTTATATTATACCCAAGTGTCTTATTCCTCCCTCATCTCATCCCTAATCTTGCCTTTTATACCCCCATGCATCCCCCTTGTCCCCATTCTTGCAGTAGTTTACAACTTTCATTTTCACCTAGGTCTGCAAAGATCTTATTATATGATACTCTAAAAGGGTAACTACAAATCTATAATACGCCTAAGAAGAATGTGAAAAGGGTGTAAGCAGGGGAGGAGCCAGGAATTAAGTTCAGTGGGGTTAAAAATTACTTAGGGGGTTCGGAGGCGTAAGCCCCCAAGAAAAAATTTAACATACAGCAATGGTGTTTTTTGACATTTTTCTATGGCTACATTATAATATAAACACTTTTAAGCATATAAAAGATACAATGAATTAATCATTACCTGCAAATATATTAGAGCCTTAGAGGTGATGATAATCGGATGTTTTGCTTAAAATTAAAAATAATTGAGGATGAGAGGAATTGAACCATGGACCAAGCTGTCAAAACAAATACACTCAACCACTAAGCCAATACCTTTGTACTGTTCAAAGTTGAGTGGTGTCAATTATGTTCTACTACCAAAAAAATTGTCAAACGCCAAGGGAAAAATGTCATTTTTATCGAAAGTGTCCGCTCTGGGTGTAAGCATATATTGTACCTTACGGAGACTAGACCCACCTAGACAACAAAAATTTGGCTTGAAGATCCCTCCAAAAACATGGGCATATAGAAAAAAACATGACAACAAAAAAGTTAAAAACTTGAGCACAATTATTGTATATCTTGTGTCCTTAACTAAAACCTAAGAATATAAGATAGCCCATAAGTCAATTTCCAAAAACCAATTAACAAAGCTTATGATGCCTACCCACACTGCTATATAATGTGTATATGCAAGTGAAAGAGAGAAGGAAGAAGAAAAGGATACCCATGACCAAAGGAAGAAGGGTCTCGAGGTGCAGACTTCTCCGCCATTGCAACATTGATTTTGTAACCTCTCAAATCATGATCTGATAAACAGAGGTCTTAGAAAGTATCAATTGATATATTCATAGAAGAAGAAAAAAACTAACACATACTGTTGTAGAACCCTCCAGCAGAATGTGCAGCACTTGGATCTTCGTACGAGAGAACTGCATCTCCTTTGCATTTCCCACTATCATCAGTGTATATCTTAATACTCCAAGGCCATTGATCCTTGTAACCTCGTTTCTGCCTGATTCTTGCAACCTAGACGAGCCAAAACAGTTACACTTACACCTTCTAAAATTTAGCTTACTGATATGATAATCATACAAAGAAAAGCAATAAATAATAAAGATATTACGATATATGGCCTACCAATATCTGTTCCGTTAAATAATAGTCTTCACGTTTTAGTCTTATAAACCAAATACTACATAACACATAAAACTCAAATGCACAGTTTTTATCAACTGGAAAGGATCAACACATACCTGACCAATGCTTCCGAAAAGTTCCTTAAGCTCATCGGAATTCACATCGGGAGGCAAGTTGGATATGTAAATCCTTGAATTATCACAAGAATCACCACAACTTTCATCACATTGCTTCACCTTAACTGGACTCTCAGAAGGAGGAGTACCACCATAGCCACCCCCAATATTTTGAGCACCGCCATACCCACCATCGTGTTGACCTCGCTCTCCACTACCTTTCATATTACTTGAGCCACCATCACCGCTATAACTTGGAGGCCCACCGTAAGATGGCGGGTAGGAATTTGGCCCACCAGTGTATCTTGTGGGAGGAGGAACCGCACCTGTAACGAAATTAGTATTGCCTCCATAGGAATTCGAAAGTGGTTGGTAATTTCCCTCAGCCCCACTGCTGTAAGAAGCTGCCACAGGTGGCGGAGCTTGACCGTAACCACGTATTTCCTCTCTTCCTCGATTACCGCCATAATCACCGCCACTATCGCCACGCGGCCTACTATACCCCCCTCCACTTCCTCCTCTACTATAGCCCTCGTTAACCCCAGCACCACCACCACGAGTACCACCAGGACTTGGAGTGCCACATTTGTTACACTCAACCCTTCTTGCGAAATTCATGTTGCCACATCTGCATCCATTTACAGAAACTAATATATCGCCAGTCCCTCAGGTGAAATGACGCTTTATAAACAATGGGAAACTACCTTGGGGATGCAGTTTTCCTTCATTTGAGAATATGGCTCCGCTTGGTACACAATAAATGTTTGATCGGAAACATTTCCAATAATACAGACAATTGCTGACCATTAGATTATCTAAGCTTTAACTTTCATACTATCATACATGAATTCAATGGTTAGCATATGTCTAAGTCACCAGAGAAATGTTCTATGTACCAAGCGAAGCCTACATAATTGTCTAAATAAAGAAACCGCGTTTTCAATTTATGCCAATTCATTACTGAAATTATAAAAAATAAGAAATATACAACATTTCAAATGTATTCCAACTCAGTACAGACATATTATAAAATACAACATTTCAAATATTGATTTGGATATCAAAGAATAGGTATAAACATACCCTGGGTTAGGACAAAGCCAATCGCCTCGATCACCTCTTCCTTGATATCCACCACCACCACCACCTGCAAAACCCAAACAAATCAAAATCAGTAAAAACTAAAAAAAAGGGAACATGGCACTTAATGAGCCAACAAAAACCCTAAATCAAAATACTTAATCACCTCGATTTTGAGAAAAATCGCCACCACCACCACTGGTATAGCTTCCACCACCTCCTCTGGGAGGACCATATTGGTTTCCTCTAGAACCATAGTTCCCGGACATGATTAGGGTTTCTTTCTTTTCTCCGATTGGTAATTTTTGATAAGAAGCCATTACAAAGAGGCCATTTGATTAGGCGTTTGTAAGAACACAAAACATAAGAAATATCTTGTGATTCGGCAATTTAAAAAACACGAATTACCAAAAAGTTTTAAGCAATTGTTGCAAACACACACATTACAGACAAATATCCACCATGTCCATGACACTTTAGCCATTGCTATGGATACTATCTATCTATAATACTAAAAAATTAACCCAACTTTTAACTTGGGTTTCAGCCGTCCATTCCACCGACGCATATGTGTGATTTGGAAGGCCTGGATTATTTCCATGGTACTCATGTACCATGGAATCATCTGGGTCGTCCAGCTCCTAACTGCCGAATTGTATGGCATTTTTAGTAATTGGGTTTTAACCTTTTTTCTTTTAACCTACTTCTCTCTATTCAATTTCTTCTCCTCCATAAATCAATCTTTCGTCCCTATTTTATTTCTAGAGATCAAACCTAAATCGATTCACAAGATACAATTTCTTGTTGTTTTCTAATTCCTTTATTATGATTCTCTTGCTCTTAGTAGTAATCAAAGGATGATGAAAAACCTTACTTTTGGATTTCTTTAGGGATTACAAGTCATTATCAGTCAAATCAATCTTCAATCGATTGAGGAAAAAAATTGCACTTTGACAATTTTAACATTGCTCTGTAACAAAGGACAAAGATTACTTATGTCTCTGTAACTTGATTATTACGTTATTCTCCCCAGTAACATATTATTATCGTGATATATATTTGGTATATGTCTAGACAAAGTAATTTAATAGTAAGTAAAAACCGAAAGTTGATTGTCTGAGGGAGGTAGGCAGTATCGTGATATATATTTGCTTTGAGAAAATATATTATTATCTTATCTTCTTCTTACTCAAGTTATTATGTTAATGATTTATCTTATCTTCCTAATACAACGTGAAGTTGATTGTCTGAGGGAGGTAGGCAGTATAAAGTGAGGGAATATATGAGGGGGTGCTTTTCATACGTTCCTATACATTATAGCCAATAAGATAGGGCATGTTTGCTTCTCTTCAAAATCATTGAATTTATTACTTCTATTCATATCTTACCTGTCTAGTTCTGTATATAGAGAGGAAGCAAAAGCTAGTTCTACTCTTTGACCTACCTTGGTTGCGCTACTTGAAAAGTAAGATATTCTTTATATTCAAGGACTAACTGCATTATGGGGATCCTTAATTCTACTCTTCTGCAACTCCGTGTATACATTTGTGAATTTAAGGAATTGTTCTAGTGTTTCAATTATTAGGGCTTAGTTTTTATATTCTTACTCTCGTAAATGTCTAGTATTTCCCCTCACTGGTTTTTTATTTTTTTGAATGTGATTTTGCTAATATGGCTTGAAATCGGAAAGCCTTATTTAGATCGAAATAGGGCAGCATGTTTATAAAAACCAGGGTTGTTCCCAAGAATGTTATGCTCCATTAGAGTCATGTTACAGTTTTTAAACCCAATTTAGGCTTTTGTAATGGCTTAAAAATTACTGTTTGTTTCTAGTTTTATTTCTTTTTTTACTCGCCCACCTTCTTTCTTGAGAATAAATTGGTCTTCTTTCCGCGGCTCTTGTTAGTAGGCCTCCGTGTTTCTTCTGCATTATGCCTACTCTCTAGTATTCAACTAGTTTGATTATCTCTTTTGCTTCAAGTTCATTCAAATTTTAAGTCTTAATTTTGTTTCCTCCACGGTTTCCAGTTGACATTCACATCTTGTTAGAGATTGTAGAAGCCTTAAATATGTCAAATATTGGGATTTTCGAAGTCTGATACTATTAGTCGTCAAGGTCATGTTTCTTAGAAAAAATTTCCTTCATTTGTTTCACTTAATTATTAAACTTGCATTTTGACCCATGGTTTATACGTCTATACTGAGAATTCTACTCTTTTTCTCTAATGGCTTTGAGCATTCAGTCATTTCCCATTGGTCTTTTCTTCTTGATTTTGGTGATTTGCATGTCAATCTTGGTGTTGTATGAACCTGTATTGCACATGTTCTAGCATAACTCCTAAACTACTTGTTTAACAACCTATATTGATATGAAATATTTTTAGATGTAGTCATTCCTCTTCTTAAAGGAAAAGTTTGTTTCTTTGCTATATAATTTTAAAACACATAGTAAAGTTTCGCTACACTAATAATTGAGCTCTGTATAAAGAATTTTTCAATTTGACAACTTTAGTAATCCACAATACGATGAAGAAACTCTGGTTAGCTGAAAAGTACGAAGAACAACAATTGATTAGGAAAAATAAAGCTTCAATTGCTTAAAACAAAGTAAGTTACAATGAATCACTCCAAAACCTTAGGTTTCTTCTCAGAACTTTTTCTAGGTCTAACATAGAAAAGAAATAACCTAAGTCCCCTTTATATAGAGAGAACTAACAATTACAAATAGAATGCATCACAAGGCAAAAACATGTCTCAAAAATACAACCGCCGCCAAAGTCGTTCGAACGACTTTACGCCTAATTGGTCTAAAGCCCTAGAAAGTTGACAACTCGTTCGAACGGCATGAAAACTCGTTCGAACGAAAATCCTTTATGGGCCAAATTCTAGAGAGCATGACAAAGGTTGTTCGAACGACTCTCAACCTCGTTCGAATGACTTTTACTAAAACTTCAAACGTTCCTAGATCCTCCTGGATAATGGCTCCCCCCTTTAGAAGCCTTGAGCTCCTGCTCAAGCAAAAACTGAAGAGGTGGGAATGCGGCGTTGCCCATTACCCTGTTGTACCACTTCGACTTACTAGGTAGTTGACCCTTCTTCCCAACTCGGAACGACTCAATACCACCACATGTCTTGCCTGGTAGTAACTTTTGGTAAAACACATTATGCCCCTGGGGATCATCATATCCTCCAACATACGATGACGTAACAAAAGGTTGTATCTACATAGAAACCAACATAGCAGAAGTAGTTGGTAATGGGGGTCGAGATAACCTATCAACCAATTTGTTATCCACTCCTTTCGTATACTACACAATCAAGGGAAATTATTAGAGATACGACATCCCCTTCATCTGGCAAGCTTGTTGTAGCTTGGACTGTGTAGCTAAAAACTAGAACGGTTTGTAATCAATATGTACCACAACCTCCTCTTGCAACTCCCCCATGTCGGTTGGTTACCTATAAGACATTGTCATAGAAGACAACACTCTAGGCGACGTACCCTCCTGAACCGGTCGAACCAATAACATAAACTTGTAGCTCGCATTAACCAACTACTTCACCTGAGTCACCGTTACTAAATTAGGTGTAGTGACATGCTCCTTACAAGCATTGATATGGAACTCCTTTCTCTCCTTCACAAGACGATACTTGCGAGCTCTACGGTAATGAATCGCATTTTGGTCCTAAAGATAAGGGCTACCCAAGATGACCTGACACACATCCAAAAGAACCACCTTACACGTCACCTCGCCAATAAATCTTTCAGCGATCACAAGCTTGAAAGTACACTGCTTCGTGATCATCAAATCCGCATTTTTTTAATCCACCCCAAACTATACTGCTTAGGATGAGCTGTAGTCGTCAAACCCATCTTCTTCACCAACGTCTCAAAAATCAAAATTTTCTGACTACCCGAATCCACAATGGCCTCGACTAAACTATATTTTACCTAAATACTGACATGAAAAAATTCTTTCCGACTTTCCTCCTCGGTAGCCAAAGTTCACTGAAACATAAGTGTAAGCTTAAGATTCAGTTTATCTAAATCCGGGAGGTTAATAACCTCTGTGGCTAGTACATATCTCTCTTTCTTGCTCTACTCTTCCTTCGACTGAAGCTTCGGGTGAAGTTTCCAACAATAATCGGAAATATGCCCACTTGCCTTACAATAATTACAATGGTACTCCTTGGACGAAGACCCCTCTCATTTGGCCTCTCCCTTATGCTCGTGTTTCCAACTAGACTTATACCCCGACTTGATCTTATCGTCTTCTTTGCCACTCTTCAAGTACTTGCCTTCAATGACAATTGCCTTCACGGTAACGTCCTCGATATTTGGTAAAGAGCCTCAACTATCTTTTAATGGAATCCGACAAACCCCCCGTATACTTCATGAACACCTCATACTCGTCCACATCGATGTCTAAAACCAAAGTTTGGTTATGAAATGCTGTAGTGTACTCCTGTATGGATTGCTCAACCTTTTGGCACAAATTGTGCCATGTATACCATCTTTCTTGCTCATACCCAATCGGATAAAACTGCTTTCGCACTAAAACCTTGAATTCTTTTCAACCCAAACTTCTTACATTGTGGCATTTCCGATAAGATTTCTACCACGTGAGTGCATGACTTACAAATTTTAACGTAGCAAAGCATATTTGCTGAGCATTGGAGTATTGGTAAACGGAAAAATAAATTTATAACCTATCTAACCAATTATCCAACTTCTCGACATCGATCGAACCGTCGAATACCAAAATTTTAATCTTAAAATTAATACGAAGATTACGTATAGGATTCGATGACTTACCAATACCCAATCGCTCCTTGTCGGATTCGGCATCACCAGAATCACTATCAATCTCTGCAAAATTGTCGTCTCCTTCCACCTCCATTGCCGAAACGGAAGCCTTTGCGAGGTTCGTGAGACACAATTGTTCTACCAACTCTCCTACAGTAGAAGTTAGGTTGGAAACTATCACTTCCAAAGTTGTGAGTCGATCGTTGGAATCGCCTATCTCAAAATTGTCTTTCTTCTTTGAATTAGGTTTGCGATGGATCTTCAACAGACTCACTAGCTTCTTCTTCGTTTGCTTGAGACGGTCATGTGTAAAGACCATAAACCACAATCAACCCTCAAAGATCGTAACTGGAAAACTGATACCACTTAATCCACAATACGATGAAGAAACTTTAGTTAGCTGAAAAGTACGAAGAACACCAATTGATTGGGGGAAATAAAACCTCAATTATTTAAAACAAAGTAAATTATAATGAATCACTCCAAATCCCTAGGCTTCTTCTCAAAACTCTTTCTAGATCTAACATAGAAAAGAAATAACCTAAGTCCCATTTATATAGAGGAAACTAAAAATTACAAATATAACGCATCTCGAGGCAAAAGCATGCCTCAGAAATACAACCACTGCCAAAGTCGTTCGAATGAAATAGGGAGTAGTTCGAACGACTTTACGCCTAATTTGTCTAAAACCCTATAAAGTTGACAACTCGTTCGAACGGCGTGACAACTCGTTCGAACGAAAATCCTCTATGGGCCAAATTCTAGAGAACATGGCAAAGGTCGTTCGAACAAAATTGGGAGTCGTTCGAACGACTTTTACTAAAACTTCAAATGTTCCTAGATCTTCATGGATCATTTAGCTTTAAAGTTTGTTTTTTGAATTTTGTATTCATATTGAAATCAATGTGAAAATGTTATTAATTTCTCATTTTTGGTATCTTTTCTACATTTTCAGAATGAGGCTACTACTATCAAGGCTGCAGGAAAGACATAGTACAAAATAATAGTCTCAGACAATGATTATACAAAGTTTATCATCTTCTCAAAGTGGCTGCGAGTATAACGCCTTTTAAATCTTTTTTAGTTATAAGTATGACAAATTTATACAACTTATCATCCTTTTTGCAATGTGTCTAAAATTTGTTTTTCATTTTATGCTATCAACATGTTATTTTATTTGCTAGATGATATTTTAAATTGCATAGTTGTAATTAGATTGTTTGGAATGATTCACATCGTCTTTTATTTGCTTGATGTTTGTCCTGACATTGATTGATTGTTTGTTTGCTTAGTTGAGTACATTACTTTTATCTCTGGTGACCCTCAATATATGTTACCCTGCAATATTTTTTTTACCTTTAGTAGAAAACCTCACTTGGTCTCCACAATATGCAATACATGTCACATATTTTGGAATTTGCCCGGTATATTCTCTTTTAACATTAATTGTGAGAGATGTGAGAGATGGGATAGTTGTTGCAGAGGAGACAATAAGGACAGTTACTTTGAAGAAGCTTGAAATAGAGCTATAGATTACTATATTAAATTATGCCGCAACCCAAAGCAGATGGGACTAACATATGTGTATTCATCTGACTCTCCGCTCCATAAGATGAAATCGTTTCTACTCTGCTTCATCTGTACCTTTTTCATCCATATGTTGACCTTGAATTTCTCTAATTCCTTTTTGTCTTACAGTATGTGATAGCATGTTTAGTGAATTGCTACTACGATTATCACAAATCAAGGGCGGTCACCCAGACATTCATCATATCCAACTTCAGGTGTCTGCCGTAAAACAAAATCTTGTTGAGACGATTTGCAGCATAAGGGTGACAGTTGCAAATGAAGAGGTTATAACATTTGTGTTCGACATGAAGCACCGTTGGAGACACTCCTACAAACCAACACCTTCCAAAATTACTTCATTTTAACAGTCAGAGAGAAAAATGGAGATTGAAGGCAAAGGTAGCTCTAAAATCTCCATACAAAATTACTTAAGTACTAATTTGAAAGTCTTAACATACATTGTAATATTTGTAAATCCCAACATTACTCTTAATCAATGTTTAGGATAGATTTAAGGGCGATATTGAAAGTCTAGATTGGAACTTGGATACAATGAGCTAGGATATGATGGGCGCGCCTTGCACTTGATATGAACAGATCAAGTCAACCCAAAGAAAAGATTTGTATTCTACTTAATTGAGGTCACAGTTAGAAACAATCAAACATTCTAGGTCAGATGTCCTTCTCATTATAAGAAGAAAAATATATTAGCATGTTGTAGCTAATTTATTCCATAACAACATAGCCTTGATCGCATAAGAATCTTTCGTTAGCTTTCGTTCAATTCCCTCAAAGATTATTTAACCTTAGTAAGAGCGACCTTTATGATGCGCAAATGAGAACATCGTTCAAGGTACCTCAAGGAAAAAAAATATCGTGCAAGTTTCTTTGATCAAAATCGAGTAACATCTAGTTATAATCTTATTTCAAAGACTATGTCAATGAATGAATGGGATCCAAGGACCAGTATTATCCGACACCGAAATTTACTTAAAGATGCAGGCATTATATGGTGGTCTTGAGAAAAAAAAAAGGTAAACCTTCTTGTTTCAATTACATTAGATATTAAAAGATATTCAAATACAAAACCAGTTATGATTAATTTTAGAAATCAACGTATATGAAAAGTGAGATGGTGATGGTGATATTCAACCAGTTATACATTAACATCAATATTAATGAAACTAAGGCGCGTCATTATGTATCAGTTATATTCATAGTGCCTAAGGCGCACCGTCGTATGCATCGTGACTTGGTCACAGGTGGTACCAGTTACAAATAAAAAAAAGATTTGTCGTAAATTTAGCCAATTTTCTATTGGGTTAACCAGAATAGATTAATTTTGATTCAATTAATCAATTCATAATCAGTTTTATCTTTCCTCCCACCTTCAGAAGAATGAAGCGTAGGCATCTCCCGCTATCATTACAATTTTATGAAAGATAACTATCTCGATTTCATATAAAAATTCATATATGGTCCAATTAGTCCAAATTCACTCTTAGGCATGCAATTTACCTAAAACTCTATAAGAGCATAACATCAGTATTCCCTTTCCACACACACCAAACCACTTCAAATGAGACTTAATCTCCACCAAAATTAATTTTGAGGTCCTAACAGAGAGTCAAGTCACTTAAAAAAAGACATTTATGGTATTTAAAAGTCATCAATAATACGCCTAGATACATCAATCGTAGGCGAAACTTAGGGTGTCTTAGCAAATACAATGTGGTACTCTTTATCGACATTTTTGAACGCTGGAATGGTGCCTATTTTTTCTTTCTATGATTTGAAAGCATATTCGATGACGAGGTTGACCTTGTCATCCTTTAAAGAATGCCAAATTAAAAGGCACGATTTGATCTTTCCAACTCCGTAGAGCATTTGGTCTCTAGAATCTATCTACCTGGCTATCTAAATATAAAATATCTCATTTGTGGAGATAAGAACATACGCCCGCCACACGCCTCTCTCCACAAATCAATCACAACCACCCACGTGTCTTCCATCCAATGGTCCAAATAAAAACCTAAACCCTTTATAATTATATCTCTCCCTCACCATCATCTCCACCACACTTGAAACTCCTCTTTTTTGCTCTGTTTTGCTCTGTTTTTGCTCTAAAACTACAACAATGCTTCTCAAATCAACCTCCATTATCTCTCTCTCAACCACACAAGGGGAGTCTCTCAACCCCCATTTCTCATCTTCTTCGTTGCGATTCTCGACGAGGAAATGTGGGAATGGGTTTGTGGTTAGTGCTGCAAAGGGGGTGAATAGTAAACCATTGACAGGGATAGTGTTTGAGCCATTTAAAGAGGTGGAGAAGGAGCTTAAGTTGGTACCCATTGTTCCGGGACAGTCGTTAGCGAGACAGAAGTATTCGGATGAGTGTGAAGCTGCTGTTAATGAGCAGATCAAGTGGGTTTTGTTTTCTTCAACTCTCTAATCAAATACAAGTTTTATTATATGTTTTTTAGATTTTGTTTCTGTTGATGTGTATGGTTTTACTCTGTTTTTATGCGTATTTTAATACTAAATATGTAATCTTAGCTAAGCTTGAGTAAAGGGATGGAAGCATTTTCGCAAAATTATCATAACGAAGTTAGAGTAGTAGAGATTGAGCCAAACCATGAGTTTTTGAAGTTGTGGGTTTGTTATCGGCGCTCTTGGAAAGATCTTAAGCCTTTTGCTAGGAAGATGGATTGGATTAAGCTAAAAAGTGTAGTGTTTGGGTAGGAAATTTAGGTTGTCGAATACGGGTTTTTTCGTTAGCTGCATTATGTAGAAAGTAAACATAGCTAAATGTTTTTGAAGCATATATTCATGGTTTATCTAACTTGCTATTTTTGCTTCGTTTGTATTGAAAATGCAGTGTGGAGTATAATGTTTCCTATGTGTATCACGCCTTGTATGCATACTTTGATAGAGATAATGTCGCTCTTAAAGGCCTTGCTAAGTAAGTAAGCCCCTCTCGAAGATCATAAATGTTTTCTAATTTACCACTGATTTGTTGGATAAAATTGTTATCGATTTGATATATGATATTTGTATTCAGATTCTTCAAGGAGTCGAGTGTAGAAGAAAGGGGGCATGCTGAGAAGCTGATGGAATATCAGGTAAAAATAAGCTGGACTCATGGTTTCGTAGATTATTACTGGATTTGGATATCTAACAATCTCATTTCGATATATCTCAGAACCAACGTGGAGGGAGAGTGAAGCTGCAGTCTATGGTGATGCCCCTTACGGAATTCGACAACGCTGAGAAAGGAGATGCTTTATCTGGTATGCTTTTCGATGAGTGTTTTTCTGTCTCAATAAATTTGGATTTATGTGTATGCATTTGACGTGCGTCAAGTCTATGTATGTAATTTTGTTAATTATACATGTGTAAATGGTGGTAGTGATTCATGTCTGGATCACTTTGGTTGCAATAAAAAAAGTTGTGATTCATTTATGCATTTATATGTTTCATATGTTACAATTCATGTATGACTTACTGCAATTAAAACTTGTTAATGAGAAATCATGTTCATATATATTTGCATTTGAATTATATGGTACGTGTTATATTCGGGTATTATATGTTTACACAAAATCCTATAATTTTATTTTTCGTGTTATTGTATATGTTAATTGGTGTCTTTAGATGAACTATATTGTGTGTATGATCTCTCGACTTTTGGTATTATAGTCTTTTGACATGAACATTTTTTTTCCAAACCACTAATTTCTATGAAAAAGAAATATAATCTTTGATCAATATTGAGCTATCGATTTGATCAAACAAAAATAACATGGTTAGTAGATTCAAAAGGTAATGATGTAATATGAGGACAATCTTCATGTCAAGGAAATCTCACCAAGATTATACCTTAACTACTTCTCAAAGTAGATAGTATATAAATCATAGTCAGACATTCATTATAGTGTATTCTTCCAAATTAATAATATGCTTCCTGTTTGTGAAGGGAAAGTGAGGTTAACAAAATTTGTTTCGTTCCCTTTAAAGTTTCAATTATTCTTTGAGAGACTTCCAAATTATTATTTTTAAATATTGTTTCCCTCCATAAACTAAATTCCTGGCTCTGTCGTGGTTGGTTAGCGAGTATCTCTGAGGTGAACCATAGTCTATTGTATGTAGGACTGTAATCTCTATACACTTATTCTTTCTGTAAACTTTATTCTTTGTGTCGATTACCAGAGGAATTCTTTAGAAAATAACTACCGTATCAAACATTTTTCAAAAAATTCATCACATAAGAGAATGTAGCATACTATCATTATATTAGCATATCTTATGTCCTACATTCCCAAAATATATTTGACAAGTACGTTTTAGTTAATGGTCCCTTATTTAATACCACTCTATCACATAGGAGAGCAAAACATTTTATCATAGTGCGAGCATCTCTTACATCTTACATCTTTCATCATCATTAGTCAGTGATGCTTACCTTTTTCTATATCTTTCTTCAGCAATGGAACTCGTTCTATCTTTGGAGAAGTTAACAAATGAGAAACTTCTGAACTTACACAGGGTAAATATCTTAGTCCACATTGCCCTTTTGCTCACAGGTCACTGAAACATCCATGAATTTCTCAGCAAGTTAATTTACATTTGTTGAATAAACAACAGGTTGCAGATGAGAAGAATGATGTGCAGTTAGCTGACTTTGTGGAGAGCGAGTTTTTAACCGAGCAGGTAAAAGCTAAAACCGTGTATACTTTTGTATCTCTACTTCAAAAAATATTAGTGTTGCAGTTTCAATTTGCTTATTATTTACCTTTTCTATCATTAGGTGGAGGCTATAAAAAAGATCTCGGAATATGTTGCTCAATTGAGAAGGGTTGGCAAAGGACACGGTACACACAAAATTCTGAACACCCTTTTCACTGTTTCATTAAATTAACCCTACGTTAAATTGTTGTAATAACAATATTGTTTTTCTTGATTTTGCAGGTGTCTGGCACTTTGATCAAACGCTCCTCAATGCAGTGGCTGCATGATGAAGAATACATAATACTCCTTGCAGGTTGTAATCTCTTCTATGTTTTAGACAATATCAGTTCTAGGAGAGGGCGAGGCTTTCGAGACATATATGGGTTTAGTTTGTACTCTTTGAGATTAAAACTTCAAGTTAGTGTTGTGGCTGCTAATGTCCATCTCTAAATATCTTTATGGATTGATTGCGTAAGCGAGGCTTTCGAGACAAATATGAGTTTAGTTGTACTATTTGAGATTAAAACTTTAAGTTAGTGTTGTGGCTGCTAATGTCCATCTCTAAATATATTTATGGATTGATTGCGTAAAGTTTCATAACTTTTGTACTTGTGTCTCCTATAAATGATAATGAATTGTTGCACCTTAGCAGTTTCTAATAGTCGGTGTATGAAAATCATAGTTTTGCTCACGTTTTCTCCCTCGTGTATTGTCTGATTAATTTCTTACATTTAACAATAGAAGACTACTTTAACATGACATGAAAGTCTATCAAGCGGAAAGAAAATTATGAGAGAACCCCACCCATCTGTGGAATGTGAGTTATGTGACCGACACAATTCAAACAGTGTCGTCGTTAAAAATTGTCCTTTTTGTTCTTTTCTTTTTGGAATTCGGTTTCATATTTTTCACCATTCTCTTAACTAGTCTCTCAGGGCTCGCCCCGGTAACTCCGCAAGCTGCATGCTCCATTTTAAGTCAAGATAAATCTAGCCCAACACTGAAGGGGTTTTGAAATTTGTCCCATTTGATCGATGCGTAAGCTCTTTAAGGTGGTAGATTTGTCATGTCCAAATAAAAATCGCAATCTAAGATTTGCACAACTTTAGAAAAGCTCTAGGTGTTGGTTTAAAACAATTTTTGAACGAATGTCCATGTTAAACTAATCAAGCTCAGTTTGACCATTTACTATTATGGTTGCTCGGAATGTCATTTTCATTGGAGAATAAAATAAATCTCATGATAACTATGACAATTTTTTCTACAATTAAGAAAAAAAAAACTGGAATAAGAGAATACTAATGATTCATTATCATTGCCCATAATACTAAAGATGTTTCTACATAATATATTAATCTATGAAAATCGGAACTCCTCCACATCACTTGATCAAGTTGGTTTAAAGCAAAGCCTCCAATGAGAAGAACTTCTCTTGTTGTTGTTGTTTGGAGGACAAGTAGAGTGAAGAATCTCCCACATCACTTGTATATCTTCATATCCACTACAAGACTCCAACTCCTTATAGATGTTCATCAGCCCATTCTTTCTCCCTGCAAATTCCATTGTTTGAACACGGGAATGTGAAAGAGAAAGCGAGATACAAAGATAGAGTTATATATGTATGTACCTTTGGGTTTGAGCGTAAGACGTGAAGTAATCGTAAATACAATTCTCTTAGTAGGGAATAAGAAAGTGTTCTTGCACCACCACCAACTCCCCCATTTCTCCATCACTCTCTGCTTCTTGCTCTTCTCCTTTAGTAGTAACACCTTTTATTTAGTCCCAAAGTCTCAACTTCTCAACATTTAAAATCAATATTTAGAGTACAACACAACAATGAGTAGTCGACGCAAAAAGGTAAACAACACACTTATGAAAACATCTTAATCTCAAAAAAAAAAAAAATGTTACAAACTCTACCCTGGTGTTCTTCTCTAATGACACATTTATTCGACTTCCCGTGGTACCATTTACGATTTTGCTAGGTCATTTCAGTCATTTGATGAGAAATTAAGGATTAATTATTTATTGTTATGGGGTCATCACAAGATACAAAAGAGAAAATGAGGAAAGCATAGTTTAAAGCAATAGACATTGAGTCGCCTACTATGTTTGGAGTTTGCCTTTTTTTCTCTTATTGATCTTAATAAAGATTCTTGTCTATACACAAATATGGGGTCCTTCGGTCAAATGTTTAGGTAGGCTTATCTTTAGATGCCCATGATGAATGCATTCATCTTAGACGATGAAGTGGTCGTCGCTGTTTCGCATGTTTGTTGCACAATGCCGGATTACGTGATGCTTTCAAGTGAAAGAGGGGGAAGAGTGAGAACCAACGGATTCCAAAGCTGTAGTTGTCTCAGGAGGAGAGGGGCATAACTACCAATCTGATGTGTGGAGAAATCGAGCTGGTAATTGGAGCTAGGGCTCTGGGGGTTTACAAGCTCCACCACTACTAGCCGCTTGCATAACTATTAACCTTGCATTTTATGGCACCTAACATATCTTTACTGAATACAAGGACAATAAAGGTATAAAGTACAACAGTTAAAGGCAGTATAAAAATAAACTAGAAGTAGGACAAAATAACCATATGAAATTGGTTTGCTAAGAAAATTAGCAGCATTAACATTCAAATCCATATTGTGCACCAAAACTCAGGACAAGCAGTACTCAAAACTGACATAGGGGAAATAACAGAACATAAAAATTAATAACTAATAACTAATCTGAACTTAAGCTGCGACAGGTCCCTTTGCTGCAAGACGCTTCTTGGCCTCTTCAAGGATTGTGAGTTTGATACCCTTGCCCTTGGGAAGAGAGATCCATGGCTTTGTCCCCTTGCCAACAGTGAAAACATTGCTCAGACGAGTAGCAAACTCGTGGCCAGTGGCATCCTGAACGTGGATGGTCTCAAAACTTCCCTTGTGCTTTTCCCTCCTCTGGATAACTCCAACACGCCCCCTGTTCCTTCCACCAGTCACCATGACAACGTTGCCTACATCAAACTTGATAAAGTCGACAATCTTGCCGCTCTCAAGATCAAACTTGATGGTGTCGTTGGCCCTGATAAGTGGATCAGGGTAACGGATAGTGCGACCATCATAAGTGTTGATGTATGGAATACCCTTCTGCCCAAACTGGACAGACCTGACTTTGCAGAGCTTAAACTGCAATAGAAGTTCAGATTAACTGGATCAGTTCAATATAAGCTTAATTTAAGATGATGTAATGCATATAAATCTTTCAAGTTTTATGTGGGTTTTCATATAGAAGAATAAAATTGATAATCGGAAAAAATGCAAGTTTTATGCGGATCAGATTGTGCTCTACCACATTAACAGAATTATTGTGTTAATGATTTCACTAGCATAGGTAAGCCAATTAAATTTTTTTAGTAATTCCAAAATATTGTTTTGACACTTTGTTTTTTTAGTAATTCTGGCTTGTGTACTTGGATTTTACTAGCATATGTAACACTTTTTAATTTACGAATGATGCAGGCACCAGGGCGGGTCAAATATCAATTTTACCTAAAAAATATTACTATCCTTTTTGTGGAAAACGTAGAACTATACTACTTTTGAAAATTGTTGTTGGTTATTAATATCAGATGGTTTACCAGGACGTCAGTCACAATAAAATACACATTTATAATATCTAGTATTCATTTGGCACTATTAGAGTATTTGGATTGAGGATCAAATTGAGATGCTTTAAAAGGAAATTAAAGAGTAATCAATTGACATTTTAGGTTGAAAGTCGGATAGTTAATGCATTAGAAATGGCTCACCTTAGCCTCTTCATCCTTAAGTGGGTGAAGACGGAAACGTCCCTTGGTATCATAAAGGAGACGGAAGTTTTCATTTGTTTTTGGGATCGAAACAACATCTACCAAAGAAAAGGAAAGGTAAATATTAACCAAACAAACTAGAGCAACATGCAATGTATAAAGTACTGGCAAAAATGACAATATACACATCAAGAAGTAGATGCATATGTGAATACACATACCCATGAATCCAGCAGGATACTTTTGATCAGTCCTAACTTTCCCATCGACCTGAATATGTCGCTGCATCAAAATGGCGACAACCTCACGGTATGTGAGAGCATACTTCAATCTGTTTCGCAAAATGAGAATCAAGGGCAAGCACTCCCTGGATTTGTGGGGCCCAGACGATGGTTTGGGGGCCTACAACATCAAAGTTTCTTAGAGATAAAACATTTATAGAGAAAGAGAACGCAAATCGGTGTCGAATTACGTTATACTTACGAATGCACCACCAAGCTTGTCAAGCATCCAATGCTTTGGGGCATTGAGCCTCTTCAAATGTTTCTTCAAACCTCGTGCCTGAAATGAAAAGAATTAACATTTAAGAAAACCAAGCATATCGAAAAATAACAAACTAGCGTTCTAAATAGCTGAAGAACAAAATTTCAAATTTAGCATTGAGCATCAAGAGCGAAATATTTACAAGGACTTCTACATGAATTTTACACAACCAAACTTCAGCACTCAAGGTATCTTATTTCTACCTAAAGTTCCAAAAAAATGATAATACACTTCTCCTTCCATCATTCATGACATAAATCTAAAAACAAAACATAGTAATAAAATTTCTACCTACAAAATTCCTCATCTATTTCGAATAAAAAAAAGTGTCAGCCATTATTATTTTTTAGCAATAAAAATACCAATGTTGTAGCTAATCAAGTCATTTTCCTTTCCAATATTACACAAAATCAAATATAAAACATAAATATATATAAGAAAAAACTCCTCCCTTTAGATTAAGTTTGAATAACGAGTCGCAAAAAACTGTCCCAAAGCACAAAATCATTACCTATATATTGCGCTAGCATTATTATTTTTACAAAAAGTAATCTCTCTTATTGGCTCCTAAGAGTAAATTCTACAAAAAAAAATCAAATTTTTAGTCTTTTATTAGTCTTATCACAATGTTACAAATTCATACAACACCAAAAAAATCAACACATGGTTCCAATTGAAACACTATATAATCATGATAACTACAACAAGCTAAAATATATATAAATACCTAGATCTATCAAAGGTTCTTCATCACAAAATCTTAGAACATTTTACAAATACAAAATCCTAACACACAATCAAACAACCAAATGTAACTCTTAACAAAACAAAGAAACACACCATTAAAGCAGTGAAACAGAGCAAATCAATCAACAATTAGAATCAAACGAATAGCAGAGATTGAGATTAGGGTTTACGAACCATGATTTAGGGTTTTGATTCAAACGAAGCAACGCAAACCCTCTCTCCTTCTCCTCTGCTGCTGCTCCTCTTCACTTGTGAGAGTTTAGAAAACCATTTGCAGACGGCGTTAAGTAAACCTAGCGAGAGCACGCACTTGTAATTACGAAAGTAGCCCTTTGGGCTTTGTGGTGCATGCTCGGATTTAAGCCCATAAACGAGGCTTGAGAGCATTTCCAACAGTAGGATATGATTGGAATTTAGAGGGGAGTAGTCAATTTTTCGCCTCTTTGGTTCTTTATGATGAGATCGGTAACCCAAAACGCGGCCGAAAGTTTGAGTTCATAGAGGGAGGGATGCACAAACACTTAGCCAGGAGCTCATATGCCTTGTTGTATGTCTTTGTAGTTAATTTCAAGTGTAATACAGTGAAACCTATCTAAATGCACACTTTTGAGACCACTTAAAAATGTGTATTTATTGAGGTTGTGCGTTTACAAAGTTTAAGGGAACGATAGTTTAGTTATGTTATAAATTACTTAAGAGTAATGATACTACAAGGCTGACCTTTTGAGGTCGGCTGACTTGGCTTTAATATTAAAACTTTTTTTACTCTCTCTTCTTCGCCTAAACCACTTTCCTTTATCTCACTCTCTATGAACAAATGACAGTTAAATAATGAATTTAACAAAACTGATGATAAAAATCAACAAACAAATAATAAATTCTATATGAACAAATGACAGTTCAGTATAAACAAATGATATGTTGACATTAAAACTAAATATCATATTCCAAATGATAAATTCTTTTTGAACAAATGGCAGTTCAGTGGAAGAAAACCATACGTGGACATCTTCCAAACACTCAAATACCATATATACATATAACATCTTCTTTTTCTTTTCTTTTTTTGAACTGGAAAACCATGTGAGGCACCCAAGATTCTTAGCATTTTAAGTGACTAACTTTAAAAATTGCACAACCCTAAACTCTAATCTTTACAAACTCAATAATCAAATTTTATACATAGAATTGGATGAATCAAGGAGATTAGGTCTGTTGCAGAAGAGCAAAGATGAGAAGAAGTGGTATTTTCTTTGTAAAACAGGTGGGTTTGGTGATAGGAAAGTGGTTTAGGTGGAGAGAGGAAAAAGAAAAATAGATAATTAAATATGCCATGCCAGACGACCTCAAAAGGTCGGCCCTGTAGTATCATCACCCATTACTTAATAGTATAGAATAAAACAAAATCCTACGTAAATTAAAAAGGTTACATATCTCAATATCGACTAAAATAGAATTGATGAATTTCCGGAAATATAATTTGCATTGAGTAATAGTTATGGATTTAAGGGAAAGTGTTGAATGTATGATTATTATGGGGGCGATTTAATTGCATATTGGATTGACTTACACATTTATTATAGCTAATTTATTACCTATGTAGGGTTTATGTGCAATTACATAGGTAAAAATATACAGTCGGGACTACAAAAAAATTCCACACTACACAATGCAGGAAAATTATAAATATGTACAGTCCTGACTATGTGTGACACCCCAACGAACGCCAAAAAAATTTACCCGGGCATTTTGAGTTCTGACCTTGGATATATGTTTTTTATATCCTAATATAGCTACACGCCAAGTTTCGTCAAAAACATATTTGGTTAAGGGGGCGAGAAGTGCAAGTACGTTTCATCTCCACTTTTGATATTTCATTTTGGGAACAAGCTATTTACTTAGTAGCTATATTCAGGAGAAAGTTGGTCCAAACCTCCTCATGACAAAATAAGCTTTATAGCTTGGTCATCTAGGACCCCCGCTCATGGACCATCCAGAAAGGATGTTCATGGGTTTTCATTGGCATAGGAAATGCCAGGAGACATTGCCTTGCAATGCGGGTCATTTTTCAAGATAGAGCTAAACGTGGGCCCGCTATTCCCCATGAGCCAACTGAGACGCACCACCCCTTTATAAATTGACTATGCTATTCGAGTCACCTGCCATCCATCTAGTCCAGGATTGTCAGTCCTTTTATATATATCTGGGACCCGGCAAATTGAGTTACCCTGATCTGTTGCCAGGATAGTTGTACTTTCTGTACCTTGTACAAAGTTACGAGTGACTACGCTATAGGGATTATTAAGGAAATCTTCAACATTACTGCATATATCGAATACCTATTCGATGACCCCTCACGAGTAACCAGGATGATTCAGATATCACTCTAGCATCTGTGAGTATATTCTATAGGCGTTGTCGCGCCTAATGAAGAAGGCTTGTACATGCTCAACCGCACGTGCATGTACGCCCATGACCTCATATTCCGCTGTGCTCCAGACACTTTAGTGATGGCCCCGAGTTGGGTTGCGACAGGTGGTATCAGAGCTTAGCTCCTGAGTTGGTAATACGGGATACCAACTTGACAACTAGTATTAGAGTTGGTCGAAGTTAACCTAGCTTATCAGAGCAAGGACCGTTTGGCCTATGCTATCTTCAGAGCCTATGTTGCTCATAATAGATGATCTAAGCACCGCTGTGAATGCTTTTAGAATGAGTTGCTTACATGTTAGTTGATATTGGAAGCGGGATGAATATTGCTTCATATCCAAGCGCGAGATTGCTCAAGTTAAGTGTACTTTGGACAATGATGCTAAGAAGAAGGGTTGATGATTCAGTTGGACGTTGTAACCTATATCGTTAGTTGTATCAAGATTGTTGGTCAATATAGCAGATGCTCTATGAAGAATAATAATAGGGTGATCTAGCAGATGTAATTGGTATTGGATCTGCCTAAACACTGTGAAGTATAATAACAGTTATAATCAAGGACGATGCCCAAGTTCTCAGCAGAGATCGATATAGTAAGTGTTATACGATAAGTACTTGCGTGTAGAAGCCGCGAAGCTTGGTAGGTTTGAATTCCTAGTGTTTACAGAATATCGAAGAATCCTGATTGATACCCATTTTGCTTGTCCCAAATTTGATATAAGTACATTTCAAAGTTGAACGTCATCATCCGAATATTGAAGCTGCAAGAAGATACAGACATGGTTTGAGGGTTTGAGTCCCGAGATATGCACACATTAATTTTTGTCTGGTTGACGCTGATGACAGAGTTTCCTCTTACGCGACATGAACCGCAACCCCTCTAAGTTGGGTTTTTGCTTATTCGTAGTTTGTCCAACAATAACACATGATGCTTGGACACTACTTTGCTCACTTTAAGAAGGTTGAGTGATACTTATTCTCTGGCTCAGTAGTTGAGTTTCATGTGTGTCGTCGTACGAGTACCCTAGCAAAGTTGATCATTGTCGCTCCACAAGGTGGACCTGGATCATTTCAAGCTCACAAATTGGTGAAGACGCATATTTCTGAATCGTAGTAAGTTACATAGGTGTTACAGAATAAAGTTGAGCTACATTTAGTTGTGCGGGTTACCTTAGACATGATCTCAGATGGATCAATGCTCTAGGATAAAAGATCTTGAGTGGAATTGGATGTTAATTCCCAATTCCTTATCACACGATGGTTGGCGATAGGGTCGAATTCCAGTGCCTCTTCATATTGATGGAGTGTCTTTACAAGATCATATCCAAATGACCGATAAGAGTTGACTGTATCTGTAGAAGATAGTTCAGAGACAGAGAATGAGTGTACTTTAGATTTATAATGATTGTGGTTGTACGAAGGTTGATCTATGCGAGTTAATAACAGTTGGAAGTGGCAAACCAACAAGCTCAGGTCACAGGTATAGTGACAGCAATTTGCTCCCAAAGTTGCCCAAGTTACTCAGGTTTGAGTAGGGATGAAGAAATGGAGAAACACTTCAGCAGTCAATCAGATATAAGTCACAAGCTTTGCGCTCGATGAGGACGTCAAGCTTATTGTGTGTGGGAGAGTTGTGACATAGTTGTATACAGATTCTAGCAGGGTTATTACCACCAAAGTTTGGCAAGGTACGTAAGATGCAAGTGTTAAGTCCTTGTTATGAGAGAGGCAATGAGGAGTCCTCCGTAGTTGAGAGACCTTTGTGACGTCGAAGTGGGGATCACTTTTCTTGTATCCAAGTTAGGTGCAGATACCTGCGATCCTATACAGATGCCATCTATCACTCAATCACTCAATAGCTAGATGATGGGGTACCACGAAGTATGGTAGAGCACAATGTTGCTATACAGATAGATATCTCATGGGTTTCCAAGTTCACACAGTTTGCCTTTATGGCAGACCTTGATGGATTTACTGGTGGTAGGGTCAATCAGAGTTCCTGCACCTCGATAGACTGCCTCGAGTATATGTTGACGGTAGGACAAATTATTCACGCCTTTATTAAGAGTAAGTTACCTCATATGGAGCTACCTCCTTTGCCCAAGTAAATAGTGAGTACCAGTTCTCAATCCTGGTAAGGCAGGAATGTCACATCTTGATTTTGTATCCCAGATATTCCATAAGAAAGGCAGACTAATTGAAGACCTTTGCCAATTTAGTTGAGGGTGAAGTAATGTAGTTGAAAGCGTGGCAGATGTTCCATAGCTGATGAGAAGAGTTTACCCCAGGTTTTAGCAGACTTGCTCCTTATCCCTCGCAGAAGAAGTCCTCAACGAGGATGTTGAGCTTATCGAGTGTGGAAGAGTGTGGTTTGAAGCCAAGATTCACATAAGATTTAATACTCATATTGCAAAGTCATGGTATACCTCGAAGGAAGAGCACACCGGTGTGATTTTGAAGGGAGAACCCCCTCATTGACAGGATTGTAGATATCTATGTCCGACTGTCCAATGGAGATGCCAGGTTTTTCGAGAGAAACGACATTCCAAAACTGTCAGATCTGAGAAGGCGCTATACAGTAGTAGGATGCAACACATATTTGAAGGAGACATGCTGAAAGATACAACGCTCATATACATATCAGAAGGCAGAGGCCATAGAGAAGTATCCAGAAGAGCATACAAAAAATCTAATCACCGTAGTACTCCATTATGAAGGTCGAAGATCAAGGTTTAGTTGTGAAAACCACAATTACCAGTATTAAGACTAGCAGTTTGATTCAGTATCTGCTAGTACAGAAGAATGTGCAGTACTCTGAGCTGAGTGTGAGTGAATGTTAGTATCTTGAAGATGTAGTAGATTGAATCCTTGCAAAGCCGTGTTGAAGAAGAGTTCTCGACGAGGACGTCAAGATTATTGAGTGTATGAGGGTATGATTCCCCAACGAACGCCAAAGAAATTTACTCGAGCATTTTGAGTTCTGACCTTGAATATATGTTTTTTATATCCTAATATAGTTATACGCCAAGTTTCGTCGAAAATAGATTTGGTTAAGGGGGCGAGAAGTGCGTTTCCACTTTTGATGTTTCCTTTTGGGAATAAGCTATTTACTTAGTAGGTATATTAAGGAGGAAGTTGGTCCAAACTTCCTTATGACAAAATAAGCTTTATAGCTCGGCTATCTAGGACCCCCGCTCATGGACCATTCACAAGGGATCTTTATGAGTTCTCATTGGCATAGGAAATTCCAGGAGACATTACCTTGCAATGCGGACCATTTTTCTAGATAGGGCTGAACGTGGGCCTGCTATTCCCCACGAACCAACCGAGACGCACCGCCCCTTTATAAATGGATTATGCTACTCGAGTTGACTGCCATCCAGCTAGTCCTAGCTCATCGTTCTTTATATATATATATATTGAGTTACCCTGATCCGCTGCCAATACCGTTATGCTTTCCATACCTTGTGCACAATCATTAGTTATTACGCTGTAGGGATTATTGAGGGAACCTTCAGCATTGCTGTCTATACCGAATACCTATTTGATGTCCCCTTACGAGTATCCAGGATGATCCGGATGTCGCTCTAGCATCCGTGAGTATATTTTATAGGTGTTGTCACGCCTAACAAATAAGGCTTGTATATGCTCAACCACACATGCATGTATGTCGTACGACTTCATATTATGCACTGCTCCAGGCACTGTAGTGGTGGCCTCGAGTCGGGCCGTAACACTATAGGACCAATATTTTGTGTGTAATTAAACAGTTTATGCATTTATAAGGGGTACATTTAGATAGGTTTGACTATAGTGCTAATCGATAATCGAATTGAGATTAACCTAAACAAAAAAAATTAAATGAAGAGTAAACAGTTGGCGGGATAATTTTCCCTTTTAGAGTTTCAATTGCATAATGATTTGATTTCAATTGAATTCCTCTACAAACCCTCATTCTCTCTTCCAAAACTTGGATTGATCTAAGATAAATTTTACCTTGCCTAGCCTTGCCCCTTTATGAGGGTTACAAGTTTCTAGTTACAAGATAAGACTATTATGCTCTTGAAATGCCTAAAAATATTAAAGGAATAGGATAGTCGTTCGAACGAACAAACCCATGGGTCGTTCGAACGACTGGCCAAATTAAGCCTAAGTAAAGCTTCAGCGTGAATTGGTCTTCTGGATCTCCAGGTTGTTTGAACGACATTGGTGTCGTTTGAACGACTTGCCTATTTTGCTTAAAAATTGTTTCAACTTGAATTGGTCTTTTGGGAACTCCATGTCGTTTGAACGACTCTAAATGTCGTTCGAACGACTTGACTATTTTTGTCTAAAATATACTCGGCTTGAATGGTCTTCTGGGAATTCCAGGTCGAATAGACTCAGTTCGAATTGGTCCAAGTCGAATAGACTTAGTTCGAATTGGTCTTCTGGGAATTTCAGGTTATTCCTCTCATATCTCGTTCGAATGACTCCAAGGTTCATTCGAACGAGTTGGCATCTTTTGACGGGGTTTGATCTTCAGATTCTCCTGGATCAAGTACTCAACGGATTAACATGGTATCTCTACAAAGGGTCGAAAAGATTCTTTGGGTGACTACATTTTTGTCGTTGTCAACAAATATAGCCGTGCTGCCACCTAAGGACGATTGTCTGGGAAAAAGAAGGAGAAAAGAATAACAGTATCATTTGCTCTTTTTGAAGAAAGCCAACTTTACAAATTATGATGGTGCATCTTCATCGGTCGTTGTGATCACTCACAAAATAGTGGCGCTCATTTGTTTGTTGAATCAAACATTTCTTCGAAAAACTTAATATGACAACACAAAAAATTAAGAAAATGGTAACATTATACAAATCTATTACATAAATACAAAGTCAACATTCCTTTTGTTTCCCGATTACGCCCAATAGCTTCACGACTACCAATAGCTTATTTAGCATTGCCTTCAAAAACCACTTTCCTGGCGAGAGAGATGGGGGAGAAGATGATAGTAAAAGCTTTTCTCATGGATTCCTCATAATTAAATGCAATCAGATTAACAAATAGGTAGCTAATCTTTCTTCTACGAAAAGAACGAAACACAGAAATTGCCAAATGAGAAATAAGCCAATATAAAAAAGACGAGATTTACCCAGAGGTGGAAAGTATAAAGCCTTTTCGGATGAAAAACCACTCCCCGCGAACAATCCACTATAAATTAATTAGGTTACAATCCAATATCTCAAACTTCCTCGATGCTTCAATGAATCTCTCAAACCTTAGTTCTTTCTAGATTAATTAAACTCACCAAAAGATAACCTAAGATACACATTAAGTATATCTTATATACTTGGGAGGTTATTACATAAGTTGGGGCTCAAAGTACAGATCACGAGGCAAGCAGAAGTCTTATCTATAAACTTCTAAAGCTGAGTTTACGAGGTCTATTAGAACAAAGACCAAAGTCTATTCGAACAAACCAAGTTCTAAGACATCTATTCGAATATAACATGTTCTAAGACTTTTATTCAAACAAACACAAAAGTATATTCGAACAGAGAAGTCTCTGCCTCTTATGTTTGAACAAAACACCAAAAAAATCATCTGAATGATCTTTTCCTTCCGTCTTCAATCCTCATTCGTCCCACGAACTCCAATGAACATAATTGAAGTTCATTCCTCAATACTGGGACTGGATTTTATAAAGAATTGATAGAATTGCAGCCCGTTGAGTTGTTCACCCTAGCCTAACATCTTTTTAAATTAAATTATGCAGAGCAAGGGAAACTGAGCTAGTTAAAACTGAAGGAGGGCACCTCCAGGGGACTCGGACTAGAAGGAGCTACAAAATTACTGGATTTTTTTTGTTATATCAGACAATAGAAATTGGTTATACATGAATGGGAAACTAGCTTTGTTTTGGCCTTGCTAATGACAAAGATGGTGGGAAAATCTTGTTCATGTGGAAGGAAATCTTCAATGTGGCTTCTTAAGGAGTCTCTAATCAGCTCATGACTGTTTCTGTTTTGGTTAGTGGTTGTTGGCCTTGCTATTTCCCTCTCTCTCTCTCTCTCTATTATTTATGTTAAATATTGAAAGGTTTTGGTTTGTCTCATTTCGTGTATGAGAAGTTCCGTCGTTATCTCAGTCGAAGACAGTGACAGAATGAAGACCTTCGTACAAATCTTCTATCAACCAATGTCCAAGAAGGTAAGTTGATTAAGTAAAACTCTGATAAATGGAGCCAAAGATATTTTTCTAAAATTTCTAAATTTTTTGAGTTCGAACGACCTTGGGTCTCGTTCTAACGAATTACGGGATAGGGCTACAGAGAAACCGGCGACACCGAACCGGGCCGAACTGTCAATTTTTTTTGATTTGTAACAGTGCCGGTTCGGTTTTTGGTTCAAAAAATGAGGAACCAGACTGCCCTGGTTCAGTTTTTAGTTACCCACTCCGGTTAACAGACCAAACCAAACCGGAGGGGGTAAAATAGTAACTTAAGTAGTAGCAATTGAGAATGCCTTTACATTAGGCATATTTAAGATATAGATCATCATCCTCCATTCATCACAACAATGATCCCTCACACTTTCTCTCTCCTCTTCCATTAATGTTAACGTTTCCTCTAATGTCATCCTCTACCGTTAAATCAGATTAGGTCAATCGCAACCGTGAATCCACCTTGACTACAAACTCATCATCGATCGATTTAGATCATCATCATCATCTGAAGCTCAATGATATCGTTGGAAATGGTATATCAGGTGTTGTTCACAAATGGGTGAATTACGATAAAGGTTGGAGACCTCGGTGGTTTGTGCTTTAAGATGGTGTGCTTTCTTATTATAAGATCCATGGTCCTGATAAGATTTAACTCAATTAAGAAACCGAGAGAGGATCCAAAGTTATCGGTGACGAATCGTTTCGTAGGATCTACTCCAAGAATACTCGGTGACGAATCCCTAAGAATACTCGTTTGCAGCTCAGGATGATGAGTTTATCAGGCGCAAAGCTCTTGGCGAGATCATATATTTTATCATCATATGTTTGCAGCTCAGGATCTACTCCATCTTCATATTCCTCATAGATCATATGTTTTATCATCTCAAATTTATTTGTGTTTAAATCCAATCCAGTTCTGAAAACCGAATTAAAAAACTGAACAGAACCGGACCAACCGATTCGGTTTTGGGCCGATTATTTTATGAGGCCGGTTCGGTTCCCAACTATGAAAAACTGGGGTATCCGGTTTGGTTCGCGGTTTAGGTCCAAAACCGAACCGAACTGGACCGTATACAACGCTATTCTGGGCATCTAGTTCGAACGACCTTAGGTCTCGTTCGAACGAATGCTACGAGTTCAAAACAAAAGGCGCATATTTTTCTAAGGCTTTTTCGGAATTTCATTCGAACGAGTCTCTAGAAAAATTGAAGTAGTATTTAAGCGAACTTTGCTTCTTTTTCTCTGACTCTCTTTTCTCTCTTTCTTTGGAAAAAAATTATTTTTGAAAGAGCTCAATATCCTTTATCAGAGAGACAATTTGACATCAATCATAACCTAAAAACTTTGAAGTTGATGCTGAGTTAGTTTATCCTACTTCCCACATATTGTTCTAGAGTGATTCAAAAAGGGTGTTCTTTGATGTGAGTTCAAGGAGAGTCATTGCGAGAACAAAGGAGAGTCGATGCGAGAGCGAAAGCGATAGGGCGTAATGCTTGGATCAGAAGAGAAATAATCATGAGACAGGGTTATCAATTCTGTATGTGTAATTCAGATTAAACTCTTTTTGATTAGTGGATTTTTGGTTGCCGTGTTCATCGACAACGACCTGTGGTTTTTCTCCTGAGTAAGGAGTTTCCACAAGGTGAGCAATTGCTTGTGTCGTTTATTTCATTGTCTTTACTATTGATTATTTATTTTTAATCATAGATCATTGATTGATATGAATTATTTTGACCTAATTTTTCAAAATACATTAAATGCGAGCACATAAAATTTCAAATGTCAATATCTTGACATAAGGCTCTTCTGGAACGATTTACTTTATATCTCTCATTCTATTATTGGTGTGTGGCTAGTACCTGGTAACTTCAATGTTGTCAAGGTTACTGAAGAAAGAATTTGTGGAAATGCTCCTTGCCTGTATTAAATGCAGGAATTTGAGTATATGATTAACTCTTTTAGTCTCATTGATGCCGATTTCATAGGCTCAAAGTTTACTTGGTGCAACAACCATTCTGGTAATACTAGGATATGGGTTTGTTTGGATAGAATTTTCTACAACTCGGACCCCAGCCTTAAAGTTAGGCATCTAGAGAGGATTTGCTCTGATCACTTGCACATGTTGTTATCCTTTGGTGATGAGGGATACAAAGGACCTAGACCCTTCAGATTCTTAAGAATGTGGTATCTTCATAATAACTTTTTACAAGTTGTGCAGCAAAGTTGGCCTTCTAGTATATATGGTAATGGGTTGACTTCTTTTATGTACAAATTAAAATTGGTCAGGAAAGTCCTCAAGCAATAGAACACCGAAGTCCTTGCAACCTATTTAGAAACCTGTCTACTATCTCTGGAAACATCACACATCTTGAACATGCTCTTCAACAGGGATGGGATGTTGTTGGAAATATAAATGGGTTTACCTCGTTTCCAGCAATATGCAAATAGAAAGAGATAATCGGAGAATAAACTGGAACCTGAGGTAGGAACTACAACAGCAAACCGGAACTGATTAGAAGGGAGTGGCCGAGTTGCATACTAGGTCACTCTCTTTAAAATGTTTCGCGCAACTGCCCAAAATCAAGCAGATAGAGAGTACGCCACCCCCTGGATAAATCGGTGTAATATAAACTGTGGTTTCCTTTTGGAGGGAAGAAAACCGTTCTGATTCTTTGCAATTCTATTACTATTGCATAGATTCATAATTCGTTTAAACTTGATGAACAAAGAGAGAGAGGAGAGAAAACTCAGAACTATTGTGCTATGTGTTGAAAAATAATGCAGGGAAGGGTTTCTTTTATAGGCCAAAAAGGAGACGTTGTGAGATAAAAAAAATGGGGAGACATGTCTTCCACAACTAAGTCAAAACCATAGGATAGATAAAACGGATTGAATTAATTAGTAAAGCTCTTAATTAAACATCCCAAGCCCAAGCCAAATCTCAGATCCCAATGCCCAGTTCCTGAGCCGGAGGCTGGGAACCCGAGGGGGTGTGTGCAAAGGTGTTGGAATAAAAACCCACCACACACTTACATGTTTCCCACTTACTCATGTCTACAACTAATGATTAAGTGAGAGTATATCTATCTCTTCAAATTCAAAATTCCCTAGCAATGTGGGACTATGTCCTAAGACAAAAATATAAGCTACCCATACCAAGAGATCATGGGTTTGAACCCTCACGAAATTGGCTTTCGTTTTTAGAGATATACTGAACAGATGCTGGCGCGCATTGTTTGCTTCTTCAGTAAGAAGAGGTTTATTGGAGAGAGAAGTCAAGAATTAAGATCAAAACACTTCTTTCTTCCACAAGGTGGCTTTGGTGAATAGAAAGTATGCTTCTATAAATTCTCTGACTACCAAATAGGACATCTACTGATAAAATTGAAATTATTCATGAGGCTGTTGTCGAATACTATAAAGATATCTTCTCTGCCTCTGATGTGTCTACTGATACAGATTTACTCAATTGCATCCTAGCCTGGTTTCTTCTGCTGATAATGAGATAATCTCTACCACTCCTACACTTGATAAGATTTATGATAACCTCCACTCCATCCCGATGGATAGTGCTCCCGGAATGATGGTTTCTCTTCAGCTTTCTTTGTTTCTTGTTGGGCAAAATTGTTAAAGATGACATTCTGTGTGCTGCCAAAGAATTTTTTCAGGGTGACACTTTGCCTCTTCCTTATTCTGCCTCTCTTATTACCTTAATTGGTTCCCAAAGTGGAAATGCCTTCAAACTTGAATGACTATAGATCCATCAGCCTTTGTCCGGTTATATACAAGATTTTTACAAAAATTATATCCACCAGACTCAGTGTGATTTTGCTTAAGCTCATATCCAAGCAACAAGGGGCTTATGTGCAAGGAACTGATATTATTGAGAGTATATGCATTGCTCAGGAGCTTGTAACTGATATGTACAGGAAAGAAGACATCAATTTGAAAATTTCGAAGTCCATATGAAAACTAGCCCATGGTATTTCAAAATAAATGTACAATACCTTGTCGAAATTTTGAGAGTTGGAATGTTGTAGTTTTAATTTCGACAAAAATAGTTTACTGAAGCTGCCTAACCACTGCACTTTGTTCATAAGCAAAAGGTCAGATAAACTGTAAGAAAATGAAGAGAATGAAGACAATGAACCCCGATTCCAACTACGTACATGCATCAAAATTAATTAGTTACAAACGTTTTTGGGGATGGATCATATATACATCTTTAGGCCAATTTTCATGTCCAAACAACTATAATACGTTTATGGTCTTGTATATATGCGTATCAGGTGCATTGTTCTTACTCAGTTTGGTTTGCATGTTTGGATGTGAATTGGTTTGCATGTTTGGATGTGAATACGGAGAAATAACCTGAAATATCAGCGAAATGGTCAACTGATTCAATCAGCGAAAATGTCAACTGATTTAATCGTTTGCATTTAAGTAACTTTTGCGACGTACCATCCAACATTGAAAAAGAAAGCATGTTTAAATATCTTTTCATTGAATATACACTACATCTAGAGTAATACAAGTAGGAAATGTATAATACATGTGGTATTGATGAGCTAGACTCTTGACCAGACGAATATACACTCGTAGTTTAGATACTTCAATATTGGACTTAATAAACAATATCCGATTTGATTATTTCTACTACCCCAATTGCCATGTCTGATATATGGTCCATTCTACGCAGTACGGTCACACAATTTTGACCAATATATCTCTAGCTATTTCTTACAGTCGCTGATAGTTCAATCGCGTAAAACAAAAAGATCAGGATGAATTTTTGTCAACCAAACAATTGAAAACAATTACAGAAGTCCTAGTTTTACTTTGGGTTCTTTCTATTCTTTATTATTAGGTATATAGGTCATTGGTTTACTTGTTCTTCTCCTTATCTTAGGGCTTGATTTTCTTGAGGTTTATTATGTAAATAAGACTTCACTTCTTTGAATTTGATAAATAATGCCTAATGTCAAACATCTAAAAAATCAATGCATGATTTGATTTGTCAAATTCTAGAATGATATCCATTTTCCCGGCCTTTTCGAAACAAATATGTGTGCCATGATGACATTATTGCATGCAGTTTTAAAAATTTTATAAACTTTAGTTTAATATAACATTCTAAAACACTGTATGTTAAAACAATTTTTTTTATCTAAAACGGTAATGGCCTAATTCCATAGCTCGAAATAGCTCGAAATAAGATCTTACACCAAATGTACATGTGACAAAAATTAATGTAATACAAGAAATGACACAGGTGATTTAACGTGAAAAACTTTTAAATAGGTAAAAATTCACGACCTCGAGTTGAAGGTTTAGTAACTGTAATTTTATTGCTTGAGGCTAATATCTTATTACAAGTAATCTCTTGAACTAGAAATATTTGATCTTGTGATAAAAACTTTTGTGGTATTTTAGAATCTAGAAATTCCTGTATTAGAATCTATAAAATTGGTTTTCTGGTCCTTATTTCCTCTGAAACTTTTTCTTTATATAGACCTTACTTGCAGCTCTCCGGATAATGAAGTAAGTGGTAGTTGAATGAGTAACTGTTAGTTCGTGGGAGACAGGTGTCTTTGACTTGTTCATATTTTGTTGTAGTGCTCGATCAACGTTCTTTATCAGTTTGTGGTCTAGGTGTCAATGTTGATTGTATATATCACGAGGTGTAATGTGTAAGTCTGATATTAAGGTAGTTCAAGTTCAGACTAGGTCGAGGGATAGGTCAATACAATCCCCCCCTCAACTGAAGGCACGGGTGGCTTTGGTTGAGAAAGAACTTGTTGATTGTTGGTGTTGGAATTTGGAAAGTTATGATGTATTGATGGGGAATTTGACTGGTTGGGTATTCGGTATTTATTTATGGAAGACTGTATCTGGCATTTATGATGGTGGAAAAGATTGATGTACTTAACATTTGGGGTTCCAAGATAAGTTTATTTTTGAATGACTATTGCGTTGGAAACGTTTCTTCGTATTAAATGCGGGTTGGATATAAATAGTACATGTACTGTAGCGTCTATTATCCCTGTGAAAGCATCATGTTACTGTAACTTTTCCTGCTATACTTTGTTTTGATAATGGTGAAGACCAGGCAGCAGGTATACGAAGAGTGGGTGGCTACTAAAGTTCAAAGGCTAAAGTTGCGATACTTTGGTAACCAAGCTTTGGAGATGATTCCCGTCCCACCAACTTACCATGGTATGAGGGAGGAGGAGGCTGCTGAAGTCGAAGATGATTATTACTACATGTGGAGGTTTTACTACTTGGTTCTGTCTGGGGAGCATTGTCAGATATGCCTTCGCCTATTCGCGGATGACAAGGTTGAGGAGACAGATGTGAAGGCCGACGTATATGTGAGGTAATATTGCCAGTATCCTGCGAAGGACTGAGTTCTAACGTATGACTCCCTTTAATCTCTACCAACTCTCAGCTGGTGGGGGATTATGGAAGAAGATACGGTGGTGGTGGAGAAGGGAGACAAAGATTAGAAATTTTTCTTTTGCGCAATCATCGTTCTACTCCGAGAAGGGGGGTCCTTTTCTGAAGGTTAGTTCAAACACTGTACCACTAGCTTCCTCAATTTCTTGTGAAAGTAAATGGTATGAAAACTATTGCATGGACTTATCTTGTAGAAGACTTTCAAACTGAAATAATGGTTGACAATCGAAATGAATGTAACCTGTAGATCGATCTGTAGAAATAGCTAAAAAACTTGTTATCTGTAAAGTATTCTGTAAGCAATATTCGAGCTAATGAAAAAGATATCTTTGCAAAAATTGTGTTGATATATTGAATTAGTAGTTAGTAGTGAAATTGAAATAAAAGAAAAATATGTTGGAATATGAAACTATAATGTTTATAAATCGAACTAAAAATGAACATAATTATTCGAATAGTTGAAGATACAAAAATAGAGATATTTGATGTGAAGATCAAACTGATGAGGATATAAAAATAGAGTTGTTTGATGTGAAGATCGAACTGATGAGGTCTGAAGAATCGAGTTGTAAGAGCAATCTTATTTAGAATAGAATATGTAGAAATCCAATTTCGAGTTGGGGAGGTATTGGGACAAGTAGTTCAAAAAGGGGATGAAGTATTTTGAAAGAGGTTATTTTGAAAGATAAGTTCAAATAACTTTCTATCATGATCTTAGGGTTTCCTGTTATTGCAAGGTGAAGTAGATAGAGTTGACACTACACAGAATGTAGGGTATTTGATGTTATCTCTAAGAGGTGTATAAATAATGCTTGAATGGATATGCAGAGATGAGGTAGCGACAAATAATGGTGAGGACTCGTTCTTAAAGAGCTCGTCACGCTTCAGAGAGGCGTTTGGCGATAAAGATTGCAGAAGTGCGGGAGATGATTTTTGGGTCGTTAGATTTTGATGCTAACTTGCCTGAGTTTGAAATCTAGTTTGATGGGCTGGATGTGAGGGTGGGGGAGCGCGATATTGGGTGCCACTTTTATTCAGAGATATTTTGTAAAGTGATTTTGGAGGCTGAAGCTCGAAAGGCTAATGTGAGACAAATTGTTGTGAAAGAGATAGCTGAGAAAAATGAGAGAATTGCTGGAGGCGAACTGATTAGGTGTGGAACTCCAGGGCATATTGGTCATTTCAAGTGTGATTATGTATGAGTGAGCGAACTGATTTGGATCGAATAATCAAAATGTGAATGTAGGGAGAATATTTCTTCTGAATTTGTTCTTGTTTTGTTGTAAGTGTTGTTAGAAACTGTGGTGAATAGAAATTTTGAAATTTGAAATGTTAGAACATTGGAAATGACGTCAGCAGTTCTATAAGTAACGGAAGTAGGAATAGAAAAATCGGATCAGCTTTAATTATTACCTTTTGTGTAAGGATAGAAAAAGTTCGATTGCGTGTGATATAGAGTCATCATGAGTGGAAGGTCAGATAAAGATTTGAGATAATGATGGTAAGGCACTTTCACCAAAAAGGTATGAAACGTCTGTCATTAATTGTGGAAGGAACGCCTCGATTCTAAAATTGAGGGTGGCTCGTGTGAGGCCCAATAACTGCTAGTAGTTAGAGAGAGAAAGTATAAATAATAGTTTGTCTTCCTCATTCAAACGTTTATCAAATCAAGATAAACAAATGAATAGAAGGAGAGAAAAAAGGATATGTAGCAGAGATTCAAGTAAGAGATTAAACGATGACAATCATCGTAGAAGGATGGAGAAGTGTGTAGAGGCCGAATCAAGACATTGCGTGCGCGGTGCCGTTGTGAAAGAAGGAGTTGATGTTGTTCCCGATTCGTACTCAGACGTTGAAGGTTAGTGATTGATTTAGAGTTCGTAATTGTGAAGTGTGAAATAGAAATTCAGATATTTGTGGATTTTTAAAATTTGAAAATTTTGCTATTTATAGTAAACTTATAAAAAAATTGTTTGATTTGAATGAAAAATGATATATGTATATGATGTATATTTATATGTATGTATTCATGCGTATGGAGTAAAAAAAAATGATTGAGAAAATTGATAAAATACCTAGACCTATATGTAGGTTGAGGCGTAAGGATAATTTTTTATAAAAACTAGCCTCATCCTCAAGTCTATATCTAACATGGAGGTGTCACCTGATAAGGAGACATCGACCTCTGGACATATGGACAAGTCTAAAATGTTGAGGTTGTACATATTGACTCTGAGGGGGAGGATGAAGTACAATTTCTAGATTTTCCTGGTCATTTAGTATACTATCCTCCAAAATTTGATGTATTCAAAGAATTCTGTAAAATCAAAAGCAGTTTGGTAAGAAATGAGGTAATGTCGTAGAGCATGCCGGTAGGGGTTATGTTGTGTCAACTGGGGAAGAGTATTTTTTCTTGTTGCTCGATTTAGAAAAGAAAAAATTGTATACGAAAGTGGAGGAATCGATCTTCTTTGAGTATTTTGATAGGAGTTTTTTGTGCTATCTCTCTCAGTTGGAATACAGACTGATGTTACCTCTTAACAATCGTGCTAAATGTATTTTGAATACCACAGAGTCTTGACCTGCCCAACTGAATGGAAATATGTGGGAGGTGATTAATGTTTGTGATAATCTAAATAGATTGTGGGAGGAGAATGAGGTGGAGAGGCAAAAAACTCATGAAGATGTTTACAATATTACGCTGTGAAATATTACGCTTCAACAGGGGGCGCATATTTCTGTTATAGTTCGTCTCGACCTCTTTTTTATTTATAGAAATTTGGCAGGATGAGCTTGGAACGATAATATGATATGGGTAAAGGTGATTGTATTCAGAGAATAGACGAGGATCCCATAAAACTTGTATATAGAACTTTGAAGAAAAGTAATTAATAATATGTGATATCGAATTGTTGTTGTAGATTCGTTCTGTGTTTGTTGAACAATTTGTGGTTTTATGTTGCAGGTCCTCGATCGAAGGTTTTGAAAAGAGAATCGCTGCTAGATACTGCAGCTCGAGAAGGTACCGAGCTTGAGATTGTCCTGAAAGAGCTCGACATCAGCAGAAACAAATAAGCTAACAACAGGTCAGAGAAAGTGCTAAAGTTTTAAGACAAGAGACAAATGACAGGAGATGGAGCTAGTAAATAAAAAGCAGTGGATGGGGAAAGCGTCCAATTTTAGCGAGGGCTACGCCAATGATGCTACAGGATGTTTATGGAGGTATTACTATGAGCAAACTAGTACAAAAGCACTAAAAGAGGAAAGCCGGTAAGGGTGGCTCGACCTCGGGGACCACGGTAAGTGGTAAGGTCGAAACAATTGCGAAGAAAAGGAGGGTTGATGCTTCTGCTGCTGTGAGTGGGGTGAAGGTTGAGGAGAATCAACTGTTGAGGGGACGAGCTGCTAGAAGTAGAGAACCGATTGAGGTTGACAGCTCGAAGAGGTGTTGAGGAGCTGAACAACTCTGCACAGTTGGAGTTGAACAGGGTGGTAAGTTGATGTCTTGGTGATATTTAAACTTGTATTTGTTTTCGAGAAAAAATGTCTTGTTCTATTGTAGGCTGCTCGCATGTTTAAGGAAATCTGCCTTGGCCTCGAGGAAGGAAGGGTTGAGCTCGAGGGCGGGAGAGCCAAACTCGAGAAGAAGGTAGCTCAATTTGAGTCCGACCTGGTATTGAGGCGGGAGTATTTGGTTTATGTGAAGGAATCGCATAAGGTGTTAATATGTGAGCTCACTGATGAGATGCAGAAGAATGTGGATGATGTTGCAGCTACTCGGGACAACCTCGGGCCGAAGCTGCTAGAAGTGAGGTACTCTGTCGCCGAACTCGAAGCCATTATAGCAGGTACCTATATCCAAGAGGTTGAAGCGGAAGGGGAGCTCCACGTTGATGATGGCTCTTTCTTAGATATGGTTATAGGGCTGGACGCGGTCTATGCTAGAACTGATCTAGAGAGTCGTGAGGGTGATAATGAGAAGGTAGAGTAAAATTGTTTAGAGTTTGTTTGTGTTTTTGTATGGGTTTAAAAAACTGTAAGTGTATGGTACATTGATTTGTAGGATAAATTTGGGATAGGCTAAGGAATGTTTGTAAACATTGATTTGAAGGAATGTAAAGATATGAGCTTCAGAATTGAGGAATTAGAGAAAAAGCTCGCTAAGGTGAAAAAATGCCTCAGCGTTCCTGTTGACTTCGCAAGCGGTGCTACAAGTTAGGAAAGAACAAGAAATATTTGACTTGTATGTAGCACTACTTTAGAGTTACACAATAAAGTTAGAAGATATATATAGATCACAAATATGTTAGAAAATTAGGAATGATAGTAATCCAGTATGTTCAGATTGTTTTTAGAAGGTTAGCAAATGAAAACATAGAAAATGTGTACCTTGAAAGATGATGCAGACGTTATTGCCATTACTGCGAGATAGCTTTTTAACTTGAGTTTGAAGTATAATATAAGTTTGTTGGCATGTCAGAAACAAAAATCTATAAAGTTATTTGTAATATGTATTGATCGTATTTGTAAAGTATTGTTAAATCGAGCTTGATGATGCAGGTCGAATTAGAGATTGTTCGCCTTAGCGAACAACAGATGCTCTAATACAATCATGAGTTTGTGGCGGAGTTTGATAAGATTAGAGAGGTATCTGAAGATAGGGAGGATCATTATGTCAAAGTATAGATCTAGTTTGCTAAGGCAACAAAAAATATGGACCACTTGACTCGGCAGATCAAAGGTAAAGTTGCTGAAATAGAAAAATTGCAAAAGGGGATCGCGGAGGCGTAAACTGAAACTACGAAGCTCCAAAGTAGGATAGATTTGTTGACAGTGATAGGTAAAGAAGCGGATGTCGCTCAATACCGTATCAGGTCGCTAGAGACGACATAAAAGAGTTACGTGATTTTGTAGCTAGTTTGAAGGGTTAAAAGATCAGGAAAGTAAACAAGCTTGAGAAGGCCAAGCTGGCCTGACATGTTCAAAAAGTACAGTTGAGTAATTGAATAGTGAAATGACTAAGAAAGAAAATGAGTTGGATAAGGCTCGAGCTGACCTGGCAAGCTCCTAAAGTGTGGTTGAGTAGTTGAGTGAGGCCATGCCTGCTAAAGATATCGATCTTCGGCTGGCCTAAAAATGGTGTAACGAACTGAATGAAAGGGTTACAAAGTTAAAAGCGGATTTAGCTATGGCCGATTCGCGAGCCAAGAAGGCCGAGGCCGGAAAGCGGTCTAAGAAGAAAAAAATTGATACCGAGGTCTTGACTGCTAAGGGTGGCGTGATTAACACATCAGCTTGAATTAAAGAGTTGGAGGCAAATATAGCTCGTGTTCAGGCTCCTATAAAGAGAGGAAACGAATGTTTAAGAGAGAACGAGCATAAGTTAGATATTTCTCTTCGTTGAGAGCTAGAGTTAGAGGGGGTGATCATGAGGAATGATGAACTACTGAAGAAGGGTCCTATTGGGGAAGTGATGCAAATGACTGGGAGTTGGTGGAGCTTCGTGCTCAATTGGAAATGCTGAGAACGATGAATAAAGTTGAGCTGGATAGTGCGGCGAGGATAATAGCGTGGCAAACTAAGGCAATAATAAACTTAAAATAAGCAGAAAGGGAAGATGTTTTCCACAAAGATATGAAGTAGCATTATCAGAGGTTACAAAAGTGGTTTGCCGAGGTAGTCTTGATTGACCAATAGAAGTATCGCCCTGAAGAGGTACACTCGAGGGAGTTGATGGCTACTATTTCTTATTTTGTAAGAGAAATAAAGAGGCTTGAGCTCGAAATGGATACCTTGCATGACTGTATGGCATTCCGAGGCTGTATCTGTAATGTTAATATAGATCGAGGAAATTGCATGAACCACATGAAAATGGAATTATGCTCTCGACCTGCAGAATTAGTAGAGCAAGGCAAGAATGTTGTCATTGCTTGAGCTCCAGATTTTATGGCTGAACGACCTCCTGAGTAGGGGAAAGCACAGCTGACCTCCCATAAGTAAAAGATATGTAGAAGTGACCTGTAGTTTATGTAATGTAGACATGTAGAGAGATGAAAGCTAGCTTTACCTTTGCTTTATCTTGTGTCTGATAGAGATCATTGATTGAAAACTAGTATTACCTTTATTTAAATCGTTGATATATGTATAGATGGGCGATTGAAAGCTAGTATCATCTTTGCTTTAATCTGTATAGATGTCGATTGCAAGCTAGTTTTACCTAGCTTGAATCATTATAAATTTCGATTAAAACAAGTATTACCTTTGCTTTAATCTATGTATAGATGGGTGGTTGAAAGCTAGTAATACATTTGCTTCAATCTATGAGATTTAGTATATTCTACGTGAGTAGAGTAATGTGGGAAAAAAATTAAAAGTTTTTATTGAGTAGAATAGAATGCATACTATTGGAGATTGATATCTCACTTTTGGAATGTAAAAAACGAGAATATATTAATTTATAGTGGAGAAACTGGGGACTTAACTATAATACCGTTTCAATCGCCTAGTGTTCCATAGATTTGGGATTCAAACTCCTTGCTCGGTCATGAGATAGTACGACACCAGGCCAGTTTGACCAATGATGAGGAAATGACATTCCCAATTTTTTGCAAGCTTCCCAGCATGTGTTTATTTTCTGCTCTATGGGATTTCTTTAAGGACAAGATAGTCAATTTGGAATTCACGGCTTCACACTCTTCTGTTGTACGAGCTTGGGATCATATGATGATATCAATCTAGGTTGGCAATAGCGCATTCCCTAGTTTCATCAATCCACTTCATATTGCAGGCTAGCTCAAATTCATTCTCTTTGCCTGTAAGCTCGTGATCTCTAATAGGATGGTGGTATTATGTTGGAATGATGGCCTCCGTACCATAAGCTAGGAGGAAGGAGGAACAACCAGTTGATTATCGCGGCGTTATACGGTATGCACATAGGACATGAGGAACTTCCGTATCCAATTTCCTTTATTCTGTGATTGAAGCCTTTTCTTGAGTCCATCCACTACAGTTTTATTGGTGATTTCAGCATGTCCATTGCCTTGTGGATAATATAGATTGGATGGGGAATGGATGATATTATATTTGTTGAGGAAGGCTACGACCTATTCATCAATGAACTGCGGCCCGCTATCGATCGAATCAGGTAGGGGCATCCGAACCGTGTGATAATGTGTTCCCAGATAAAAGAGATAACATCTTCTTCTCTAGTTCGACAAAGAGGAATTACTTCTACCCATTTCATAAAATAATTTGTCACCACAAGTAAGTAACGTCAATTATCGAGCGTATTGGAAAATTCTCCCACAAGATCGAGTTCCCACCGCTTGAAGGGCCTGAAGACCTTGCTTACATGTAGTTCGAGTGCAGGGGCACAAATCATATGTCCATGTCATTGACATGTGTCACATTTGTATGAGTACTCTTCTGCTTGCTTGCACATTCCTAACCAGAATACTTCTTGTATAATTGCTCTATTTACAAGTGATCGACCTACAGTATGGGAGCCACAAGTCCCTTCATATAATTCTTTGAGCATTCCATCGGCTTTTATCTTGGAGAGGCACTTGAGATGAATCCCTGTCACTGATCAGCAGTATAGACGGCCATTATGACTGTATAACGCTTGGAGTTTTCAATCAACTGTCGGCGCTCTTTTAGATTTGTGGGAAGGGGCCCGTCGCATTTGTTCTTCAGGCCGAGGTAAGCAATAAAGGGTTTTTGCCAATCGTGATCCTCCTCTTCATCGCCCCCAGTGTTGATCGTGCATAAATAATGAGATCAATGTTGGGGGTGGATATCACTTTGATCTATAGATATTGCACTTTTGTACCCAAGACCCCGGCCAAATAAGCCAAGGAATCCACATGTTTGTTCTCACCTCGAGGTAGATAGTCGAGAGTTTCTTTCATGAATCTGCTTATCCTATCGACAACGAGGGCTATATATTCGTCATCTTGCCATTTTTCTTGTATTATTCTGAGTAATGGTGGACGGTGAGTAAAGAATATGTATAAACTGAAAGCTTAGGGACGCCAAGCTTGAGTGCCAAATCGAGTCCATGAATCAAAGCTTCATACTCTATGACATTGTTGGAGGCTTCAAAATCTAAGCAGATTGATTTATCTATTCTATTGCTAAAAGGGGTAATCAGTACGATTTTCAATTCCTAACCCTGCGGGTCCTGCTCAACCATCTATATGAAGTTTCTACCCTTTTTTTATAATCTATTCAGCTCGTTCGTAAAATGGTTTGGTGAGTGGATCTTCTGTAATTTCTTCTGTAAGCTCATGATCATGCTCCTCCTAATTGGGATCTTCCACAGGAAAATCTGTGAGAAAATTAACAACGGCCTGACCTTTTTCTGAATATCGTTGTTCGAACTTAATATTATGTTCTTCTAAACTAACTGGCCATTGCTTCACTCTTCGTGATTTTTCTTTGTTAGACAAAACTTTTCGGAGTGGGTAGTTCATCATGACTTTGACTGAATGAGCTTATAAGTAGTGCTTGAGTTTCTGTAAAGTGTAAAGAAGAGTTAGAAGGAGTATCTCGATTTTAGAATACCTCGTTTTTGCTGGAGTAAGGGTTTTGCTGATAAAATAGACTGGTTTTTAAAACTTTGCCCTCAAGTCGAATGAGGACCAAGTTGATAGAATTGTCTATAACTACGAGGTAGATGATCAGTTCGTCATTGTCTACCGGGTGTCATGATGGGAGACTTCCCCAGATAGGTTTTGAGTTCCTGAAAAGCTGCCTCATATTTTGTTGTCCACTGGATCTCTTTTTTGGGTTAAACCTTTCCTCGTTGGTACAACCTCGGAGTAGTAAGAATAGCCACCAACATCGATCTGAAGACTTAGAGACAAATTGATTGATATCAGCAATCTTTCCTACGAGTTTCTGCACGTCCTTCTTTGTTTTCGGTGAGGGCATATTGAGGAGGGCTCGAGTTTGATCAAGGTCGGCTTCAAATCCCTTTTTACTGATGAGATGGTCGAGGAACTTCTCTGAATGCACTCCGAATTGACATTTATCAAGGTTGAGCCATATCCTGTAAGAACATAGAATATTGAATATTGTGGAGGGATTTGTGATATGGTCTTTTGACAGTAAGCTCTTACACAGGAGATCATCGATGTAGACTTTAACGATTTTCCCCAAGTGTGCTTTGAACATTGCTGTCATCAACCATTGATAAGTTGCTCTGGCGTTCTTCAGTTTGAAAGTCATAACTTTGTAACAGTAAAGTCCCCTTTCAGTAATGAAAGTAGTCTTTTCCTGATCAACCTAGAGAGATTGTATTTAATTATATCCAGAAGTAGCGTCCATCATAGATAAGAGCTCGTGACCTGCTATGGAATCAAGAATTTGATAAATGATTGGAAGAGGGAAACTATCCTTCAGAATGTGTTTGTTTAGATCAATGAAATCTACATAAACTCAGACATTTCCATTCTTCTTTGGAACTACAATAATATTGGAGATCCAATCCAGGTACTTGTTTTCTCGAATGAATCACACTTTGATCAACTTATCGATCTCAATGTTAACCTCATCTCGAAGACGAGGTAAGAGTCGTTATTGTTTATGGTTGACCACCGTGGCATTGTTGTTGATGCTCAATCTGTGATATGCCTTGGATGGATCGACTCTGGGCTTCTCTTTGATAGCCCAAGCGAAGATATCTCGATTATTCGTAAGAAGTGAATGAGAGCTTCCTTGTCATGTTGGACCAGATTGGTACCAATATAAGTTCCTCGGCTAGGTCCATCAATGCCTATTACTCTGTAGGTTCTTCATTAGAAGGTTGATCATCAGTATGACCAGCTTTCTATAATTGTTATGTAGCGTATCTGTCGATGTGCCGAGAATGGCAAAAATGACATTTTTGCATGCTCGAGAAAGCTTTTGACTGCCTTTGATGCCATCGTTGTGTTTGAAGCGTAGCGCTTGATGATATGTGGAAGCATTACTTCCATGTTGTGGATCCAACAGCGGCCATAATCTCAAGATAAATAGTTTTGGCGTTGATGATGTAAAATAGACGTCGATTGTGGCTGGTCCTGCAGTGATGAGTAAGATGATTTTGCCCACTCATTCTTCCTTGGAACCATTAAATCTACTGATATCGATGTCGCTTGGAATAACTTGATCGGCCAATCCCATCTGGTCGATCATGCTTTGAAAGAGAATCTCAATACCGCTACCAGTATCAATCATCATTGTATGCATGAAATTTTCTTTATCTTGAGCATGATAACTAGTGCATCATGATGAGGAAACTTACATGACTGATGTCGCAATCCTCGAATAAAATCCCAAGTCGGTGATTACTCAATTTATGAAGTTTAACTTTTTTATCTTAAGGTATAAGTTCGCAGCACTCGAACAATCTCTGTCGTTTGAATCTGAAAGAGTTGTTAATCTGATAGATCTCGATCATGTTGCTATGGACATATGGTACATGTTTTTCTCCCAACTTGATTTTCGACCCGGACTACTTCGATCTGCGTCTTGTAGCTACCATTCTTGTATGATTCTAGATCGACAATATATTTTTGTATTCTCCCGTCTTTGAAAATATATTCTAACACCTCAGTAAAGCATAGTAGTTGTCAGTTTTATGATGATTTACCTTGTGATTGCACACAGTACGGTCTGCCTTCAATCGGTTCCAGCGGTTGAGATTACGTAGAACTTGTTTTTCGTGAGAATGAGAAAAATAAGGAGAGATGCGACATTATCTTGAGGAGGACCGACTTGGGTAATAAATTGCCCTTCCGAGGTTTGCCTGTGTTCGCCTTGAAACCGCTTTTGATCGCCATGGTTCTCCTTTGGTTCACTGTTACATTATGTGTTTGGACCTTTAGTAGTTAGGAGCGAATTTAGTAGATTTATGCCTTTCGGTCATCATCCTTTCCAGGTCAACATACCCATTGACCTTGGTGATCATATCCTCCAAGGTTGCGGGTTTGTTTCGAAGAAGATGCTCTTTGCTTTGCAATCGAGTTGGAGCATATTGGTAAAAGCAGTAACAACTGTTTTCTGATCTAGATTATCAACTTTTCTTGCGAGCTCCAGAAACTTTTTGCAAAAACCTCAAGCTTCTTCCTTATGACTGTTTGAGACTAATACGAGATATAAATTCTCCTATTTATCTTTATTATGAGCATAAGTCTTAATGAATTCT